>CM034148.1:709565279-710301221 GCA_019776745.2 Taxus chinensis
GCTCAAGAACTACAAGAGTAGGGTATGGGATCTCATGGAGGATTTCAAGGCCTTCAGTATTGTGTCCATACCTAGGAAGGAGAATGAAGTTGCTGACAGACTTGCAGCAGTCGGGGCAATGTTTGATGTGGTTGACAACATCAAAAGAGACAGAGAACAACCACATATCCATGTGGTTGTGAGGCCAGCAGTGCCAGATAATAATACATGCTGGCAGGTGTTTGAGAATGATCAACAGATCATTAACTTTCTACAAGAAGAAGTTGAATTCTCAGCTATAAACCAGAGCAGACTAGAGCAACAGTATGGGAATCAGATAGTACAGCTACATACAAACAAGCTTCCCAAAGGCTTAGTGACAGTGGAATCTATTTTCAATCCTAATGATCAGTTCAGAAAGGAGAAGGATAACATGCAGATCAAAGGAGAAGATTCAGAGTCAATCCCAGTTGAAGAAGACAAAACACTTCAAATTGGCAAGGTGGCCATTGAGCAAGAAAGGTATGAATTCATACAACTTTGCCAATAATTTCTTGATGTGTTTGCTTGGAGTTATGAAGACCTAAGAGGGTTCAATCCAAAGCTAGCACAACACACAATCGAACTGGATCCAGCTGCTCAGCCCATCAGGCAGAAGCAGAGACAAGTCAACCCACATATAGATCCCCTGATGAAGAAGGAGATAAACAAGCTGATAGAGGCAAGCATCATATTTCCAATCAAACACTCAAGCTGGGTTACAAATCTGGTCCCTGTTAGGAAGGAAAATGGAGAAATCAGGCCGTGTGTTGACTTCAGGGATTTGAACAGAGCCTCCCTCAAAGACCACTACCCACTCCCTTCAATGAAGCATATCTTGTAAATAGTGTCTGGGTCAAAAAGGTTCTCCCTCCTAGATGGCTACTCAAGGTACAACCAAATCATGGTGAAAGAAGATGATCAATTCAAAACAAATTTCACTACCAAATGAGGCATCTATGCATACAGGAAAATGCCATTTGGATTATCCAATGCTGTAGACACTTTTCAAAGGGCAATGGATATGGCATTCAAGGGGCTGATCAACAAAATAGTGTTGATCTATCTGGATGACATTACGGTGTTTTCCAAGAATGCAGCAGACCACCTTTCCCATCTAAATCGGGTGTTCCAACGATGCAAGAGTTTTGGGGTGTCACTGAAACCCAAAAAATGCATATTCTTGGCCCATGAAGGCAAGCTTCTAGGCCATATCATATCAAAGGAAGGATTGACAATTGACTTGGAAAGAGTTCAAGCAATAAGAGCATTGCCATTGCCAAGTCATAAGAAGGCTCTTCAAAACTTCTTGGGAAATATCAATTTTGTTTGTAGATTTTTTCCAAACTTTGTTGCCCTTGTTAAGCCAATAACGTTGATGTTGAAGAAGAGCTTAACATTTAGGTGGACAACTGAAGGAAAAACAAGTTTTGAGGCTATCAAAGAAGCCATATCACAAGCCCCAACTCTTGTGAACCAAATTTTTTCCAAAGACTTCATACTATATGCGTTTGGTGGCAACGACACAATTTCTACAATCTTGTTGCAGTAGGACAAAGAAAGTACAGAACAACCAATTGATTTCTTCAACCAAAGTCTGAAAGATTATGAGGTGAGGTACTCCTTAATTGATAAGCAGGTCTTGGCGGTAATCAGAGGATTGAAGAAGTTTAAGCATTTGGTTTCAAACAACAAAATCCAACTATTGGTCTCCCATGCGGGAGTTAAGGAATTCCTTCTCGGCAAGAACCTAAATGAAAAGCACGTAGGATGGATCACCTGTGTCTGGCATTGAGATCAAGGTCACCAAGCTGGTCCATGGGAAGGGGCTGTGTGAACAACTAGCCTCGGGTCAGCAAGATGAAACAAACATTGAAAATGAGGTTATTCTTGTTCTACAAGATGATCAAAAAGAAGGGAGAGATGATATACCTGCTCCTTGTTGGACCCAAGACATGGTACACTTCCTTCTAACAAGCATGTGTCCTCATGCGATGGGTAAAGCAAAAAAGGAGACATTTCAGGTTACAGGCCATCCCATATGTTCTTATAGATGGTGTCTTGTTCAAAAGAGACATCAATGGGATTCTGTTGAGATGCATTGAGACAAATCAGGTGGAGATAGTGCTACAAGCATTCCATGTTGAAGTAGTTAGAGGCCATTTTGCTCCAAGAGTGACAACACTCAAAATTATGAAAGCAGGATATTATTGGCCTAGAGTGTTTAGTGACTACTACACATGTATCAAAAGGTGCATGAATTGTGCATTCTTCACGGGTAAGGAAAAGCTAGCAACACTTTCAATGCACCCAATCTCAGTCGACCAACCTTTCATACAATGGGGATTGGACTTCATTAGAGTCATCAATCCAAACTCAAGCCAAGGTCACAAATAGATCCTGACAGTGACAGATTATTTCACCAAATGGACCGAGGCAGTGGCACTCAAGGAAGTAAATGAATCTAGTATCCTGAATTTCTATGAAGGGATAGTGACCATATTTGGAGTGCTAGCCACCATCATTTCAGAAAATGCATTAGCATTTATAGGTTTCAAGATCACAGGATGGGTCGTCAAGAATGGGACTTATTTAAGTACTTCATCAAAATATTACCCTTCAGGTAATGCCTAGGCTGAGTCCACAAACAAGAACCTACTAAAGATCATCAGAAGAACTCTTGATGAGAATCAGAGGACCTGCCACACAAAGGTCAAAACAGCCTTATGGGCTGATAGAATAATGCCCAAGAGATCTACAGGCAGCTCTCCATTCAAGCTCATCTATGGGAAAGAGGTGGTGTTGCCTATATCACTTGAGTTGTCAGCATTGGAGCTCGTGAAGTAACTAGAGATGTCTGAATTTAGACCAATGGAGGCCAGGTATGTAGAGCTGATAGAACTAGAAGAAACCAGGCTTTAATCCAAGCAATAGAGAAGAATCAGGCTTCAATCAAGAAATGCTTTGACAAGAAGAAAAAAGTAAGGACCTTCTAGGAAGGAGACCTGGTTTTGAAATGGGATGCAGATCGAGCAAAACTAAGAAGGCATTCCAAATTTGATGCCATCTGGAGTGCCCCTATATGATCACAAGATGCAAAAGTAGCAATGCTTTCCAATTATCTACATTAGAGGGTGAAGAGTTGCAGATTCCAACAAATGGGATCTCTCTTAAACACTGCTACTAAAAGGGGATTTCTCACCATTTACATATTAGTTTAATTTTCTCTTTCCTCTAAGTGCTTATGCACATTGTCTTGTTGTAGTGTAGATTGCTTTTCTCCTAAATGCTTTGCACGCTCTGCATGTTCCATTTGGAGCATGTATGATTTCAAATTTTGTATATAGTGTGGTGTTGTTTTGTGGCTCTTGTGTATTCCATTCGGAAAGACAAATGAAACCTCAGGTTAAAACAATTTTCTACTCTCAAAAACCTTCAATTCGAGATTTCTTATGAAAATTGAGAGTGCAAGCAGTCCGGCTCATGTATCAGAGGAAGAATCAATACCAGACCGTCTTTCTCAACTCCATGCCCAATGGATACGACAAGGCAATTGGTATTTTCATCAAGCATGCAGATACCCCTGTGAGTCACCAAATTGTTATCCATATTTCACCTCCGTGCTAAATATTGGATCGACCACGATCCCGCATAAGAGGAAACAAAGTCAAAAGGCGGACAGAAAAGGCTTCAAAATTGGCTAAGTATAAAGGTGTAAGCGGAGAATGCCAAGTGCCAATATGACGTTGATTCAAGGGGTGAATAGAGAAAAGGTTTCTAAATGAGCACCAAACTTCCGCGTGTCCCAGGGGAGAGTAGGGGGTCAGGGGAAAATTGAATTTTTGCCCCTTGCTATCTCAAAAGGATAAAAGTTGTAAAATAGCCCGCAACTCTGCCCAGGGAAAAAGTCAGCATCTTGGCCCGAGTCAAAGCCAAAGCGGGGAATCAGAGGAAAGGGTAAAAGATAAATTGCGGGCCCGTAGGCCCGATTTTTGTTCCAATTTGGTTGCCACGTGTCCCATATCAAAAGGGGACCCATTTTTCAAGTTGTTTTCCTGCCCTCCTGTATGGACCCGATACAAACTTCGAAGGGGCATATCTTTCGACTCAAGGCTCAAAATATTGAAAATCTGATGTCGTTGGAAAGATCTCGGCCTCGTCCATGCCATGGAGGTCTAAGAATTTATTTTTGAGGAGGTTAGGTGAAGAAAAATAGAGAAAACATCTTCGGGCTTTCAATGCAGGATTTTCTCGCCTCAACAACTAGACCAGATTTGATGTATTTTGTCGTATCCTCTTCCTTCAAGGTGTCAAACCAAGGATTGATGCAGTAAAGATGGATTTGGGGGAAAAATTTATTAGAAGAATTAACAGCAGTGGTTGAGTTTCAACCTGCTTTTCCCGCTTCTCTCTCTCTCTTTCTTCTCTCTGATCGAATCTATAAAAATGGGAGCAAAATAAGTGTTCATCATTCCTTTGGTGCATCGCCTAGTAGTTTAGTCATTTCTTATTTCTTATACTCTTTTATCCCTGTCTCCTTGGCAAGTTTTAGATTAGGTATAGAGATAGATCCTCTGTGAATCCTTACGTATGCACCTAAAAAAGGGATAAGGAACCAACCTTTGATTTGGAGAGCTTTTCCATTTTTGCAAGGTCCCACGCCTTGGGAAAAGTTCAATGTTATGTAATCACACCAAATGACTCTGCCTTAGAAAAGCAGACTTGTAGAACTCATTTGGGGGTGCTGTGATTTCGCACTAACAATTACCGATAAAGGGGAAGTTCATTTAAAATAGTAGAATGAAAATAAATGGGTATTGAAAGATGTGAGGCATGTGCTAAACCTCAGGAGAAATATTATTTATGCAGGGCAACTAGGTGAATCTGGTTGCATGGCTACTTTTAAAGGAGACTTTTGGAAAGTCACCAAGGGTTCTTTTGTTGTGACAAGAGGTAAGAAGGTATGAACATTATATTTATCTACATGTGTTACTGATTCCTTTTCTGCATTGTCTACTTCAGATTCAGATGCATGTATGAGGCATAATCGGTTGGGGCATATGAGTAAAAAAGGAATGCAGATCTTAAAGGCTAAGTGTAAGTTATCAAATTTGAAAGATTTAGATCTTGGATTTTGTGAGCATTGTGTTTTTGGAAAGCAAAAGAGAGTGAGATTTCTCAAAGTTGGGGCAACTAAGGAGTATAAGTTGGATTTTGTACACTCAGATGTGTGGAGACCAGCTTAGGTAGCTTCTCATAGAGGATCCCAGTATTATGTTACTTTCATTAATGATGCTACAAGAAAGGTAGGGTTTATTGTACTAAACATAAATTTGATGCTTTTGAAACTTTTAAAAAATGGAAATCCCTTATTGAGAATGAATCAAATTCAATGTTAAAATGCCTTAGATTTGACAATGGTGGTGAATAATGTAACAAGGCTTTCAATAATTATTGTTCAGTGAATGAGATATGTAGAGAAATGAAGGTTTCAAGAACACCACAAGAGAATGGTGTTGTAGAGAGAATGAGCAGGTCAATCATGGAATGTGCTAGAAGTATGAGGATGCATTCTAGATTGCCCTTGTAGTTTTGGGCAGAAGTAGTTGATATAATGGTTTATTTGATTAATCGTGGGCCTTCAAGTTCACTAGATGGAGGAATACCAAAGGAAGCTTGGACCGGAAAAGAAGTAGATCTTTCTTTTCTTAAATTTTTTGGTTTAGAAGCTTTTGCACATATTGATAAGGAAAATAGAAAACAGTTAGATGCAAAATCCAAGAAATGCACTTTCATTGGTTATGGATCTAGTGATTTTGGATTCCGTTTTTAGGATTTAGAGAATTTTAAAATTATTAAAAGTCATGATATTGAATGGAATGAAAAAAGAATGTAAAGGGATAAAATTTTGGTACCTAAGGATGAACCGGTTGAGAAGTTTGTGAATAAAAATGAACTCTCGAATTTAAAAGTAATACCAATACGGTTACACAGTAACTAGTGTCGGCTGACCCCTGACCGACATCGGTCAGCAAAACCAGTATCGGTTATAGAAGAGCCAAACCAGCATCGGTAAACAAAACCGACGTCGATTGCATGTGACCAGTGTCGGTCACTGACAGATTTGGATACAAATGTTCAGGTCCAGAATGAGCCTCTGGTACCCCAAACTCCTGTGAGAAGGTTACAAAGGGTAAGTAAACCTCCAAAAATATTTACACGTTCTCTATTTTATTTATTATTGATTGATAATGGTGAACCAGAGAGTTTTGAAGAAGTAATGCAAGATGAGATCCATGTGCAGTGGGAGCATGACATGGATGAGGAGATGGACTCCTTAGATCAAAACTGGACTTGGGATTTGGTTAAGTTGTCAGCATGTAAGAGAACATTGCAAAAAAAGTTGGTTTACATGATCAAGGAAGAAGAGGGTAGACAAAAAAGGTACAAGGAAAGGCTTGCAGTAAAGGGATTTACACAGAAAACAAGTATTGAATTTGGTGAAATATTTTCTCCTGTTGTTAAGATGACTTCTATTCTTACTGTATTGAGTTTAGTTGTAGTAGAGGATTTACATTTAGAGCAACTAGATGTGAAGATGAATTTTCTTCATGGTGATTTGGATGGAGAGATTTATATGCAGCAACCGCTTGGGTATGAAGTCAAGGGTAAGGAGAAATTAGTGTGCAGGTTGAAAAAAAGTCTAGATGGGCTCAAACAAGCTCTAAGGCAATGGTACATGAGGTTTGATAGTTTTATGCATGAGCATGGTTACTTAAGATTTGAATCTGGCCATTGCGTTTATTTTAAGAAACTTTGAAATGGGAACTATATTATTTTGTTATTGTATGTGGATGATATGCTTATTATAGGATCTAGTATGCATGACATTGGTGAGCTTAATGAAAAGCTAGCTCACACATTTTCTATGAAGGATTTAGAAGCTGCAAAAAGAATCCTTGACATGCAAATACATAGAAACAAGAAGAACAAGAAATTGTATTTGTCTCAGGAGGATTATATCAATAAGGTGTTGGAAAGGTTTAACATGTAAAATTCAAAACCTGTAAATACACCTATGGTTGGACACTTCAAATTGAGCAAAGATCAGTGTCCTTCATCACATGAGAAGGTCAAATACATAACACGAGTACCGTATGCTTCAACAGTTGGGAGTCTCATGTATGTTATGGTTTGTAACAGACCAGACATTGCACAGGTAGTGGGAGTTGTGAGTAGATATATGGCCAATCTAGGTAAAGAGCATTGGAAAGCAGTCCAATGGATACTCGGGTATTTGAAAGGGACATCTAGCATGCAGTTATGCTATAGAGGTTCAGATATTTCATTATGTGGCTATGTTGATTAGGATATGGCTGGAGATCTAGATGGTAAGAGGAGCACTGCTGGATATATTTTCACAGTAGGTGGGACGATAGTTAACTGGATTTCAAGATTGCAGAAGGTTGTGGATTTCTCTACTACAGAGACAGAGTATGTTGCAGCTACAGAGGCTAGCAATGGCATGATATGGATGATTAGGTTCATGAAAGAGTTGGGAAAGGAGCAAGATGATTGCAAATTGTTTAGTGATAGTCAGAGTGCAATTCATTTAGCAAAGAACTAAGCGTTTCATTCGTGAATGAAACACATTCATTTGAGGTATCACTTCATATGGCAAGTATTGGAGGATGGACAGTTGAATCTGGAAAAGATTCATATGAGTGAGAACCTTGCTGATATGCTAACAAAGCCGTTAGCAAAGGAGAACTTGGAGCTACTCCACTTTTTTTGGTCTTCGAGTTTGAGACTTGAAGAGGAAGAAACAAAGCTAAGGAAGGATCTAAGAATGATGTTGTACAAATATGGTGTAGTAATTAGAGATTGTTGAGTTGTGGAGCACAATTACTTCGGATTAACATGCAATGTGAAACTTGCTGGAAAAGATAGTAATCGACATCGGTTATGGAGGGATTGGAATAGATCACCTATGACTGACATTGGTCAAGCAAGGAGGAACCAACATCGGTTAGGGCTAACTAATGTCAGTTATCTGTGTATGAGTGTTTTTATTAACTCGCGGGAATTAGATCTATTTTTAGTTTTAAAATAGATCTATTGATTGTGATTGCATGGCTAAGTGCCCTAAGTTTGTATACGCCTATATAAGCATGAAAGCTAGGGTTTAGACGTAAGAATTAAGAAGAACTTGAAAATTTTGATGATTATTGTGAGAATAATTGTAAGAATTAAGAATTCTTGGAGAGGAAGCAAAAGCTAGAGAGAAAGAAAGTACTGAACATCTGAGAGGTGTGGAAGATTGTAAATCTTCATTGTATATCTTGTCAAAAGCTTTGGATAATAGATTGACTTCTTTCTTGGTGGACATAGCCCACACTGGGTGAACCACGTTAAATCTGGTGTCGATTTATGTCTCTTATTTTGTGTATTTCTTATGGTAGAATATCCACTTTTATTTGCATGTATGCTTAGATATGATTTATTATCTGTACAACCGGTGTGCTAACCCCAACAACTATAAATTTTGTGTGAGAGGTTTATGGAGTGGTTATTGGTAATTCCTATAAAGATGTAATGTGTTATTAATTATATAGTTGAATTGAATTTGGATTGAGATTGATTAAAACATGAGCCTTGCTCTCAAAAGATGGGCATGAATTGGATCTACTAACAATAAGTAATTAAGGAAGACCTATTGGACCATAAATCTAAATAGGGTATAAATATATCATATGAGATATAGACACAACAATATCATGGAAAACCCCTTTCAGATAAAAAATAACACAATCACCTTTCTTATTTCACTAACCTAACTTACTAATACAACAAAAGTGTCTTCAAGGCACTATAAAATAATATATCAGTGGTCCATGCACTTTTAGATTACAACTACAATACATTACCACATATGCCCCTAGCTTCAGTTGACATATATAACATGCTAAGACTTTCCCATCTTAACAAAGCAAACAACAAAAATCATTATTATAATCATGTATTTCTTAGTTTTTGCCTAAGAATCTACATTCTTTAAGAGAATTTGCATGCTTTACAACATCTCGTGACTTTATAAACATATTCTTCCACCGATCATATAGGAATATTCTCCAACATGTCGTTTTATCTCCAACCGACATATCTAATGAAACAAGTACTAACAACGCATTATTGTTTCACTCAAATGTTGCACAAATCTATTATGCACCACGATACAACTCCCATTATGCACCACAATACAACTCCAATTATGCACATAAGCTTGCAGACAACCTTGAACACAACAAAATGTTGCACTTAACATTCCAAACCACATTGTGCAAGTCATATTGCAATGCCCAATACTTGCACATGTGCCCCTACGTAAGTTTTTTTTCCCAACACTAACCATTGTGCAAAGTACTTTGTACAAACTTATGCAAAGTTGAATCAATCCAAACAAAAATTACATTGTGCTCTTTTTATAGCTTCAAGCCAAGGTTGTGCTAAGTTTCTTTGCTACACCAAGACTGTTTGTTGCTACAAACTCCACTAGACCATACCCAACAACAAATGCGCCTTCAAAATTCATCATTCATTAAAAACTATAAACGAAACTAAAACATTTTATCATAGATTTGGTAACACATTTGATCACACTGCTGATCATGATTTTGGTCACTATTTTTATCATTGTTTTCATGACATTTTTGCCATACTCTTGATTACATACTAGATTTAGCACCTACCTTCAACACTTAACACAAAAGCCTTGATCTAATTGTAGATTACACCACTCCTTAGACAATTGGATCACTCTCACAATTTGTTCTTTTATGCATCTTTTTTTATTGCTTTTGCTTATCTCACTAGGTGTGTGCCTCTTCTCAAGAAATTTTTCGCTTATGATTTTACAATTGTGCTAGACAAGTAAAGATGTTTTCCAACAAGAATTTTACTACACAACCAACAAACAAACAAACATTAATCTAGACTTCAATTGCAAAACTAACATAAAGAAACACCCCTCATATAATTATTTAAAAACCACTCTTTCATTATACACTATCATGAAATTTTTCACTCAACTCTTTATTATTGTGCTACCAAATAATGGTCTTGACCAAAGTTCTTATAGTATAAAAAGATATAAAATACAAAAATAAATGAAGTGTGGTTGATAGTCTTTAAAAACATATACTCTATATTAAATTTTAAGACATTTCCTCTATCCTAACCACCTATCTCAATACGAAACTTTGTCTCCATTCTAACCTTCGTAACAATCTCCATAGAATATATTTACACTTAAAATCTTTAATAATTTGTACTATATGTAGTTTCCCAAGTTAAATTCCCAAACTATTTATAGATTTTTAAAATAATATAGAAGTACCTACCAAATTGTTTTCAAATATGAAATGGGCTTTTTTAAAAAATGGTGCATTTGATAGACTGCACATTACCTTTAATACATGGATTAAGTTTGAAACAATATAGAGTGTAGATACTTTTCAAATTGTTTTTATATTTAAAATGGGTATTTATAAAATTAATGAGCAATTAGTTTCTCACTTTTTTTATATATGGATTAAGCTTAAAACAATATAGAAAAAGTGTGAATACTTTTTAAATTGTTTTTAAATTTAAATGGGTGTTTATAAAAAAATTGAACAATTAGTTTCTCACTTCTGTTATAATATATAGATTAAGTTTGAAATAAAATAGAATGTACACTTATTCTTACTAAAATAATATTTTTAAATTTGAAATAAGTTTTCATTTAAAAATTGTAAATTTATATATCCAACGAATAGTGGTGTAATGGTTTTTTGGGTCTCCTTGTAATTGGGAGGTCCAAGGTTCAAATATCAACGCCATGTTTAAGGTGGCCTATTACCGACGATTTGGATACCCTGGTGAATCTGTGGGCTCACTAAGAGCTTAAACTACCATCCTAGGTTGGTTCCACAACCAATGAGGGGCTGGTGATGTCACAAGCACTAGGGCCCTCTCCCTAGGTAACTCAAGCAAAAAAAAATGTAAATTTATATACCACTTTACTTTCAATACACAAAGATCAGGGTTTGAAAACACTTATTTTAAGTTTCAAATTTAAAATATCTTGTTTGAATTTGTGATTTTTGTCATAATGGAGTCTCTTTTCTGCAATTTTATACAAAATTCTCCCAAACCATTTCAAAATTAGAGAAAACCTTCATAAGTTCAAAAAAATTTGCAAAGATCATCTGTTTTCCAAAGCATGAGGAATATGGGTAAAATAAAGTCACAATCAATATATAATTCTCTACAATTGAATTGCTTTTACATTCAATGTATAACTTTGCATAAATAATTTACATGATATGATATTGAGAGTTGAGCATTCTTTGTATAAAACCTTAAAATTGTGATAGCTACATAAATTCAAAAACAACAATAAAAACCATAATTATATCACCAATTAATATTACTCTATAATGGATACCTACTCCACATAGGACTGAACTAAAGTGAGTATCTGCTAGTAACCTCCTAAGTTGGGCTTTTCCAAACTAAATTTTAATTGAGCATCACAGGGAAATCCCGAAATCTCGAAAGCAGGGTGCATCGTTCAGGATTGCTTGGGTTCTCTTATAGAGGTTGGCTCTTTCCACCTTCCAGACAACATAAGCAATGAGGGCGAAGCAATGGCCCTCATAGGAGGAATTCAAATAGCTCACAATTACATAATTGAATCCATTACAGTGGACTCTTGTTTTGGTCTAGGCTATAAAAGTTGGAAAATCAAATAGTAGAAAAACTCACCACTTATTAGCTTCTCAGAATGGGAGATCCAACATTGCTATCGCATGTCTAATAAGGTTTGTTGACCTTCTTGCCAATAGAGAGGTGGAGAAAATTGAAGAAATCAAACTTGACAATATTTCTCCCCTTTGAGAGCTTCTTCAAAGGATCTTCCCAATCCTCTCTCATCATAACCCTCTGATCACCCACAACGGGGGCCACCTGCCACATAGAATTTGCCCTCACCAATCGTTGGTACCACCTCAAGTTTTGTCATCGCTAAAGAGTCGTCAAGATTCGACATGACACCCTAATGACTCATTTCGCACTCACTTTTCAATGACGATTTTCTCGACATATGGGCTCCTCTTTTGGTTGGTCATGACGTGGCTCCTCAACATTTTTGCATGAACCAAGCCTACATATTTAATCATCTTTCCCTCCATTCCCTTTCCACTTGCCTCTCATTCCCACTATGCCCCTCCTTTGCATCCCCTTCTGACATGGATGTGTTCTTGTTCCCTCAACTCTCCCTCAAAGGTAATGGCTATGAAATAGCCTATTCAACCCCAATCTCTTGGTGGAAGGCTTCACATCATTTTCATTGAGTAATCAGAAACAATGTTCCACGCTGGCAAGAACATCTTGGATCCCGAATACAACTATCTAACAAGCCAAGTGTGGGCTCCTCTTTTGGTCGGTTGTGACATGGCTCCTCAACCTTTCCACACAAACCAAGTCTACCTGTTTAATCCCCTTTCTCTTCATTTCCTCTCCACTTGCCTCTCATTTCCATTATGCCCTTCCTCTACCCCCCCTTCTGCTATGGATGTGTTCTTGTTCCCTCACCTCTCCCTCGAAGGCAATGCCCATGAAATAGCCTTCTTAATCCCAATCTCTTGGTGGGACGCTTCACCTCATTTTCATTGTGCAGTTAGAAACAGTGCTCCACACCATCAAGAACATCTTAGATCCTGAATACAACTAACAAGCACATGGTGCTATGTAGTTGGATCCATGTCTACAAAAAACCTCCACCAGCTGGTACTGAATAACATAACTACAAAGGGACATTATTGTCACATTCGTTAGTGAAGAGCACCAAGGTGGACTAGATGAAAAGTAAAATAAAATCCAACCTCGTGAGCTACTTGTTCGACATTTTTCATGAACAAAAACCCATGAGATCATCTTTATGGGAACCTTAAAGGAATCAGGTAGGTTTCCCTCTCTTACATCTTATGTTGAGGGTATTCAAATGCACAGTAGCTCTCCAACTCTTACGGGTTTTGACACTTCCTAGGGTGGATTTGGCAAAAACTTGACATTCCATTCTCATGACTAATTGATGTACATAAAGGCAAACAAGTCAGAGTTGTTAAGGCTCGCAGCTTTTGTTTCGAAAGAGCCGGTTTGATGATTAATGATGTTTCCATTGGCAGTTGCATGGACATGCTTATGTTGATGGAGTAAATCATTCCTCAAATCCCAGTCCTAACTAGTAGAATCTCCAACTTCTTGGGATTATGTTACAAAACGTTGTTATGTATAGGAGTGCATAGAATGCCTCCAATCTGTTTTCTTTTGCATTTTGATATAGTAATGGCATTAGAAGTCCAAGATGGCATAGGCTTCTCATGCTTAATATTTTTTTGGTAATGATTAAGGCCATGTTATGTCTGAAGTAGTCATGCAAATCTTTTGAATATTTGGAGTTAAAATCAGAAAGGAACCTGCCAACTCTTGTTTATGTATCATAGACATATTACTCTATAATATAATTTTCAAACAATATAGACATTTAATTACAACAAAATACTCAAATTGTCCAAAAATTCATTTTGAAGAACACAACATTGACATAGCTTGTGACTCGAGCAAAAAACCTTTAAATTCACACTCAATTAAAAAATATTAATTTTGACATACAAAATTCAACTTGACATTATTTAATGACACATCGTTTAATAAAGCAAAAGTGCATCAATTGAAGATTCCACTAAAATCAAACTTGTGTCACAAGTTTAAACTCATCATAGAATTTTTTTCGGGTCAATGCAAATAAAAATTCTAGACAACGCTAAAAACCTCGAAATGCTTATGTTGATGGAGCAGACCATTCCTCAACTCCCAGTGCTATCTAGCTAGAATCACCAACTTGATGGGATTATGTTGCAAATCATTGTGATGTATAGGAGTGCATAAAACGCCTCCAATCTTCTTTTTTGCATTTTGATATAGTAATGGCATTAAGAGTCTAGGATGGCATAGGCTTCTCTTGTTTAATATTTTTTATGGTAACGATTAAGGCCTTCTTATGCCTAAAGTAGTAATGCAAATCTTTTGAATATTTTGAGTTTAAACAAGAAATGGACCCGCCAACCCTTGTTTATATATCAAAGATATATTACTCTATAATATTATTTTCAAACAACATAGACATTTAATTACAACAAAAGAATCAAATTTTCCAAAATTTGATTTTAAACACAACATTGACATAGCTTGTGACTCGAGCAAAAAGCCTTTAAATTCATGCTCAATTCAAAAATATCAATTTCGAAATACAAAATTCAACTTGACATTATTTAATGACACATTGATTAGTAGAGCAAAAGTGCATCAATTGAAGATTCCACCAAAATCGAACTTGTGTCACAAGTTTAAATTCATCAAACACTTTTTTTTGGTCAATGCAAATAAAAATTCTAGACAACACTAAAAACCTCGAAATCTTCAAGTGATTGGCATTCGAATGCCAATCAAACAAATGGTGTGTTTGTGCCTATAATAGGGACCTTGCAATATCATAATGCCATCATCAATGACAAATGCCAAACACTGAATTTATTCTTACATACAAGTAAATGCCAAACACTGAATATAAATCAATTAACATTTCAAACAAATCAAAACGCATTTGAATTCACGTCTTAAAACACATCACAACCAGATTTACAATAGAGTCTCAACTAATAATGCTCCAACCACAAGCACCATCTCTCTTACAATTTTCATTATAACATTGTGCATTGAAAAGTATGAGGCTGCCTTATGACTGCTTTACCTTAATGTTAAATCTGTGTCCATTTATACAAATACTAAGTTCGTGTACCTACAGTCCGTTTTTTTATAACAGTTCAAAAAGAAACCTTTTTGTATCACCCTAAGAACAAAGATTAGTCTTACCTTGTGATGGATTTGTATCACAAACTACTCTCGTATTGTTGGATTTGACAAACTTGCATCCTCGCCGAGTATTGATGTCTTCCATATACAGAAGTTTTGTTGACCCGCTCTAACTATTTGAATGCATCTCTATATGATTTCAATCTCAATTCGATAGGTATATTATGCCCAAGCATCACTTTCATTCCAACGGATTGTACTGGTAATCATTTCAAGAGCAGTCATATTATTAGGCATATATCGGTTAAATTCATAATGTTAGCAATGCAAACAAATAGTGCAATCATCATAAGTTTTTAACCATGTTTTCAACAGTCGTTCACTTGGTTCCACAGGAAGGTACCCAACTTATTAGCCGGTGATTTTGAACATTTTAGTGTGACTATTGATGTCCAGGAAACGATGTCTGCAGAACCAACTAGTGTTCCAAATGGAGCTGTTGAACCAAGAGATGTATTTTAAGTCCACCTTTTGAATCTATGCTCAATGAATTGTACACTTTTGACATGTACTGGTCAGCAAGCTTAAACTGCGCAGTTTAAAGGTTCATAGTTGGAATGAAATAAAAACATTGAACGTCTCAAGGTACTGAGACTGTACTCTGGCCGAGGTCAATTATCTTTAAATTTCATTTTGTGAAATTGTACCTTTTCAGTTTTTTTGAGATAACATGGCAAACAAAATTTTCTAGACTTCCCTTATTTTCCATCTGTGTTATAATTATTAGTAATAATTCATGTAATCAACGGTTCTGCACTTACAGAATGCAAATAGATTCGAATATGAGTCTACCGCACCCAAAAATCTGAATCCAGAGGAAATTTTCTGAAGTAATTTTTCCATTATCATAACTATGTTACATAGGCACACAGAGTACAATGGGTAAGCCATAAATCCAAGACACCCATACTGTCACTGGTTTATGGTTACCAGAGTATTTGCCTCAGCAGCTTTACTCAAATAAATGTACTTTGCATCCGGAGCAAGTAGTGATGAAGGTGCAAAAATAATATACATTGGAGATGTATGTTTGACCAAAATTTGAATTGGCATCTTCTCAGATAGAGTTGGCTATGAGGTTGACATCAGGAAATCACAATGTAAGTTACCAAACTAAGATAGTTGCTTCTCAGGTAATCAAATCTGGTAAGTTACTTCTCAGGTAATCAAATCTGGTAACAGCTATCGCCCACTCACAGCCATAAACGAGCTCCTCTATCCTTTGACACCAGCAAACAATGCACTACTGAAAAATCTCCATGCTAAAATGCGCCAACCTCTGAACCAATCACCTGCAATGTGGCTCTCATTAACTCAGCTTTGATGTATCCATAAATATTTGCACTGAAATTGTTTACCACAAACTAATACCTACCAGCCACAATAATATGTGAAAGAATGGAAAATACCGAACTTGTCAGTATCTTCAGTAACAATCAGCACAACTCTGTAAAACAGAATTTCTGCAATGAAGTCTGTGCAAAATACAACTGATTCAAAGGTACAAAACAAATACTAGTCTAGGACCACACTTTACATTGTGGTGAGGGGAACAGGTTACAAATATCAAAATATAATTTGATTCAAAGGTAGAAAATAAATTATAGTCCAAGCAAACAATTTACATTGTACCAAGAACACGATAGATATAGAAAAAGCTTACCAAAATACAGCCAGCTTTAGTTCTTTTTTTTAGATATCAGATTCTTGTGCTGGACTTTGTTGACCTCTGATGCTTCTTGCTGCTAAAAGGTGCATCGTTACAATTCATTTTGTTTCTTATCGTAATGCAAAAATCAAAATAAAACACTGCATTGTTGTAGTAAAAAAATTAAGCAAGTTGAACTGGTCAAAACTTGCAACCTTGTATAATTCATTCCACCAACGCTCAGATTTTTCTTGTAGAAGCCGCCATTCCATAGCCATTTCATACTCAATTGTATTTGGTTGAGAACAATGTGATGTTGAGACCGCTTTTCTCTGTTGAAAACAGAAATTTGATCACATAAGGTAAGCACCAGCAGAGAAACAAAATATTTAAGGAACGACCACATAAAAATGAAAAAAGATAAAACCACAACAATCTTACACCTCGCTAGAGCTGAGATTTTTTATTTTGGTTTGTAAACTTTTGTTATCCCCATTTTGAGTAAATATATTCTTGTGTTAATCTTCTTAATTTGAATTAATGTGTGCATGGATAGTAGAGTAGTGTGTCTCTCTTATGGAAATTAAAAAAGAATGAGAGTAGTGTGTCTCTCTTATGGAAATTAAAAAAGAATGAGAGTAGTGTGTCTCTCTTATGGAAATTAGAAAAGAATGATGCATGTCATGTCTTGTAGAATAGCTTTGCTGTATAAAGAATTGTTGCATGCAATGGTCGATGATTGGCAAATGCATTTTTAACTCCTAATTGTGTTGTCATCTTACATTGGGCCTAGAGTTAGTTTTGTTAAATATTTTAATGTAATGGTATTTTTTAAGGTTGCCACTGAGTGAAAAAAATCCAGGCAAACAAGATTTAACAAGCAAAATATGTGAAATACTGATTTTAATATTTTGGCACATTACTCTAGAATCTTTCTCAAGGTTAGGATATAAAGCTACTGTGAGTTTTGTTGTTTAAATTGTTCTTCTGAACCAACAAAATACAATCACGCACCATATCTTCACTCTGATGTGCTCGTTGCATTAGGAGTTTATGTTTCTCTACACTAATATGCCCAGCATATTTTTGCTTTTCAGATGTCACCGGAGAAGCTCTTGTAGCTATGAGAGACCTGCAAAAAAAAACAGATTGGTAGGAAAACAGATTAGGACACCTGCTTGACAACTATATAAACCAAAGGTCCACTAAAAATTGCAGTACTTTATGAGTTCTTCCCTCTTAATCAGATAATTGAAAAATGAATGAGTGAGCTTTATATATAAAAGCCAGCAAAGTGATTTACCCCATACAGAGCAATAATTTACAACCTAATTATGACATGCTAATACTTGAACATCATTTCTGATTACCCATATGCAAAACATCTCTCTAACAAAATAACATTTCCAGATAAAAGATACGTGCATACATTTCTAGGATCATTCTGTAATGCATTAGAACATTAAGAGATTACATATAGAGATGAACTAGAATCATGCTTCTAAAGATGATGGAAGGGAAGAATTAGTGAGAAATTTATTGGAGAGGTGTCGACCAGAGCACTCTATTGCATGGCAAGTCCCAGATTATGGACTGCAACAACCTATTTAAAAGAAACAAAGTTGCCTGAAAATCACAAGAAGCAAGGAACACAAAAGACTTAAACAAACAATAAAGCACTTGAGTATTGTCTATTTTTGGAAAAACAAAATCCAAAGGATAGATATAATTTATTTCAGACTTTTAACCTTATCACATTGCAAAATCGATTTTGCAAAACTGATTTTGCAAAACTTATGCAGAGTTTTTATTTGCTTGTTCATCCTGATTGACAAAACTGCTCAGTTGACGTACAATGAGTTATTTAATAATACAATGTAATGGTGGCAATTTACACATGATTACACACTCATTCACTAAGCAGATGATAGCACCACGCTGTCAAAGCATTTAATTTTACAAAGATCAATCAATTTTTCCAAAAATGGATCTGAAAATCCCAATTCTATGTATTCTCCATATTTGATACTTGCTCTACAGATTCTCAGCCTATTCTTTCTTCAGGAGATGGTCTAGTCAGGCTGGGGGTGATCCGGACACCTTCGAATGACAATTTAGACCATAATTGTTTATTTGGGCAAATTTACAGGTGACGGTTACGCAACTGCCCCGAAGTTACGTAACCGCCGCTCTTCACAGAGCAAAGGCGGTTGTAACAACTGTCAACGAAACCGCCAGTCTGCGTTCAGCGGCAGTCTTGTTCGCGACGGTTCTAGAATTCGGGATCTCAACAGTTGCAAATGTTTGAGCTTCCAAAATGATTTATTTCGTCCTTTCCATGTGTCCTTGGACAGAGCAGCTATAAATACAAGTTCAATTCTTCATTCTAGCAAGTGATTTTGAGTGAATTCTAGTGTGAGCAAAGAGGAGAAGTTGGAGTTCTTTCTTGTTTTGTTCATTGAGAGTGAGTTCTTCATTGTTGAGAAGTTGTGAGCAAGCAAATACAATTAGGGAGTGTGAATCCTTCTTGAAGGCCAATTGTTGGCAGTACTTTGTATTTTTGGAGATTTACATAGTGGAAGGGAAGCAAATTTGCTTACCCACTGGAGTTTTTCCCACATTGGGTTTCTCCAGGATAAATCTTGTCTCCTTTGTCTCTCTTTTCTCAATTTTGCAGTATAGTAGTGTTTAATTCTTGCACATTATATTGGTAACAAAGAACTTAGTAAATCTTTCATTCATTTTCACAAGCACATGATCTGTTTATTGTTAGAATTGAGCAGTTTACGGATCAGATTGGTATCAGAGAAGTTGAGATTTCAATTTTTGTGTGGTTAACTTGTGTTGAGATTGCAGTTAGATGCCCCTTACCTGAAAGGGAAAAGAAAGCGGTGAAGGTATCCTTATTCCTTTTGAAGCAGATATTTCCACAAGGAAGTGGAAGCAAGAAATTTGAGACATGGCTCATAGAGAAGATGCAGATGATAACAGAGAAGAATGTTTCTACAAGTTGGAGGAAAATGTGGCAAGTCTGTCCAAGGGATGTGGGCAGTATTTCCTTGTCCATAGGGAAATTGGAGTCCATCATGGGATTACTCATGGAGAAACTTGGTGTTCCAAATGAGACACTGGAAGCCCGTGAAGAAGATGCTCGTGAGTATGAAGAAGAGCAGCCCCGTGCCATTCCCACACCTCCACCTTTCAAAGAAGAGGCCAAGATAGAGATTCAACCTTATGATGGAGACGTGAATGTTGAGAAGCTAGACCATTGGCTAGCTCAAATGGAGGTATATTTCAGTTTGCATCAAATTAATGAGAGTTAGCAGATTTCCTTTGCTCGGTTAAAATTGACCAATCATGATTTAACTTGGTTTGAAAGTTATGTTCATTCATTGGTTGTTAAGAAGCTTCCTCCAATTACTAAGTGGGATGATTTTAAAAATCTAATCAAAAAGTAGTTTTATCCTATTTGTTATGAGGAAGAGAGGTCCATGTATTGGCAGTATCTTAGGCAGAAACAAGGCCAGAATGTGCAGGAGTATACCAGTGAGTTTTGGAAGAAAGCTATCCAGATGGAAAAGATGTAGCAGACTGGGACCTATTGATGAAGTATATTGGTGGACTCCATAGCCACTTGAGGAGACCAATCCTCTTGGCCAAGCCGACAGATGTAGATGAGGCTTATACATAAGCTCACTACTTAGAGATGGACAAGAAGAAGAGTTCATCTACCTCTCAGCATGCTTGAACAAACAAGGTGACACCAAGCAGAAGGATAAAGGAAAAGGAAAGGGTAAGAAAAATGCTACTTCTGTTTCTAAAAAGGATACTAAAGTTCATTGTGGGCATTGTGATGTTGACACTCATTCTGAGGAAAAATGTTGGAAGCTCCACCTAGAATTACATCCCTTCAAGAACAAGAAAAATAAGAAGGCCATGGCTGCCCTCAGGGAGAGGAAGTGTTTTGCAGTGAAGAGGTGGATGAGACTATGTGTTGTACCTCCATCCATAGAGAGGTATGTTTGGGTAGTAATAGTGTTGTTCAGGAAAAGGAACTAACTAAGCTCTTTCATTTAAAAATTCAAGTGAAGAAAACTAAGGTGGATGCTCTTTTTGATACATGTTCTCAAGCTAATTTGATTAGTAAAGAGTTAGTGGACAGGCTAAAGTTGGAAACTTACAATCACCCAAGTCTGTATTCTTTGGGTTGGGTAAAGAAAGGTGTAGACATCAAGGTTACTAAGCAATGTAAGATCACTTTTGGTATTGATAAAAAGTTTATTGATGAAGTTATTGTGGATGTTGTTCCCCTTGATGTGTGTGGTGTAGTATTTGGCAGCCCATATTTGTATATCAGGATGAATATCTTCATGAGGAGAGCCAACCAGTACCGCTTGGTGAAGGATGGTAAGAGCTACATCATTTCAGCCTATTCAGGAGATTTGAAGATCTCTTTGGTAAGTTCACCGAAGCCCGGAAGCTTATTAATGCTAGTGGTAAATTTGCATTACTTCTTTTGAGAGATATGCCAAAGGATGAGATTGTTACATCTAAAACCACTTGTAGCATGTTTTCTAACAAAGAGTCAGACACAGATAGTAAAGTTGGTTCATCAATTCAGAGAGGTCTTTCAAGAACCTACAGGGCTGCCCCCAGTCAAGGCAATTGAGCACGAGATCCATTTGCTACCCGATAGTCAGGCTCCAAACTTGGGATTATACAGGTACTTTGAAAGATGCCAATGAGGTAAAACAACAGTTCGTAGTCTTTGATTAAACAAGGTATAATTTGTCCTAGCACTTCTCCATGTGGTTCTCCTATTGTTTTAGTACCTAAGAAAGATGGTTCATGGAGAATGTGTGTTGATTATAGAGCTTTAAATAAAATAACCATCAAGAATAGGTACCATCTTCCTTGCATTGATGATTTATTAGATCAGTTACAACATGCTAAATATTTTACTAAGCTTGATTTGAAGTCCTGGGTATCATCAAGTGCAGATCAAGGAAGAGGACATCTAGAAAACAACATTCAAGACCATGTAGGGGTTATATGAATGGTTGGTATTACCATTTGGGCTATGCAATGCACCAACTACCTTCATGAGATTGATGAATGAGGTAATGAGGCCATTTATTGATTCCTTTGTTATTGTGTACTTGGATGACATTCTGGTTTTTAGCAGAACTTTTGAGGAGCATATTGACCATTTACGTCAAGTTTTGCAAGTTCTTAAGGAGAACCGACTTGTGTTGAATGAAAAGAAGTGTGAGTTTGCACAACAGTCTTGTCTTTTTGGGACATGTGGTTGGAGATGGAGAGTTAAGGATTGATATGACCTAAAGATAGAGGTCATTCAGAATTGGCCTACACCATCCAGTTTGATCGAGACTAGGAGCTTTGTTGGTATCAAGTTCAGTATTTGAGGAAGTTCATTAAGAATTTTCATCCATAGCAATACCACTACATTCAATGACAACAGGGGGTACAGTCTTTTGATTGGGGTAAGAAACAACATATTGCTTTTGAGTCATTTAAATGGGGTAAGGAAGGCATTTGAGCTAGTTTTTGTTAGTTCATTACCTAAATTATAATGTAGGGGTAAGACTTTTTAGTCAACATATTGCTCAATTTTTGGCATTACCTAACTTGCAGCTACCATTTGAAGTGGAAACCGATGCTAGTGACTATGCTATGGGGGTTTTCCTTCTTCAGGGGGTAGGCCATATGTTATCACTTTGAATTGTTTCACAGGTGCAATTTTGAATTATTATACATATGACAAAAATTTTATGCTCTTGTTCAAGCAGTCAAGAAATGGAAACATTATTTGATGGGTAAGGAAACTATCATTCACATGGATCATCAACCTCTCCAATATTTGCAAGCTCAAAACAAACTTCAACAAGCTAGACACTATAAATGGATGGTTTTTTACAAATTTCATTTGATTATGGACAGTGACTAACAAGTTTGGGGGATATGTTATATAAACCTCCTTTTGGGGCTATGACCATATGTTAACTCACTTTGCTTGTTTCAGGATATGTGGCTAACTTAACTATTGTACTCTTCTGAAGCCTTTTTGTGTGAAGCATATCAAGAAGGTTATGAATTTTGCAGAGAGATTTTTCAGCAGAAACCTCAAGCGAGGGATTTCACCTAGAGGAGAATACTATTTCTAGGATGGTTTTCTCTACAAGAACGAGAAACTTTGTGTGCCCTAAGGGGGAAAGAGTGCAGTTGATGAGAGAAGCACACACTTCCAGGGTAGCTGGTCACTTTGGTGTGACAAAGACTATAGTGCACTTATAGAGGTATGTTTATTGGCCAAACATGCAAGCAGAAGTTGCTAAATTCATCAGGGGTTGTGTTTTATGCAGTACAAGCAAGCCTAATAACATGAAGTTGGGGTTATATATGACGTTGTCAGTTCCTTCCCGACCATGGGAGAGTATCTCCATGGATTTTGTGGGTGGTTTACCTACCTCCAAGAAAGGTCATGATTATATTTTTGTGATAGTAGATCCGATTTAGCAAGATGTGTATTCTAATTCCTTGCAAGAAGACCATTAAGGCTAGTGATGCAGCTGAGTTATTTTTTGCTAATGTGTGGGTTCACTTTGGTTTACCTGATTCTATTGTGTTAGATAGGGACTCACGATTCATAGGAAAGTTTTGGTCTACTTTGTGGGAGAAGATGGATACGAAGCTGAAGAGGTCTACCGCCTTTCATCCACAGATAGATGGGAAAACAGAAGTGGTGAACCGTACCTTGGTCCAACTCTTGAGAGGGTACAACAGGAAACATCTGAGGACTTGGGATGAGAACTTGGTGTATATCCAACATTCTTATAATAGGGCAGTTCATGCTTCGACTAGTAAAACTCCTTTTGAAACATGTTTTGGTTATTTTCCTAAGAGTGCTTTTGATGTTGTTTTGAGATTACCATGCAAACGATGATGGAAAGTGGAACTGGAGGTCCACAAAGCTGAGAAGTTCATTGAGAAAATTCAGTAGATACACCTTCAGGTACAAGAGAGGTTGACAAAGTCACAGGCCAGGTACAAAGCACGACATGATCAACATAGGACTGAGCATTCCTTCCTTGTTGGAGACAAGGTATGGTTGTACTTGAGCAGGGATAGGCTATAGGGAAAATCTAAGAAACTCAAGCCTCTTCGATATGGCCCATTTGAGATTCTGGAACAAGTGGGTAAGAATGCATTTCGCTTGGACTTGCCTCCTTATATGAGGATTTACTCAGTTGTGAATGTTGAAAATTTACATCTCTTTGAGCCCTCCATGTTGGATGAAGAAGAAGAGGGAGTATTGCTTCTGTCTATTGAGGATCTTGCTCCAGATAGTCAGCTAGCATTGGAGGAAGATGTGGTCTTGCAGCAGAAAGAGAGGACGACACAGAGAGGAGTACAAGACAAGTGGTTGATTGGGTTAAAAGGCCAGTTGCCTACCAAGGCCAAGTGGTATTCCAGAGAGGATGTGGGGAAGAAATTTCCTCACCTCATCAATCCTTGAAGCTTTTAGGGACTTAAAAGCCTCAAATTGGGGAGGTATGATCCAAAAATGGATCTAAAAATGCCCAATTCTATGTATTCTCCATATTTGATACTTGCTCTACAGATTCTTAGCCTATTCTTTCTTCAGGAGATGGTCTAGTCAGGTTGGGGGTGATCCGGACACCTTCGAATGAAAATTTAGACCATAACTATTATGTTCTGTTCGGGAAATTTTACAGGTGACGGTTACGCAATTGCCCCGACGGTTACGTAACTGTCGCTCTTCACAGAGTGGAGGTTGTACAACCGTTTGGAATCGTTAGGACCGCCGTTCAGTGGTGGTTACGTAACTGTCCTGTTTAGCGGCGGTCCTGTTGTCAAGACGGTCCTATTCGCGGTTCCAGAATTCGGGATCTCAACAGTTGCAAATGTTTGAGCTTCCAAAATGATTCGTTTCACCTTTCCATGCATCCTTGGACAGAGCAGCTATAAATACAAGTTCAATTCTTCATTCTAGCAAGTGATTTTGAGTGAATTCTAGTGTGAGCAAAGAGGAGAAGTTGGAGTTCTTTCTTGTTTTGTTCATTAAGAGTGAGTTCTTCATTGTTGAGAAGTTGTGAGCAAGCAAATACAATTAGAAGGAGTGTGAATCCTTCTTGAAGGCCAATTATTGGCAGTACTTTGTATTTTTGGAGATTTACATAGTGGAAGGGAAGAAAATTTGCTTACCCACTGGAGTTTTTCCCACATTGGGTTTCTCTAGGATAAATCTTGTCTCCTTTGTCTCTCTTTTCTCAATTTTGCAGTATAGTAGTGTTTAATTCTTGCACATTATATTGGTAACAAAGAACTTAGTAAATCTTTCATTCATTTTCACAAGCACAAGGATTTGTTTATTGCAAGAATTGAGCAGTTTACGGATCATTTTTTAATATTATCACACCATATAAATGCCCTGATATAAACCTACAAGAGCATACGACATAAACAACCACAAATGCAAAACATTAAAAGATAGTCAGGAGATTGCTTCCGACACTGATATGCCTCACTCTTAATTGCCATAGTTTATATTGATTTACAAAGTTGAAGATGCATGTTGATTGGATAAGGCCAAACAAATGCAAAACCCATCTTCGTCCAATTTACATGCGGTCAATGACGCTCGAGCATGCCCATCTCAGCAAGTCTATACTATATGTAGTAAGGGAGGCTCCAATGAACCCAACTCAGCTAGTTTAAACTATATGCAGTCAATGAGGCTCCAGTGAGAGTGCAAATCATGCATACAGATATTTACAACATTTACAGTATTTACACAATTTGAGAGCATTTTTGTCAGTGTTACACGGGGGCATGCACCCCCCCTCCTCAACCGTCCCGGGGACTTGGGGATGGGACATTTCCCCCATGCCCCCCTCCCAAAAAAAAAAGAGGGGGCATCCCGAGAACGTTCCCTAAAGTCAGGGGACGCACCTGAGACATCATGACGTCCCCGGAACACTCGAGGGACGCCTTGGGGACATCACGATATCCCCTACAGTTTGCCTCTTTTAAACATATTTTAAAAAAAAACTAAAAGTTTAAGCCAAAATTTTATTGTTTTATTTATTCTAAATGGCTATTGGTTATGTAATATCATAGCTTGAGTTATGACTATGAGCCTATGACATAATATTTAATAACACATGTAGTTGTTTGTACTCTTCTCATGTTGATTATTGGAGACTTGTAGTTGTTTTTTAATTTGTATTGTCATATTGATATCATTGATTCATTGTATCTCTATCTAGTATGAAGTATCAATGTATCTCAGATTCTTTGTTCTAATAGTAATTTTTAAATTCTATGATAATCTTACATATATTAGTATTATCATATAATGTCAATGACTCAACATGTAACATTGAAATTTGAAATATGAACATTGAATATATGGCATTTTGGACCTTGGCTTATGTGATGAATCATTGGATTAATCATTAATGGTTTCAATCTTCAAACTTTCAGTTTTAAGTCTTAGTTTATTGAATTATTTATGTTATATTTGTAAAATTAATAAATATTGTTTTTTTTTATCAACCATTCCCCTTGCCGTCCCCAAAATTTGAAAAAAATTGTTGTACCAGAAACCTTGTCCCTATGTCCCGCCGTCTTGGAGTCTTAGGTAACTATGGTTTTTCTTAAGAGGTAACTATGGTTTTTGTTAAGAGGTTGAGATGCAAATCATTACCAACTAAACCAGGAGAGCCTTGTTCATGTTGCTTGTCATCCTGGTGGTGCTCTACAGATGTGAAATTTGGAGCAGCACTGTCATATTTAAAATGGAGATGGAGAGAGAATTCAAAAAAAACTAATCAAAAGTAGCCTCAAAACTAAAACGTCGATTGCATATGAGATTTTATTAGTTGAAACAGGTGCTTTTCCAGCATCAACTATGATTTGGATGCTTAGTTACTTAAAGGTGACAAAGGGTGTGGAGACTCATCTTTGGCTTAAAATGGTAGTGGAGGAAGGGTTAAGCAAGACAAAGAACACATCAATGAAACAAAACAAGTGGATGAGTAATAATGTGCAAGAGTGTCTCAACAACAATGACAAAATAAAAAGGTATTTGAGAACAGTTTAGGGTAACCACGTGACAAAGCAGTTCGGTCTGAAGAGAGTTCTACATATAAATAACATAATCCAACTCAAGATCAATAACCCAAATGCCTAGATAGGAGCAGAAATCAGGTGGGTGGCAAAAATGTTGATGGCTGAACTAAGAACTAGGTCACATCACATTAGGAGTGAAACTCATAGTTGTCGGACAAGTACCACAATCTATCAATCAAGTGCCCATATATAGATAGGATACCTCAATCCCAAAAGATCGGAGATATAGGGACCCCCTTTCTTTACAGTAGAGGCGGCCGGGGCAGATATATATATATCTACCCTGCCCCTAGTTCTCCGCTTGGGATGCCATATCTATATATTAGGTGTACCCCATTTCCTTATATCCCTCGATGCCCGAGAAGATTGGGAAGAGAGAACATACATGTTTTGTACTTTAAAGTTGCTGTAGACAGAATGTCAATACATCATAAGAGTTCCCAGCTTATAACAACATCCACGTCAAGTATGCTGACAACTTGAAAGTTGACACTCTGACGGCCTTGTTTGAAGAGGCTAGATTAAATAAAATCAAGATTCACAGTAGAAGATCCAACATCAAAAAGGGAATAAACATTTCACAAAATTAATGGGTCAGCCTTTGTCTCAAGCAGTCTCGGGGACATGGAGACAGACAGACAGGGGTTTCAGGGACAGCTAAAAAAGTTCCAAATTTTGGGGACAGCAGGGGGGTGGCTATTAAAATAATATATAAAGCTTAATATTTAAGTATTTTAACTTTATTCAATGAATTTTAGGGATTTAAACTGTATTTTAGGTACTCAAGAGATAATAATTCAATGAAATCTAGGGGATGCGTCCCACATAACACTGACATTAACAAATGTTCAAATAAAAAACCAAGCACTTCTCTCACTGATGAAGAAAGTAGTCACTCGTTATTGCATGATTCGATAACAATAAAATTGCAGAGATTCAAGTAAGCTAAAAAGTGTTGCTTTCCTAGAATACAATTTCAGAGACAACCTTCCATCTGAAAAAGTTAGGCATGCTTGATTCAATTTCTTCAGAGCTGTTTCTGCTCCTTCTCTTGTCCTGAAAATGACTAGGGCATCACCTGCTCCAGCATAGATACAATGTCTCCTTTCATAAGCTTATATATAAAAGAGGAACAGAGTTGCATAAATAACAGAGCAACCTAGCTTCTAAACCAAAAATCAGCTGCAAGCACTCAATAGAACATTGATGCTCACAGTCGTTCTTTTAACATCCTTCACAAGATAATGATTTGATTACTAGAGGTGTATCCCTTAATTTCATTAATTCGCATTTCATGCAGTATTTACCTGTACAGTCTTCAAATTAAAAATATTCTTGTGTGAATATAGAAACTAACAAGGATATTGCTGCCACATAAATTCAGTGAAGTTTACCAATTTTTGGGTTGGAAAACATAGTTCGAGGCATCACTCTAGTAGTACATCGCTCCCCAAGCATATGCCATATAACATCCTGCAAAAAATTACACAAAACTCAGAAACATGAAACCATAAGCAACTACGGGGATGATATAAACAATGAATAAAGTAAACAAAGAAACTGAAAGAAGTCGAGATTAAATAACATGATACATCCATGATCCTGCAATGAAGAGACTTGTTACGATGCTTAAATGCAATCAGCTCCAGTTCCAGTTATTGGTACCCTGTTTTGTCCTGAAGGAATTTTAATGGGTCCACTCAGACCAGTTTTGTGGGTCAATTGGGAAGACTTCTATTCATATTGGTCCATCATACATTTCTGTTAAAAACATTAATTTTCTAATTTATTCCAAACATAAAAAACGATAAAACCAAAGTGGGACAATAAGCTATAAACAGGCTCTTAAATGTTAAGAGTAAAGTGGGTTTGGGAAAAGAAATTTAAATTGATGCCCAGGTCTATAGATTATATTCCTGGTAAAGTGCAACAACCATACTGCATTCTGAGACTCCATCCAACTATTAGGGTGGTTATGGGAAGTGCTCTTAAAATTGACGTCCAGATCTATAGATTATATATCTGTTTAAGTGAAGCGACCATACTGCATTTTTCTGAGACTATCCGACAGAGTTGGCATTCATTCCTCCTGAACTTCTCTTCTTTTCTTCATATTACCTCAACAAATAATTTAATAATATTACAGTCTCTATTGCTCCCAGTCTTCACAGCAAAATAAGAAAAATGTTTATTTTGTGTGCATCCAGAATTCAGATTCATGTTTTTTTTTTGGTTTTTTTATTTTTTTAAACAGTATGTGTAAGTGATGTCTCAGGGACATTGGGAACATCAGCAGAGCTGCAAGGGGGGTGGCAGGATGTCCCCTGCAGAGATTTTGGGGCAGAGGGATGCCCCCTTGGGTCATTTGATAGCAAGGGCAGCAGGAGATATACCAGGCACCTCCCTTTTTCATTTCTTTTTTTTTTTATGTACAGGGAAATTGGTTACAGATTTACAATCCTTCATTATCTCTGTCAAGCATCTCTTGTTCACTGTTAAAAGAGGACAGGTTGGAGAGGCTTTGTGCCCATCCCTGGGATGTCCCTGTTAAAATATAGAGCATTATATAGCATGTAATGCAGTTATGTAGTTATCATTCGGTTTGGTAACTGTTCAACCAATCTGTAACCACCTCTTCCTATTTAATAAATGCTGTCACACTTGTTTGAGTGTGCATTCAGCCTTCTCTGAATTATTTCTTCTCTTTGCATATGCTAACATTGGTATCAGAGCGTCCAAGGTTGCAATTCGAGGAAGCCTCCAAGAGGCACGGACTGGAAATTTGAGGAAGCCTTAACAGGGCACAAATTTGGTAAAAACGTGAAGGTATTTGGAGAAAAATACCAAACGCGAGGAGAGAAACGAGAGAAGAAAAAACTGTATTTGCAAGCCATAGGCTACCAGTTGCTAGGGCAGAAAAGGAAGAAATTCCTCCATTCGTGCAGCAGGAGACAGTCAGACAACCATTCAAGGCCTGGAAGACGTGGTATGCGAGCATAAAGTCATGGAGAACATCAAATGTGGGCAGTTCGAGGGCATAGAGTCGTGGTTCATGTCTGTGTGAAGTCGTAGTTCACTGCCAGAAATCGTGGTTTGTGTCTGTGTGAAGTCGTAGTTCGCTGCCGGAAATCGTGGTTTGTGTCTGTGTGAGGGTAAAAAAAATGTGACCAGTTCGCCATAAGCAGAGTCGTGGAGAAAGAAAAAAACGTGAGGCATACAGTCGCAAATGTTGTTTCCCCTCCAATCGCGAGGGCAGAATAATATCACAGTTGCAGGCAAAGTCATGGCAGAAGTCGTGACAAAAAGATTCACAGGAAGAGTCATTTCTTGTTCTTCCCTTCTGAAAGAAGGTTGGTGAATTAATACGCTGATATAATATTATTTTTTTTCAACAAAGGTATTCACCTTGCATTTGAATAATAAATTTTGGACTATTAGCTGGAATAAATAATATATTCTTTTATTGGTGTGGGCAAAATATTATTTTATTATTTCCGTTAATTTGAAATGGTAAAATGGCAAATATTTCACACTTGACTCTGCCGGAGACCCAAAAATTAACGGGCACTAATTTCTATGTATGGAGCCATAAGATTTTAACGCTTGCGGAATTCTGCGATTCTGATAAAATAATCGCGAGTAGTGAAGCTCGACCAACAACAAAACTTTGCAGATTATGATAAACGTCATAAGGAAGCGTTATTGCTTCCTAAGTTATCGGTGTCGGATGATTTGATACCGGAAGTGTGGAATGCCACTGTGGCTGCCACGTTGTGGGCCAGTCTGAGGAATAAATATTAGACGTCAGAAAAGAGTCAGGTTTTATACTTGAAGAATATGTTCTTTTCCGTAAAGTTACAAGAAGGTGGACCGTTGTCTAAGCACCTACTTCGAATTGAAAGACCTCCGAGAACAGTTATCTTCCACCAACAAAAACGGTGGACGACCATGATGTGGTGGCTCCGGCTCTAAACAACTTGCCTTCTTCATATGAGTCATTGGTGGAAGCACTTAATTTAATGGCTGGAAGTCGAACACTAACGTTTAACAAGGTGAGTTCCTACTTGTTGCAAAAGGTGCGGAGACAAATTTAGGCAAAATCTAATTGTGACCAAGCAGAGAGTGCTCTTGTCATGCAATCATAAGGAAGGTGTCGACATCAGTCTAGTGAGTCTTCCACTCGGTATCAGGTCACATGTATTACTGTCACAAAGTTGGGCGCCTTAAGAAGGATTGTCGAAAGCGGAAGTATAATCTTTTGCAACAGAACAAAAAGCCATGTGATGAGACACATGTTTAGCAGTAGTTGCAGAAGAACGGGATTCAGATGACAAGCATGTTCTTTATTGTCTTACGACATCAGGCTCGCATGATAGTGGTACTATTTGCTGGATCATTGACTTTGATGTGTCTACGCACTTTTCATGTCACAGAGGATTGGTATGTTTCATTTACCGCAAATATTTGTTTTGAATCAATAATACTAGCTAATGGAGAATCACTTGCAGTAGAAGGGATAGGAGATGTATGCATTGTATTGAATAATGCTCATAAACTGTTAGTACAGAATGTTACATATGTACCTTCTTTACAAAAGAATCTTCTATTTATTTGTCAATTAACTAAAAATCTCAATATTTCTGTGGATTTCTATGGGAAGAAGTGTATTGTTTCTTATATGAAACAAAGACAGATGATTGCCCTTAGTATTGGGCAAGGTGGCCAATATCGGCTTGTTGATCCTACTACGATCAACATGAATGCACCTATGGAGGACAGCTCCGCCATACAAGATGTGCAAGAGGTTACAATGTCTTGGGAGGAAGCCATTCCTCACAGATCTGTTGACTTGGATACAATCAACCTACATGCACCTATTGTGGAGGGAATATCCACTATACCAAATGTACGGGAGGTGGACATGCCTTGGGAAGATGGATTTCCTCATTTTGAAGAATAGTTTGTTGTGGATGGAGACTCCACTATTCTAGATGCACTTGCCAAAACCACTCACTCACAGGAGTGGTAGAGTATGAACAATTTGCTCATTATGTTGTGAAAGATCTTTCCCAACAGAGGGGGATAAATGAGCAAATAGATGAGGAGTTGGTTCTCACTCCTACTACTACGGAGATGGGTATTTCTCAGAGTGCAGAGACGGATAAGATGGAGATGGTTATTTCTTCAACTATTGCGGAGTTTGGTTCTAACTCCTACTGCACAGATAGTCACATTTCTCTTATTGAGAAAGTTGGATGAGCACTACATGGTGTTGCAAGGACACCGATCGAGATGACTTCGATTACATGATATACTCAATCTCTGTACAGACTCCAGCAGGCTACACAAGCCTGGAACATATTTTTTCAATCCACCTCTCTGAGGTTTCTTATTTCAGCACTCTCAGCCATTGATGATTCATCATTGGTCAATGAATCGCGTAACAAAGAACCAATGGACCACTTGCCATATCATTTATTCACAAGACCAGATTTTTGTTTTGTGGTTCTTCTCCATTCAACAACCACAACACAATCATGGACTGCTGATTTCAAAGTACAACCTATGGCACAGTCTGTAGATCTAATAACTAAACATATGGGCTTTAGTACATTTATAAATTTTCTGGGACAAACTTGATATTATTTCCAATTTAGTCATTAAGAGGGGGTGTTAAAATATAGAGCATTATATAGCATGTAATGAAGTTATGTAATTATCATTCAGTTGGTAACTGTTTAAACCAATCTGTAACCACCTCTTCCTATTTAATAAACGTTGTCACACTTGTTTGAGTGTGCATTCAAGCCTTCTCTGAATTCTTTCTTCTCTTATGCATATGCTAACAGTCCCAAATGTCCAAGGATTATGTTTGGACCCCGGGATGCATCCCTATGGTACACACACACACACACACACAGATACATACATACATATATATATATATAGAGAGAGAGAGAGAGAGCATTGTATTTATGCCTCAAGAGCATACTCTTATTTTTTTCCTTGATATCATAACCAAACTACAAGAATAAGGTTGATGAATTGGGATAAAGATAGTCAATACCTTTAAAAGGTTGACTCCTCCAAAATAGTAAGGAAAGCGGCAGTAAAACATTCATTAAATTAAAAATCATGAATGGCATAATCAATAACTTCCTTTCCCATAAGAGGCATTCATTGCATCCCTACAAATATTACTATCACTGATAAATGCTGCAATGAAGTTGAGAAAATCAAAATGTACCTAACTAAAAAACTAATGGCACAACCAGGGAAATGATGGTAATAGGTATCAGTAGAACTATTTTGTGTAAGCTTCCTAGAAGATCAAACTTACATGATATAGCATTTCTCAGGTAATTAACAGCGTCGCAATATGGAACGATTAGATTGAATCTGTTTATATTATTCCTGCCAACCCACTATACTGTTGAATATATAATGAACCCATGCGGTTCTAATTTGTTAGGAGGGTGTAAATCAGTTGTAACCGAAGAAACTATAACTACTTCTCCTAATGAATAAATATACCTTGCTTGTTTTCATTCTGAACAGTGCAGTTTTGCATCTCTTTCTTATTGCTCTATTTTTCTTTATGCTTCTTGATCCAACATTGGTATCAAAGCAATTATGAGAGGTCGACGAAGAGGTACGAGTCGACGCAGGGGCAGAAGAAAGGAGATAGTCGCAAAAATCGTGGTCACAAATCATGTGAAAGGAGACAGTTGCAGATAGACAGTCGCAGAAATCATGGAGCAAAAAATCACTGGTTCATCTTCACGAGGGCAACACATTCTTTCCGAGGGTAGCACGTTCAGCTTCACGACAAAACCAACATCGAGGGCAGAGGGCAGCACAAGGAAAAAACATGGAGATCCAGGGCAGAGGGAAGCCAGCAAAAATCAAGGGCAAAAATCGTGGGTCATATTACAAATCCATTTTCGTGGCAAAGGTACCTGCAAAATCGAATGGGGGCAGAGGTAAAAATCTCAAGCAAGGCAAAGCAAAAGATTTTATAAAGTGTTTTAATATTTTCCTGCCACCTATTTACATAAAATATTTTCCCACAAGCCACATATATTGCTGGAGTAATTCATTTAATATTATTTGATGGAAAAGGATACTTTATTAAGTGTGGGGCAAAAAAAATTACTTTATTATTTCCGATATTTTGGAATAATAAAATGGCAAATATTTCAAATCTTGTTCTGCCTGACTTGTAAAAATTAACGGATACTAATTTCAATGTTTGGAGTCATAAGATTTTAACGGTTGCGGAATTTCGTGATTGTGATAAAATAATTAAGGGTGATGAAAATTGCCCAACAACTAACTTCGAGGATTATGACAAACGTCATAAGGGAGCATTATTGCTTCTCAAGCTGTCTATATCGGATGATATGATACCGAAAGTGCGGAATGCCACTATGGCAAGCACATTATGGGCCAGTCTGAAGGGTAAATATCAGACGACAGAAAAGAGTCGGGTTTTATACTTGAAAAATATGCTCTTTTTCCGTAAAATTACAAGGTGGATCGCTATCTAAGCACCTACTTCGTATGAAAGATCTTCGAGACCAGTTGTCTTCCATAAATAAAAAGGTGGATTGATGATGATATGGTGGCTTTAGTTCTAAATAGCTTGCCTTCTTCATATGAGTCATTTGTGGAAGCTCTTCATTTAATGGCGGAGAGTCAAACACTTACGTTTGACAAGGTGAATTCATACCTGTTGCAAAATGAACGAAGACAGACACAGGTTCAAGAGTCCACTTCTGGACAATCTAAGAGCGCTTTTGTTGCTCAATCTAAAGGAAAGTATAAACGACAAGCTGAGACATCCTCATCCTCTCCTAAATAATCAAGTGAAATGTTACTATTGTCACAAAACTTGGTCATGTGAAGAACGACTGTCAGAAAAGACTCAATGCCCTGAAGAAGCAGAAGGGGCAAGCACATGTGGCTACAGTTGAACACGAGTTAGAAGAAGAATATGCTCTCATGGCATCTTGCACGGATAATGGCAGTCCTACTCGATGTTGGTTCTTTGATTCTGGAGCATCAAGGCATTTCACATGTCAAAAAGATCTGGTATGTGTATTTTAATTCTTGTTCTTCTGATTCAATTACTTTAGGAGATGGAAGATCACATGTTGTAGAGGGTATTGGGGATGTTCGTATCATGCTAAAATAATTATACCAAATTGCTTGCAAAAAATGTTAGATATGTGGCCTAACATGAATAAGAACTTGTTATCTATCAGTCAACTAACTGATAATCCCAATATCTTTGTAAACTTTTCTGGTAAACAATGTATTGTGTCTGACATCAAGCAAAACAAGGTTGTTGCTCTGGGGATTGGGCATGATGGTCTATATAGACTTGTTGATCCTACCACAGCCAACTTGCATGCCTTAGTTGTGGAAGGCAATACCAGTGTTTTATGGCACGAAAGATATGGCCATCTCAACCTTCAATATTTAACCCGCCTTCATAAAGCCAACATGGTTGTTGGTTTGCCTCCTATTCAGGAGAAACAAGACATGTGTGCTGGTTGTTTTACAGGAAAACAAAAGTGGAAGCCTTTTCCCTCTGAAGGTGCTTGGCGTGCAAAGGGGCTCTTGGATCTTGTACATGCAAATCTATGTGAGCCATCGTGGAAGACTCCCACAGTCCTTGGTGCACGTTATTTTCTCTTGCTGATGGATGATCATTCTCGGAAGATGTGGGTCTATCTTTTGAAAAAGAAGTTTGATTGCTTTGCTTCTTTTGTCAAGTTCAAGGCCTTGGTGGAGAATCAAACTAGCCAGCGGATCAAGACTTTGAGATTCGATAATGGGGGTGAGTTTATCTCTAAACAATTTGCAGATTTCTGCAGTAAAGAAGGGATTCAATGCCAGTTGACAGCCCCTTCTACCCCACAAGAGAATGGGATGGTAGAACGGAGGAACAGAACCGTCGTAGAGATGACTAGATGCATGATGCACAATCGAGGAGTACCCTATAAATATTGGGGAGACGCTGTTAACACAGCTGTTTATATACTCAATCGGAGTCCTTGCAGGACATCACACCATCAAACCAAAGGTATCAGCATTTCATGTTTTCGGTTCAACTGCTTATACTTTGGTTCCTAAAAATAAGAGTAAATTAGATTCCAAATGTTCTAGATTTTTTTTGTTGGTTGTAGTGATCAATCTAAAGCCTATAGGTTGATTGATACTTCCACTAATAAGATATTATTAGTCGAGATGTTGATGTAAAAGAAACAAAGTCTTTCTTTGGTTGTAATCAGCAAGGGGACCAGCCAAGGGGCAGCAATCAGCAAGGTGTCATAAAAGAGTTTGGTACTCTTTCCTTCCCTGATCATGAATTTGGTTCTTCTCATACTCCTCCACAAACTCTAGGACAGTCTGGACAATCTTCCACTGAGATTGTTGAGTCACCATGAAATCAACTTGTGTTGGTTTCTCCTCCAGAACTTCCGTTGGCTTCTCTTCCAGAAACAACAGCCACCATATCTTCAATTCAGCGGAGGCCTAAGTGGTTTTACTCCACTATCCAGGATTTGAGGAAAGACGAATTGTCTCCTCTCTTAGATGGAAGGTCTCGACGAACTGGTAAGCAAATTGATTATTCTAAGCAAGCTCAATTTGCTATTGCTTCTGATCTTCTTCATATTCATGAGCCACAGAAATACTTTGAAGCACGAGGCATACCGGAATGGGAAACTGCCATGCAACTAGAGTATGATGCCTTGATTAAGAATAATACCTAGAAGTTGGTGCCATTACCTCCAAGTGAACACACCATTGGCTGTAAATGGGTGTATAAAATCAAGTGCAAAGCAGATGGTACTTTGGATAAGTATAAGGCTTCGACTCGTTGCAAAAGGTTTTTCGCAATAGGAGGGGATAGATTATGAAGAAACATTTGCTCCTACTGTAAAGATGGTCACTTTTCGACTTCTTCTTTCTTTTGCAGCTCAGTTTGGTTGGAAAGTGTATCAGATGGATGTCAAAAGTGCTTTCCTAAATGGGGATTTGGAGGAAGAGGTGCATATGACACAGCCTAGAGGGTTTTCGGGCTCGTGGTAGTGAGCATTTGGTATGCAGATTGATTAAGTCCTTGTATGGACTTGAGCAGGCTCCTCGAGCCTGGTACATAAAAATAGATAAACATCTCAGAGATTCAGGTTTCACACGGAGTCATTCTGATCCGAATCTCTATGTCAAAAGCAATGATGATGACATTGTGATTCTTATTGTATATGTTGATGACCTTGCCATCACCGGCAGTAAAGATGTTGTAATTCATAAGGTAAAATCAGATTTATGCGTTGTTTTTGACATGACTAATTTAGGCCTCCTCCACTATTTTCTTGGTGTAGAATTTTGGCAACTTGATCACTTGTTTTTCATATCTCAAGCTAAGTATGCCACTAACCTACTACAAAAATTTCACATGTCTAATTGTAATTCTTCTTCTACACCTATGGAGGTAGGGTTGAAACTCTCAGCCCATGATGATTCACCACCGGTCAATGAATCATTATACAGACAGTTGGTGGGTAGTTTAATCTATCTAGCAACTACACAACCGGATCTATGTTTTGTTGTCAGTTATCTCTCTCAATTTTTATCTAAACCAAAACTCATTCACTGGGGAGTAGCAAAACGAGTTCTACGATATGTCAAAGTAACTCTTAACTTTGGCATTTTATATCAGAGAGTTGCAGATTCCAGGTTGATTGGCTATACTGACTCTAATTGGGGAGGATCTGTAGATACTCGACGATCTACCACAAGATATATTTTCTCCTTTGGTTCAGGAGTTATTTCTTGGCAAAGTAAACTTCAACCTACTGTTGCCATCTCTTCTACGGAAGCAGAATACAAGGTTGATGTTAGTGTCAGTTGCGAAGCAATATGGCTTCATCGAATTCTAACTGACTTTCAATTTCCTCAAGCTGCTGCAACACCTCTTTCACTCTTTTGTGATAATCAAGGTGTCCTGAAGATGGTGAAGAATCCTATTTATCATGCCCGCACTAAACATATTGAGATTCATCATCATTATATTCGCCAGTTGGTTGATTCTGGTGAAATCTCTCTGCATTTTTGTCCATTTGCAGATCAGCCTGCTGATGTAATGACTAAAACCTCTTGGTCCTTTGTTGTTTGTCAACTTTAGAGATAAACTTGGTGTTGTTTCAAGGTTTGTCATTAAGGGGGGGTGTTGGATATATAATGAACCCATGCGGTTCTAATTTGTTAGGAGGGTGTAAATCAGTTGTAACCAAAGAAACTCTAACTACTTCTCCTAATGAATAAATATACCCTGCCTGTTTTCATTCTGAACAGTGCACTTTTGCATCTCTTTCTTATTGCTCTATTTTTCTTTATGCTTCTTGATCCAACATATACAAGCTGTAGACTTCTATGATTTGTCTAGTGCTTCAAAATATTTCTCAACACCAGATACTTGAAATTCATGAAGATGAATATTGCCGTACATATTTTTTAATCTTTAAGATTTTTATCATTGTGTTTACTGGAAATTTTTAAACCAAAACTATGGGCCGTTGAAGCTTGAAGTCTAAGTCAAGACCACATGCAACAGATAGCTACTCATTTAAATTTATATGTCCATGTATTTACAGATGGTTACCACTACGAAGTATCTATACTTAAATGACCCCTCAAACAGATGCTCAAAAATGCATTGGATAGCTTCTTGCTTAAATTTATCTTCCCTGCAAAGAAGTGGCTCTTCAACATATCACTAGACCCATGGTGCTTTATGCGTATGAGATCTGAAATTTGAACTTAGAGCCAACAGATTGGACATTTACTCAATGGGAGCAGGCTATCTCATTCCATTGTATGATCTGTTGCAAATGGAGGGTGCCCTAGTGAAAGGTCTAAACTGAGTTTGGTGCACAGCCTCTTCATCTAGAGAGAATCTTTAGGGTCTTCTTCCATCTCCATAAACATAAATCCATGGGGAATCTTGCCTCAAGCTAGGAAATAAGTCTGTAATTAGCACTTCGCTCTTTTGGAATGGTTGCTTCCTTGTTTCCCCTAGGAGGACATAAGTTTCAGTACTCACGATACAAGTGATACATTGACATGTGTCCATGAATCGACTCCCACCATTCAAGCACTCTTTTGTGGTCATTTGTTGGACATTAATATTATTATCTTATCTCATCTTATCTTATCCTTTCAGATATCTGAACAGCCAAAAATAGGACTGCAGTTCTCTAAGAATGTATGCTCGCAAAAGTGCACCCAAGTTCAACACTTAAATCCTGCTGAATGCATTCTGAGAATTTGAAGTACCATAATCAACAAAGCCATTATCCATTGAAGACTCCACAACTACGAATAAAAGAAAATGGATGAGACATTTATTTAAATGATAATGACTGGCCTGTCCACATCTTCAATTCCAGTAAGGTAAATATAACGAGAATCTCAAAAAGCAGCAACCACCACCAACCACAAGAAGTTGTAAGCTAAAACGGGATGAAGCAATGATTCAAGAAATATTGTAGACAAGGTCAATATCGAGAATCCCCAAAAATTGTTTGAACTTAAACAAAATTCATGACAAAAAGCAATCAATACTTCCAAGTCTTCTGAATGAATAAATATTAAAAGATAAAAGAAAAACACCATAATATATTTAACCCAGACGTAGAACCATAATCACAAGTGAATTTTATATTTGATTGCCTTTATCTGCAGTTGACAATTTAGAGGATATGCTTCCTAGATATAAAAGCTGCTCATTTTATTGATAGTATCACTGTTCTTGACATCAAGTGTGACACCCTTGGGAGTTCCATTATTTTAAGATGAGATGATTGGATATTTATGAGAATAATGTTTCAATCAGCCTGAGAGGAAATATGCATTCACTGCAGCAGTCAAGTGCAACATAAAAATATATTGCAACAAATGTGATGAAGTCACCCCTTCATTCACTTCCTTCTTGCATATAGTTTGTCCTAGGAGTGGTATAGGTTGTCTATTTGGCTTTAAGACCTTCAATATCACTCTTAAACAGATTCAACTTTTTGCAAGGCACCAACTAAACACTTTCTCATTTCCAATAACCGGTATGCAATGCCAAGGTATCATTCATTTTGAATCAATATCATGCAAATTAGATATAGCATTCACATACCTGTTAGGGATCTTCACGTGCACTTAATGTATGGCTTCAACTGTCCAATACATGTTAATATTTTGTCTTCACACTCATGCTCCTGCTCTGCACATTCACTTCATGTTTATTTAAACCTAGGATCAAGCATCCAATGACTTCGAATTTACAAATTCTTCCTTAATTGTCAAACACCCTAAACCGGCCTTGTTATGTTCTCAAGAGCATTGTTCTTAGAACCACCTTAGTTTGATTGAACCATAAGCTTCCAAGCCGCCTTAAGATAATCTACAAGTCTCTTTTAGTCATGCAAAGATGTGTTTTCATTCACGGGTCTTAGGTCTTTCCTCTTCACCAAAAACAACCTTTTGACTCCTCTTATAACGCTTCTTCTAGCTCTCAATTTCAACACAGTAAGTTCTAAATAAGTAAGTAAGAGGCTTCAAGACTCCAGTCTTCCACTTCTAGACGCCCATCTCCATTATTCAACTGATCCCAAAGTCTTATGACTCAATTGCAAACTCAAGCTCAAGTTCTTGACTATTAGAACCTATCAATTAGGTCATTAACTGTGCTCTTTCTCTCAGTTTTGACTATCAAGGATTTTCTCCAGTTTTGTACGGTGGGATCTCAAAATTGTTCAAGATTCATCTAATATGTTCAAATACATATTTCCTCTCAAAATTTCATCCAAAAACTCGAAGGTTAAGGGCTCCAAATTCCTTTCCCTAGGTCACACTCTGTGACAGACCCAAGAGCTATAAATGCTCATAGAATGCACAATAATCACTTTCGAGACCTAATATTTTGCACCTAGGTCTGTTTTGAGACCATCTACAAATATTATTTACCGGTGGACCAACTCTTATGACACAAAACTCTTTAATGATACAGTTCCTCTCTCCTCAGACTGGTAAAACTGTGTGTTAAGGCACTTTAATGGCTATAACCTGAGTTTTGGTCTTAGAGCTTTAGGAAGATGTGTCTCGCCCCATCTTCCAATCTCTATGCAATGCTTAAATGTGTCTGAGGCTCTATCAACATGAGAATAAGATCACAGACCTCCAAAGGCTACATGTATTAACTGAAATAACTGTACAAGGCAGAGTGTCTGAGTTTATTGCATACAACTATGATTAATAACCCAAAATTCAATCTCTTCCTTCTTAAAGGTCAATTTCAATCTTTTCCCACCAAATAAAGATCATTGGAAACAGGGGAGTTACCTACAAGAACACTATAAGGTGAATATTCTCTGAGTTTTTCCTTTACACAGTCCTATGTTTCCTCAAACATCATACTAAAACATGACTTGTTATAAACCTAACCTTATTGAATGATAACAAAAATCTCCAAACCTTTCTCTGAAGATGTTATCAGGTATTTGGCCACATGCATATGAGAAGTCATCACAAAAATACTTGACTAATTTCTTCAACTCAGAATCATGCACTTTTCAAAACAAAAAGAACATATGCAAAACCAAAGTTCTCCTGAGTAAGGACGTACACACCATTTAAAGAACACATTGTACAGATCATTCTTGGCTCATCTCTCAAGGAGGAATGGCAAAAATGATTCTCTAGATCGCTGTTACAACCATAAAACAACAACCACCATATGAAACACACTGAAATGTTTCCAAAAACTAAACATTTCCTTCATAAATCTCTTCTTCTCCAAACCTCCATTCGAGTTTCTCTTCTCAATATCTCCAAGAGGCCCTGATTTAGTTACATTTGAGGCTTTTATAGCCTTTAGAAACAGTTACAATCCTTTTTGAGGCTTTATTAGCCTTTAAACACTTAATTTTTCCTAATTACATACCTTAGGTGCTAACCCTAACTATGACCTGAAAACCCTAGGTCTAGAAACATGTCTCAAATTAGACCTCCTAGGACATTTAATACCTTATAACACCTATTCCATGCTTTAACAATGACTTAGACTCCTTTTACAAGCCAAAATCCACCATAATGCTCTTATATGAATTTGAATTTCATTTTGGAGGGAAACCTCCTAGTTTGAATACCTTAATGACGTAGACCAACTTAAACATTTAAGTGGAATTATTGGGACCCTATTGACATCCTCTAAACTTTGCCTAGCTTAATTCAACCCAAAATTGCTCATTTTGTACAAAAAACCCAAAAATGCCTTGTTGGAGAGAAGATGCTCCTGCATCAAAATGAAAACCTATTTGTCACAACTCATCAATCTTGAGAAGAGAGAGTTACAGGCGTTGAAGAAAAGCCAATGACTCTCTGCATGACAATATTTAGTGTCTCAATTAAAGCATATTTCTATGTCAAATGGGAAAAATGGAGGAATTCCTATCATAAAGATGATTATTTTCTGTGAAAGACGCTCTGTTTTGAAAAGAATGTCCATGCATCTATTATGAACTGTCAATTTCAATTACTGCAAGCAATTTCACTTTATTTGTGTACAGAATAGTGGCAATTCACTTTACAAAATATGGAGGTGAGGCAGTTATTTCTCCTTCACATTCAATGGCTTTGTATAAAGACTTATTGATTTGGCTAGAGACTTGAAGTCTTTACTGTATAGAAAACAATTCAATGAAAAGAAAAAAGAGACAATACAACTAACAATTTATTCGAAGTGATTTTTATCCTCACACTTTCTCAGGCCACAACATCACACACAGTTGTGCTCAATTCATATAGAGACTACAATCACATAGAAAGTTCAGTCCAGTATGGCTCCTAACATTTATCGTATATCTCATTTATCAGTATGTAAAAAAGTTGACTTTTGGATAGCAGATAAGGCAGTGTAAAGGCAACAATAATGGGTGACAAGAAATTATTTTGTTAGAAAAATACTTACATCTATTTCTGATGATGTGTATGACGGATCGAAGTTTTGTATTCGGATCACTGCTCTCTGCTCATAACCGTTTTGAAGACGCTCATCCCAGGGCTGGACATACAAATGACAGCATTCAGATTAGTGCTAACAAAGGAAATGATTATCAACTTTCTTCCTCTCTAACCATATTCATCCTCTTGAAAACACTAATGTTAAGTGGAATCTAAATACCAAATTTTTATCACATTGTCATATAATATATAATTAAAATTAATGTGATAGATTGATATATATTCAATGGCATGTAGATTAACAGACGATCTGTAGGAAATTTCATCCACCCTAAATATGATGTCGCCAGTTACCTCGAATGGATCTTAAATCTAATGTTTTCTTACTTCTTTATGCCATGTATGAGGCAGTAAAAATTGAGAAGTTGCACATGATCTACATAATGGTCTTAGACATAAGCAACTATAAGCCACTCTACATGCCGGTAATATACTTCAATAAGAAGTGATTTGAATGATCAGCAAAAGAAAAAAAACTTGAGAAGATTTTAGATAGCATGTGTGAATAAAGGCACGAGAGTATTATCCGATACCAATTGTTCAACCATCTGAAAGATCCCTAGATGGATCCCCTTTACACTATACTGATTTTTAATCAAACAAAAACAGTATATACAGATTTCTGTGTATTTTATATCAAGTCCCTAGTGCAGATCTGGAAAGTGCGACTAGGGTTAAAGCAAAACATTAATGTAAAACACGCCCAATAAAACTATTTTCTGATTTCTAATGGCTGCCCAGATTTTGAGGGCTGAATTACACAGAAAACTGAACTTATTACAGACTGAAATAACCCAAAAAATCAGATCTGAGATCTGTTAAAATTCAGATTAAAAAAGACCTTCAAAATGCACCTCAGAAATGATAAAAAGTACAGCGATCAGTTTACAGTCTGTTGACAAATATTTGACAAATATCTTGGATGAAAATACCTCTGAACTCGCTGCAAAAACTGCTTACAATGGACTGATCCAACTGCTGGTAGCAAATCACTGGAAAACACCTACAAATTCCTTTACACACATGGCTGAACTGAACCTGAAAGTCTGATGAAGAACACTAGGAATTTCTGAGTGAAATCCCCTCTCAATCTCCTGGGGTTTTCGTCCGCAAGAGATAAATTCACAAGGGTTTTCGTCCTTGGAATTTCTGGTAAAAGCTCAGAGCTCTTAGCAATGCAAAAAATGATAATAAAATCTGGATGTTCTCTCTACAAGTCGACTTGTTTATTTAAAGGGAGATCAGCCAACCACCACCCTCAAATCAGCCAATCAAATTGTTTCTTTCCCCTATGCTGGGCGCATTTTCCCATTTGGGCTAATTGGCACATTTTCCAAAAAATGACTCCCTAAGGTAAGGCGCACTTTCTCTTTTCTAATACAATTACTTTTAATTGTCTTTTTGACATTTTAATTCATTATTATACTTTATTATTTATTATGTGTTTTTTTCATGATATTATTATTTTTTTGAAACAATAGCACATTATAATAAAATAATAAAGATAAGTCACCCTAAAACTTCCCTTTGGCCGTCAAGTAGACATAAAGGACCAAAGGTCTTTGCCCACGCTCATTACACCATCTCTGTGAAATGATGGTGGCTCTGAACTCTTTAATTCTAGAAAGCATAAAAAATAAAAGAACCACCCTTTGACCGGAGGATATTGATAGGATTGAGATACAGGATGTTCCCCCAAAGGCTATATAGCATTCAGTTGGGAGGAATGTTGCAGGTTCAATGTGAGAAGAGAGCTATCGCAAAGAAAAGGGGGGCAGACATAACCCCGGGCAGGGGATTTCCTTTCTGTCTGCCACAAACCCATCTCTCATTAAGTGAATGGAAGGTAAATAAATCATTTAAGCACTCGAATGGCAACAAGATCAATGGAGCAAGAGAGGGCTCGAAATGCCTAAGTTGCAATTAGTAATGGAACCACTGAAATAAGGATGGCATTTGAGAGCATGAACTGAAATGGCGCAGATTTAACATTTCATTGCAAAGATTATGTCTGATTCCACTTCAAGAGATGAAATACTGTATCTATGCTTTCCAGAGAAGTCCATAATAGGATTTATTTAATCTTTCCCTCACTATTACTGCACCTACTCAACATCCTTGTACCTCAGATCGAACAGCAGGATAAACTTTTTGCAGCACCTCATCTTAGAGACTTCTCAACAGGTCTCAAACACAATAGCAAATCTAGAGACCTGGCACTCAGTTGCATTGGATAGAAAAAGAGAAGAAATCAAAAGCTTTCCCTGTCTACTGGGGCCCTCTGCAGCCGGTAGAAGAGTATAAAGTACAGAGATTAGTACCGAATGCAACAAGTCTCTTCACCTTCACATAAGATTTGTGCATCTGTCCTTGCAGAGGAATTTCACTGCATCCCTCGAGCAGTGCAAATGTCTTTAATGCCCCCTACTTGACATTGGAGTACATGGTTTCAACTGCATTTATAAGCACCATCATAGTTCTCAGTTATCTCATTGCAACTGTCTTGTCATAATGTGCACGGGAGACAGTACAAGGATTTGTATACCAACATAATTCTGATTACAGTTGATGGCAATTGCCCTTGGTTGGTGTATTTACATTTTCTCTGCAATCTGAATGTTACTTAATCAAAGGCTTCCACAGGCTTTATTACTCGGAATGTTGTTAACATTTGCTTACAGTATAACACACCAAATCCTGTAATTTTAAGACAATATCCCACTAGTTGATATTGGGTTGTCGTACCAAGGAAACATGTCTCAGATCTCACTATAAACAGGAAATTACATTTAGGCATCGATGAGTTATACAGTCCTCAAAATTACTATAATATTTAGGCATCTGTGATCATTTTAGTGAGATAATCCCCATATTGATAGTGGGTTGCGTACCAAGGAAACATGTCTCGGGTCTCACTGTAAACAGGAAATTACATTTAGGCATCCATGATTTATACAGTCCTTTCCAAAATTACCATAATATTTAGGCATCTGTGATCATTTTAGTGAAATAACCCCGATATTGATCCTAGGTTGCATTCCAAGCAAACATGCCTCGGATTTCACAGTAAACAGTAAACAATATATGTGTGTCAGTGATTTATACATTCCTTGCTAAATTATCTGTAGTTTTCGGTTACATCATTGCAACTGTATGGTCACAAAGTACATCCTAGACAAAATACAGATTACATACCAACACAATTCTGATTATAGTTAATGGCAATTGTTCTTTGTTTGTGTATTTATATTTTCCCTGCACTTCGAATATTAAGTAATCAAAGACTTCCAGACTTTGTTAATCTGTACGTTGTCTGCATTTGCGTACGCTATAACTCACCAAATTCTGCAATTTTAATGGGACACTCCCCATAGTGATCCTGGGTTATGTAGGTCTCGCTGTAAACAGTGAAAGAATATTTAGACATCTGTGATTTATATACATTCCTTTCCAGAATTTACTGTAACTAATGATATATTGACAATCTTTCTAGTGGAAATGCCATTTCCACCATTTTTAAAATGTTAGTTGCACAAAGTTATGAACAACTAGTTTTATAAAAACATATTGAAAGCACTTACTAGCCCACCTAATCATTTTATGGAGTAGAGGTAAACGCCAGTTCTTTCATTCCATTTTCCATTAAAAAAAATTATTAGCAATTAATTCGATCAGTCTTAAGATGTTTAACTTTATGCAATGTGAGAATGACCTCTCGCCTACTGGTCATCATCATAAATTGTGGTTAGTTCATTATTATAGTATGAACTTGTTGCCAAATACATGAGACTATGACAAGACATAAATTTGTTGCTGTCCATACAGAATATCATCGCATCAGAATTAGTCAAGCAACTACCAATTACACTCCCCTCTTAAGCTTGGGTGTCCTGCACAAGCACTGGACAGCACAATCTTTGCTTGGATTCTGGACATTCTTGTGGCTCTTCATAGGAAACTTCTTACTTCGATTATTGCTGGCTACAGACAGTTGTCAAAGCAGGTACCCACTATTCTGTCAAAATTTTCCTTCCATTATGCCATATTACGTGACAATGTCTTCCATAGTGTCCTCATTCAACCTGTTAGAGCATCCTAACAAGGCATCTTCCTTCATCTACCATTGACATTGTAGCCAGACATCATTTATCATGCATGAATTACCTGGAGAGAGAGGGCAGTCACCTCCCTCTCAATTTCAAACAATATAACCTGACCGTTGGTTTGTTACTCTGATGGCTTGAACTTGTCATACATTGGTATGTCTTGTGCACCAAAGCAAAGATATTTATGTGCTTCAAAAGCCTATTTCATCATTGATTCATCCACAGGATATTTAGAATCAGAAAAAAAATCTTAATGGATATTCCCTGGTATCCAAAATGTGAAAGAAAAGTTTGTCTTCATTCCTAAGTACTCAGTTATTTAACTAGAGTCTTACCACAACGCAACAATAATCCACCGAAAAGACAATTCTTATGACAATTCCGCTCCAAATAAAGACACCTTTTTATAGTTTGAACTCTTATAAATCTCCACACTTTCAAACAACTTTTTGAGTTTCACACAAAAATCAATCATCTAGACAGACTTCCACATGTTCTATTGCAGATTTCTGCATATTCTAAAGAAAAAAAGGTGTTATTTTCTATTTAACATAGGATTAATCCTTACCTTTAAACAGATCATCATTTTCATAGTGGCATTTTGACTAAAATACATCATTCAATATTATCACAAACATATACACATTTAGGAGGGACAGATAGGTTACTAGAACTCGGGGATATGACTAGAACACGAAGCCAACCAAGCTAGCCACAGGACAGGGGCTCTGTGTGCTGATTTCTTTCAAGGGTGAAAGAGTGTCGGCATGTGCCAGCATAAGTAGGTACATCAATTGATGTAAGAGGATAGAACCACAAACATCATAAGGGTTAAAATCAAGAGCTGAGCAGAGCTTTGTTTTAGTCATACTGAATGTACTAGGTATGCACTTATCCTAGGTCTATTTATGCTTATTGAAATCCGTGCATTCAAAACCGTATTTTTTGAAGCAACCAGGTCTAAATGACACCTTCGGTCTACGGCCATCGATCCTTTCGCAGGAAAGTCATGAAAATGATGAGCTTTGTACCTGAGAAGGACCAAAGTGTCTTCAACAACAGGTTAACAAAGCGAGTCCCTATCTTTTCACAATGTTAGTTACAGGAAAGGGTCCATGGAAGATGTATACATGCTCAAAAAAAGTTTGGTGGCACTGTGCCATAAGACAGCCTTTCATTCAAGGATGGCTCCGTCTTCAAAGCTGTCGTCTACCTCTACAAAGTGTATCATTTTCTCGAGCTCTACGCAGTTGCATAGCAAAAGCAATATTAATTTAAGACTTATCCCCATAAAATGCCATTTTTGCACCTTAATCTGCCACCACAAGCAGACTGATCAATATTGCAGGTTACTAGTAGCAAACCGAAAATCATTGAAACCTGATCCCCATAGATGATGAATGAGTGACCAAGTATGGATGCTTACTATCTCTGTGGTGATTTGTCTATATATACATAGATATGAATGTACTAGTCAACCTGAATATAAATTAGGCCAATAATAATATAAGTATATATACGGTCACGAGCCGGATTTTTCCGAAATTTTTTTGACATGAGTTTTCTGAAGAACTCCGTATTTGTCGGATCAACTTTTGCCCTTCCGAATATATTATAAGGCATTTCCGCAACCAAGGTAGACTATGAAGATATTGTGGAGATCATCTATCTAAATGTATGGAGCATTGCACCTGTATCAAAGAGCAGTACAAATCGGCACCAAAAGTGTTAGTAAGCTTATGTGTTTGTGCATTCAAAACAGATGATGTACAACAGTCTAATTGACACCCTTGATCTACCCATCGATCCATTGTAAAAGTCATGAAAATGATGAGCTTTGTACCTGAGAAGGACCAAAGTGTCTTCAACAACAGGTTAACAAAGCGAGTCCCTATCTAATACAGTTGTTACAGAAAGTCCATGGAAAATCTATACATGCTCAAAAAAAGTTTGGTGGTGCTCTGCAATAAGACAGCCTTCCAGGCAAGGATGGCCATCTTCAAAAATTAATCTACCACCACAAAGAGAATCATTGTTGAGGTTAGCAGTAGCATAGCAAAAGGAAAATTAATTTAGACCCATCCCCATGGATGCTATCTTTGAAAATTAATCTGCCACCACAAGGAGACGATCAATATTGAGGTTACTAGTAGCACACCGAAAATCATTGAAACCTATCCCCATAGATGCTGAAAGAGTGACCAGGGAGTACAAATCTTACTCTCTTTGGTGGTTTGGCAATAACACATAGCTATGAATGTACTAGTCAACCTGACCTTATAAATTAGGCCAACAAGAATATTCCTAAAATACGGTCACAGCCTTATAGAAATCAAAGTGACATGAGTTAACTGAAGCATGATTTTGTAAATCAACTTCTGCCATTGAATATCTTTTAAGGCACAAAGGCATCCAAGGTAGACGAGAAGATATTGTGGAGATGATCTATCTATATGTATGCAGTATTGCACCTGTACAAAGAGCAGTACAAATCGGCACCAAAAGTGTTAGTAAGATTTGTATAGTTGTGACCACCAAGAAGTGCCACAGCCATGAACATTTGAGATGGGAAGGAGATAGTAGACAGATGACTTGGGCATTCTACTAAAAGATTTGCATTATCTAAATTTTTTTCCTTACCGAGATTGAATGGTTATATATGAATTGGCACACACCTTGCATCTGGTGTGCATCTCTACAAACTGCAAAGGTTTATCTGGCGAGTGCAGATAGTCCCCTTAACAAGAATAGACAATCCGATAAGTATTCTAAGTCAGAGCTGCTCTGAGTAAACTCTTGGAGGCATTGGTCTAAGTCTCAAAAAACCTGTATCTTCTCTAGATTAAGTTGTAAACCAAGCTTGTCCACGATGTACCCAAACTAATGTCTTCTCTCTATAAAGCGTGGAGCACCTGGTTGATCTAAATGCTCTTTCCAAATTGCGATCTCCAAATTCCATACTGCTTTGGGTGAGAAAGGTCGGACTAACACAAAGTGAAGTGCTGGATATGATATAGCCATTCTGATAGATATACAACATACACGAATGTGTTTTAAAAATTTCTAATACACGATAAAACTAATGTGTTCATTAATTTCCTAATAGTAATATACTATGAGATAATGTACTTACTAATTGTTTTATGCAACTACATATAAACATTATTACTACGATCTAATATATTTATTTATTTTCTTGTAATGTATCTATATAAGTTATTAAATTGCTAGTGTATATCTATATAAGAACTTCAGGAAAGTGGTCCCTCTCCATAAAGTTAATATTTAAGTTTTAATTTGACACATGAACTAATTAACTAAATAATATTTTAGACATACATTCATAAAATATAAACTTAGCTTAAGATTTATTTATCAACAGGGAAATTATAAGCATGACATGCCATTACCACTGAATGCCATGGAGCTCAAACAGGCCATTAGGTATGACAGTATGGCACAACAAACACATAGTGGGGTGGACAAATCAGCACAAGTTCGGCCACAAGTGAGAAATGTATGCACAACCTAGAAAACCCAATCCAAATAAAGGAGAAAATAATATGCTTGGCACAACTGGAAATTTAGACAGAAAAATGTGCCTGGCACTTTGACTAGAACTTCAAAAGAAAAATCCTCCGAAGTGCTTTCACAAATTTATGATAACTTCTACGACTTTTGCACGCTTCCACAGCTTCCATGGACACGATAATGTTTCTTTAGCACTGGTCTCTATTTTTATGGTTATTTTTGTTTTAAATAGGGAGAAAAAAAATTAATTCCTGGTCAAACTAGACAAGTTTGACCAGTCCAAAATGTTCTCAGTTCAGTCCAAAGCTCGTTGAGGTCTGACCAAACATGGTAACCATGGTTGAAGGTTATTTTGGCACCATAGTTGACACTGGCACAATTGCTCAAGGTATCAGATGAATATGGCCACCTCAAGTTGGTTAGAAAAATTACGGAAAAAAACGTTATGATAAACATACATACAGGATCTAACACAAAATTGATGTGAATGTTTTGGTGCACATGTGAACTTACACCAAATTTGCATTCATGTTTTGATCATTCATCATATTTATTATTCAATATAAAACAAGGTGTATCTAGATATGCTAGATCTGATATAGCCTTCCTAATACATAGACAGTCTACACTAATGAGTTTATTAATTTTCTAATACACTATAAAACTTAATTAATTTCCTAATAGTAATATACTATGAACTAATGTTAATATTAATTTTTCTTATGCATCTACATATAAAAGTTATTACTATGAACTAATATATTTATTTATTTTCTTATAATCTACCTATATAGGTTATGAAATGATTTGACCCCGGGGGTCGGGCTGAGTGGATGGGGGCAACAACTTAAGGTCGCCCGAGTCTCGTGTTCAATTCCTGATTCGAATGCCAAGCATGATTGGATCTTCCTAGCTTGTCCCGAGATTATAGGGGGGTCACCTTGTGAATTAGAGACAGCACAAAAATTTGCTACTCCAGGTTTCTAGGCATCTGATTCCTCGGCAACAAAAAAAAAGTTATGAAATGGGAGTATATATCTATTTATGAACTTTAGAAAAGTGGTCACTCTCCTTGAAGTTAATCTTTAGGCATTAATGTGAAACTTAAAACTAATTATCTGAATAACTTTTATAGATGTGCATTTATCCACATGGCAATTGTAAGCATGACATGTCATTACCATTAAACGCCATAAAGCTCAAACAAGCCATTGGGCATGACAATATGTCATAATAAATACATAATAGGGTTGAAAAATCAGCACAAGTCGCACCCACAAGTGAGAAATGTATAAACGACCTACAACATCCAATCCAAAGAAATGAGAATATAATACGCTTGGCACTTTGACAGGAAATTTGAAGTAAATGAAGTGCTTGGCAGGTTGATTATAAGATGAAACAAAGTTTCCTGCCATGTGCTTTGTTGAATTTTTTTTAAATTCTACAACTTTTTCATGCTTCCACGGACACGATAATGTTTCTTGCTTTAGCATTGCTCTCTATTTTTATGGTATTTTTTGTTTGAAATGGGTAAAAGTTTGAATATTTCCTGACTGAGCCATACAAGTTTTATCAGTTCAGAAAAACTCATCTAGGTCAGACCGATCATGGTAACTATGGCTTAAGGTTAAATTTGGCACCAGAGTTGAGATTGGCACAATTGCTATCAGCACAAGTTGGTTTGTAAAATTATGAAAAAAAAATTATGCCATACATATGTGCAGAATCTAACACAAAATTGACATGAAAATTTTGGTGCATATGTGAACTTAAACCAAATTTGAATTCCATGGTTTGACAATTCACCATATTAAATCTAAAACAAGGTGTCCACAGGACTAGTTTTACATGTTTTTTTGTAACAAGTTTATGCTGAAACCACTTTAAATGGCATCTTCTTTGACTTTAGGTCCCTTACTCAAATAGTTACATTTGTAGATAAGATTGTCCCTCTGTTTGTAAGGAAGCCACCAACATCTTCCCTTGACAAGTTGTCAAAATAATATATCATCAATCAAGGGAGCTTCTGCCCTTGGGGCATTTTTCTGTTACAGTTGATCTTAGCCAAATTAGATGCAACTACCTATGTCTACTTCTATCAATAGTCATTGTTTTAAGGTTTCAAACATCTTGAGAATATAAGCAACCAATGTTTACATCTTTATATAAGTCTTGACATGTTACCAAGTGATGTTGCCGTGTTCAGAGGCCTTCACATCTACCTCCTCCGCATTGAAACAGGGGCATGATCAAACATGATTTAAAACTTTCTACCTCCTTTGTTTTGTTCATCAAGAATCCATCATAGCCTTTTTGCATTTGATTCATTGTATTCCTCTTTGTAGAATGTTGGTGTAAGGTACCTTCCTATGTTGATTCCGAGTCAAACTGTAAATATGGCTGTCCTTTGCCACATATTGCTTCTATGAAGTAAATTGGGATCTAAACAGTGTTTGATGCAGAAGTATTGATTGATATATATATGCAAAATAGTAAATCAGCAATCACAGAAATGACTATAACACAAGCTAGAAGAACAATGCAATAGAATACATCCTGCAGATCACAACAACCATTCTATTGCAAGAAAGCTTCATGATCAAATGAGAAAAATGACCACACAACTAATCAACCAAAGGATACCTTCCAGAGAAGCATACCCCTTGAATGTACATTCTGATAACTAAGCCTTTAGCTCATCAATGTAAACTTTAAATCTTCATTAATAGTTCAATAAACTAAGCTCTTAATCACAACCTATTAACTATTCAATTTGTAAAATTCTAAGCCTAACGGTTTACCAAACAATACATCATTGTGGCCCGCTAACAAACTATGCCAATATACCTCCAAACTATTTGACAAAAGGTTTGTTTACTGCGTGATTCTGTCTGACAATTGAAGTCGTCAATCATTTTGCTTTCACACCCTTTTCACCTAGTTCTTACTATACACATATTGAAAAAAAGTGGCTCAACGGTTCCAATCATATTTGTCTTTCAGAGGTGTCAATCATTGATCAATGTGTGCCAGTCGTCACCATCATCATTTCAGGCTTCTTTTCAATTTTAATCACATAAAAAGCATACCCCTTGAATGTGCTTTCCCATCAATAAACCTTTAATGCTTTATTATCGAACTTTTATGTTTTCCTTATCACTTCAATAAACTAAGCCCGACACTACCCTCTACAAAGAACATCCAATCTCTTGATTAGCATAGAGCTAAGTGGTACGCATGTCCTTGGTGGATTTCTTGGCAGCGTTGTTAGTTCTATTGCTTCTTCAATTGTTGACAACATTAATATCTTCTATACCTAGCCATTTTTGGAGCACTTTGATGGACTAGACTCTAGTTTTATCTCTTATTGCTGGGTCACCCACTAAAGAATTCACTCCTAGTTCTAAACAATGATTTGTATTGTTTAAATTTCAACAAGCTAAACTTGCGAATGCTTTTAAACTAGTACATATATCTCAAATAAATCTATATGAAAAAACATCAAAAAGAATAATTTCAAGGTGCCTGTCTTAGACTTGTCACATACCACATTGATTGATAACTTCATTACCTTCTTCTTGAATTTCCCAATGACCAGTGACACATGACCTCAATCTAGCTTCACCATTGCATCAAGGTTGTCAACATCTTTCCAAGAAAACAAAACAAGCTCCAAACTCCATTATATGACCAAAGATATTATAATTTTTTGATCAACTTATCGAAACGAGAACAAAAAACTTCTTAATATCGTTCAAACAGATATCAAATTTAAGGTCGGCCATTATTTGTTAACAAATCACAAACTTTACAGCCCACCACCCCTGATTGCCATCGTAGACTGCCTTTCAGAATTATGATTAAGAATTGTGATCAGTTGGGTCATTTGATGCAAAAAAAAATGTTAGTGTTTAGTTCTTTAGCTGTGTATGGGGCATGCATCTTATGAAAGACACCCATTTAATACTAAATAAATATTAGACTAGTGTGTTTTAGTAACTAGTATAGATATCTTGAATACATCTATCTAAAATATGGCAAGAGATAACAATCTTGAGGCACCTATCTAACTATGCAAGTGTAGAATAATTATACCAAAAAAGTAACAATTAAAAAATAAATATATTATAATAAATGTATCTATACGAAATACATCAATGGATGGCAATTTCAAGGTTCTTAGGTTTTATTTTTTACATACCTCTTTAATAAACAACATTAAATTCTCTATCAATTTTCTCATTGATTTGTGGTAAATGCAATAATTTAGCTATTCGATTTTTGTCGGTCTCAAAAATATTTATTCAAGAAAAAAGACCCAATCATTACTACATGACAGATACATTACTATTTTTTGATTGACTTCTCCAAGAAAAAAAAAACAAAATTATTGAAGTTTCAGCCCAATAGAAGTCAAATTTATAAATGAAACTGTCACATGACAATCAAATGAACGTCAAATTTAATGTCGAGAATAAAATTGAACAACACACTCCATTACAGCCTTTCCTGCCATTGTAGAATGCCTTTCAGCGTAGTTAACGATATTGATTAATTACTAATACAAGTAGTTAAGTTAGTTAAAATAGTTGGACCAGTTGAGCCATATGTGAAAACTTACTAAAGCTTGACAAAGCAATGTAAATCTTTGCAGAGTCCTTTTAATATAGTGCAAGCTTTATCAATAAAGTATGGCTATTATCTTCCATTCACCAAACCTATCAGTGGCATCAGAGCCAATGGCAAGCCATTGATCCTTAAGGAGGGAAAAATGTAAGAGGCAAGATGATGAAGGAGCATGTGAAGATTTACTGAAGAAATTTGTTTGAAGTATTATTTATTTTATTTTTATCTGAATACATCCTACCTGAAGCACCATTTTATTTGATTTGGCATTATAAAATTGTTTGCTTGGATGTTCATTTGCTTCCAAAGAGGTTGAAAATATGTTTTTTGAGTGAAAACACCAGTTGGAAGGGGCGTTGAACAGCCTGGGGTGCTATTTTAAATCTGCAAATCTGTCTGAAAAGAACGGTTTGGCATTGGGAATCTGCTGGAAGGGCGTTGGAAAAGGAGAAAAACTTGTCTTTGTCTCTTTGTGGTTTTGTTTCTGTTTGAACGAGCTGACATGGTGCTGGAAAGATGAAGTGGCACTGAAATCCTCTCCTGGGTGCTGAAATCTCACAAAGGCTGTCAGCGATGTTGAAAAGTTTGATAAAAAAACAAAATGGCTAGTTCTCTATGTTAGGGTGTTTCAAAGTTATGTGAAAATGTTAAAATTATACAGCTGGTGTTGAAATCTCTTCATAACGCTGGAGAAGAGTTGAAAAAGACATGATAAATAGAAGCTGGACACTGACTCCACATTTATAAATGATAAAAGTTGATTTTTACCTTTTCCTGGAATTTATACAAGGGCTTTGAAAAGTTTGATAAAAAAACAAAATAGCTAGTTCTCTATGATAGGGTGTCTCAAATTTATGTTAAAATTATATATCTGGTGTTGAAATCTGCACATAGGCTGGAGAAGTATTGAAAAAGACGTGGTAAATAGAAGTTGGGCACTGGCTCCACATTTAGGCATTACTTAGTGAAGTTTTGGCTCAGTTTTCGTCAAATTGCATTAATTGTTCAAACCAGAAAAAGTCAGTACCCATTGTCACAGTTGTCACGATATCTTTTTGGTCCAGCCATATTTTGTTGTAAAAATTGTGTTTCTTAAAACTAGACTCAGATATCTTTCCAAAAAGTATATATAGTAAGGGGTGTTAGTGGTCTAATAAATTTTAATCCCCGTAAAAAAGACATTTTCTGAAATATTATTGGTGAGAGATATATTTGACCCGCAACTAGTGGAAAATGTATGATTAGCATAACTTTTGCATACGATGGTTGAATCTAGCTTAAGACCACTGATTTTTCATGGAAAGCAAACTTTGGAAGCTTCCAAATGGACTATTTCCCACCGCTTGTGTTGTCGGAGACAATGCAATTGTACTTCAAGGTTTACGGGTCCCTAGGGATTTAACAAAGCGGACAAACCCATCTTGAGTGAGTTGCTAGGTCTAAGAATGGGTTATGTTATGTTGACAGTATTCAATAGATAGATATATGTTGTTTGTCAATCAAATTTTGGTTTTCAATTCTTTGATATCATTAATGAGGACCAAACCAAATTGTTTTGATGATGTTTTTTGCTACAAGGACTTCTCGCGTCGCCTATTAGGGGAGGAAGATATTGCATTGGCCTTTGATCAATCATCGTGGACTGTATGAGTTGGCAAGGTAGTTGTTAGCACCAGTAGTGTTGAGAAAAGGTTCATCAACATCATCGGGAATTAGGTAAATGTGCCCTACATAGTACATTATAGTGACTATGCATGCTTTTGTGTGAGGCCTTATGTGGACTGATGTAATTGAGCAAACCTTGATTGTGGTTATATTACAATACGTGTATAGAATGGTCAGAGGCAATGGATATGCCCTCGAGATGTACCATTCATGCCACAACTCGTGCAGTAGCGAGCTTCTAAGTGGTAGTGGCATCAATTGATTAGTGCCACAATGTACAGTGTGTCAATTTGCAAGTGCAACAAAGACTATTGGATGACTTCACAGTCATATGCTTCGGATCATCTTTTATACCCCTTTGCATCAAGGGAGTTTGTTGGTTCATTTGATCAAAAAGTGTTTGTTATTGTGTTTAGTTCATTAGTGTTGTATAGGGTGTGCATCTTGTGATAAACACCCCCTTAATAATAAATAAATATTCAATTAATGGTATTTATTAATTACTAATGTTAGTAGTTTAGTTAGCTCAGGTATTTGGACACGTTGAACCACATGTGAAAGCTTATCAAAGCTTGACAAAGCAATATAAATCTTAATGGAGCCATTTAAATACAGTGCAAGCTTTATCAATAAAATATAGATATTCTCTTCCATTCATCATGTGTTTGAAAACCTATTATGGTCAAAGGTTTGTTGCATTCATTATCACATTTTTAATTTCATTAATTTATCCTTATGATTCCGACAACATATGTTTTTGGTGTAAAGTTGCAATATGCTATCACCAGCCATTTTTCCACTACTACATTAGTTCCTATGACCACTTATTCAAAATGTCATGCTTATTATCTCTCTTCTCGTATATCTGCTCACCAGTTGGCAACTTCAAGCATAATTATGTTTTCCCTTGTGTAAGATAATGGACTTTTGTCACAATCAAGGAACAGAGCATGTTTCCCAAGTATTCCCTTTGTAAGTGGTGGTTGACGTCAAAAATCATCAAACTTTATACGACAAATGTCACCACCAATCCTATCTTTAAAGAGTTTGTGTAAGGAGCTATGTCACAAGGTTCGACGAATTTCAAGAATTTTTTTTGAAATCCGGCGATCTTCAAACAGGCATAAAAAATTTAAAAATATTTGTTGATATTCGGCAGGGGAAAAAATCCTAATTTTTTTTGAGTGGCCGTTGTTTCTTTCGGCGTGAACCGTCAGAGCCAAGAGTAGGCACTACTAAAGAGAGTGGAAGGAAGCCTCGCAACCCTAACCATTCCATCCGCCACCATAACCTGCAATTCTTCCCCGCTCAGTTGTCGCCATAACTTGCAATTCTTCCACGATTCCATAGCTGCTGCTGTCGCATATGCATTTGTCTTGGTCGGACCTGGTCGAGAGTAGACATGAGGTAGGTCTTAGGTTTAAGGACTTAATTATTAGAATTTAAACTGTATTTTTTAAGTTTCTTTTTAATAATTTTTTTTATTTTTCAATATTTAACTTTTTGATATAAATTTTTTTACTATAAATTTGTTAATAAAGTTTTAAATTTTATTGTTAAGTTTTAAATAAAATATTTATTGTTAGGTTTTTAATAAAGTTGTAACTTTTTATTATTATTATTCATTTTTAACTTTTTACTATTAATTTCTTCATTATAAATTTGTTAATAAAGTTTTTAATTTTATTGTTTAAGTTTTTAAATGAAATATTTATTGTTAGGTTTTTAATAGAATTTTAACTTTTTATTATTATTATGTTTAATTAAGTTTTAGTGTTAAGTTTATTTTTGTTTTTTATTATTATTTTTATTAAGGGCAAATAGTTTTGAAGGGACTATACCCTGTATACAAAAGGGCTCAAAAGCCAGATAGTAAAGATGAGAGAAGCAGCCCAGAGAAGGGCAAAACAGTCAACCAAGGAAGGCTCAACAGCCAAATATTACAATATAGGAGAAAAAAGGATCTAAACGTACAAAGATCCAGAAAGAAATAAGGCAAGATCAAAAAGAAACCAAAAGAGAAACAGCATGAAGAGCTCCGCCAAAAAACAGCTCCAGAACCGCCCGATGACAGCCACATCGCAGCCAAAAAAACAGCATCACAACAGCCCGTTACTTGATGGCTCTGTCAATTTTGGTCTTGATAGCCTGCAGTGACATGAAGAAGGCAATGGGCAGTGGCCTGAGAGGAGTCTTCTGCAAATCTGCTTGGGCCAATTGCAATGTCCCTTTTCTCTTTAGGGCCCCATATGTCCTCATTAATCCCACTTAAACTGCAAACACTGTGGACATGTTGTTCAATGAAATGTATAAATGCTTTTGAGGGCAGACAATATGTAGTCATTTCGGCTTTGTAGCATTCCCCAATCTGCCATCTAAGGACTGTAGTTTTTTGAAGACTTCCCCAATAACCCCCTCTTCCTCCTCACTTTGAAGGATCCTTTATACCCTTAGCTCTTTCCATGTTTTTTATAGCCCCTTTGTTTTTTATTATTACATTGTTAATTAAGTTCATATTATTGATTCTGTAATTAATGTTTTATTGTTACGTTTTTAAAAATTTTGATTCAATTTTTTGGACCATTACTAAATAAATTTGAAATTGCAAATTATATCAGTTAAATTTAATGACGATTTTTTTTTCGAATTTTATCATTGTCGAATTTAATCTGAATTTTATCTTCGCCGAACTTGAACTCGAACACGAATCTTGTGACTTAGGTAAGGAGTACATTCTGCCAATTTCTACTTGTCTTCGCTCACTAAAATTATCATCAATTGTTGGATGTCATTTGTTGTCGGCATTGGCTTTTCCAGCCACTTTTCAATTTCAATAACATAGGCTGGCTGCAGTATATTCTAATTACTCATTTTCCAATGGATAAAAACTTTTATAGAAATATAATGGTAGGCACTGCTTGTCCTATTATACACTGCTTGTCCTCATGTACTTTTGTTTTTAAATCAAATGGTAAGTCTCTAATATCATGCATCTTTACATTTCAAATCAAACAGAATTCTATAAACCATTCATCCTCTAGATGAACCTCTGTGAGGCATTTCATCCACCAGATTCCTGACTTTCTATCATATATTCTGATTTTGCTTCTTGCATCATCTTTTTGAACAATTTTGTGATGATTGGAGTCCAGACACTATTTCATCTCAGTAATAAAATAATAATTGTTGTTCCACATCCAACATACAGTTTGAAGTTTCTTTATTTCCCATTTTACTAAATCCTTTCTTAATACTCTCACAAAGTACTGTTTCTTGAAATCATAACCTAATGGTTTGGATAATGTTCATGCTAAGTCCAACATTCTTCGATTATAAATTACAATCCTTAATAACTCTTGGGGTTCTTAGTTTAATGACTGTAATTCGTTAATGATATATTCATCTGTGCACCGTCAGTGACAAATTTTACAAAAATTCTATTAGTGAAATGTTCATGTGTGCCAATCAGTGACATATTTTAAAAGATTCTGATTCTAATGTTTCCCACTCTTTCTTGCTATCATGTGTTAAGTGGTGAAACCATTTCGTGGCGAAACCTTCCAACACACATGCACATAAATATATTTTTCACTTTATCATATGTTACCAACTTACCCTATTTACTTTCTAGAAGTTAATTCACTTCAAACAATAAGTGAAATCTGCTGATTTATTTATATCGAATCATAATCGTTTCAGGAATGATCGGTTTTTGGTTCCACCTTTTGCCTTTTTGAGCTTCGACTCTATATTCTGATTCGTTGTGCTCCTCTTTTCCTCCATCTGGTATAGACAAGTGACTCTGTATCCTGTGTGGAGATATCCCTTTCAGACCAACCTAGATTAATCTTCTAGTCGAATCTCAGGAAAATCTTTTACAAAGTGCCTCCTCACCTTGTTTTAGACTTCTTTTGTGCAATTAAATAGCTAGCAAACTCATGGGCAATCAGCTAGTAGTAAAATTTGGTTACCCTATGAGTTAACTTCCTTGTGTGAATAATGTTTGCAAGGATGCCTAATATACCTAAGTCACATAGTTCGAGTTCAAGTTCATGTTTCACAAGGATAAAGTTTGGTTCATGTTCACCAATTGTCCAAGTTAAAAAAAAAAAAGTGTCTTTAAGTTCGAACAAAAGGATTTTTTTTCATTTAACTTTTCTAAAAAAAATTCAAAATATGTCAGAGGAACAAAGTAGAGAGAACTTTCCATTCTCTGTTTTCACTTGGTATATGTATATATACACATTTATAAAATAGTACAAAATCATGTCAAAAACTTCCCGGTTTAAAATAATGGATAAAATTCGATGTAGATAAAGTTCAGCGAAGTTCAAACATTTTCCATGAAATTTGGTGTATCTTGTGACATAGCCTACTACTACCCAAAATATCAAAAGAAATTAATAGGAGAGTGCCAAAGGGATAATATGTACAGCACTCGTCATATACCATTATCTTCAATACTTAACTAAAAATATTAAAATTGAAAAGGTCGATTTTGGAAGTAAAGGCCGGAAAATTTTAAAGCAACCTTTTTTCTCAATTTATACAATCAAATTGTGATCCACCTCCCCAATTCAATCCCATCATTGGATTATCCGTTAATGATACTGCCATGCATATTCAAAAATATGACCAAAGCCGACCAAAGTGAATGTTAATACTTACAAGCAATTTGAACCATTTGTTAATTTCCTGCAAAATAGCAGAAAAACAAAAACAATTAGCAAAAACCATTTGTTACTTTCCCATGAAATAGCATAGAAACAAAAACCGTCATTATTAATTCTGTGAACCACTGACAAAACTATCATAAACTAATTGAAGAAACATACCACATCTGGTCTCTTTGTAATCTCAACTATTTCACGACCAAGCTTTTTTTCCTTGCTTAGCTCCGTTAGCTGTGTTGTTGTCTTTGCCATTTCTTCGGAGGTTTTATTGAGGTTGTCACTCAGTTTGGCCTTCTTGACAACTTTATTTTCGGGGGCTGAAAATTCTTTCTTGGTATCTGTTTTTTTCCTTGTAGCATTTTCCGATCCATCCATTTGCAATCCCATCACCCCGTCTGCTTCCTCATCTGAGTCAACCATTATTCTTGCCCGCTTGATAGGCTTTTTTTCTTCTTTGGATGTCTCATTGTTATCACCCTTTTTCCCACTGGATCTTACTTCCAACTGTGTAGATTGTTTTGGACCATCTACAATAGCAACAGCTATCTTTGATGGCATTTCTGATTCAGCTTTTGTGGGTTCCTGGTTTACAGTCTCTGACTTTCTTCGGTCATCATTTGAATTCCCATTCCTTTCTGTTTCTTTCTTTGCAGTCTCATCCTTATTTGTTTCTTCATTTGCAATCTCTTCATGTTTCAGTTCTTCCTTCGAACTGTCGTTCTTTTTTATTTCTTCCTTTGCAGTCTCATTCTTCTGTTCCTCCCTTGCAGTCTCAATTGTTTTCAGCTCCTCATTGGCAGTTTCATTCCCTTTCAGTTCTTCCTTTGCAATCTCAGTCGTCTTCAATTCCTCTTTAAGGGTCTCATTTCCTTTCACTTTCTCGTTTAAAGTCATAACTTGTTTCATTTCCTTGTTTTGACTTTCATTGCTGTTTGGTTTTTTCTCTAATGTCTTGTCCTTTATCAGTTTCCCCTCATTTGTAGGCTTGTCTATCTTTCTCCTATTAAATACCCCAGAAATTCCTGGTTTGGCTTCTCCCTTCCCTAATAAAAGAAATCCGTTTGCCATTGATTTATTTCCCCGTTCTTTATTAGTCTCATTTTTATTGAAGGCGATCTCAGCTGTAACATGCATTTGAGCTTATGAGTGTAGCATATGGCTCAAGAAATATCCCCACAATAAAGCATAATATATTGAATGTGAAAGTTCCACAGACCACTTTTTTAAGCATGAAAACCAACTCACCTTCAATGCCTGCAAAACTTTCTGAAACCATATGATTATCAACATCAAATGTCCGGTTATAAAAATAATCTGCATTATTCAAGTCTTCTTCTGAAGGTTTTGGATTCCGTGGATCTGCGGATGTGCAAATTACTTTACATTTCCCAGCAATCACCTCCTATAATTAGGAAACAGTCAATGGTTTAGCTTATCAGCCATAATGTTATGACAAGTGTTATATATCAACAAATGACAGAAGATTATATTCATATCACTAAAACTATAGATAAAAATCAACGTTCTTAGCATTCACATTCATCTAAAGATTTGGACCTCCAATTTGTCATCTATTAAGGAATGTTAGCAATTACTTTTACCATCCGTGAATGAGCAAAGTAGTTTCAACCAGACTCAAGAGTGCTGAAAACAACTCCCACAAAATATAAAAAGACCTAAAACTAAATCTAGATTTGGATCTAGATTTAGTTCTAGAAGGCAAATGAACCTGACCAGTATATACAAAGTCACGTAGTTCTAAACAATTATAGGAAAAAAAAAACGTTTTGTACTAAACAGAGAACTGCCAATAGGGGCAAATGAAGAGAGCTGTTGCAATACAAAGCTCTTTATATTAGAATTCGGGGTAGAAAACAACCAAAATCCTCCTCAGTCCGCACAAGAAGGCCTAAATAAATTGTGATGTGGAAGAATCACCACTCTTCCAATGACCAAATTGACTAAATTAAACAATCGTAGGGAGAAGCAATATACTCCTTCCACTATCTCTACTAGCATCCATGATTGATTGATGCAGACAAGGTTAGGGGGCCCAATGAAGAGCCGCCTTAGAGCACGCAACCCTCTTAGATTCACACAGAAGTATACAAAATATTTATATGAACAGAGATAGGAAATAAACAGCAGCAACAAAGCAACAATTTTATTGAATTAACTCAAAGGAATAGCACCCACACACAAAATGATTGCCAACAATACAACATCAACAATACATTTAGAAAACAAAAGCAAACCAAAGTCTGCTCTCACACTAGATATCTCACTTGTGCGCTCAACTCTCACCAATCATCAGAATGTCATCTAGGCACACAATCACAAACTTCCCCAAAAACAGTTTCAGGACTTCATTCATCAACCTCATGAAGGTACTCGATGCATTGCTCAATCCAAACGGCATTACAAGCCACTCATACTATCCCTGCATCTTGAACACAATTTTCCACTCATCATCTTCCCTTATGTGAATCTGGTGATGTCTGCTCTTCAAATCACCCACGGCCCATGATGTCATCCATGCACATGATAATGATCTTATTGATTGCTCTGGAATCTGTACGCATACACCATTCCCCGCCTTTTTTCATTGCTAGAACTGTTGGCACTAGGCTCAGGCTTAGACTCTCTCTGATCAATCCTTTATCCAAAAACTACTGTACTTGTTTTTGTATCTCCTTGTTTTCTTGAAGCGTCATCTTGTATGCCGCTTTGTTTGGTGAACTTGATTCTGGGGTTAAATCCATGCAGTGGCTTATGTTTCTCACAGTCAATAACACCTCTCTTGAAACTATTTCCACACACTCCCCCAACATGAACTTTACGTGACAGTGTTACACAGGGATGTGTCCCCCCTGAAAACAGGGAGTCCTAGGGACGGCAGGATGGGGGGGGAGGGGGGGGGGCGGGGGAATGTTCCCCCCATGTTTCCAAAAGGGCAGGAAAAAAGGGGACGCCCTCAAGGAGTCCCTGGGACGTTTCAGAGACTTCTGGTTTTTTTTTGAACGATTAATTTTTTCAATTATTTTGTTGTTTTCTCTTTAAAAACATTTATAGGTTAACCATAACCCGACTGTATTGTATTACAAAGACATTAAGAATCAAGAGTGATATATGAACACAGAAATTTTCGAGCACAAATGAACATGGTGGACTGTCACAACATACTATGAGAACTAGCAGCATACATATTAATATTAAAAGTTATTGACATATAACATTAGTATAGCTATATATATGCTGCTGAGTTTTTAATACAGATGTCAGGACGTGGACTGTATGCACATGGTGGACTGATATATAAATATAAAATGTTATTCATAAAATTTCTAAAATTTATCTGTATATTTTTAATATTTATAATTTTGTATATTATTTTAAAAGCCAAACTCCGTCCCCACGTCCCAAAGTCTTAGGTAACACTAGTATTTCATCTCTCTTCCCCATTGTATCTGCACTTTCCCTCTACCCGGACATTCCCTATTAGCACAAAACATGCATTGTTCTACCTTATCTCATTCAAGAATTGTTTCTTGAAACCAACAGAACCTTCAAACTTGCTTTACTCATTCACTCTTCTCCCGCATTGGGTTCAGAGTGTATTCCTTTCCATCCTTTGTCACCTTGTCGGTATTCGCACGGCCATCATGTTGCGCCTTCCGATCAAACTGCCAAAGTCTTTCAAGTAGCACATAACATGCATCCATAGGCATTATGTCACACTTAACTTCATCTTCGTGTCTCCCCTATTTGGATGCCTATGTCACACATAACTTCATCATTTTATCTCCTCATATATAACTTAATCAAACATTGCTCAATCACCAAAATTTGGTGTCCCTTTTGCAACCAAGAAACTTTGTAGGGATTAGGATGTGCAATCCTCTTCAACCCCAACTTCTCGACCATTTCTTGTGCAACCAAATTATCAATGCTGCCACTATCTACTATAAACTTGCAAACCTTTCCTCCTGATTTACACGCCGTTATGAACAAATTATTTCCTCTCTTCTGGACCAGCTTCTTCATTTGTTGGTTTCAACAACACGCACTTGAACATTGACGCCTCTAACATTTGTGGGTCTTCTCTGCGACTCATACATCATCTTCGTTGGCTTGGCAATGTGCACACTTGCATTGTTATGCTCGCCATCATTCTACGCGTGCGGGCATTTGAAAGCTGTATGTCATGTTTCTCCACACTTATAACATGCGCCACTGAACTTGTAACCTCATTCACACCCAAAGGATTCTCTTCCCCTAGATGTATTTCCTCCTCTCTGCGTGTTCATTGCACGACATCGCTTTAACCTTGCCTTCTTGTGCAAAGTTTCCCCTACCATCTCGTTTTCAGCCCTAAGTGCCATTTCCACTGCCTCATGCAACATTTTGCTACTTACACAACAGCTTCTCCTCTGCCTTCAATGCATAATGATAGGCCTCCTCTATTGATTATACTTGGTTCATTCTTAATTCATCTTGAATTGCAATCTACATTCCAATTATATATCAAGAGATCTTCTCCATGTCTTCTTCTATATGACCCGCTCAAATGGTGAGTCAGTAAAAAATCTTCAATTTATTCCTTCACAAAGCTCTCTATCGCAAATTTTGCAACTTCTAGAACAAACAGGGTTGGTAGTTCGTGGTCAAGAAATTTGCTTTGAGTTTTGCTACCAATCTCCCATGTCTTGATCTTTGGCTTGCCTCTTTGCACCCTGTCTATCTAGATATGCTCCCACCAAAGATATGCATGACCTTTCAACTTAGTGCAGGCAAATTTGTAATCTCCTTGGCCCTTCCACGTCAATGCACTCGAAATACTTCTCAACTTCTGTTATCCAATTAATGAGTGCTTCTAGTTTCAGCCATCCAAAATAACATAAGGTATCGAATTTTAACTTATTCCCCATCCTTCCAATTACATGTAAAAGCCTTTCTTTTGGCCCATCAACGTGCACATCTCCTTTTTCTTCATTTGGTGTTTGTGCTCTTTGTTGCACATATTCTATTTCATTATCACTTTGATCCCCCACAACAACACTTCAGCATTGTGTGATTTCCCATAGCCTCTAAACAAGCTTGCATAATTCTCATCACTTCTGCCAAGTCCTCAAATCTTGCACCTTGGTCTCTACGACCTCTTACAACATTTCTTTTGAGTGCCATTGAGTCACATTGAAAATTGAGATTTACAACCTTTGCAACCTTCACACCTTCTACCTAACAATCTTCTTGCTAGAAGATGTTTGCAACGATTTTCTACCCACATTCAAAAATAAGGAAAACCGCCAATGCTTACTATGCAATCCTCACACCTTCTACCCAACAGTTACCTTGTAGAAGAGATGTCGACAATGATTTTCTATCTACACTCTCGAATGTGGAAAACCGCCAATATCTGTCATGCTTCAATTCGCAAGGAAAGAAAACCTTGCTCTAACACCAAATGACACAAAAATGGGATTAGAGATCCCAATGCAGAGTCACCGTATACTATGCAGCACTCAGAGATTTGTTCGAAAGTATACAAAAAATATATGTGAACTATGAATTGGGAATAAAAATAGCAAAAACACAAGGACCAATTTTATCAAATTAATAGTAGAACACACTATAGACCAATCACAAACGATGCAACCTCAACAAGACATTTAAAAAACAATAGTACAGACCAATGTTTGCACTCAGAACTAAATATCTCACTTGCGAGCTCAAATCTCTCAATGATCATTAGTTCCCTTGCTAAGGAAAATGGGCTTTGTTTATATAGGCATACAAGCCACCCAAATGTTACATCAAACTTAGCTACACACATACCACTATACTCCTAAAATTAAATAACATTACAAAGACAAGGCACAAAGTATTCATCAAAGACTCGAAGCATACCGAGTCAGTTTAACCAAGACCTTCACAACATTGGCAAGCCGTTGTGGTTATTCACAGAATCCTATAGTTCTCTATTGCTTCCTCTAGTACTTCACAATTTCCAACATATTTATGCATTCTATAGCTTCCTCTAGTAATTCACAACTTCCAATAGACTTGTAGTATTTTATAGATTGCACAACCCGCCCTCAACGCATAATGTTGAACTATAAGTATTTTTCATTGATACAGGATTGCCTATGAACCTGGATACTCTTGCATCATTAACAATCCTCCAAGCATTAAGATAAAATTGAGCATGTCTGCGTGTCGCCATACCCTAGATTGAGGTGTAAAGAATAAGAGGTTTGTATAAACCCAAAAAAATTGTTTTCACAGTGCAATATTTGTATATGTTGATGGTTTAATGACATCCATTTGTCTGACATATTTTATCGCACTCCCTATCTTGCATGTTATAGTTGCTTCTCCTATACAACTCCATGTCATATCAACTTGGTCACCACTTCAAGCTTGAATGTGTTATCCTCCTTGCCCTTGGCTTTTATCATCTTATCTCTACTTTGTTAACCCCTTTGTTTTTATTATTTATGGAGAGAGGAAAGTCCATATGTAGCATTTGCGCGCTCACCAGTGGCCATCCCATAGCAGCACATATAATAAATTAATAAACTTAACATTAAAATAGGGGAGTGCCCGCCCTCAATCTTGCTATAGATTTCTATGGCAATCGAGGGCAGGCATGCCCAACCAATAATGTAATTGACCCAACAATTACAAGACTATCACCATAAGTCTTGCCCTACAAATTAGCTAAATCATGCAACACTTCATCCAAGGAAAAATGAAAGATTTAAAAATGAAAAAATGGACTAAAACATCACGAAGGTCATTTCACTAACCTATCACTTCAAATTTCGCTTGGCAACAAGATCCATATAACCCAACAATTACAAGACTATCACCATAAGTCTTGCCCTACAAATTAGCAATCATGCAACACTTCATCCAAGGAAAAATGAAAGATTTAAAAATGAAAAAATGGACTAAAACATCACTAAGGTCATTTCACTTACCTATCACTTCAAATTTTGCTTAACAAGATCCATATTTTTCCTAGTCTACTTATAACTCAGTTCTAGAAACCATGATATGATTTACAGCTTATACTCTCTTGTCCTAGCGACCCATATGGACATTTTCAGTGATTATATTCATATTTAATAGGAAACTCCAGTATAGTAGCGATGAGGACCACATCCCCGTCCCCATACCCACATTTTCTAGTGACTAAATTTATATATAATATAGCTGTACCCTTATTTATTTACACATGTACCCTGATTTAAATATCACCCTCGCAACAATATCCATACATCCAAGTCTGCAGGTAACTATGGTTACAGTATTTTCTTAGTGAATTTATAAAACGCATTGCTTAGATCAGGTGCAGGTTTTAGTGTAGTCTAGTACATAGTGGATCCCCCTGCAATGAATGAATGATACCGCCCTCTAAGAGATCACCTATTATTGATACTACGCTTTGAATCTAGCAAACTACCATCTTAGCTTTTGTTCGTACTTTTGATTATCTCTTAGTCTAGCTTTTAGATTAGTTTTGAAGTAGTTTAGTGGTAGATAACAAAATTGCCATTGCATTTCAGCTTACACATCAGCTGCTTTCTTTTCTTTGTTTGACCATATACCAAAGGAAATTTGAGAGGTTCAGGCATTTGCCTCTTTGAGCAGTCACCTACGACCCTTTAACACCACTATACAGCAAATCTTGCGTACACAAATCAAATTTCTTTTGTCTGTTTGTATTGTTAGGGTTGCATACCAAGTGTCTGACAAGATTTCTTCTTCGTCTCCCTTTCACATTTGAATCTTGTTTGCCAATTTTTAAGTCAATTTGAGGTTTGTTCATGCCCTCTTCTTTCAAACTAAAGATATTCATTTGTGTTTGTTTTGACCTTCACATGATTTTTGAAGTTGCCTTATCTTATTGTTTGATCACATACCATTCAGTTTCAGCTGTTCTTCGATATCTAGGGGTTCTTACCTTATCTCAGTTCTATATTTGCTTGCTTGCACCTCTCTTTGTTTGCCGTCCCTCCTTTAGCTTGATGTTTTTGGCTTGCTTTCTTGAATCTCAGTCTTCTTGTGCATTGAGCACACAAAATTTTCTTCATTGTCTTCACTATTTCACCTTTCCTCTCCATACTGAGGAGTCCTCTCTCTTCTTTTCTTTATTTGTGCACTTGATTTAGGTCCTTCGCACCTCTTGATTGGCATCTTGCTTGACAATCTTACCTCTCTCACCTCTTGAGGACTTCACTATCTTCATAGCCTGCTGCTTTCACATTTTCTCCTCTTGTTTTATACCTGTACATCTCCAAAATCAGATTTCTGTCTTGCATTTTTTGTTGTGGTTTGCTTGCACATCATCCCTCTTCATTCTTCAATCAATTTCCAGCCTTCTTAACTTCACTTCTCCAACTTTCAAAACTGCAATTTTAGGCTTGCAATCTCAACCTTGGCATTCCTTTGGCAACTTTTGCAACATAAAGAAAACATGGCACCACATCTTTACTTTCTAATTCTAACATATTCTCAGTTGTTCCTGCACCATTTTAGCATCATATCAGCACTTGTACATTACCTAGGAATTGTTCTCACTTAGCATCGATCTCTGTTCTGTATATTACAAAATGGTAGCAATCTCTGCAAAGAAATGAGAAGCTATGAGAATCCCATCTTCTTGCACTTCACTATCTTTACATTTACATCCAGGTGCCCATGCACAGGTAAAGAACAGTTCAAGAATAGAAAATGAAGTAATTAGACATGGAATATAAAAATTCGTAGCAAGCGTTCCCCCAAAAAGTTGAGAGATTTTGGCATAACCCAAAACACACCCCAAAAAGTTGAGAGGTTTTGTCATGACCTGAAACTCAGCCCAAGAAGTTGAGAAGTTTTGTCATGGCCCAACACTCACAAAAATTGAAAAATACAACTTTTACTATTTTTTGGTAATTTATTTGTTTCTGTTTTCCATTTTTGAGGCCCTTGAAGCAGTTTTTGGGCTTGAAACTTTACTCAAATATTTTAAATAGATGTTGTACACATGTATGTTGGGCATCTATGCTAGTTTTCTTGATCAGATTTCCGTTTACGATTCCAATCAACCAGCTAGGAGATATGACCCCGGAAAGGTGACATAGTAGTGGTATATTACTCTTTTGGGTATTATGCCCAAAAGACTGTCCCAAACTGCCACCTAGATCAAGCATATTGGTTGAAGAAACTATGGCATTTGTCATATACATGTAGAGATCAGTTTCTTAGGCATACTAAGACTTGATTGCAACATTAAGCCGAGCATCTTTAAGTTCATCATATCTAGAGGTGTCCTAGCTATCTTGAAATATATTGCAGACTCTGGAAATGTCATTTGAAACACTATGGATAAACCAATTGTATAGAATGAAAGAACTAGAGATCTCTATAATCAATGATTCATAAGACAACACTCATTGAAGGTTTTGCAAATAGGGTGACAAGCTACATTGTCTTGCGCCTATATCTATCTGGGCCTATCTTTATCTCGATTTGGGCTAGACCACAATTTTCTAGATATAGTGGCTAGACAACCTATATCTATTTCTCTCTGGGACATCGCAGCCCAGCCTATCCGATCCTCCTTACCCCACCTATAGAGAACTAAGGCCTAAGCGAGGTGGAGGGGTTTATAGAATATGCGATATCTTATCCCATCTGCCCGAGGATTTTGGTAGATGAATGACCTCTCGGGAAGTCTTCATGCAATGAGTGCCAAGTGGAACATTGATGCTCGTTAGAGATGGGTTCTTGCAAAATATCTGGATCAGGGCGGGTTGGCTCAAAGTTAAAACTACATGATTGAATCCCAAAAGATATATCACATAATTTGATGCATTGCAGAAACACCACTTGTATAAATTGAGACCGTTAGGTAGTGTAATGTCCCCTTTCCTTCGTTAAGGGCCTAAGGGCCAATTCGAGTCCTAGCCTTGGTCATACACAAGGGGCTAAGGACATTGGAGGCTATTGGGTATGAATATCTATTACCATCTAGTTAATTTGTTTTAATTTTTTGTTGACATGAGCATAAAGTGGCTTGGTGGGACTAGATGTTATATTCTATCGTTAAGGGGGAGGGGGCTCATAACACTTTAATGTTATAATATTACATTGGGGGTCATTTATGTCCTATAGCGACTTGAAGGGGTTAAAGTAACTTAAGTTACTTTATTATTTGGTGGTTATTTCTAGAGGGGGTCGATTTGGGCCTCTTGTTGCCTTGAAGAAATTATAAAACGAGTTGGGGAGGAAAAGGGATATCATTCTTGCATACACTCATATTTTCTCTTTGTGCAACTGTTGTTTGCAAAATTCCAACTTGTGGAGTAAGATCCCATAGGGACCCTAGGTTCGGTGGTGAGAGGTCCATCCCTAGCTAGCAGGGCATTCTTCGATGTTGTGAGATCCACCCTAGCTTGTCAATTTGAAGCTAATTCAGGGCTGTTTTACAAAGATATTTTTTCCGAGCTTCTAGAGGAGAGTTTTACAAGGTTTCAAAGACGTTTTGTGGAGAAAATTCAAGGGTTTACAGTTCAGATTTGTGGCAGCGACTTGAGCAGGGTTTGTCACCATTATTAGAGGCATTTTTGAAGGGTTTCAGCCTATTTCCAAGGGGGGCGACTTGCTTTGGAAGTTTGCAGCAATTTTTGGAGGGTTTCCGGGTTGATACTTTCAGATCTGAACGTTGGGTTTTCATTCTCACTATTAATAGATGTTATTTCTAAAATTTCAAAATTTCCACGTTCTTACTTGAGAAGATATGAATTTTTGAAATTTCTTAGCTGCCTAGGGCATTCTGTAATTTTCTGGCAGTGATATATTATTGCAAAAATTCCAAAAATAATTTTCTTGTATTATTTATCATATTAGCAAGCTCTCCATAAATTTTCAAGTGATTTGAATAAGTATTTTGTGAGTTATTGAATTTAAATCAGTTCGCTGCCCTAGCTGTTAATTCTTGCAAAAATCAGTATTTTATTTGGCTGCAAATTTTTTATATTTTGTGCATTTTTGAGTGGTATCCCACAAGGGATATTTCAAGGAGCTCTACAATTAAGTATTCATAATGTTAGATATATCGGATACTATTCATTATTGTTAGCTTAGAATTAGCTAGTTGTAAGTTTGTTACAACTTTGCTATTCTAGGATTTCAGTTGTTCCCATAATGTCTTATTTGCCTGGTTATAAATATAGGCTATTGTAATGTAATAGATGCAACCCATGATATAATCTTATAAATAAGGCACAATGCTTGCCGAAGGGTTTTGTAAATGGATAGCAAGGTAAGTGAGCTTGATTATTGGGTAAACTCCATGGTTAAGCCAACTTGGGCCGGAGTAGAACTGGGATGGTGACCTGCAAGTAAGTCTAGGCACTCAGCCTTTGTGAGAATCCCCTAGAAGCAATGAGTGTCAGATGGGCAATTCATCCTCATGAGAGATGGTTCTTGTGAACCACTGCTCATCAAATAAGGAACGCTGAAGGTTGACTCAAAAACTACACCACTGAATACCTAAAATCAATATCATATAATTTGGCGTACTACAAAACACCACTAAATTGAAAGGAGCTAGGGAGATCCATAGTGAACGGTTCACAAAACATAAACACTTGGTGAAGATTTTGCAAATGGAGTAGAAAGCTAAGTGGGCTTGATTGTGGGTGGGAAAACTGCATTGTTAAGTTTGAGCAAGAGTAGCAATGGAATGGCCTACCTTCCAAAATGTCTCAATGGTTAACCCTAAGTTACCAATACAATTTTGGATATGAGTACAGATACGAAGTATTTGGTATGTGGATACGCCAAAAAAAAAAAATTGGCCCCAGATACGGCGTTCGATACGTTCGTACAAAATATATATATATATCATAATATATATATATATATATATATATTTCAGCCTAATAAATAGGAATTAACAACATATTATGCATATGAAAAAAAAAAAACAAGCTAAATAACCACAACAAACTACTCATAATTTCATTGAACCTGGGCGCTACCATATCTGGTTGAGGTGTTTATTAAAATTTATCTCATACATGCTATTTTTGTCCTTGTTTATGATGGCTTCTATTTGGTACTTTCCGTAGAATAATGTTGCTAGCAAAAACTGCAATTTCTGCTGTAATGATATATTAAATTTATAGTAGAAATTTAAAAAAAAACCTGGGAATGCCCTCAAACGGTTGGGCAGGTCAGGGTACATCTACAGACGTACCCAGCAATACACTGACCTGCCCAGCCATTTCCAGGGCATTTCCAGGTGCGTATCCAAGCCGTACCGTAGCGGGTGCCCTAGTGGTGGCATTTCGGTAACTTATTGGCCCCTAAATGAGTGCCCAAGTGGACTAGTCGAGCTCATGAGAGATGGATTCTTGTTAACCACTACTTGTGAAATATGGGTCAATGAAGGTTGACTCTAAACTACACAGGTAAATCCTGAAATTCGGCTTATATTGTGGACTAATGTGCATTCCTTGAACTAGGTTTTGGCTTCTCATTATCTTACAAAGACATAAACATTAAAAATATCAAGTTCAATGCACACTTTACATCCCTCCTTGTCATTTTAGCATTCTCTGTTAAGTTTGCTTGTTGTTTGAAAGAACCATATGCCTCATATAGTCACATTTTTTTTTGCTTTCCGCTTTCCTTTCTCATTTTAATAATCTACCTACATAGATAGCATTTTCTTGGTTGTTTCCTTCAATGTATCGTGCTTTCTTGGTTTGTGGAGTGTTTGAGATTGATTCCTTGTTTTTTTAGATATATTTATTTTCATGCACTTAGATTAATTTCTAGAGACAATGAGCCACTCTAAATATATTCTTGCTTTTTGACCTATCCCTTCCAGCCAGTTCTTTGGTAGGATTTGCCTAGAGTTGTGATCGTCTATCTTTCTCTATCTCTTCATGGTCATTTTATCATTATATCTGGTCAGAACCAATGCCATAATCCGAGTAAACCCCTAACATTATGCAACTTGGCCTTGTGGCCTCAAACCAAAACTATGTTGCCCAACAACTCCATAGACCAATCCTTCAATCTACTACTTATCTTCAACTCCTTGCTCATCAATTGCAAGCCCTAAACGAACATATTGAGGCAAATGATCAATACTGAGAACAAAGAATCCTTATGCAACATCAGCTACTTCAAATCTGAAAAAATCAACATAGCCCACATAACACTTCCCAACCCGTCCTTTGGAGAGGGTGGATGATTGAAGGGATGGTTTTCCCTACATAAAAAGAACATCTACTCACATAATCTATCATGTGCATAGGTGATTACATAAGCTAATGTAATCTCCCCTTTTCTTTCGCCAAAGGCCTAAGGGCTAGGTCGAGTCCTAGCCGTGGTCAGACCCAGGGGCCGTGGACACTGGAAGCTTTTGGGAAGGGGCCCCATGGTTTTAATATCCCAATTTTGCATTGCGGGTCACTTTTGGACAGGGTGACTCAAAAAGGGAAAAAGTAACTATAGTTACTCTTATTTTATTGGCCCCTCCTTAGAATGAAATGCGCCTAGGGTTATGGGGCTCGGTTGCCGAGGAGAAGTATATAAGGAGCCGGGGAGGAAGAAAAGGAATTTTTGGGCATACATTTTATTGACCTCTTCACGTGCAGCTGTTGTTGTTGCGCATCTACAGCTTGTGGAGTCAAATCCCACAGGGAGCCTAGCTTCGGTGGTGAGAGACCTGTCCCTAGCTAGCAGGGCATTCTTCAATAGTGAGAGATCTACCCTAGTCTGTCATCCCTGATCCGTTTTCAGGGTTGTGTGGCAGAGACAATATCAGAGGTCTCAGAGAAAGGATTTCGCAGATATTTGGTGGCATTGGGAGAGGATAATTAGTGGGCTCCAGATCCGAATCTTGGCCGCAAATCAAATCCACGACAACCATTTGGGCAGAGCGTGGCAGTTCGTTGGAGGCATCTCGTTAAGGATTTCGCAAGTTTTGGGGCGTTTGGGGAAGACAAGCAGAGGGGCCCAAATCAGATTCAAAGCAGCCTTTTGGGCTGGGCGTGGCAACACACTGAGGCGCGTCCATCATTTTCCAACCCATGTCCAAGCGTGGCGACCTGCAGCCTCTATTTGGGGGTTCTTCCAGTCGGCCATTCCCAAATCTGAAGGTGGAAATATTGTTTTCCTTTTCTGTTAGTGTTATTACCAAAGACCCTTAATTTCTGCTCCAATATTTAGAGAGTTACGAGCCTCTGAAGTCTCCAGCTGTCGAGGGCACACTGTGCTTTTTCTGGCAGCATTTTAATTTATGTAAAACTCCAAAAACAGTGTTATTATGTCCTTTATAATAATATCAAGCCCTCTTTAATTTTTCAAGTAATTCGAATGAATATTTAGGGAGATATTGATTTTATTTAGTTTATTGTCCCTACTGTAAAAATCTGGTACAATCAGTATTTTATTTGGCTCCACATTTTCTATATTTTGTAAATTTTTAAGTGGTATCCCATTGGGGATATTTCAGCTAATTACCGCTTGACCACTCTAGTAGCCCAACGTCTACAATATCTAATTGCTTTCCAAAAAATAATGTTCCAAACAACATTAATCTAGACTAAGTAGATACTACAAAAAAAATGGCAAGGGACCCTCCTAAGTCTACAAGAAACATATACCCCTTAAATCTCATCAGAACACAAGGTACTGATAAATTATTTAGTTTTTCATGATATGTTGAATCCTTTTGATGTGGATTTCTAGATTCATCAAATGTTGAGTGAAACCATTTACCAAGAGATACAATAAGCAGTTATTACTCGAAGCTCCAAACGAGGGTACAATACTACGGTTCAATTGGCCAAGTGAACATACATAGTGACCATGTACACCAAAACTGTTGAAGCATCTGAGTCACAAGCAGGAGCTACAACAAGTGTCTCATTGGAATTTACCGAATAGAACTCAAGGTTACTGGTAGAGAGTCTACAAGGGGTGATTACAAACTATAAAAAGGAGGTTGATTCCCAATAGCATCCACTATCCAAGGATTTGATGGGCTACCAATCAATTCATAAGGATGGTTCTCCCATGTGAAACCGATTGTCAGTACTAGAAACTGTCCCTACATAGTGCTCTTGCAACAAGTAGCCAAATGCATGAAAATTTCCCTAAAGCCTGTGGTTGGGTTAACACGTCTTCCTTTATCAAGGACACTCTCAAATATTTTGTTTATAGAGGTTCAGGATCGTAGAGTTCAGACTGGATTCAGATATACTGTAATGAGTTTTTTTTTGTGGTATCACTATTCACCAAGATCCCTTATGAAGGAAGCCACAATAAGTGGTCAAGAAATGATCATAATGATCACATTCAGACTGCAGACTTGGTGGATTTATGACTTACTGCTCAACTTTCTTCATTTACAAAGGGACACTTCTACGAACAGATGGAGCTAGCAATGGGCTCTACCAGCTGTCACCCATTGTTGCAAACTTGTTTATGAAAGAATCTGAAATGAAAGCTTTTCATACCTGCCCCTTATAATCTGAGATGGTGGCACTCAGGTTTACCTGACAATACTAGTGCCTACAGTGGACCTATGGAACCCCCAAAAAAGCATGTAAAATGTGATCTCCATTGGATCATCTCGATAGTAGAACCTGGATACTTTAAGAGAGCAGTTTTCACCATGGATTGACCTGCCAAGTAGATGGGAAACTACAGCTCTTTACGGTACTATCTCTAAAGAAATCAACATCAGAACTGTTAAACCAATAGAAGTTTACAGGACTGAAAACTCAAACAGATTTATATGTACAAGCTGATTACCACAAAGTCTTAATCCTCTTGCAACACATGCAATCAGAGATCTCTGACCCTGAACATTTTGATAAAGAAGATGCCTTACACCTTGTAACGTGGTGCCCTCTCTACAGAATAAATCTTCACCAATAAGGAGCATCAAAAGAGATTCACTCAATGTAGAGCAAAGAGAGGAAAGAGAGTTCATATTGGCCAAATGCTACTTCAGAGATGGACCTACGATATCCCATCAAATTACTGTAAGAAGGAGTACTTCACTTTCAAATTGACCAGGATTTTGAGGAAATCTGTGCATCCAGACCACCTTTAAACCTAAAAATACCCTATCATAGCATACGTTCTGAATTCGATTCAAAAGATCCTATTAAAGCTACAATTTACAGAATGAGTGTTTTACACAATCTGCGTTGCTTGTACAGGAGACCATATGTAATGGGGAGATCTGAATGAGACATCTGCAAACCAGACTTAAGATGCCTGAACATACAAAGGACTATTATGCATGGCTCTCATTTTAAATGACTCTGGCATTTCTAGTGGAACAATCACATCGTACATTTGTATCAGGACAGAGCAACGAAGTTGATTGTGAAGGTGGATCATTACTGGCACGAATAAAAATTACGAAGGAACTCATTGAGATTGAAAAGAGAAGGGCTAACCTAAGACCAGTTGCATGATGGAGCTGGGCTCTTGTAACAAGTTTACTTGGCAACCTTTCAAACTCGCCACCCACAATCATTGATTAAGTGGGATAAGCATTTGACTAAATGATTTTAGTTTGGGTACTACGCGCATGGTTCAAACCAGGGTTTTATTTCTCGCACATTCCATCAGGAACCACATCAGGATTTCCTTAGTCTTGAATAAAATAATGCAAATTGAGGGCTTTTCTATTTTAAGAGCTTAAAACAAACACAGTCTTTCTATAATAATGATGTAACTTGTCTACAAATGTCCACAAAAAATCCTGATAATGCATAAATAAGTAAATATTAATGACTGAAGAATGAACATTAGCAAAACAATGCTATGTGAAAAGTAATTTTCCATTACCAAGCAAATTTATATTAAAAACACCTTTTTCCTTCTCCAGATGCCAGAAAAATCTCTTTGCTAGCTGGGCTACGGACTCCTTCAAGCCAGTTACGAATCTCGATGGGGCGAAAGAACCACCAAACCTTTATTCTGTTCTTCCTCAATTTACGATCCTCCCAGATTTTGGTAATTTTCCCAATGTAAGGTTCAGGTTCACCATCCTTGTGAAGATAAACACAGTCAAGAAGGGAATATTCCACACCATCATAGGTGAAGGAATCGTAAAACTGAATATACTTCCCTTTTGCTCCATTTCCACGTTTCACCCCCCAAACAAAATTCGTAGTTCCAATCTTCATCAATGCCTGAATTCTCTGAATCTCCTTCAGGAGGCACCATATTTGGCAGTTTACTCGATTCCCTATTTATTTGCAGCCAAATGCCTCGATCCTTCAAATCACAAATAAAAACATACATATCAGTGGCAAAAGAAATAGGATCAAGTAGAACAAGTTCACCTGAAAAAATATATAAATATTAATCTAATATTATTAAGTAAATAAAAAAAGTAAAGAGATGCCTAGTATTTATTAAGTAAATAAAAAAAGTTAAGAGATGCAGTGTACTGTAAAAATTTAGCAGAAAAGCAAATGTCATCAAAACTACATTCCAGAACCCCTCTGTACAATTATATTCCCAATATAGATGGGATGGGAACGTCTAAATACCACAAAACATGCCCTCTCACTACTGTAGCAGGCTAGTCACCGAAATTGGCCAAACTAAAACCATGAAAATCAAATATCGCTGAATCTCAGAGCAGAGCAAAAAATTCTTTCAAATTCGTGAATACAATTGTACAGTATGTTTGCACTGGTTTAGTGATATTCTTTGCTTTCCATTTTCAGAAAACCCTAAATGCTCGCTATTTGCATAAAAAACCACAAACACTTACGCTGCAGAAACATAATGGTATTTAGACAAGATTCAGAGCAACCATTGTTACTTCAATTTGCAAGCTCATGACTCGTTACTCCAGTAAGAAAAGCATGTAGAAGCCATCGGGAAGAGTTGAAGCGCTATCTCTATGAGGATTCAGAATTCGCCTCGACCATCCCATTTATAATTTTAAATTTACATTTTACAATTTAGGTTTTACTTATATGTTTATCACAGATTTTATTTTTTTAATGTTAGTCTTTAGGTTTTTATATGGTTTTATATAATATATGTATGAGTTATACTATATAAAATATTAACAAATATATATATTTTTAATAAAGTATATTTATTTTTTTATTTATTAAATATAGATTTAAAAAAATGTTTTTTAATTATATTATTTAAATATTAATTAATTTAGTATGTTTTAATTTAGTTTTTAATTATATATTTATCGCTTTTTATATAGTTTTTATAATTGTAATCTTTGGATGTTTTATATAGTTACATATTATATTTATGATTTATGTTTTAGTATTCATTTTTGATAAAGGATATTAGTTTTAAAATTCATTATATATAGATTTTTAAAAATATTTATTTTCAATTATATATGTATATAGATAGGGGCCGCCATATAGAGTATAGATAGGGATATGTATATGGGTTAGGTGCTGACCGCTTCAACCCCCCCACAGCCATATTTCTAGAGGGGGGGGGGAGGCTGCTACCCCACGCCTATACACACACACACACACACACACACACACACACACACACACACACCACACACACACACACACATATATATATATTATCCTTCACAAATTTGAACACAAATTCAAATGCGGTGACACTAGGTCACTAGCAATCAATAATGTAATCAAAAAAAGTGGACATGATAAATGACAGGATCTTCAACTCTCGGTATATTAATATTCATGAGAAAGCAAATTTGGAAAAATACTTGAATAACAGCACACACTTTGTGATACATGCAATGCTATTTAAGAGACCAATTGTTAGCCAATAGCCATACACATTAGCTCTGATCAATAGTTTGGTTGCCTTGATGAGTTACTTGTTTTAACTTTGAAGCTTGCACAATATGTCCATTTAACAAGCATAATTCAAACAGTTCGAGCACAGAATTTCAAAAAACGCCTATACGGATATTCATATGGCTGAATAGAATAATACATCACTCCTTGTAAAAATGTGTTATGGGAGACCTCAGCTCAAGTCCTGGTAAGGCCTCAGCATAGTACGTCATTGAACAAACCACTAATTATATGGGACCCACCATCGAAAAATATGGGTTTATGACACTCATAAGTTATCACACACAATTTTGGTAGATTATATTCTCCATATGGCTTTATGTATGGTTCCGCAATCAAAAGCTTATCAGTTGGGGTGGGGGAGAGGGCATGTCCTTTTCTTAAATTCCTACTTTGCTATTGTAACTTGCACTTTCGAGTCAAATTGACCTACTTTAGTTATTTGTGGACATTAATATTATTTCTTCCTTTTCTCTAGCTAAAAGTGTAAATGCGAAGAAAATGTTCTTTATGGGTAGACCGTTTTTTTATGGGACAATAAAGTGTACAGCGATGGATGATAAATTGATAGCAACCTAGGCAATCTCGAAAAGTGCCAAGATGGGAAATAAGGACTTTTGACAACCAAAGCAATTAGAATTGGGGAGGCATCAAAATCTTCATAATCAATGGTATACAAGCTAGCATATGCAACTTGTGTTTTCTATTTCATAAAAAGCATATCATATAATTCCTTATTCAAGAAGTGACATGCAGTGAGTAGCACAAAGACCCACATAATGTTCTAGCTAAAGATATCATAAATAGACAATATAAGGAAGAACCAAAATTCATTATTTGAGATAAACTAAGAACTAATATCAAATTATCCTCCAGTATATCTAGTGTGTGTTGACATTTGAATTAGCCTATTGCTCGAAAAGACTAAAAAAAACAATATTGGCTCTCTTGTGGAAACCAAGTTGGTCAATCTTGGAAAGTGTTGCTCTACTGAGGAACATCGGAGATTCAAATCCCTATTCAAAGAGTATAAAGATGTCTTTGCTTGGTCATACGAAGACCTAAGATCCTTCAAGAAGATGAATGTTACTATTCATCTCAAACCTGATGCCAAGCCTTATCTGCAAAAGTAAATGCATTATAATCTAAACATTGTGTATTATCTATGAAGAAATACAGAATATGCCTGCTGCTCATTTGTTTTCTCAGTTCAATTCTCCACTTGGATTGCAAACATTGTACATGTTCGGAAGAAAAATGGAGAAACCGGAATGTGTTGACTTTAGTCTTTTGCAATTTAAATAAAAAGAATGTCAAATTTAATGTACAAATTAAAAATATCACGGTCACACCATCACATCCTACTTGTTGCTACCACTGTAGAATACCTACATGCATAATAAAGGAAAACCTGGAAGCCTCCCTAGATAATAGAGGAAAGACTTTGTCCTCCACATTGTTGCAAAGAGATTTGTCCTCCTAGCAGATTTATTTGCTAAAATGCAATAAAACGAGTTTTGATTGTTGATGGTAAGAACTTGTGGGAGTTAGCTTCCCGAGTGATACATAGAATTAAAAAAATGCAAATTAACCTACCTAATCGCATGCCTACCAAAAAGTAAAGGACTAACAAAAGAAGCAAGCTTGTATACTTTATTGCCTTTTTCTGCAGCTAATACATCTTTTGAAAACGATCGGAGACAGCCTTGCAGTCATACTCATGGCACTTCAAGTATGATACTGCAGCAACGCAATGGAGTGACATCATAGTGAATTGTGTCCATGAATAGCTCGATGGAAAATGTCACAAATACTTGCAAGTAACAAGAGACAATTGCCTCCCCCTCCCCCCACCCCCCTCTTGATCCAATCCAATCCAATCCAACTTGAATGGGCATGGATGTATTGCAGCTGGAAAACAAAGGTTATCCAATGACTTTGGGATATCAGATTCTTTTTGCTGCCAATATCAGGGATCAACTCTGCCAATTTGCCCTTATTTGGCAGTTATGAGTAAATAAAGCTTCCCAATTGTTGGCAGAATAATCGTTAACTGTGAGAAATAACTAAGGATTAGAAGTGTTGGATTTGGTATTTGGCAGTTATGAGTACGTAAAGCTTCCCAATTGTTGGCAGAATAATCATTGACCGTGAGAAATAATTAAGGATTAGAAGTGTTGGATTTGGATACCTAAACCTCTAAACCTTCAGGTTGTGATTTATGCTCGCTCAACTACAAGGCTTCTTTTTATTACAAGACAACATTTTTGTATACAATGTTCAGTGAACTAATGGTAAGCACAATAATTCTTCACATTGCTAGAACCCTCAATGGAGCCACCCTAGAAAGATCTTCCATTCTTGGATAAGTTGGAAGGGTTTGAGAAGCTGGTTGGGATAAGTATACTTCTTTTTTAATTTCAAATGAACAATTGATATTCTTCTGCTACTTGGCTTCCGCTTTTGCAGAAAGTTGGTAAGCATGCTCTATGAAATTGATGGTAAAAATTTATATCTCCTCTCAAAGAAGAGAAAACAACAATGAGATAAAATTTTCTCTTCTCAAAGATGACAAAACAACGAGATATAGTTGAAGCGAAGTACCTCATCAGGGATCATGCACCCGCAACTTGAGAGAGAGCAAAGTGAATTCATCAATGTACTTCTCGATAAATTGGCTTTATTCTTGGCAATATAAAGCCAAACTCCAAATAGCTCCTCTCCATACCCATGAGGGTAAAATCACAACTTGAGAATCATTTTGAACTCTTTCCTTGTCTCAATGTGGTTTATGTGTTGCTTGGATAAGTTGGACATGAGGGCTCGATCATATATATGGATCTCAGCTATCATGCTCTGTTGTTGCTCTACCAGCATCGTTTGTGTGGCAAAACAAGCCTCCCACCTACAAATCCAAGCATCCACATTATCTTCATCAATTGTGCCATCAAAATGGTATATGGATACCTTGGTGTGCAACTTGAAAGCAGCTTTGGCAACCGGGATGCCAATAGTAGTAGAACTCGGGGACTGTTGTTGTCTCATTAGTTGTTGGAAAACACTTAAAATCTAGTTTAAGAGTTTAAACAAAACTCATTTTGGCTCTGACGTTGATCATGCAGCTCTTTGACAGGTAACTGAAGCAGGTTGAGGTTCAGCATGGTTCTAGGGAGCTGCCTGAACTAGCCACAACAATTTTTTGTTTGATATGTAATGAAGAAAGAAAAACTAGAACAATGGGGAGAAAAAGCAGACTTCTTAAAGAAGTAATCTGAAGGAAATAAATTAAAGCCAAATCTCTGCATTTATCAGATCTACTTTGAGAAGCAATTATTGACCCCACACCGTTGCTACTGGAGGCATCAGATCTCGAAGAGAGAAGTGAACAACTGCTCAAATGGCATAATAGAATGTGTGCAGAGAATTTTCTCAGCAAAGAAAACTGAGAAAAGGCAAATGACAGTGTGCAGGAGAGAACAACTTGGCCAAAACTGCAGACAAAATTTTGTTCATGTATAGGAGCAGCAAATGCAGAAATAGAAGACAGTGTGGGAGGTAAACAGCCAGGCGGCAGGGTACCACAAGCAAACACAACTTAAGGCTGAGTAAAATGTTAATCAGAAAGGATGGATTCCATGCAAGTCTGGATGTATTTGGATTAAAACTCCATGTTCAAAAGACTCTGATACCACATGATACATCCATACAGAATTATGATGATGGAATAACCAGGGGAATACAAAAGGAGAGATATGCCACTAAAAGTTGATGTTGTACATTCTTTATTGATGAGACATGAATACATTTTCAAACTGCCATTGAACTGAGCATGCAGACAACATAATTTGTCAATTAGGCTAAATCACATGCAGTTAGTCAGAAAGCTATGCTGCCAGGAAACAGCTACAGGTACGGGTCAGGGTCAGGGTCCAAAATGCGGAAACACCGATTTTCAAAAAAAGAAACTTGGGTATGAAATGTTATGGAAACGTCTGTATAATATATTATAAAAAATCTAAAAATTATATATATATATATATATATATATATATACATAGTACTCATTTTCAAAAATTTAGTCCATGGACCATAAGAGATAAAGCACTCGAAATATTTTGTATTCATTGAAGTTCTAAAGATTCATCATTCGACATGGTTACAATTTCAATGTTTCATATATACATGATTATAATCTAGTTTCTAGAATATACCATCTAAATTTTCCTCATAATCATCTGTCATGCATCCATGTTTCAAAAATTATAGTTGTAACCTGCTTCATTGTATTCATTTGATTGAGGATTACAATGGAAAATTCTACTCTGAGGAGCAGTAATATACCGAGTCAAAACCTACTTTCTAGCCTGCAATTTCTTGGTTTCTGCTAGATTCTTCCTACTTTCTTTGGATTACTATTCTGACCCAAACTATCTCTAAGCTTGTTTAATGTGCCTCCTTGTTAGTATAGTTTTAATGTTATAAGACTTTACAGTTGAGCGCACTAACTTATTCCTGGGTTTGGAAAATTCTCTGAGCAGAAATATAGGCTATATTTGAAATGATTAAATGGAGTAACACAACAACAAACTGGAATAAACTCTACCTTATAATATAGAGGATGTTTCCGGAAATGTCCTCGGCATTTTCGGGACGTTTCATACCCATTTCCGTACCAGAAATGTTTCAGGCTGGGTACGGTGGGTGGGGGACGTTTCTTGACAACATAGTCAAAAAGGATGGATTTCGTGCATGTCTAGATGTATTTGGATTAGAACTCCATGCTCAACAAGACTCTGATATCAAATGATATATCCATACAGAATATAATAGTGGAGTAAACATGCAAATACAAGAGGAGAGATATGCCACTAAAAGTTGTTGGTTCACATTCTATATTGATGAGATCATTGAGATATAAATAAACATTAAAACTGCCATCGTACAAAGCATGCAGACACCTCAATTAGGCTAAATTACATGTAATTAGTGAACTGTTCATACAACAAGACTCTGATACCAAATGATATATCCGTATAGTATTGCAACAGTGGAATTAAGGCAAATACAAAGAAGAGAGATATGCCACTAAACACTCATGTTGTACATCCTTTATTGATGACATATAAATAGATATTCAAACTGCCATTTGACTGAGGGTGCAGACACCTCAATTGGTCTAAATTATGGGCAGTTAGTGAACTCTACATACAACAACACTTCTGATACCAAATAATATATATGTACAGAATTGTGACAGCAGAATAAACAGGGAAATACAAGAGGAGAGATATGCCACTAAAAGCTCATATTGTACATTCTTTATTGATGAGATATAAATAGATTTTCAAACTGACATTGAATCTAGCATGCACAGACACCTCAATTAGTCTAAATTATGTGCAATTAGTGAACTGTACATATGCAAGGACACCTCATTTCGTCTAACCGGGATGGAATTAATGGGTTGAACATGTGCAAAGACACTTCAATCAGTCTAACTGGATTGCAGTTAACTGGACATGTGCAAGGACGCCATATTAAGTCTAACTGACATGCAGTTGCTGAACTGTACATGTAAAGTAAGACTACGATGTACTAGGCCAAGCGTACATGGTCATGTTTACAATGTAGATAAGTTTTCCTGAGGAAATAATCATAAGAAATTATTATCAAGTTAACTGTGTAAAGTAAGACTATGGTGTACAAGGCCAGGTGTACAAGGTCAAGTGTACTACGTGGAGTTTATAATGTAGATATGTTTGCCAGGAGCAATTAATCATGTAATATATCATCACACTAACTGCCACAAACTTACAAACTCATATTAAACATTACTTGAACCCATTAAAATTATTAAACAAAAAGTGTCGAAAACAAATCTTTTGTAAATTAGTAATTAAAATGTATTGTTACGTTTCCTCTCTAATAATTGTCAATATTTTCAAAAAGGCCTTACCTTTTGAGTATTGTTGCATAAATGATAAAATATATTGAAGAGGGTGTCAAAAGAGGTGCTATATTATTGATCAGTTGCAACTTTGATCCTTGAATGGTTTAAAAAGTTGTAAGAAGTTTAATAGACTGATATTTACTTCAACAGAAAAAAGGAATTTCACAAAAATCACTAAACATGGAGACCATAACTTGTGAACTAACCTAATACATCAAGGTGAAAATTCTAAATTTGTAACTAGTATTTATATGAAGTTAAATATTAGCAAACAAATTACACCGGAATTGCTGAATGTTAGTAACCCTCCAATGTAAACTTCTCTATGAATACATGTGCATAATTATAAACCAAAAGACATTTGACTTCTGCTAGGTCTCTATTACAAGACAAAGATAAGCAATCCTAGCTCAGACATAGTGTATGTTAAGCTCAAATCTGCTTTATCCCATCAATTACAAAGGTTATATCCTGGTATTGTCTAATCCTAGTATCTGAATAGCCAATTGGAAAATAGAAAAACCCATATGCCCTAAAGTTGATTAGACCCGATTTCACAACTAGGTCCATCTTTTTATCAAATCTACGACAGTACTCTATGTTTTCTTAAATACAACTTTAATATATGGGATACCCTAGCCCATAAAGAGCGTACAACAATATGCCTAGATGACAAAAGCATCCAAAAATCCGGAATTCTTGAAGAACTTCAGAAATCTTGAAAAGTTCAAAAAAATCCAGTCTGACATATATTTAGAAGAGTTGCATGGATACATATATGGATGTGGATATATATATGGTATCAGATACTACTAGTTTTAAATGCCCATTGATATGGATACAGTTGGATACAACATAGTATGTAATATTTAAAATACTATAATGATCTAGATTATAATTTAAGAATACATTAATAATAATTATCAAATTCAAATTCAAATTAGATGGCGAGCAATACAGCGAATGTGAAGAAGATCGGGAAGGAGAATGGTCTCCACAATGAAGAGAGAAAGATTGCAGGGGAGATCAAATGGCATAGAGGCAGAACAGAGGTTGACTTAGGAGGGAGCCGGCCTTCCATTGGTGGAGCGACGGTTTCAGGGAAAGAGAGTATATTGTGCCCTAATTCGCTGCCCCGCGGTGATAAATCTCGGGTAGCGGCTGGTTTCGCTTCGAGGGGGTTCAGCGGAGCGGCCAACGGAATGTCAGATGGCGGCACCTTTGTTCACAAGATTGGGGATGGAAAGACAGATATGGGGAAACCAAACCCTAACCCTAAGATCCCCTCTATCGTTGGGGCAAAGCTTGGCGCCAGTGGGAAGGGCAGGGATTTTATCAAAAATATAGCGGGTTGTGTGACAGGTAATAGGGAGTGTGGCTTCATTTAAAGATATGTTGGAAAATCGAACAAGTAGATCTCCAGGCAACCAGCCTATCATGCCTATCAGGTTGATATACCTGAAGACATTCCTTCACTCATCATCAAGAACCCTGCTGTGGAGGAATATTATCAAAATCTTACACAGGATGCAGTGATCAGGTAGTTTAATGGCTTCTGGCCCTCATCATCCGCACTGTATCAATGGGTCTATGAGAATTGGACCAATAAGTGGGAAATTTCTCTACGTTCCAAAGGCCTTTTTGTTGTCCATTTCAGGGAACCAAAGGACTATCAGCGGTGCTTGTTAGATGGTCTGTGGTTCTGGGGTAATGCTGGATTATTTTTGACCCCATAGTTTCCGGATTTCGATCCGAATTCTTACTCGGTCTCCAAAACGCCTATTTGGGTTAGGTTTCCTAATCTTCCTTTGCATTTATGGTATGCTCTAGAGGATATTGGAAATGTCTTGGGTAAATTTATTAAAGAGGACTTGGACAGAATGCACTCAGGTCTATGTACATACGCCTGTATGTACGTAGAAATTGATTTGAGCAAGGTTTTGCCGGACCGTATTAATTTAAAAGTTGGTCTTCAGCATATCCAAATCTTGGATTGCGAAAAATACAGCCTTTCAATGTAGGATTTGCACAAATATGGGACATTTGCAAGCTTCATGTCCTCTCAGTAAAAATCAGAAATCAGCTAAAAAGAATGTCTCGTCTTCTTCTGGCGGTTGGGGTTCTCCGGACCCAGATTTGGTGTCTGCTTCGAACTTTAAGGAGGGTCAGAGCAATCCTCACACAGAGGGTAAATCAGAAACAGAAAAAGTTGCTACAGAGATGGAACTACAGGAGAATCGTCTGGTTGTGGGTGGTGCGAAAAGGGGGCACACTTTCAAATGTTCAAAATCGGATCGGGATTCGTTGTCTGAAAACTTGATAGCATCCAAAAATCCCAGTGATCTTGCGCTAGTTGTTTCGTCGGAACACGGTAAATGGCAAGAAGTAAAGAAGCGGAAAAATAAAAAGGGTCGTTTGGGTAGCATCGAATATTTCCCATCCCAGGGTGGGAAGTAATCTTGGTTATATTGATGATTTATATGCTTAATATATAGCTTTACTATATATGTATGACTGTGAGCTGGTAATAGCTAGTTCGTAGCCAGCTGTTTGCTTTTGATGAAGCCTTTTGTAAATCTGAGTTTTTAGCCTCAGCTTCATGTACAGGGTACGGGCCCCTTCAACCTGTTTTAATGATCAAAAAAAAATTATCAAATTTAAATTATAAAAGAACTTGTACATGAGATTAAAATTACACACTTCCAGCCCACAGGAAGGTATGAAATTTGGTAGTCAATGGATTAAAAATAATTACAGGTTTTGTAGGGCAGCAGAAAATGGATGAAATGAAAGAAAAAAAGTGGAGTAGGCCAAAAGAAACAGATTAAATGAATTGCATATTGTTAAGAGCCAATTTGAAAGCTTGAAGTAAAAGAGTGAATCAACACTCTCACCTCCACATCCTCGATTGTTGCTACTAAAATGCTTTATAGAAGATCATTTGTAGTTTTTAGCATCCTTTTAGCCTTTTGAAAGGGTTTTTTGGGAATTTTTTAACTGTTAAATCAAATACGGCTATAGTTGCCCTGTTTACCGTATCCAGATGTATCTGATACGGCACAATTATGGGGTGTGGCTGGGAATGGTATCTGAGTCGTATCCAAGAAGTGCCCGAGCCATATCCGCATTCAACACGCAGATACAGGCGCCCTAACAGTAGGGGCAGAGTATCCGGCAACAATGATATTCATATTATATTATTATATGTACGCTTAATTTTGAAGAATTGTAAAATTGACAAATACAGGGGAAAAAAAATTAATAACATACTATGAAATGTTAATATATTTAATACTAGCCAATGCACCTGAAGGTGCATTGAGTACACCGATAGAGATGGTAGATAAGGGCCCCAGGGATGGTTGTGGAAGCCATGCGAGTATGCACCTCTACAACCCTGAACTTGCAACTTATAGAACAATTGTATGTGCGACAGGCACAAGAAGGCCCAAATGACTAATGGAACAACACAAGAATGTCAGATGGAAGAAACTTGCATTGAAAACAGGCCACAAATCTATAGGAGACATGTTTGGCATGCTTGCAAAATCAAGAAATTAAAAATGATCTTTGACCAAAATCATAAATGTTGTTGAAGCATTAACTTTCTTTTACCAGTGTGTTCAAGAGAGTTTCTAACAAGAGTTCAATGACAAAAAACTCATTGACCTTTTACAATTCCTGGACAGATGCACACTGTATACAACGAAAACACTTTACTAAGATTTGCATTTTTTAAACTAAAGTCAACAGGATTTATCTTGTGTCAAAAGTGAAAAACATCAACTCAAATTTAAAAAACCATAAGTTATTTAGAAGTTGAGAATAACAAAGAACACAACATTTTGGCACTATTTACTAAAAGCACTGTAAGGATTAGCAAACAAACACTCCAAAGCACTAAACTGTGAAAACAATGTTCCGAGCAACACAAAGTGTCCTTAGTATACTTCCAAAGACTCCCAACAATAAAAATAGTTTTTCCTTGTGAAATGACAGTGTTTTTTATCTTCATAAAAAGCTAGCAGGGTATTATTCTTCACATGAATTGCGATGAAAATCATGTGTTATTTTCCTCTGAGTTCAGCAGTCATTTGAGATGTTTCTTCATCTCCAAGCAGGTATCATTTTTGCAATTCGTGATGGATTGCAATGATGCAATGTCGTTAATGTTTCAAAAGAACCCCTTTTCATAGACTTACAGAACATATTACAACCACCATAGATCTAAAACTTAATAGAAATGCATTTTCTTTTGAAAGTTGAATGCATTTATTTCCAAATATAATCCAACCAAGCTTTTCTTATGCATTTATTTCAATTTTCTAACTGAATAGTAAACAATCAGTAACACTAATAGAGTGTTGTAATTGAAGGGAACATTCTTTCATGTATTTGAAGAGGTATTATGTCTTGTTATTCAAGGAAAAATTGAAAAACAAACTCAACAAAATAAACATGCGATCCATCCATACAGATAGAGCCATGTGCCCAGCAAAATATACAAATTTCAAGAGCACCTACGCACCTCAAGTACTGATTTCCTTTATGCGAGGTAAAGACTCAAAAAATCAGATACAAGAAATGTGCTTAGAAGTTCCCCAGCCATTACAAAAATTAAAAAAAACCCATAACCATAGCTATGAAAATCAATTGTTTTAAAATATAATCCAGTCAAGCTTGCTTTTTCATCCATTTCAGCGTTCTAACTGAAATGTAAACACAACAGCAACACTTCAATAAAGCTTTGCAATTGAAGGGAATATTCTTAGTGTCAATGGAATTTTAGTTTGTGGCAACCAATTTTTAAAAAATGAAGTTTGTGAAGGTGATAATTTGCTCACAAAAAATATTATTTAAGTTGACACATGTTTAATATGGTTGAATCGTGTAGAAATGTGTTAAAAGAGTGTGGGACTGAAAATATATATGAAAGCTACAGCTTCAAAAGGTGCTAAAACACATATTTAGAAGGCCCTTATTAGCACAGGTGCCTAAAGAAGCCTTCAACCTAGCTGCAAGCCTTGTATGGGGCTAATACAATTTAAATTTCAACATGTTCCATGGATGGGCCACACAAACTTGATCAGCTAAAGCAACACAATAAAAGCATATCCACCCAAAGAAAGATGCCTCACAGACAACAAAAAGGCATAGTTTATATATGAAGCAAACATGAACACGAGCATAATCCAAGGTACAAAATTTCAGAAAAAAGTCATCAACTTTGAACACTAGATTTCTTGCCCAAAAGAAACAAACACATAATTTCAACAAAAGGAAAGAATAAACAGGACTTTCAGTGGCTTGTTTTCAGTTGTTATTTGCACGTATTTAAACATATATACAAAACAATGCAAAAGCAGGTCAATATTTCAAAACATTACACATCACTCAAACTCTGTCCAAACCTCGCCACCGTGAAAAACCGTAATAAACAGTTATTACCTTCAAACAAAAAGTTTTTTTTTATGGATCGATTTTTTTCTAAAACAACAAACACATTTATCTGACAGGAACAAAGAATATTTTATATTAATCTATTATGCATTTCAGCTAACAAGGCTCGGGAATCTATTTTAAAATTAAATAGTCATAGGAACACCCTTTGTAGATTTGATATGTCCTGAAGGCCACTTTGGTCTAAAGGTTTTTAAAATTCATCCCATATTATCTGTGATTATAGCATTCTTTATAGGAATGCACAGTTATTCCACAGTACTCATAGCTCATGGATAATATGATAGTTGAAGCTGGAAACAGTGAGAATAACTCCAAGAATATACTTCACAACAAGGCTGAAGATGAATTACATTGTCTATGAACTTTTATAGGTCATAAAGACAAATCTAGTTTAAAGAACAATAACAGACATCAACATCATAGAGACTTAACAAGTATAGATATCTTAAATACATCTATCATAAAATACGATAAGAGATATCAATCATGAGGCACCTATCTAACTATGCAAGTGTCGTATAAATATACCAAAAAAGCAACAATTAAAAATAAATATAAGATAATAAGTATATTATGATAAATGTATCTATATGAAATACATCAATCAAATTCATTAAATTCTCTATCAATTTCCGGTTGATTTGTGGCAAATGGAATCATTTAGCTACACGTTTGTGTCGGTCTCAAAGATATCTATTCAAGAAAAAAAAGACCCAAACATTATGCCTATATGGCCAAGATATTACTCTTTTTTGATTGACTTATCCAAGAAAAAAGAAACAAATTATTTAAGTGACAGTCACAGTCCAATTGAAATCAAATTTATGAATGAACTGTCACATGACAGTCAAATGAGCTATAAATTTAATCTCAAGAATAAAAGTGAACAACGCACTCCATTACAGCCTTGCCTGCCATTGTAGAATGCCTCTCGGCGTAATTAACAATTGCAAAATATTTATGTATCATAAACTAATACTTTTCTTATATTTTTTAACTACTATTTAGTTTATTAAAAAAAAAAATCGTATTACTTTACAAGTTTACACAAACAAAAAAAAATTACTTGCACCAATTATAATGAAATTGTATAGACCAACTATAATGCAATCATTCAAACAGAATGCAACGCTTTAATCGTCAGATCTGCAAACAACAATTGGTATTCAGAAAAAACATTATAACAATAAGAATACAAACTGTGGTGTGTGGGATGGTATTATGGTGAGAATGGAACATCAAATTAAATAAACGACAAATAAACCAAAAAATCCTGACTCTAAGCTGATTTGATGCAATAAGAGGAGGTTAGGAAGACTATTGAACATTCATCTAGCAACTGTATGTAGTGTTTTGGCAATTAACAACATCGACAAAAAGGAGTTTGGGGATCAGTGGAAGCTTCCAAAATTAATTTGATGTGTCCCAAAAAATACTGGAAACCACGATAATTCATAGCATGATAAACTAACTATTAACAAAGCAACATCTCTGAAAATTCAGAGCAAACAAACAGAACTGTCATGACAATGCTCGAAGCCAAGCACTTGAATTGTGTGCATAATGATAAAACTGCATCAAAGATTTGAATCAATCAGCTTGGTCCTGTAAAAATCAATCATAGTTGGACAATATCCTCCCAAATTACACCAAACTTTTAACTTTGGAATTTGAACTTTTTTCTTGTAACATCGCAGCCAAACACTCTACCAGCTCTATGTGCACAGAAAACGAAAAATATAATGGCATCCAAATCCTTGCGCTAGTGCTGCTAAAGGTTTACAAAGGATGAATTAAAAGAAAAATGGCGAACACATGGGTATAGCCAAAGATTCGATTGGAGGACAATTCACATCGCTGGTGACGAAGAGCAATAGATGGGTGTGACTGAAGATTCCATCAAAGAGGTCCATTCACATGACCGAAGAAAAATATAAGCCCTAATAAGACACCAAACTGTGAAGCAAACAAAACTCTAGACCTGTCGTGGTGACAACAGAGGTAATAAAAACCATAAAAAAGATATAGAACAGCCGCAAATCCAGCCAGATACCTATTTGTCTATGGCCAGCTTGGCCCTTTTTTTACAAGACAAATCAGCATACAAAAGAGAGGTTGTCTTGGAGATTATTAAAGGCAAAGAAACATTAACATATAAAGGGAAAACAGAACAGATCCCAGCGGAAAGCCATCGCAAGCAAATCGCACACACAATGAAAAGAGCCACACAGGCACAAGGAAACACAATGTTTTCACAAACCCTAACAAGTTAGACACAAAAACAGAAAAGTATTAAATTCCAAAATGGTAAAACATTCAATTCCATTCCTTGTTTCTGCAGACAGCAAGAAACAGATTTATCTTCCTTCAAATAGCACCCACAGGTCGTATTTCTTGTATTTCTCAATTCTGCAATCGGAAAACACTTTTGCACAGAAGTGACCGACCTATTACAAAAGAAATAAACCCAATCACTGCTGAAAACGAACAATGGTCGCAATTAAAATTGAATTCATCTTCACCTTTAATGCTCCACTACACTTACAGTACTACACAGTTTGAAGTGATTAAAAAAAGCAATAGCGTACTATGATATGTTACTAAATTTAATATTAAACTAGACCGTCTCGGTAATACATGTATGGTATGCTGAAACAGCAAATTTTTAAAAACCTCAGGTATGGTACGCTGTGGGTACATTCGTACAATATATTTTTAAAAAGCAAAAAATATAAATATATATAAAAATTTAAAGAAAACAACAAGCTTATAGTCTCAGCAACCTATAAAATATTAGAAGCCAACAACAAGCTTATTATGAATCAGAAGCCATCTAAAACAAGAATTCTTTGACTGAATACAAGAAGACCATAAATCATTAAATCTATGAGTCCATCTACTAATGGGCTCACAAACATTCCACTTATTGCTAAGGCCGGGGGAAAGGTTTGGGGAGAAGGCAATCTTTTCATAGAGTGGTTTGGAGGTAGCCTCTTGGAGAGGGGGGCCTTTGAGCCACCTCATAGTATCCCAAAAGTCATTCTCATCCTCCATAATTAGTCCAATAGAGGGAACTGTGAAAGCATTTCTAAGCATTGTATACATTCTGAACTGAGATTTAGGAAGCTTATAGAAAGCTTTAAGGTCTGTCCATTCCATCCACTTCCCAAATCTGTACAAGTCATGAAATATTTTAATTCCTTTCTCAAACCAAAGGAGGGTAGAGCAGCCTCTTGTCAAGGAAAAGATCTTGTCATTATATTTCAGATTCGATGAAATCGATTTGTAGGCTTGGTACCTAGTGTCAAAGGAAGATAAGGTAGGCTGCCCAACCACCAAGTGCTGCACTTGTTCCCATGCCTTCCACATTGACTGAAGAATAAGGGACCCATGAGGAGCAACAAGAAAAGCCCCCAAATTGTAAGTCAACCAAATGAAGTCCTTCTCATCTCTCTTGACCCTTTGGAGCCTATTGGCAATATTGAATCTCACACGAACTTTCCAAAGTTCAATTCCAGCCAAAGCCCTCAAGTTTTATTTATTTTTTTGCACTTAAAAAAAATCATGTGGGTACGTACCCACAGGCCCCAGGTAACTCCCGGGTTCGGATTTCTGTACCTGGGACATACCCAGGGCCTGCAGGTACATACCCGGGGCCTATCCAAAATCTACCTGTACCCAAAACCGTACCAGGTACGTAGCAGGCCTGGTATGGGGGGGGGGGGGGGGGGGGGGGGGGGGTACTTGGCATTTCCAGGCAGTCTAGATATTAAATAATATACAAGGTTGTTCAGTGTCTTTTTTGCAAAAAACCTAAAAACCATTTTGTTTCAAAAACAACGGGGCCAACCCAAATCCTGGGACGGTTGAAAAATCCAAATCCAGCTGGTTTTTGGGCAGATCTGGCCAGATTTGTCAACAATATTTTGATAAGCTCCAATTTAATATAAATCCAGCCTAATGACAATTTAAATGCACTGGCACCTTAAGCATTCAATAATTTTGATTACTTTAAACTCAACAGCCTATGTCTACACTCCTATTGGACAGATTTTACAAATGATGTTTGCCATAATTATAAAGACATGAAGTCAGAATAAGAAACAACTGAACAGCCTCCACCCATTAAAGGTCTTTTTTCTTCAATTGTCATGTAGCTTACCTGTCTGCTGGCACAGCCAGAACAATCTTCAACCTTCCGGCATCGTGCTTTCATTGTTAACACAATAACAAGGCTTTATTCACAAATATAAATAATGATCATTCAAACCAACATCTCCTAATCTTTTATTGCAATACAGAGTAGGACATGAAGTAGCTGCATGGTCTCTCACACACTATGTTGCCATCTCTCGCAGGACTTTACCTTAGTACCTGCCCTAGGATCTACATTACGAGGAAACAGAAATGAATTTGACACGAGGAAAGGCCCATTTTCCAAGAAACCTTGAAAACAAAACTGCATGGAGACATTGATACAGTATATTAATAATAAAATACTGATATATAAATAATTTATAATACTCCTCTTTAGTCCATAAATGATAGATCACTTGAAAAATATCGTATTCGTGAAAATTTTAAACATTCGACATACATAAAAAGTTCAAATGTCCATATGATGTTTTATAGGTTCATATTTAAATGCACCAGCACATCTATTATTAGTTCACAATGAAGGAATTTTCTGAAGCATCAGAGACACCCCAACTACACTTGCAACTGCCAGAAACTATCTGACCGTTTTCCCAGCATTTCCAGTGCATTTCTGACTTGCAATCACTTTCTAGGGGAATGTTACTTTCCTTCTTAACAGACTAGTGCATTTGCAACAAAATCCATGTTGAACAATGACAATGCTTTTCATCTAAACTGGATGTTGCCTTTGGCTTCCTTGTAAAAAGCACCCACCTCATTGGTATTGAAACAGAATCTAAAAGACAGGAATGAAACCCTGTGTATTAACAATCCCAGTGGAGGAACCATTCCTCGTTCACTACCTTAAATGTTAAAAAAGGCTTAGGCAATAAATCTGGAGGTCTTATCCCAACTAAGTGTGTTGACAAATCTTTCTTCCATTACACAAATGCAAACAAGGTTTCTCAGACACTAACCTACACTTACTATGATGAACATAAAAAGCTCAGCCGCAAAGAAATTCTCCAGTATGGATGTGGATGGAGGCAGATGGCTTATCCCAAATGATTCCCAATAATGCGGGGACTACACATATTTGCAGTAACAATCACATCAGCGATGCAAACAGTAAATCTCAATAGTCTCGTCTCTGCAAGCCCAACAAGAAAGTTAACCCTGCCCAATTGAGCATCAGCCCAAAAAATACAGCATGTGCACAATCAAGGGAATGACAACAAGAAAAAATAGAGAAAAAAATTGAAACTTCGTGACAAAGTTGAAAGGGCAAACCCAAATGCATCCAAGCTAAGCACATTCAACAAATGACACACTGACCTGGTCTAAGTAAAACAATAACGGAGCCCCATCCAAAGGCCTCAAATTACCATAGAACCCAAGAACGCCATTTACACAACCATTTTCTTACTCCTTATTTATCACGCTTTACCAATAATTATTATTTTTAATCATCTGCTACAATACCCAACATGCAGTTGCCTCGATTTATGCATATTTATGCCAAAAACAACATCACTTCAAGTAATTTCCTATAATAGCCAGAATGAACGTACATCGTGCGCCTTTGTTAGAGCCCCTGTCAAAAGAAGTTGACCCCATGTCTCCAACTAAAGAGTGTTCCGTACCTTTAACAGCACTACATTACAGCAGCTAATTATAAGCCCATTAAATCAAAACAAAAAAAAAATCACGCGTGGAGTCCAATCCACTCTGGGTTATCGAATTCGATACAACAGAATTATTTCTAAAACCTATAAAAAATATCCTAATCCTATTCTAAAATATATACAAGGACAAACAACCCCTACAAATAACCCAACCTGTAGAAAAAATGTATAATCGGCGAGACCCGTCGAAAAGCAGATATTGATAAAACAAGGTAAATTGCAGTAGTATTATAACTCCACCATTAATAAAATAAATATTAACGGGCTAAACATATTTCTCATTCCATACTTAGCTTATACCGAATACTGTTAAAACCCTACGTTCAAATTCAAAACCCAAAGAGAACTGAAAATATTTAAATTGTCTGCTTAGATACCGACCTCTTTTAACTGCAAATATATTGTCCGGCGAAGCGCTGTAATGTGCAAAACCACAAATGATTTTTGCAGTGACTTTTTAGGAGCTGCCAAATGTTAAGACTCGGGAATTTATTGTGGAAGCGCGTAAGGTTGCACTGTGACAGGAGTTGCACATCCACGATGACGAAGGTTTTCTTTTTTTGGAGGCAAACCACGCGAATTTATAGGTTAACATACTTGTTAATCGATGAAGTAGGAGATATAAGGAGAAAGTGTGAATGCCTTTTATTATTAATTTGAGAGGTTACCCATGCGACACATTTGAATCAGGAATGGAATGCAAACCCTACGTTTTGGCTACTGTAGAAATTCATTTTTAGGGATATGGGGCGTGTGAACTTTGGAGGGTGTAGGGACATGAAGCTAAAAGGGTAAAGGTGAGTGTTATTCTATTTATTTTTTTCTTAAATAAATTTATTGTATAATTATGTTGAAGGCGTTATTCTTATGGGAAAAGGTTTTGTCGACTTTCACGGGATTGTGTCAAATTTGACAGCTTAAATGATGGTTTTGATTTAGTTTTTTAGTTTTTCTATTTTTAATTTTCTTGTTTTTGGTTTTGCATGCTCAATGCGAGGTATTTTTAGCAATTCTGCAGGGTCTGATGGTTGTGTTGACAGCCTTTGGGTCATGGGTTTCGTTCAATTTTTGAAGGCGCTTCTACAAAACTACCAGCACCCAATCTTTCTTTATAGGGCATGTCGGCCTGTCAGTCAAGTTGGCATTCTTGTCCAAAGCTTCTCGAAATCCTGCAAGAATATACAAAATCCTAAATAGGCCAAAAACAATCACAAAAACATGAGTTCAAAAAATATACTATTTCATTGGTAATATTTAGGCATATATTCATGTTGGAATCCGGATTCAATCTTAGATACAAGGACAAAATTACCATGCAAATCTTTGTGAATATTTTAGTGCTCTCACTTTTTATAATCGTTTCCTCCTTGTTGCATCATCAAGAACAAGGCAAAATTCCTATATGGTGAATCCATGGGAGGAGTAGTGGCACTTTTGGTTCACAGAAAACTACCCACTTATTTGGAACAGAGCAGTTCTGGTTGCACCAATGTGCAAGGTAACTTATTTTGTCTAATAATGGCACTGCAAAAAGGTATTTTTAAGATTCTGTTATTTTGTTCGACGTGATCACCATCTTCCGAGGAAGCCATTATAAGCTAATATTATATCTAACATATTGGAGAAAAGGTCAAACCTCATCCATTGATAATCAACTTTTTGAGTCACCTGACTCGAATAATACCCACATAGAAAATAGTCCCCACAATCAACATTATTGGCAATGCATTCAAGGAGACTTCAACTAGGCAAGAGGTATATTATACAATATAATAGTTTTTTAAAAATTAAAATGTAGAATTGTTCTGGAATTTTAAGATATTCCTCCGCCATGTGGTTGCATGCTCGTTTTAATTTTGATTTTTTCAATGAGCGTTGGTAATATTTTTTAGAGTATAGATTAGAGAAAATCCCTATATATATCAAGGCAAGCCTCGGCTGAAGACTGCTTATGAGCTTCTCATAACAAGTGCAAACTTAGAGAGTCGACTCAATGAGGTAGGAAAACATATATTTTCCATATTTATTTGGATTTTTTTTACTAGGTAATAAGGAAGTTTTCAAAAGCGCCCTCAAACACACTCGTTTTTTTTGTTCTTAGAGTTCCATTTTGTTATAATCGGCAGCCAATATGGAACAAACTTCCCAAATTAAGTTTGAAGAGGTAAAACTTGTCTGTATATGATTTATACATTACAGAATATGGAAATTAAAGCAAAAATCACAATGTTGTTGCCCTTATTGTCAAGAATTTTTTGAGAACAGGGGATTAAAACTATGGTGCTTAAGTTTGTGATCTTTGGTTTGTTGATGACATTCACATTCTCATCTATTTCACGACCATGTGCATCAAGATGAAGTATAGGAGCCTTGGCGGGTTTTTGTTGGCCAGCAGTACCAAATTCATCAAACATTTGTCCAAGAAACATAATCAAAAATGACATCAATTCAGTATCTCGGTGGAACCCATTCTTGTTGCAAGTTCTTATGCTCTTTTTATTGCTTCATAATTAGAAATATTTGCGTGACCTCAAACTCTAGTCATTCCAAGTGTAAAATTCATATTTCCTACAAATACTGGCATAGATGTTGGCATACTAGATGACACATGCTTTAGATTGAACTATAGATGAATTTTTCATTGCTACAGGCACAGAGCTGGATGCTGATGAGAGAGACTTCAGAGACGTTGCCCCAACTGTCAGAGCAGTTGCTGAAGATGATGATGCAATAGAACTTGTACCGGCAGATTTATTCAACTGAGGCAGTTTCTTCAAATTTTTTGAAAGCTCTTTCTGTATTTGTAATGCCTTCTTTTCCTTGGCTAAAGCATCAAGTGCCAAAATTCCACCTTTTCTAGTCGTTGAAGCATTCCCATATGTGTTGGTTTTCCCAATAATCTCATGAGATCTGGCAATATTATTTGCCTTATTTTCAACTACATTGGTGGTAAAAATTGTAGATACCTTTTTGTCTGCAGAGAACTCTAAAATAGCTATGGGGATAGGCAAATCCTTTGATGATTCCTTTGATGTCGCTACCGTTGGACCTTGTTGAGCACCATTAAAAGAGGATGCGGTGTTGCCATTCCCTACTCCAATGTTGTTATACTTTGCATCAGCTGAATCTCCTCCTCCTCGCGCATGCCTCTTAGCTCGATGGTATTCTTCATAATCATCATTCTTTGCTTTGGAATCATTTTTTGTTTGTTGCTCTTCAACAGTTGTGTTGTGAATTCCATTAACCTATTTTGGTCATGTGTATTTTTCGATGGGATATAAACACTTGATGGCTGCAATGTTTTTTTTTTGTTTCAATTTGTAGATGACGATGAGAGATGCCATGTTGAAATCAATTACACCTTTGAGATCAGGAAGGACTAGTAATTTGATTTGAAGATCAAATATAGGTTTCTTCCTTTTAACAGTGCAAGCTAATTCTAGCAGTTTGGGTTCGATTGCATGGTGTCGGGTAGGTAGGTAAAAGATTGTAAGGACATTTGTTGGTTGGTTACATGGCTACTTGAAGCTTGAAAATAAATTTGATTATATGATAGTTCTTTATTTGCTGAAATGAATTTGAATTTATTCCTGTCCAGAGGAAATGAAAACTAATGTAGTACTATTATAAATAAACAACTTGCATTTACAACTTTATTTGCTTTAATATGGGCCTATGCATGCACTCTTGAAGAATTTGGGAACATTTGTTCATTTCCTGCAAAATGGTTTAGAACTAAAACTCAAAGTAGATTGGTCGAAGTAAGAAATAAATTTTTGATGCTTTCAAGTTTATTTTTTGTTATTCATGTTTTGATCGATTCACTATCTTAGGGCTACGGAAAATGAAACTTTTGAATGCTTCTTAGATAGAAAATATGTGTGAGAGAATATACAACACTCAACACTCAATTTTTTTTTACATATTTTGAGATTTATACGGCCTAAACAGGGGATCAATTGTTCCCCTCAGATGGAAAATTATATGTATTCTCATATGTATCTTTCATTTGTAGAGATGTCAGAGAAGGAACAATGGCTCTACAAAGAAGGAAAGGGTTGCAACTACATCATAACGAATAAGGAATCGACATTTAAATTGAACGTTTAAGAAGTTAAAATCCTTTTCAATCCCAATCATGTATTGTGCGAAAATGAAATCACAACACCGTCCCAATATCATTCCAGTCAAATAGTGTTTTGTGAAATCACCTCACCAAGTCACACAAACAAATTCCCATTAAAAGGGTTGCTTATGCTCCCTGTAACATCTTTGTGTTTACCATCTGCATATCCCTGTAACATCTTTGTGCGTATCATCTGCATATTCATCCAAATACCTCCTGTAATTATTACTAGGGGTCATTTGGTTTGCTTGGATACTAGGAACTTGCTTTGAAGCAGGCATTGGTGACATCAACTTTAGAGCTCTGACACCTTCATGCATGGTGGATCGATCAAAGGGTCATTTCTTGGTGCAAAGAAAGGCCAACTGGAATATTTTTCTTACAATCCCAAGACTATGTTGTTGTTTGATTTTGATAAAATCTATGTTCACATGTTGTCCAACTATCTTGAATGAACATCAAGTAACCTCATATTGATATGATTTTTGCTACATTAGATGGAGAACATCGTGTGTATGGGATTAAAGTGAAACTTGTAACCAATTTTGTAAATTTGTTAATACTCGAATGGAAGTGCAATTACATGCACTCAAAACTACTCAAATATACACAGAACAATAAGCCCTATTTTTTACTCCTTTTTTGTTCTTTTAGCAAGGCTTCAAATTTGGCACCAACTAGGATCGTATTAGGAAAGGCTTCTCTATTTACACCAGCTTATTGCATAAAAATGCTCATGAACAAGCTATGAATTATTATAGTCCATGAAACATAATTCACCGAGGCATTTTGTCAAACACCAACAAGCACCATAAGAATATAGGTTATGTTTGAAATAATGGAAATGTTTTCATGTTTCATAACAATTTCTCTAGCAAATCCTGAAATTTTGCAACGCTCTGCTTTCCATTTTCTGAAATCTACAACACTCTCACATACCAACCTTGTTTCGGTTCCTCATATATGTACACTAGTTCCTCCTCTCCTTCTAACTACTTTCCACCTTGCAATCCCCCATTCACTCCAACAGAACACCTCACTTGTCTTCATGTATTCATGTTTAGTTTAAAGAAACTACTCCATGGAACACTACCACTCGTGATATAAGATTTGCAAATGTATATGTACAAATTTGTAACAAGTTTGAAATGTAGAGATGGAACGTTTAAATGTAATGCTTCATCTATATTCTTACACTTACAAAATCAATCACACACCTTATCAACTTCAACTATAAAAATAATAACTATCCCTCTAAATCAAATAACTTATATCGTTCGACGTTCACATTGCATTGTACACATGCGATTGCTAGTTAATATTCTAGTGTATTTAGCGTAGAAGGTGTATACGTATTGGTTATACAGTCTCATTGTAATACAAGTTGACTTGGAAATGAGGAGTTAGTATTTTTAGAATGGAACAAAAAATGTTTATATCAAAAACATAATATTGAAAAGAGTATATAGAATATGTATGTTGATTTAATTAATGTTTAAAGACCTCACATACTTAACATTTTTTATATTAATTTATGTTAATTGGTGGACAACCAACATTAATATGTTATTTTATTCCCCAATATACTAATTGTTTGAATGCGTATAGTAAAGTATTTTGAGAGCATGATTAAAAAAGCAGTATGGTTGTCACCCCTTAGACAACAAAATAAGTGTTTAATCATGGGCATAATAGATGTATGAACAAGTGACTTGGATAAAGAGAGCACAAATATTCTTTAACACTGAGAAAAATTGGGTACCTATGAATGATCCCAATATATTGTTGTGGTAGCTTTGAAAGTTTGCTTACTAGTGAATATATAGAATACATGAGGTGTTATCATATAGACTATAGATGAGCAGTTATCATGCGAAATCGAACATGGGATTATGTGACAATCAATACCTACATAGCACAACTGTTACCACAACCAATGAGAGAAGGCTTTATCGAATTTGTTATCACATAGACGTCAAGGATCGGTGGCCAGTAGATTTTGAAATGGAATCAAAGAAAATAATATCCAGAACTCTCTTATATGATAAGTATTTTGTAAAACTAAAAATATCTTGTGCGAGCCTATCACCTAAGCACGATTCAATTATGTGTAGGTCAAGTCATATTGCAAACACAATGATCATATGTAGGAATAAATCACACATTCTCAATGGGATCGTTAATAAAGATGATGATGACAAAGAGAGGGAAAATGTAGCTAATTAGAGGGTTTAAAATTAAGAAAGGACTAATAAATAACATATTATTTAGTAAATAAATCTAAGTGTAGTTGCAATGAGCAGCGCACTCAAAGATATGTGTGCACATATATGAAGGACTAATAGGATTGAATTATTCATGACAACATCATGGTACTGAAGTGTTTTTTAATCCTATGAGCTTTCCCCAAATGATTTTATCCTATTAGCCCCCCCTCTACTTGTGCATGGATCTTTATTGTAGTACTCTTTGTAACAATGCAAACTAATTCCCTAAACTGAAATCGGAAACAAAAACCTTTCCAACATAGTGATGTGTTTATATAACACATAATCTTCTATTTACAATGGTTGGCTCAACTACATTCAACCCACTATGTTGTAATTATTAAACAAAGATAAGGTCCAAAGAACCCATATCATAGTTGAACTCGATGCAAACACAAATCAACCCAACGAACATAGTTTGAAAGTAAGTAAATCTTTGTAAGTTGTCATTAGTAATCTAAAATCTTCCCATTAAATGATCCCACCATTTACATCATCAGAAAACCTTCTACGTTATTGTGCAATAAATCACACACACTTTTATCTCCAAGAACTTCATATGTGATAGTATAATGAATTCGTAGTTTCATATGTCGATGTGTGGTATGAAGATAAATATCCCCTTCTAACACAAACTATATGAATGTTTTATATGTTACCACACACATTTTAAAGGTTTCTTGGATATACATTATACTTTTAGTTGTTTATGAATTGTTTTGATTACATGTCAATGTGGAGGACGGATCGGAGTTGTAAAAAATCAAAACAACAAACAATTACGAAATAATTTAATTAAATACTCATTCGTATTTATAGGAAATAAGTCCCTTATAATTTAGGAGGTAGTTATTACCTCTCCTCCCATCTACGTGAGTTGTTAAAACTCACTCACCTATATTTGTTATAAGTTGTTTTAAATAACAACTATATAACAATTTTACTAACATATTTACTAACTTAAAATTACATAAAAAATAACTACTAATGTAATTAATTCTTATCAACTTACAATTACCAAAATAATAATTACACACGTAATTATAATTCACCCATACATATGTGTGGAGCACTAACCATAGTTTCCCTAACATTCCCCCTAGTACAAACATGGAAAAACCTACCTTGATGTTTGTTCATGATCTGGATGGTTTTGTTTTTAGGACGGCCAACATCCTTCGGGATGGTTTTGTAAGTGGCTGACCACCAACCATAAAAGATGGTTTTGTTTAAAGGATAACCAACAACCATAATATCATGATGTTGTAATATTATCATCAACTCTCATCACATCTTACCTCAAGGAATAACATAGGAAATTTTCTGCTCATACACACACATGAACACTGAAATTTGAAGCACACTGAAACTGGAACTCATAAAATATAGCAGAAAGCACACTATAAACAATCTGAAATAAAACTACAAACACACTTGTCACTAAACCTTTGTGTGGCCTCGTCAATGGTGACTAACAAAAGGTCATTGATTGACCTCCAAGTTTTGTTGCCTCCATCCTCTAATGTCATGTTGCTAGATAAATTGGATGTGAACATGAAGCTCAAGATGAAACCTTCAAAACATAACAATCTATGTTAATTAAGGAATCAATGTCGATCGATCTAAGAACCAATGCCAATCTCTAAGAAAATTTAACAAATCACTACAAATCTCGTCAATACACATGTCTTGATATTCTATCATTGTAAATATCTGATTGCATGGAAAATTAGGAAGCATATAGACCAAGAAAAAATGTAGATATAGAATCCACTCACTAAAAAATGGAGGATGACAAAGGAAAACATTGTTCTATGCATAATACACGAAGATGTGAACTAGAAACATTAAACAAAAGAAATAACATTAAATATGTAAGGGGGGCTCAAACAAAGTAAAATGCATAGGATCAAAACTCACTGACAGTGAAGAAGATGGAGACAAGAAAACAAATTTGACAGAGATGAAATTTGTACTAAATATGAGATCATATGAATCATAGAGAGTAACATACAAAAAAACTTATATTTGCAATACCACATTAAATCACAAATACACAGACCATAGATAATTTTCCTACATACACAGGGTAATAACAAATAGTAGAACAACCCTTGGCTACACTTCAAAAATCCATCACAAAAAGAGGATTTAGAATGTTCTAATACCGAACGTGGAGGACAGATCAGAGTTGCTGAGAATCAAAACAAAAAATAATTACGAAATAATTTAATTCAACACTCATTCATATTTATAAGAAATAACTCCCCTATAGTTTAAGAGGCAACCATAACCTATCCTCCCTATCTATGTGAGTTGTTAAAACTCATTCAGCTGTATTTATTATAATTTGTTTTAAATAAAAATTATATAGCAAATTTACTAACACATTTACTAACTCAAAATTACATAATAATAATTACTAACACAGTTATTACTTACTAACTTCCAATTACCAAAATAATAATTACACAAGTAATTATTATTCACTTGTACATATGTGTGGATTAGTAACCCTAATTCCCCTAACAGTCAAGGCTTGCAATCTTTACGATACTCTTTGGAGTTCGTAGGCATAATTTGGAGGTAATGCAACATTGTTTTACTTGCGTAAGACCTTCTAGCCACAAAATCACTATCTTTTCTCCCCGCCATAAGATATATACTTGTGAAAAATTCTGAAAGTTGTTTGTGTTCAATCAAGTACCATGGACCTTTCTAAAGTAAATTAACAATGTTACAGACAAATATGTATAAACACAAACATATTTGCACTTGAAAAACACGTGTAAAAGAATAACATCATGTATGTGTGCTCATATCCTTCCTCTTTCCATAATCCTTATGTGTATGGGGACAATTTCAATCTTGATGTCTTGAACTTTGTCACACCAAAAAATATGTATCTTTAAATTTTCCACCTCAACCTCTCCCTCTTGCAGAAGTGGTTCTTCCTCTAGTTTGTTGTCCTTGCACATTATTTGTGCCCTATTCTTGTCTCCATGTGTCGTTATTTCTTTACCATCATGGGCCCTCCCCTTTTCCTTTGCAACATTCCTTCTACACATCACATTCTCCTCTACTCTCAACACATATTGTTATGTGTCTTTTATCATCTATATTTTCACTATGTTGATATGATATTAGATCACCCACCATAGTATATTGATATACCACGCTAACTTCTCTTGATCCATTTCATTATGACCATCTTGAATTGTAATCTTATAAAACTCCTTAGTGTAGTCTTTCAAGCTTAGCTCATTTTGCCACAAATTTTGTAACCTCTTCGAAAAATCCAATAATCACTAAGAAAAAACTTTCCTTTCAGATTTGCAACCATTTGTTCCCAATGGTTGTTCTTGTCTTTATCCTTTATATTGCACTCCAATTGAACTTTTTTCCACCACAGTGTCACATGCCCAGTCAACTTGGTATGTTTGATCTTTGCCTTGTGTTCATCCATGATCTCATCAAATTTAAAATATTCTTCTATGTTCATGAGCCAATCAATCAACTCTCATGTGCATTCGAAGGGATCCACATCATGGCCTAGGTACTTATGTGGAGGACAATGTTATAACTAGTAAAGATAAGTGGACCCACTCAAGAAAAGTTGTAGATTCTAAAACATATGATGAAAACTAGTAAGCAGATGTGGAAACAACCATTACACATTCACACACGCAAGATTAGCGTAATAGTGCCACTTTTATTCAATTAATAGAATAGGGTGGAGTACATATACAAAGAATGTATAGTAAGACTAGAAGAGTAAGTCATCGCGGTTAGAAAGGGAATGCATCCTTTTTATTTACCTAAACTGGGAGTGACCAAAAAGACAAGGAGAGTAAGTTCCTATGATGGGAAAGGGGGATGACACATCACAACTTATTTTTATAAAATGGGAGAAGAACATTTAAATGTTAAATATAAAAGCATGCTTACATGTGGGAGAGATGGAAAATTGATACAAGATGCAGGAAGCATGCAAGTAGTCAAGAATACATTAGGAACATTGATGATTCCTAGATAGTTGATGCTCTAAATATCATACGCATTATAATACATAGTGTTAAAAGAAGTTTGTCATGATAAATAACAATTACAATTCATTTCATCTTCTAAGTCAAGTGATAATTAAAATTCCTCTAGGTGTGCATCTTAGTTGAACTTCTAATTTTAGTGATTATGTGGTGAGATTTCATAATGTACCGCAGAGCTAGAAAGTGTCATTTCACAAGTCATGTAAAAACTATAAGTCTTAAAGTGGACGTTGAGAGATATCATTGCAAACAATACAAACATTATGTTATTGCAAATGCATGGTGACGAGTGAGGCAAGCTTCAGGAAGGAGCACAAAGATTTTTATGGTTGTTGTGAGGCTATGAAGGCTATACAAAATGTATAAAGTTTATGTAGTGTTGCAAGTAAATGTGATAATGTTGCAAGACTCGTGTGCACACAATGTCTACGCAAGATTTAAGTAAACATAAATCAGTCAAATGATTAGTACATTTACACAATACGAGGTGCATGTGAAATTGAAATCTCTCTTGTGCATGGATTAGGTATTCTTAGTATCCCCTTAGCTCCGTCTAATATTAGCATTTGTGCATCTGATAGTGTCCCTCGTAAGGTTTTAAGTTCTATTCGTATCCCTATTCATATTCTTGGTCACACAAAAAAAATGACGCACTTTGTTATGTTGTTCTAAATTATCCCACTTACAACATTGTTTTATGAATCCTTTGGGTATATGTCACACTAATTACTTTAGAACCTGCGGGCTTGGAATTCTCTCATTCAAGCTATAAATACTTATACAAATGGGATCCTTCTCCTTTCAAATATCACTCTTCTCAATCACAGGGATCTCCTAGTCCCTCTACATCTATCTCTCTTTACAGAGCCATCCCAAAGGAGAGTGAAGAAGATCAACACACATCAAAAATCATCTTTAGGCATGGGAGACACACAAAAAGTTATAGAGCCATAATCGAAGTAGGTCCAAGACTGTAAAAAAGGGTCATGACTATATGGATGGGTTTGACCTAGCTATATGGTTTTGACTAGGTACAATTTCATGTACCATTCTCAACAACTAAGCAACTTAAATCTAGGATCAACTTGTTCCTGTATCCAGATCACTCATAATCTCCCAAATCCTCATATAATAAGCTAAGTGCAATTCCTCCTTTATGTTTGATAGTTGTTAGGTCCATAATCACTTTATAAAGCATTATTCTGATTTGGGCAATTAATGCTGGAAGTTAATTCGATCAAAATAGTCTCATGTTGTATTATTTCATCTTTTTATGTATGTTAGTTAGAAACACGCTAAAATCTTAAAGGAGAATAAAATAGGCAATTCACAAAAGTGAAATCACCATTTTGCATTATAAGACTAGTCTTACTAAAATGAACAATATCCTAGCTGATTTTGAATCACAAGATCTATTTTTTACAAATCCTTTTGCCTCCTATCTAAGATTTTATCATATTTGACACCTTTCAATCCTTCGATCACTTGTGACATACCCTTAATGACCGTGAAGGCAAGCTAATTATAATGGGAAAACCTAAATATAGTGACAAAGATTCTAATAAATTTAATGTTAAATTCCAAAGTAAATCTACTTTCAAGAGTAAAGTTACTGAGCCCCGAGCTGAGGCCAAGGCCACTGTTAATGCAATATCCCAACCAATGAAGCTCCAACTTCATAATCATCAACAACATTTTATGAAATCTATAATGCCAACTCGGGTGATCTTGCAACAACTACTTAATAGTAACCTTATCTCTCTTCCTCCACCACTCGAGTTAGACTCTAGTCATCCTCAAGGCAAGAACTTTGACAAAAAAGCATATTGTGACTATCACTGATGTAATGAGAAATCTATAGATCAATGCTTCGAGATTAGAGATGTGATTCAAGACTTAATAAATTTTGATGCAATTGAATTGGCTGAGCCTACTGTGTCTAAACCTACAAATGATAATGTAAAGCTTAAGATATTCAATGATCCACTTCCCAAACACAAAAAGGATGCATCTGAGGCAAATATTCAATGACCCACTTCCCAAACACAAAAAGGATGCATCTGAGGCAACTACTAATCATGTTTATCACATGGTTCCACCTCCACAATCTATCAATACTCCTCTAGAATTCATTGTTGGCGGTATTACTGCTTTACCACTAGCCATTACTTTGTTAATGCGGACTTTCATGCTTCTTTCACATCTTCTAAACTTCACATTGTTACATCTATTGACAATCAAGCTCTCAAAATGCAATGATCAATCCTAATTTGAAGCATAATACGTGTTCACTTCCCCTCTTACGTTTTATTGGCTTTATGTTATCCAAAATCAGGTATAATTCATCTACCTCATATGTGTGTGTAACTTTTCCCATCACAACATTGTGGCATGTTCTTGGTCTTCCTTGGCTTAAGGTTATTGGGGATGTTTTATCTATTGTGCACTGATGTATTGAATTCATTTAAATGATTGTCAGGCCATCACTATTCAAGGTATCTCACTTTATACCCATTTACATATTGTTTCTTGAGCTTTACAGGTCCTTACAACTAATGTACCCCCACTCCAGTTAACATTATTCCTGGTTTACCTACTACTACAGTTACTCCTTCAGTTATTCCTTATCCTTCTAACCAATTCTCGCATAAATTTTAGCAAATCTCCACAACAACGATAGTGGGAGTTGTTGGAAGCAAATGAACTAAGAGGGGGGTTGAATCGGTTATTTAAAACTTTAAAGAATTTCATATTAACATGCATGCACCATTAACATTCAACCATCCATTAATGTGAATTTAACACCATGAAACAATAAGCACAACCAAGAGAGAGTACACATGAACACAATATATAAGTGGGAAACCCTCGAGGGGAAGAAAACCCATTGAAACTCTGCTTATATTACACAAAGCAAAGATATTTAGTGAAGCACCAACTTCACAAGGAACACCGACCCCTAGTTTAGTAGAGCACTAACCCTACAAGGAGTGCCAAACCCTAATTTAGTGAAGCACCCACTCCACGAGGAGACTAAAACCCCCTAATATGATAAACACAAACTCAACCACCTTTATATGAATATATTTGAAGTTATTTTGTTGCCATAAAGTCATAGAGGTCACAAATTCAGCTTACACAACTTTAAACCCTCTTTATTCTAACTCACTCAAACTTGGATTTTCATGACCTGATTTGGATTCAAACTCTTGCATACATGCTCTTTAAACTTATTCATACTTATGGAAACATCTTGATATCTCTCTTGATACCCTTAATCCTCCTTCACTTCCTCACATAGGTCACATTTTCCCTCCATGCACAACTAGTTGAAAAATAAACCAAAACAAGCACTTTATATGTTTCTCATCTTTAAAAGATAATATAGGCCAGTATAGACCGAGGATATCAACCAATAAAACTTAAAAACATAACAAAAAATTCATAAAAATTCATAAAATGAACCCATGTTGGTTGGTCATGCACTAAGACAACCAAACAAGCCAAAAATGGCTCAAATCCCTATCACTAAGCACATCAAATACCTACAAACTCGTCACCATGCTTTGTTAATCATCCAAATGCTTCACACATGTCAAATACATCATAACAACATAATACATACTCACACATTAACTTGCACTAATCAAATTCTTCATAACTCTATTAAGAAGGACCATTTCCTTCACAAAACAGTTGCTTCCAAAAACCAATCTTCACCAAACATGTTCAAGATCACACCAAAACACCTTAAATATGCCATGTAGCCACTAATTGGAAATCAATTGAATTTTAAAACACATCCATGATTTCTAGACCTCATGAAACATCCAAATATGCAAACCACACCTTTTTTTCCTCTTCACCAAACTAAGCTACCCAGAAAGCAGCTTTGGAAACTCAACTAGTTTGCACCATTGTCGTCACTTTCAAGACTTCTAAATGCATTCGATAGAGAAAAAATTCATTCCTCTTCACTCTCTAATGGATAAAAATTATCATCAAAGACAAAACATGAAACTTCTACATCATTTTTTTTGGCTAAGGCAATCTTGTCCTGAAACAGTCAAACTTGATCTTCACAAACTGAGTTAGTTCACCTATTAAATAACCTCATTAATAGATAAAACATTTACCATTGGAAATATTTCTAAATCTACTTTCCATAACATCTTACATTTCCTTCTAACTCTAAGTGGAAGGCCTTAAACTAAGTCAATCTCTAAAACTGCTCAAAACTTCCCTTTTAGGCCCAAAGACTGGTCTTCATAAATAGGGCACACTTTGACCTCTAGGACCTCAACCATGACCTAAATCAACCATGGAAATCTATAAAAACTCCTAAGATCCAATAAATGTTAATTTATTCAATGCCTTCAATGGAAAACGTTGCTACAAACAAAAAATCTCTAGAAACTATCCTTTTTTTAGTGGGGCCCACATACTGTCAGATGCTCTATCATACCTTTCTGGAAATAAGGAGGAGTCCTCTACAACCTCAAATCATCATATCTGCAAAATGAATCAAAAATTGCTTAGTACAATCAATTTACTCCAAGTCACTTTGAACTAAGGTTTCAAAACAATTTATCTTCTTAACGATTGTTCATAAAAACCTGATGATAAAACCACCTCATTATTTTTTTAATATATTCTTAGCTCAATGGAAAAGCATCCCCAAAAAACTTTGGGTCCCATGCAAAGAACATAATTCATAAAGAGAATCAGAAGGTCCATTTTTAGCACAAAAACACACTCTAGAAAACCCGATTTTACCAAAAATAATGTATCTTGCAAAATATTCTTCATTTTGACCTAAAACTTGTCATGAAGCATCATGAAAACATCCTATAGCTTTCCATACTCACCATATATCTCAAATAGATCTGAAAATCTCTATCCATAATGAATTATCTGTGTTTTCTTAGTTTGTCTTCACTATTTTGCTTCCCAAGGACCATGAAACACCACCAAACCTCTGAGAGTTGTCTTAAAACTCATCGTACATGTCATATACCAAGGTTCATTTTAAGAACCCCCTCCAAAAACCTATTATATAATGGGTGGAAAATCTGACGAAAAGGCAATTCACATGGTTGACGAATGTAGGAAATGAGGGTTTCATGACGATGGCGAATGGAGGTGTTTTGAAAGTTACCAATGGTGGACATCATTTTTTGGGTTTGTTACTGGTTGAAAAGTACGAAATGTCACCGTTTGGCATGCATAGAATACTTCTGAATGACAAGACAACAAATGTGTTAGCCACTGATAATAAAACGCTAACATATATGTGTTACCAGCCGGTAACAAAACATGTGTTATTGGCCAGTAACAAAACATGTGTTACCGGCCAGTAACAAAACACTGACATATATGTTGCTGAGTAAAAATAAAGAGTAGGCATAGATGTTACTGGTCTACAACAAAAAATTTTCCACAAGTTTTGTTGGATGGTAACAAAATACTGACATATGTGTTGTTGGTCGGCCAACAAAACACTTGCATATGTGTCGTCGACCGGTAACAAAATACTAACATATGTATTGTTGACCGGTAACAAAATAGTTTTGTTGACATTTTCTATTGCAATTATTTCTTGGACGGTAACAGACCGCATCCTTTTATTGTCGGTGTCACTTGGTAACACTTTTGGTTATGTTACCATCTGTCTTTCCCTAGGTCACATGTCTTCAGCCTCGATATGCGGGCCATGCCCCATCACCCTTTCCTTTCCTATATATACCCATCCCCACTCATTTTGTTATATTTTCACTTGTAGGTTTCTCTGAGAGATTTGTTTAGAGCTCCATCCTCAAGCTTTCAAACTTCTCGTCCACTTCCAGTATTGTAGCCTCCAACCTTATCGTCCACTTCCAGATTTGTTCTATAATTCTCCTATGCAGGTATCTGCCATTTGCTAACACCTTTTTTTTTCAAAGAACAAAACACCAAGGATTCAAGATTCAAGAATCATGGCACCTAGAAAAAAGACCATTAAAACAACTTTGTATGTTTATAGAAACATTTTGTATCCACAGTTACTGCAACTACTAGATGACCCTCAAATAATCAGTCAATCCGATTAGATTAGTAGCTCAGGGTTCTATGGACTCATTTACATGCCCGAGTATCAGACAGAACACAAGTTATTAAATAATTTAATGCAAGTGTATAATAGTTCTAATGGCTGGCCCTTTCACTATTGTGTTACCATCCCACCAATTTGTCATGAGAATAACACCTGACGATATTCATCGTTTAATAGGCCTAGCCCATCAAAATGCATTGCTTGTAACCACCAAATCCATTATACTTGATGAGAAAAAGAATTTTGTAGAGTCTCATTATGATCTATATGTTGAGGTTGAGGTTAATAATCTCTTCAAAAGAGGGATTAACACACAATCTATCAAAGACCCCTTTCTCCTGGTAATGGTAGAATTTTTCCAATCCCACATCGTGTTACATGGAAGATACACTGACATTCCTTAGTGGGCATTGTACTACCTTCTCCAAACCATTTCCAGTGTTAGATTTTATTGGTGCAAATTTCTTTCATCAAGGATTCGTGCTAACCTTGCCAGAGCAAAATTGAATTCTGTTGTAGTTATTTCTTGTTCTTGTTATGTTCTTACTTTATATTACAAGGGTTTTTACGGACTCAAATCAATAGTTGTTCTAACTGCTCTACACAAGAAGATGGATAAACATGGAATTCCTTCTGGACCAACAATTGGTGAGTATTTTGTTTTAAAAGCATTTAATCTTTATTCTTTTCACAAACAAAATCTTTTTAAAATCAATTCTTATAAATATATAATATTTAATTTTGTAACTCTTTTTTGAACAGGTAAAAGCAAGCGAAACAATGGAACGTCGTAATGCGGTAGTTCATGCACATAACCTTGTTGAGCTTGAGGGGTCTGGTGATAACAATGTAATTGATGTCACCGTGACCGATGACTCTTTGACTGTAGCTAAAAGCCAACTACATAGAAGGATAATACCAGCTAAACGGATGTGCGGTTTTATGGATTCGTCCTGGTCCACAGTTAGGACAGAACGCAAGCTGCCAATATGGAAAATCTAGGTTTTAATATATACATACTACATAATCATTTTAGTTTTATTAAATTATTTTATAGACTAATGATAATCTAAATCTCTTATTCTTGAAAATGACATATTTCATTATCCTAATGTATAGCCTTGTCCGGCACATCAATGACTCCGAGACACATGGTGTCTGCTCATACTGGTGTAGACGCTACATACATAACTGGGCAAGAAGAGATTGAGTCTACACCATTTCGTCACCCATAGGCCCTTCAAGTTCTGGTACTAAGTAACTAATAAATAATGAATTAAATTTTATTTATATTAGTCTTTCTTTTAGGAATTTATCATTCTTTTTAATTGGTTTTTGCTAAATTCAGGTTTTACAGTGCCACCACCCCCCTTCCACCCAATGCCACAATCTGTTGATTACGGACAACAACATTCACAATGTAAGAAATCTTGATTGATTTCATTCTTATTAATTTGAAGTTCGTATTGTTCACTTGTTTGTCTTAGTTATTTCAAGAATCAACATACTGAATTTGATATTGTTAAAGTATTGATGCTCGCAGATCTTTTGTAAATGCAATATGAAATTCAACCCACTACTGTAGCCACCCCCAATGCTCCATCTCAACACTTAAGGAGTACATCATTCTGACCCCCTTCCACCTCTGTCTTGTTGTAGGGGGAAGAGGATTGTGTCCCTTGAATTGAGTAGGGGGACACAAAATTTCACAACATCATAGTTCCCCAATTTTTCAATTGGCAGCGTGTAGAGTGCCAGAGGCACTTCTGTTTTAAATAATATTAATATGGATGAGGAGTATCTCGGCTTTGATAGCCTTTATGAAATGGCAGCATGGCAGGGAAGAATGTCGAAGATCTCACTCAATTTGCATGTAAGGAGGTGCAAGTGTCATCCTCTTCAGATCCTCCTCCCTAACTAGGCAGGAAAATTTGGATGATGATGCGAAGACCAAATTTTTAGTAGACATCCTTGTGTCAAATAATGCTATAGCCCTTGTCATGGAAAATTTTATTCCTAACATTAAGGAGCTGAAGATTTGGGAGATCAGAGCGAAAACTCTGATAAAATAAATTAATGATAGATATCATAATTTTGAACATAGAGAAAGACTTTTTCAATTGATTAAAAATGAACTCGGTGATGATTGATGCTTTACTTGTCTCAAGCAAAATCTAGTGAAGCAGTCACCAATAATAATTACAATAGGGATGAAGTTTTGTTTATAATGCTTAATAGATTGGCTAATTTGAATGTTGAGATGCATAGTCTTACTACAACAAGTGGAATAGAGACAAAAAACTTGTCACTATTGCTAATGTAGAGAAAGACTTGGCCTGTGGTAATTTCTGAATTTTTTCTAGATTAATATATACATATATAGTTATCCTTTATCTTCTTCTAAATACTAATTATTGGATTTTAATTGCAGTCAAAATACAAGACTTTGAAGACAAAGGTGCAGGTGTTAGATGAGCACCTTGAAAAAAACGAGAGAGAGTGTCCGCGGGGTAATTAATTTTAAAGAAAAACTTGTTCTGTTAAACAAGCAGAAAAATAATTTGCAGAGGATTATAAAGGAGAATGGAATGGATCTAGATATTATTTTGAAGAAAAAAATGATGAGGATCCTTCTCTCCTTTCAGCAGGAGATGCAGCTCAGGAAGATAGAGAAAATTTAGAAAATATTAATGTAGCTACAAAATAATTAGTAGAGTCTAGTGTGATAAAAGATAGTTCAAATGTTGTCAATGTTATAGAATATATTCAAGGACAAGGGTCCAAATGAACTTGAATTAAAAATATTGATGTAAATCATTGTATTTGGCAAATGAAATTTGAAAAATTATCTTTATGTGAAATTGTCAATCTTTTTATTTCTCTCATGCTTATTGTCGAATGAAAACTTTAATATTTTTTATCTTTTTTCAAGCTTGTACAGTTGATGAATAATAAACATGGATTTTGGAATCTAGATTTACATTGTTCAATTTAGTTTCAAACATGTATGCACTCAATATTTAAAACTTGGATGTGCATGTTGTTGTCGAATCTTGATAGTTGGTTCATCATGTAAAGATTATCTCTAATAATCATGATGGGATATAGACTGCTATGTTTTTTTATTAATTCTAATAATCATGATGGGATATATGGATTATAATATCTTTGCGAACACGTGTGCTTGTGGAATTGATAGTGAGAAATCAAAGATTGAACATACTTTCCTAGTAAGGAACTTTAATTTTATTACATCATCTAGTTTACAGATTACACAACTATCTACCATCTATTATTTCCAAACATTATAAAAAATATAGAAAGGATTTAAATTTTTTCCAAACATTATATGCACAATATATGTAAATGAAATTGAAAAAAAATATCGAGTCACAATATATATTTCAGAAAATGAATACTTTTAACTGTTTGGTAGCTGAAACAACCCTATCCTTAATGGTCCTTCATCACTTATTTTATCTATTGCAGTTTCTGGTCCAACAGAGTCCAAGCCAATTTCACCATAATTAGAGACTCCATTGTTTTTTATCTGATTAACAGCTCTACACTCTTCAAGAGATGTCCATGTAGCTAGTGCTCTTTCATATGGAAATGTGTCCACTTCGTATCTTGAAACATAGAGTCTCAAACAAGTTTCCAAATTCTTGTCCAATCTGTTATGAAGTTTTGATTTCACAAATGTAAGTGCATTAAATACCCTTTCATCTTCAACAGACCCAAGAATCATTCTCTGTATGAGTTCATATAGTTTAAAGTATTCACTTATATTTTCTCTCAGAATGCTACTCCGATACATCTTTCTCCATAATAGTGTGATAGCTCCCATTTATGATGGTTCAACAATAGTATTATATTGATCATTCGTGGTATATACAAAATGTTGTGAATGTGATATGATTAATTTTTTGTCATATACCATTTAATTCCCCTCTATCAACATATGAAGATTTACAAAACTGCTCCATAAGTGCAATAATGGATTTCCCAAAGTTTGTAGCTCTTTGTTCTTCACAATTGATTAGATTCTAGAAAATGGGATTCACAACTCCCATGGCCTCAAGCAGATCACTATTTTTAAAATGTTCTCTGATCTCAGAAGATAATGTTTCAGATATCTTCATCGATTTTTTCCATGTATTCGAAATTGGAGCATCAAAAAGAATGCTTGTGACTGGTACTTCCTCAATTTCAACACCTATTACATAAGGATCTCTGTAGAAAGTGTGCATTGAAATATTTTTCCCATCAACTGAAATACAAAGACGACCATTGATATTGAACTTCAAATAGCTGTTGGGATCTTTTGTATGTGTCAAAACCTTCTGGGTACTAAAAATTAGCTTATGAAACTAGTCTTGGGTGGAATATAAGGTATCCAAAAGCATGCATACTTGTCTCCTCAATTTTATAAAATCAACAATGTATATGGATCTTTCCTGCGCATGTTTCACAAAGATGTTTATTTCCTTCAGCATTGGAAAAATACCACATAAAGGTGTAGTCACTAAATCATGCACTTTGAGTCATTATTTAGTCTCGGTTTCATACTACTATTCATATGGTTCTTGAGTGGAGAGAGTACTAATTATCCCATGTCTTTGGCCATTTTTACTTTGCTTTTTGTTGTCACTTTCAATCTTGCACCCACACATGCCCAGTCTACACTATCATTTTGCATTTATCCTATCTCTAACTGAGCACCCTGGTCCCCTCTGGGGCGCCCTAATCCTCTTTACACTTCACCCTCACTTTTTGGGCACTTTCTAGCCATTTGTGTTTTCTATCTTTTTGGGGTTAATTACGAAATTAGAACAAGAGAACCATATAAATATAAATTTATGAGACCACAATGAGGGACCAAACACTAAGCACTTATTATCACCACCTAAGGTTATATCCATCAAAGGCATATATTACTGCATTTGCATCCATCTAGCTCCATCACAAGGGACAATGGTAGTTCATCTGCATCACACTGCATAAGAGGGGAGTTTATTCTATTCCATGCACCATCTATTTACATTTCTACATCTAGTTATTGTTTGCTACTTCCCAAAGTGCGACTGACACAAGAGCACCTAGGGAACAATTTACACACCACGCACACCTAGAACTACATTTGGGTATGAAATGTAGTGCGTTACTCAGTTAGTAAGTCCACAATTCTGGCCGTTAAGGAAATTATGACCCCTTAATTTGTATCTTTTTTTTAGGGTTTTTATGTTTGGTTTAGGGTTTTATAGGTATTTTCTTCATCATTGATTGCCAGCGACATATAACATAGTTTAACGACATACACATGATAGGAAAGGAAGAATTCACATTACTTGGAGACCTTACAATGTTGTTTTTTGGACCTATTACACAGACTAGGGTGCCAGAGGTGCCCCCATCTTTCTCTAGATGCCCCAATAGTACTCAGAAATTGCTCCAGATCTATCCCTTTCCCGAGCTTATGTGTGATGGTCATTCCATCACTGTTTTGTTTATTCGGTCTGTTATGCGAAATAGTATTGAAGGCATCAGTCAAACCAACTAAGGATATTTCTAACCCTTCTTTGCACATTAGGGTTTCACATTTCTATTTATTATAGTGGCTTGGGTAAATTTCCTCTATTTATTTAACTGTTAGTTACTGCTTTGCATATCATTAGATTAAACTAGAATTAGATCCCTTATATACCATTTTAGTATTAATCATTTTGGTGAACCTGAACGTCTTTCACACTTAGGATCCTCATTTTCTCCTTTATCATGGCTCCTAAAGATATCCTAAAATTATTTGTCTAGATTTTCTTAAGATACATCCTAATTTCTAAGTATTTTCTGGAAAAAATCCCTAAACACCACATGTATCATCTCTAGAAGATACACCGTCACATCAAGTGAGTGCTATATTTTGATCGTTTATTTAACGACCCTATTCATTCATGATCCTTCTTCTAATCAGCCCATGTTGGACTCAATTCAAGAATTACATTTTTTATTTCAAGACCAGTTTAAGGCTAAGGAATCCACGATTACATCTCTCATATATGAAATCCAACATCTTAAAGACACTTATCAGGATCATGTTTGTTCTCCTTCTACATCTCATTTTCATTCTATGACTGCTACATGTGCTCATATCAATGAGCCTCAAGTCATACCATTACCAGAGCCTCTTATCCTTAACCACAATGACTAAACAACATAACCTTCTTACTAATCTCCTTAATCGTCAATTGATCATTTCATCGCCTACTCATTACTATCCTCCTTTTTGGATAATAAAATATCAAGGGAATCTATATTGCAATTATCATCGAATCAATGGTCATAACGAGAATGAATGTTACACTTTACAATGCAAAATCAAACATCTTGAGCATCAGGGATTTATCTCATTCACTTCACAACATTCATATTGCATCGCCCACCTACTACATGCTATTACATCTCAAATGGGATCCTAAATTTTCTCCTTATACACCTAATGAGCATCACACTACCACTTCTCACGTGCCTTCTTTAGTCAGTCAAGCGTTACCTATTCAACCCATTCCAACTAAGAAATCACCTCTAAAAGTTTATCTTCCATTTCCTCCTCCTAATAAGTCATCTACAATTTTACCTACTCAAACAAAGCAACCTCCTCTTAATGTTGGTCTAAATTCTCCTCCATTCAAGGTATGTACGTCATCACCAGGTCATGCTCAACAACCACCTCCTATAGTTATACTTGTAATTTTTCCATCTACTATAGACCATACCTATATCGATGACTGGGACCCAAATGAAGCTTACTATGATGATGAACCATTTGATGGTCACACTCCTCTATCACCTCAGTCTTCCCATCACTTTTGTTAAGGTACCTACTCCTTACATTGATCCATTTAGTGTATTTTGACTAGACTCTCCATTGCTTACATAGTTAGGGGGCATAGTGCATTCACACATCCCCCTCCCTATTCTTACCATCAACACAATCTCTCATTAGCACATCTATCATACATCAACCTATTCATAGTATAGGCATAATCATCTACACTTTCAGAATCGTCATTATCCTGATGACACACTCTTGTGCTTCAGTTCACACTTGATTATTGAGGGCATACTAAACATGAACCCCACCCTCTTCACACATAGGCACTACACATTAGGTGTCTTTACACATCTCATAATACATCATGCAGCATGCATCTTACAGTCTAGTCTACATCATTTGTATTCCAACCATTGCTTGTCTACATACCATCATGCATAGTCTACAAGCACCATTGCTAGTCAATCATTGTATCTATGCCATTTATGAGTCTTGCATGACACTCATCCTCCATACTACATAGCACACATTTCACACCCTTTACTACTATCTACACATCTTGTATTACACATTATCCATTTCATACTTTACACATCATATGATCGTCTCTCATCCTTGCACATACTATACATATCTAGTTGTACGCACTGTACTCACTACCCTATGAAGCACTTTAGTTCCTCGAGTCCATACTCGAACTGTTCGAGGGTTTACAAATCAAATGAAACTTATCATACTTCACACATTTCGTCATTAAACCTTCTATCATGCAACATTACTAGGTTAGTGACATACGCTATAAGCTAAATGGTCACCTATTTCTTCATATTGTAGTAATATATGCTCTAGGCTAAATCATCACTCCTTGTATTCGATCTAGTAGTGATATACGCTTTAGGCTACATCACTCCTTCGATCATCTCATCGTGATATACACTATAGGCTACATCATCATTCCTTTGATCATCTCATCGTGATATACACTCTAGGCTACATCATCACGTATTTTTGAACATCATCACTAGGTCACATATCATCACCATACATAAACATTCACCACACTGCGCTAGACACACCACACACTTCGACCATTTCCTAATGACACACTCTCGTTTACGATTCATTACTTGACTCCTGAGGGGGAAATACTAAATGCACCTCACTGCATATAAAAATCCATTCACTTGAGGGGCCATGTTGCTCCTATCATCCATCTTGCATTCCATTCCATCCATCCATGACATGTTACATATATTGGTTACTTTTACTCTTGCTTGCACTTGGTTTGTTCATAATCTCTTTATTACACATGCTAGATCAGATCTCTTGTATGCCATTATATTTATCATACACATATGCACGTTCACCTATCCTTCTTCTATTTGTGATCACAGATACAAAGCTTCTACATGTAACACTCAATAGGGATGCTCATCTCCTACCAATCCCATAACGGTTGTCGGGGGCATCCACATTCATACACTACATGTGCTATTGTTTCATTTTGTAATTAACACTTTACATTACCAGGTTATACATGCTTATGACACACTTTCTATTTTTATAACATGCTAATGGGTGCTTCGTGTGAAACATTTGTTTTGTATGTTTACTTACTTCCATGGCTATTTGTTGCATTGTACTTACTATTTCTTTTTTTTCTCTTATATGCGGGAATTTTCATTTATTTGGTGTGCATACTTCTTTATTTGTTTGTATGCAACCATTATGGCCTTGAGTGTCTTGCGACATCATGAGTGAGTGTCCTATGTTTGCAACCCACTTTGCACGTTGTCTACTATTATCTTTCTTAGTGTGTTTACATTATGCTTCCTAGATTCTATATTGTTTGCATGTAGCTTACACTTGTACTTTCTACATGCATGCTTGTTCATACTAACACTTGTTTTTCTAGCCACTTGTTTGTGTGTGCCTTGGTCTTCTACCAAGCACATTCCCTCCCCCCTAAAAAGTATAGTTTATGTGGTCATTCCTCTTTCGAGGTCAACATCCTCCTATCTGTGATGTCGCATGCACCCCCAAAGAGGCGGGGTGGGGGGGGGTATAATTTGGGGTTACATACAGGTTACACAACGCTCTCTACCGGTATACATTTAAGTCTATAGTTGTTTTCTATCCTTGACACTGTGAATTATACAATGAGTGGGTTCAGACCAGTCTATGAACCCCATACACAGTGGTTTTTATAAGACAGGTTGTCCTTACCATTTTGGGGAGTAGTTACAGGTTGGAGGATACAATGAACTTTCCTCCCTACACTACTTCATCTAGCGACGTTAGATCACCCAAAAAACCAGGCAGTACAAAGATCTCTTTATATTCTCAGGGAAGTAATTACAGGTTGGAGAATAATTCAACTTTCTCCCTACACTTCTTTGGCCATAGTGGTGTGAAATTGCCCAAAAACTCACACTTCATCAATAGTTACAAGATATCCTTTTTACACCCTTTTTCTCATCACTGATCAGGTGCACATGTTCCTTTTTTGTTTTCATACTTTCATTACATTTTTTTTACTATATATATACATCTTTACACATGATTTTTACACATATATATGCATATTTGACTGCTTAATCGTCTTCTCCTTTGCAAGTTCATCCGTATGGGAAGCAAGCAGTCAATAACAAACAACAAACAACAAACACATGGCAATACATCACACACATGATACTAACCATGCAGCTACACTACACACATTGACATCCATACACACACACTTCTGCCCTAGTTTCACTCTCATCACTGTTTACACTTTTGCATCTTTAGTCTCCATGCTTCACTATTTTCTCATTCCATGCTTTGTCTAGTCCCTCAACATGTTTTCTACAACACTCTATATAGATTATTAGGTACACATCTATATCTACTTTATGTTACCGAGCTTTCTGTTCCCTAACATAAAGTGGGGGGAAATGTAGTCACTAAATCACACACTTTGAGTCATTATTTAGTCCCGGTTTCATACTACTATTCATATGGTTCTTGAGCAAATAGAGTACTAATTAACTCATGTATTTGGCCATTTTTACTTTTCTTTATGTTGTCACTTTCTATCTTACGCCCACACATGCCCAGTATATACTGTCATTTTATGTTTATCTTATCTCTGACTGGGGCGCCCAACCAAGACTAGGGCACCCAGGTGCCATGGTCCCCTCTAGGTTGCCTTGATACTCTTTACACTTTACTCTCACTTTTTGGTCACTTTCTATCCGTTTAAGATTTCTATCTTTTTGGTGGTCGGCAAGTTATGAGACCATAATAAGGGACCAAGCACTAAACACTTACTATCACCAATTTAACAACATTTTCAAAATTACTTACAATCTTGTAAGCCAGATTCATTCTCTGAGCCATGAAGTGAATAGGTATCATGTAAAAGGCTACGGTTGTTTATAGATGAATACAAAGTCCAGTTTTGTGACCTTGCATGACACCTATGCCATCAGCTCCTACATATATCAACTTTGCAGAGATTGAATGATCATCCACAGTATTTATTTCCTTCCAATTTTTAATAACAAGTTTGCAGAGGTTCTCAGAATTGCAGCTCTTCGTCATTTTTTACATAGCTAGTAGATGATTTTCCCTGAAATGGTTATTGAAACTGAAAGTATAGACATGCATACATACCTAGGATGTATTGCCTACTGTTGTGACCTCATCAATTGACAATGTGATAAAATTTACATTTTTTACCTTCTCTCTCAAATTAGTGATTTCAATTTCTCCCATACACTTTGCCATTTCCCATGCACTGGTATCTGACTAGTGTGTCGTTGGAATATTTGGAAACCCATTAGATTGAAACAATATCTTATAATCAATGAGATGTGAAATTGGTATGCCCTTTTTTTAAATGTGAAATATTTTTTCAAATTCTATGAGTTTTTCCTGAAGACTAGCGTTAGTAGATTTTTCAAATTTAGCCTTTATTGTTCAACCTTTCTCAACTAGATCTTGAAGATGTTTATGATGATTATCATATTTTGTTGCATATCTCATATGTAAACAATCTTCCATAATTTTCCATCTAGTTTTTTTTTAACTGTTCCATCGTCTTGCTTTTTAGACTCATATACCTTCCCACAATGCTTCTCTATTGTGTCCAACTTCAATTGCATTTTTTGGTGTCTTCGTAGTTTCCAACTACATATAGTACATCTACATCAGTAGGAGTATCAATGTTGTTTTCTGGTTCAAAAGGTTCAATGAATGGATATTTGGTTGACCATTCAAATTTATAAGTCCTTCATATAGTTCACTTCCCACTCTTACGTTTTTTATGTGTGTTTTTGGAATGCTTATCAGAAGTTTGAGTTGGATGACAAATAGGATTATCAGTAATGTCAATTTGAATTGAATTACTCTGTTGATTGGGAATTTCATCTAGAGTAAGTTCATTGCTAGGGTTTTCTACGTTTGAAAGAAATTGGTTTGCTTACACCATTCCTAAGTAAATCAAAAAATAAAGTAACATTAACATAATTAGAGTCAAAATTACCTCTTGCCACCAGGGTTACAGTTGGTTGGATGAAATATTTTGAAATGTCCATGTCACATTTTATTTTTCCTTGAGTTCTTTTCTCATTTGTAATAGGTGTCATCGTATGGGTGATTTTGAAGTTTACACGTGAAAAAAGAAGTTTCAAATATGAATCATGATCTGTAAAAATAAATGCAAGACTTCAAAAAATACAGATCATGCTACGACACGACAACACAACTTAATGTTACCATACGATAACACAAAATAATGTTACCAGATGACAACACAAAACAATGTTACTATATGGAAACACAAAATAATGTTACCAGATGGTAACACATATAATTGTTACTGTCCCGTAACATGTTCTTGTTACCATTCCACATTGCACAATCACATTAACTTATGACAACACATATTGATTTTTCCGACTGGTAATAATTTAAAAAAAAAACTTGACAGACAGACAATTCACTTTTTCACTTACCTCTTTCCCTTATTCCTCCGGCTTTTTGGCAGTTGGCTTATACTTTCAGATTTTTCACATGATTTTTCGCTTATACTTTTAGCTTTTTGAATGTAAATTATATTACTATATTATGGTAAATTAATCTTATATATAATAACATTTATAACATGAAGGTAAATATACTAACATTGGTCGTCCCTTAGTGGAAACACGAAGGTAAAATTATATTCAAAATATTTTAGCACCCCTAATTTTTTTTTGCGAACGCTCTACTGTATAGTAGTCCAAAATTTACCAAATTAAAAATTAAAAAATCCTAATATTCACCTATTCACGAATATTCGACCCTAAAATAAACCCTGTCATATAGAATATCACCGTGATGCTACCATGCTTCACCATGACTTCCTTGCCCATTTTTCTCAAGTTACCATACCAAACCACATGCTCTAGGACTACGAATAGGCCTAGAACGATTGCTTCAGACCATGACTCTTCATGAAATAACCATGATGACTCATTACAGACTCATTAACACTTGTAACACATCTCTAGGACCATGTGTGACATCACGACAAAATTTAACCAAATTAGAAGGACTCATACTATGACTTGCACACTAACCATGCTCCAGAACACCATAGGACTTCACCAAACATGACACTACCAATCAACCTTCATGTTTAACCTTTGACTAACACCTCATGGAGACTAATATGACACCATGACACCCTTTTCCATCAATGGAATTGACATCATGTAGACACCAAATTTTGGTACGCTTGTCCCTCATCCCGCGTTCACTCCCCTTTGTCATCATCTTACACCTTTGCATCCCTCTTCCAATTCTAATTTCTATTTCCCTCCTATACCCCATTTATTCATCTAAATTTCCCACTTTCCTATTTTTATCCCATCATTTATTTAATCTTTTCTAATCCACCCCTAATCACGTTTAATTACCGCTAACCACATCTATTATCCTAATCATATCCCTAAACACCCCATTTATCTTCCTTAGACTCTTATCTACCCTCATTCAATGCCTTTTCACCCTCCAACCACCTTTTATCATCCCTATGAAACCTTAACTTACCTAAACAACTTGAAACCCTAATCTAACCCCTTTAGGGCCCATTGTCTTGAGTTTTGCTTCATGTCCACTGCCCAAATCGATGGTCAGCCGCAGTCAATGACAACCTTATAAGTATACCACTACCCCTTCCTCAGGAGGATAAAATTTTAGATTTTCAGCCTTCTTGCAAGGTTCTCTGGTTTCCTTCCACTCTTGTGAGTTACAACCATCAACTTAGAGTCATCTTGGAGCTCTTGTATGCCATCCTTGGAGATCTTAAGTATAAAATTTGCTTAGAGTCGTACCATTTTTTTGTCATTTCTCTCCATCAGTTTTGTAGGTCTTTTCATTACCTTGGAGATCTGTTATCACCGATCCTTTTTCATAGCTCTTTTGCCATCTGTTTAGCCCCATAAAACCCTAATCCTTCCTCAATCGACATCGACTTGATCTACATCAACTTCATTTCCTAAATTCTACCTATCTGTCATTCGTTTTCTTGCATCCTCCAATATCCTGATCTCTCTGTCTCTATCATCCATCTATCTAACAGTCAAGATCTCACTTTTTGACCTCAAACCCCATCGACTATCCTAGATCTGCCCCGATCACCGTTGAACCGATATGCATCCATTATTTTCTCATTAGATCTGTATGATTCTTACATCCTTTCTATTTTCTATCTTTCTGCATTAGATTCATGACACCCTCAACATTTCAGAGTCTGTTCCAGGTCTGTTTTCTACACATCTTTTGGTCTACTCTACTACAGTCGTCATTGATTACCTCTATCTGTCTTGGGTCATCGTTGACCTGATCAGGTTTGATCTCTTTATCTTAATTTATCATTATGAGATATTTACCTTAGCTTATATAACATATCTCTGATCTTTGTTCCCTTCTGTCATATTCTACATCCTATTTATCCATTATTTTCAATAAATATTGTAATCAAAGTGGGTTAACAACCTCCCTATGAAGTCTATCACTTCTTGGAATTGACTTTGTCAGTAAACCCACCATTTAATCTACTAATCTTTTTCTTATCTAGTTGTCCCTTTGTTTTGTAGGTTATCAAGCTCATCGCGGAGAGGACCTATGTGCATGTATCTCATCTTCATCATCACCGCATATCAGGAGGTAGCCTTAAACCCTCCCATATATTGGACTTTCTTATTTTCTTGCACACCATTCCTTTAACTTGAAACAAGAGTGGGGGAAATTTGTCAAACATTGTGGCATGCCTGGTGGGACCCACCTATCTTCTTTGGCGAGTTCTTTCTTTATTTTCATTATTTCATTTCCTATTATATTTTTCTCTTTCTACTAATTCTACAGGTGGATCTTCTTTGCTTGCATACTTTTGGGGTTTTCCTTTCTTTGCTCAATGTGTGTGCTTAATTTGGAAAAATGAAAATAACATTAACTAAGTATTCTCCTTTTTTTCCTTATTTTATCCTTTTTGCATCATTTCTCCCTCCTTTATTTACATGCTCACATTGAATATCATATTGGTTTTGGGACCTAAAGATAACACCTCTTCATGCTTGTTTGCTTACATACTTTAAGTAGGAGGTAATATTTTGCATTTACACTTCTTCCACACATGACCAAACCACACAAACAAATTTACACATATAAACATTTCCTTTCAGGTGCATCTATTGGGATTTCATCACCCAATAAGGAATCTGACGCAGTGTTTTGGTCACATAACATTTTTTTTACTATCGATATATCGGCTAAGCGCTTGAAACCCTTATTGTTGCATTGCATGAAGTGCGGTGGTAGGCCCTGATACCAAGCCATGTACTGGTAATCATCATAGATTTTTGCCTCACATACCTTTGGGTATATAGTGGACTCCATTATTAAAAAAACCCAAAACCATCTTTAGATTGGCCACTTCTTTAGGTTTGCTTTTAGGCTCTTTCTTTTCTTTTTCACACTTCTCTAAATAAAAATAATAATAAAAAACTTGTTGCTTGATTTGCTTGTCATATTAGTAATCTACATAAGTTTTTTATTGAGTGTTTCATGTATGTTATCACACGTTCTAAAGCGAAAAAAATGGAACACTCAACCTCATCTAATAACATCCTCACTTCCAACAATCTTTCCCAACCAACTTCTGCACTTTCCATTATTTCCTCTACACTTATGATAACTACACCTTTGGTCTCCCAACCCATTGTTTCTATGGTTCCTCTTCACAAGTATCATATGATCTAAACCAATCCCCATCTTGAAACTAACCCTTTTGTCTATCACCAGTCCATTCCCTCTAGACCAGCTACACCCCCCATCCACCACTTCCTTAGGAGTCTTCGGACCTCCCATTATCCCTTGTGGATGCGTGGAATTTCAGGAACTCCTTGACACCAATCATGTTGCCCTTCATAATTATCTTGCTCGTAAAGCCACCAATATCCCAATCAATGGACCTCCCCTTCAACAACTCTATGCTTATCCCTCACATTTTGAATCCATCAAAGTTCTTACTTCCCAACTTATTCTTTTCTTTCATAGAGCCATGAGAGAGCTAGCAATATCTCAACATGAACACGCCCCTCACGAGTCTTCCACCATGATTCCTCAAGCCCATCAATCCACTCAATTGGTGGTCCCTATTTGACCCAATTTTCCTCACATTAGTACGATTCCTACAACTTCTATCCCCATTGCTTCTTCATCTACTGTTGTCATCAATGCACCTAACCAAACTCTTAAAGAATATCATTCTACTTCCTCCACCACCCAAACAACATGTTCAAAAACTCGGTACCCATCTTCACATCCCAAGTCCATGCGAATGTTGTTACCTCACAACCCCACCCTTTGGAGTCAACTCAAACTCATCAATCACCACTCCAAAGCATTTTTCGACATGTCTTAACTAATCAACTCATCCAAACATCACAACTGCCCCATACGAATATCCCAACTCACCCAATGCAAACCCAATCTAATCCTTCCACCTCTAAACAACAATCACAATCATATCCACCTAATTATATCCATCTACAACATCCTGTCTCACAACCTATTCAATCACAAGCTTTCAATTATATCCCTCGTTATCAACCACCCCAAAAACTCCTATTTATCCTCAAAAGTATCAATCTTATCCACCGACTAATCCCGCTACCCCTTACAATCCACTACCACATCAATCAACCCCTCATCCTCACACATCCAATGACCCATGCATGTTTTTCTAAGTAGAATGGTAAACCTAAAAGCCAATACTTTGGGTACTAAGAACACATTCACCTACGAACAAATTTGTAATGAGCCTATCAATCCATCCATTCCCATCAAGCCATATCTTCCACACTAGGAACTCCCTAAGTTTTCTAAGTTCAACAGTAAGGAGGATCCCTAATAATACCTTCGTGCCTTTAGGCACTCATGTTATCTCATTACCCACGCCCAAGATCTTATGCTTCACATTTTTTTCCATTTCATTGGTCGGACCCCCTTTAGACTAGTACAATGGTGTTCCTCAACATTACCTCTTCTCATTCTGTAGACACTAAATCACACACTTTGGGTATATTTATAGGTCCTAATCACATACCACTATTCATATGATTCCTAAAAAAGAAAAAGTATTAATTAACCATTGTCTTTGGCCTTTTTACTTTCTTTATGGTTTCCTTCTTGGTCTTACACACCTTCTTACCCAATTTAACTTTCGATACTTCAGTTTTTCCAAGTTTGGATACCAACACCGAGCCAAGATGCCAACACCCCCGTTCCCTTTGGGTGCCCCTGACCTCTTTGTATCTTGCTCACATCTTTTGGGTCTTTTCTAGCCATTTGGGCATTTTATTTCTTACTAGTTGGTATTTTTAATGGTTAACTATGAAATTCAACTAAGGGATTCATATAAAGATAAAGCTATGTGATCAATAATAAAGGATCAAACACTAAACATATACTATCATCACCTAAGGTTGCATCCAAAGGTCATTATAAGATCATCAAAACATCCATCTAGCATCCATTCAAGGGACAAGGGACTACATTCTTCTGCATACACTTCATAGGAGGGGAAGTTCATTTTTCCATGCACACATCTATCTACATTTTCTACATCTAGTTATTTCTCGCTATCAAGTGCAAATTGCACAAGAGCCACCTAGAGCAGGATTCTACACACATGCGCACAAAACTACATGGAATTTGAAATGTAGTACAAGTGCCTGGATCATAAGTTCACTCAATTGGGTGAGCGTTGGGGTCAGTCTGACTCCCCCATTTGCATCTTTTTCTTTTTAGGATTTGATGTGTTTTGGGGTTTTAAAAGTACTCTTTCTCTTTGTAGGTTTCAGGAAAATTCAGGGATCAAGCAACGAAGTACAGAAGATCAAAGGAAACATCAACAAACATCTCGTAACCCTGTGAAATTGAGTTTCTAAGGTCCTGAGCAGTCACAGGTTCCCAAACTGAGGTCTACAGCACCACAGACACCCTTGACCTATCCTTGGCACCCCAATCCTAGGACAGATTATGAATTTATAAAATTTTCCAAGCTCATGTTGAAACACTTATATCTCTTTCAGTTTCATCATTATTTCACTGCTTGACACAGCTCCATAATTAATTACGAAACAATTAAATCCTTTTATCTCATTCATTTGTAACTAGGGTTTCCTTATTTTCCTAGCTTAATTTACTTGGGTTAGATATGTACTTTGATTGCATACATGTTTATCTACAACTGATACATAATTTAGATTTAGGCATAATATTTATTTCATAAATAAACATTAATTTCATTCAATCAACGTGCAAAAGTCTCTTCTTAGAAGCACAACTCCAACAGGATATTGTGTGTAAAATTTCACCATCACTTATGTATAAGCCATAAACCAATTTTACGACTAATTAATCGTTGATTTTGTCGCTAGTTAATGTGAACATCAGGTCACTCAACTATCTATACAAGATTACAAAATATGTTACTCTTATCGAACTCTAACGTTTATTAGTTATGTAAGATTTAACAGTGAATCTCATCCATTCTCCAACATTCATATCTTTCCATGGATCTTGAAGAAGCCTTCAACATGAACCCACAAATTAGACTCATGTGGGTTTCAGTGATGTCGTGTCAATGGATTCACTCCAACAAGTTTAGAAACCTTAACTGATACTCCTGTTGGAGACATTATATAGCATCCATCAAATTCGATCTAGCTCATGGCTCCACATCTTATCCATACTTATATTCTTTATTTTACCCTTTATTTGCATTCACTTTTTGTACCCACATGGATACTGAAAATTCCGTAATTTCTTTACACACTTATCTAAGTAGTGTGGTGTTGATATCGAGAAATGGTCGTACCTTCAATGACCTTGTATATACATATTGAGTATAGGTGACGATGTATAGATTTCATTTGGCATCTTTATCCTCATATCCCCCATATTGTAAAAATTGGATAGGAATCTACAAGGCCAATACTTTTTCCACTTTATCTTATCCATTTTTTCCAAATTACGAAGCCTCTCTTTATGCATATGTGCAAGACACCCGATGTCTATTACATTTGAAATAATTTAAGTCAAGCTTTCTACACTCAAGTTTTTACCATTATCTACGGTACTGCACATCTATTTCAACATTCACCCAAGAATTTACATGTGCACTTGTGTTTTTCTACCCATGTGTGACCTCTATTATACTTTTGCATCTTCTTCATTCATATTCCTTGCTATCATACCCAGATTTTGAAACACACTCTTTGACTCCATCTCCCGATGAACTATCTCGTACAGGTGCCATCATATCACAGTTCACGCCTATATCCCAAAGTTATTACATCCATTTCTACTAAATCTACATCTACTACACTGTATACCTACCATACACCATTTTCTCACATCTACTTGACAAAATATCTACAAAATATTATCCATGGTTTCTATTCACAACCTTCGTATGACACCCACATTTGTACCTATATGTGATAAGCTAGAACTAAATCCAAAACTCCTACATCCACATCAACTTCTTACACAATGTGCTCCACAAAATGAATCACATACTTAGTGTCTATATCTAAGATCAAAACTTTATGTCCTAATCAGTGGAGTCCTCACAAATTCCAATGAAATATAAGTTACCCCTATATTGAAACCATCCAACAATCCACACAATTTACAACCTCTTGTAATCTATATGAATCTGCTATTGAAAAACCATATTGATCTTTAATATCCACATCTAAGATAGAATCGTGAGCCTTCTAGATCATTCTAGGATCCTAATCCTAATGCAGCAATCTCAGACTTAAAGTCATTCCCACAGTTTCTGCAAAGGGGTATTAGTAGTGGATAATAATAACCCTACATTTGACCCTTGGCACCTTTTCCAATTGTAAAATCTCTTACATCATATATACTTATTAAGTTGGACACCCATAACCATACAAATTAAATGATATCTCTCTTATTTATGCCAAGGTCTTTCCGCATGAAAGTGACAAGCTTATCCTCTATAATGTTTCTCACTGGATAAAATTCTTGTGAATCATGACCATTTAGGTACTCAAGGTCATACTCCTTTTAACAACAACCCTTTATGTATCAAAAAATAGTCCAACAAAGGTGTGTAATCTAATGATCTTTGGTTTTATGTATTTAATCCCCTTTCTTAAATTTTCATCTTTTATAGAGTTAAAACATCAACTTATTACATACATCACCTCACTCTAATAAGATCACATTTTATTCGGCAGTGCATATGTACCCTCTATTTAAAAAACCTCCCACTTCTATGTCATACATCAAAATGAGTAACTGTGTAAGAATTCAACCTATTTGCATGTATCATTTGATTTCCCCTACCATAATCCTTTTATGGTCACATGGTGCTTGAATGGCCACGTGGTATAACAAAAACTCTTGTTAGTTCGATAACCATCGTTATCTCCATTTATTCATGATACAAAGCACTGTATGGCATATTCAAACTCTTGATCACAAACTAAATACTTTCATAGAGTGCGTCATTGATTTTCTTAATCCAGATAGGCTTACCATGTTCTATCCACCAATTGACTCACTATAGCTCCAATATGTTATCCTCCATTCACATCAACAATCAACGTAAGACCTCTAAATCTGGTTCTGTATGCAAATATTTTGTTACAGGCCAAAACCATAGATATACCTCTTGTAAAGAATGTCAACTTCTCAAAATTAATAAATTTCATTGAAATTCGGGCCCAAGATTATTAGTTGTCGTACCTCATGATCGCAAAATCAAATAGAAATTCAATGTAGAACCCAAGAGGAATGACATGCACTGACTATCTGTAATAAGCCCAATCAAAATTATAAAATAGTCCATCACAAGGATATAGGTATCACATCCTAGTTTATCTAGCAAATCCAAAACTCCTACTGCCAATCAGTGGAGTATCACAAATTCCATCGAAATATAATTTAGATCCATCAAGATCCCATTAATATGTTTCTCTATGAGCTCATTCAAATCTCCCCTAATCATTGATAAACTCTTATTACAGCCTTGTAACGTATCCCCATCACAAGCGACGAATCTCAACCTTTCAATATCCTTTGACTAGAGCTCTTACCGTTTCTGCCACCATCTCCTTTGATGGTTATGAAATTCCTGACATCTTACTTGAAGATCATGATCTCCCCCTTTTCATCATTGTTTGCATCAATGCCACCTTTATCCAACTATTTATGATTGACAATGGTGCTAACATCAACATCATCTCATCTCACACCTTCAAACAACTTAAGCTTCCCAATACCATTGTCACTCAATCAACCATGGTTCTTTGAGCCTTCAATGACCTTGGTTCCCCTGTTATAGGAACAATTTCCTCCCCATCTGCATTGGTGAAAAACTCCTCCATGAGCTCTTTTACATTGTCGAGGGAGAGTTCCAATACAACATCTTACTTGGACGCCCATGGATCTGCGCTATTTTTTACGTCCTATTCACTCTTCATCACTTTCTTAAATACGAAACATAAGGGGAAAACCTATACACTTCCCAATGATCTCCCCCCTTCAAATAATGCCACCTGATTTCTACTAGTGCCAAATGATGTGCTCATTCCCAAGCTAGATTCATCTTTAGAAGCATCCACTAGTTCATTCATACATATGTCCAAGATGCCTAATGAGGAATCTCTCGACACTGTGATGCAACATATTTCATTGGGGGGAGTATCAAATCCTCACCCTCAATGCTCTTCCTATACCCAATCGAATCGGTAGACCTAACTAAAGCTCCTATGTATCAACCCAACGTTGAGGATATCATTTCCTTTGGTCTACCTCATCTAAAATCAATCTCATTTATGGTGACATCGATCACCCTTCCTCCGACATCGACAATCAATCCCACACTAAGCCATACACCAATGAATTCCATTTCCTTTATAATAAATCCTTCGCTTATACTTACCTCCACCACTGGTGCGTGGAAGGGGTTTGGTCTTGGGTGTTACAAATAAGGCATGCATGATCTTATCATCAACCAATCTCACAAACCCCATGAGAAATTTGAATTGGGTTTTAAAGAAAAACCCACTGACTCCCTTGTGCATGCTTCATCTCCATCTCCAATGAACATCGAAATCATCTAATCCTTCTCCATCCAATAACCCCCTGGACATGTCTGACACCATGTCCCTTTCGCTCTAACTTTTTCTTTTAATCTCCACCACCACTTTGGGACTAGTCACCTATAGATTTGAAGGTGAAACTAGGTCCCTTCCTCCTTAATCACCCTCCAACATCATCACATCTACCAAGATAAAATAAAATGTGCCCTGCAACAAACATCTAAAATAACGTGACTTCAACATTCCTTTTTGGTGACCTTATCCTTAAAGAAAATCAAAATGTCATTACTCTAGAAAGGAGCTAATAAGGAAAGTTTTCTCCCAACTGGATTGGACCATATATTATCACACATAAGTATGGGGTCTAGGGCCTATCATCTAGCCTCCCTTTATGGTAAACCAGAAATGAAACCTCTCAACGCCTTACACTTGCAGCCTTTCTACTATTAACACACCTACCAATGTGACCCTAATCACACTTTAACGATCTCATTCCCATCATGAGATCTTTTCATATCTCGTTGTAATGATTTGGAATCACGTGGTCTTCCATCACTATCATATATATGACGTTGAATATGGGCACCATGACTCTTCTCATAACATATTCCTCATGGATAAGTTCCTCCTTCTATGTAGGAAACTCGCAATCATTACGTCCATCACCTTCTTATCTACCTACTGGAAACATAATAAAGGTCCACATGTGTTGCTTGTACATATTATCTTCCCCTCACTAATTAGTCTACTTGGCTATCCTAAACTCTATCTAAAAAGTAAAAAAATTACGGATGCTCATATTAAAAGCTATCTTATGCAAAAAACAAGCTGCTCCCTTGAAGGACAGTTGTCCATATAAAGCAAATAATGTCAAAAGTATAGATTGATCCCTTGAAGGACAACTATCACATATCTTATCCCTCCATCTAAAATCTAAATTCAAAATCAAAAGCAAAAATACCTATTTATATATACCACTCCCTCGAAGGATGGCTACTTTCATATATCATGGTAGTAAAGGCTTACTACATTAAAACAAAAGCAAAATTCAAAAGCAAGCATCCTGAGAAAGCTTCCCACATTGATCAACTTTCCCATCACAAGCAAACTTCCTACATTGATCAGTTTATATATTGTTCAGAGTTTGGGCATAAACATATGACAACCACCTAAGGAGAAACTAGTTTCCCTGTGTAAGCTACATATCGACCCCTTGTTGTGTCTACAATAGGTGTATAAGCATACCTTCGATCTTCCTCTCACGATTTTATATGTGACTAACTGTTGTTAGTTATGTGTTAACACCTGCCATTAGTTGATAGTACATAGCTTTGTTCATGCTCCTTTTCATGCTTTACCTCCAATCCAATCTCACGACATCTATCCTACATGCACTCCTTGTTATGAAAAAGTGTACTTATTCTATTTGGGTCACCCTAGCAAGGTCACATTTTATTTATCACATCTAATCCAATCCGATCATATCATTTCATATATCACATATAATCTAAATCCATCAAATCATGTCTAAACTATCTATCATATCATCATATTTAATCTACATCTAGTCCATCACATCTAATCTAAAACCATCACAACATATCTAATCTAACCATCGTCTCTAACATATAAATCCATCTAATCATATATAAAATTTGAATCCATCACATCATATCAAATATAAATCACATCATCATCTACATCTAATAATATCTATCATCTACATCCATCACATCAATCTAATCTAAATATTTAATCCATACATCATATCAATATCTAAATCAAGACATCACATCATAGTTAATCTAAAATCCATCACATCACATCTAATCTCAAATCCCTCACATCATATCTAATAGAATCATCATGATCATAATTTTCATGTCTAATCTAGCCATCACATCATATCTAATCCAATCATCACATCATCTACTCCAATCAATGCATCACATAAATTAATCAATCCATTAGATCTCTACCTAAATTAATTATCTCATCTCGTTCAGATCTATTATCTCATCTCATCTAATCTATCATCTCATCTTATCCAATCTATTGTCTCATCTCATCCAATCTACTTATCCAAATTATATTTTCTTCCACTTTAGACTTGCATGTCACCCATAACACACCATTCCTTATCTTACATAGCTCATGATGCTATATTTTTTCTTATCTACTCATCTCATCACGCATCCTTAATCTTATCCAGAAGCTCTGCTTTGTGACATATTTCTATTCCCTCTCAGGGCACCATATCCCATCTTAAATCCCACTGATGTGGCCATCATTTTCATCTTTATCCCACAAAGATGCATATTTGCTTGTTTCCTCGTATATGAAGGATAATAGATACACTTTTGCCCTGCTTTGTTGCCTAGAATTTTGACCATTGTCTTAACCATCCTTGTATTTTTATGCATATTCTTAATGTCTTCCTTTGACCCATTGGTCCCACGGCTTACACATCCATCTGAGCACATTCCCATTGGATTCCTTCCATCATGCAGTGATCTCTGCTGACTCACAGGTTTTGAGGACATTATCGTCACCTCCGTTGAGGCCATGTTATGTTCCCTACCAATGTGTTTCCAGGGTTCTTGCCATCGTTTAATTTATCCATCCATCCTGTAGTGATCTTTGATGACTCAAAAGTCCATAGGACATTAGCGTCACCTCTGCTGAGGCCGTGTTATGTTCCCTAACAAAGTGTTTTTAAGATCACTACCATATTTATTTTTATTTTTATTTTTACCCTATCCTTATGACAATGGTCATATCCCTCTCTAGTTAGGGCATATTTCCTTTCCTTTTCTCATCCCTCCACTCTTTCCTCCTTTCCTTAATCTATCTCTTCAACCTAGTAATTGATTCTTCTTCGTGCTATCGATCCCTAGTTTGAGGGGGAGAACATCACCATCATCTTTTATCACTTCTAGTTTTTGTCTTGCGGCTTGCTTAATATAAACCGCTCGATAAAAGGGAGAAAATGTAGACACCAAATTTTGGTATGTTTGTCCCTCATCCTGCATTCACTCCCATTTTTCATCAACTTATGCCTTCACATCCATATTCCTATCTGAATTCTTATTTCCCTCCTATACCCCATTTATTCATCTAAATTTCCCACTTTCCCATCTTTATCCCATCATTTATTTCATCTTTCCTAATTCACCCCTAATCACATTTAATTACCCCTAACCACATCTATTATCCTAATCGCATCCCTAAACACCCCATTTATCTTCCTTAGACTCTCATCTACCCTCATTCAATGCCTTTCCACCCTCTAACCACCTTTTATCATCTATATGCAACCCTAATCCTGCCTAAACAACTCAAAAACCTAATCTAACCCCTTTAGGGCTCCTTGTCTCAAGTTGTACATCATATCCATCGCCCAAATCGACGGTCAGTCGCATTCGATGGTGACCTGATAAGTGTACCACGACCCCCTACTCAAGAGGATGAATTTTTTATTTTTGGCCTTTTCCAAGTTTCTCTGGTTTCCTTCTCTTCTTGTGAGCTACAATCATCAACTTAGAGCTATCTTGGAGCTCTTGTATGCCATCCTTAGATATCTGAAGTATAGAATTTTCTTGGATCCCTACCATTGTTTCATCATTTATTTCCATCAGTTTTGCAAGTCTGATCATTTACATGGAGATTTGTTATCATATATGTCATCACTTATCCTTTTTCACAACACTTTTGACATCTATTTAGTCCCATCAAACCCTAATCCTACCTTGGTCACTGTCGACCTACTCCATTCGTTATCGACTTGATTTGCGTCAACTCTGTTTCCTATATCTTGTTTATTTATCATGTGTTTTCTAACCTCCTCCAATATCTCGATCTCTATCTCCAACATCCATCTATCTAACAACATAGATCTCTCTTTTTGACCTTGGTCACCATTGACTATCTCAGATCTACCCCTATCCGTCGTCGACCCAATCTGCATCGATTAATTTTTAATCATATCTATCTTCTTTTTGCATCCTTTCTGTTTCATGTCTTTCTACAACAGATTTAGGAAACCCTCAACATTTTAGAGTCTATACCAGATATATTTTCTACACATCTTTTTGTCTGCTTTGTTGTAGTCACTGTTGACTGCCTCTATCTATCTCAGGTCATTTTCGACCCGACCAAGTTTGATCTCTTTATCTTAATTTATCATTATTATAACTTTACCTTATCTTATCTAACATATCTATGATCTTTGTTCCATTCTATCATATTGTTCATTTTATTTATCCATTATTTTCAATCTATCTTGTAATCAAAGTGGGTTGACATCTATAGACACCTAAATCTGACTATGTAATTTTACTACTAAAATTGCATTGTTTATCGTCTTTCCCGCCATTTCATTATAATTGGTGATTTCTCTCTAACTAGCTAACATTCCCCTTCATTTTTGTCAATCAATGACACTTTGTTAAGTAATTAGCCTTTCCTTCATTCTGAATGCCAATTAACGACACTTCGTTAGTTATAATCCTCTTCTAATCAATTATTTAACTAATATTAGTTAATTAAGCCTATTTAATTAATAAAACTTCTTATTAGTTAAATCTCTTTTTGAATCCCTTCAAATTTTACCAATTTCCTTCTAAATCATTTCCAAATGGCTTCTATAAGCTTATCTTGGTCTATTAATTAATCTTAAATGATTAATTAAATCATCTCCAACTCCCATGAGTTGCTAATCACTAATTAATTCCATATAATCATGTTTATCCCTTTTTAATTCTACTTTATCTTTGTCCCACATTCTCTAGGTTTTTAGTTTCTCCCAAATTGGAAAGCTATATAAACAACCTAGTAACTTCCTTCTAATCTTACACCATTTACACTATTCATACCAATGTTACTATATGCATATGATAAGAGCAATTCAACTTTGAAAATATTATTGATCTAACATCCATTATATCCTCTACTTGCAAAGAGTGGTAAGGGAAGAACCATACATGGAAATCAAGCCATATTGGTGAGACCCCTTCCTCTTCATAGAGATATCATCCTTTGATTGCATGTAGTCCCATTCAACTCAACAAAAGGAATACCTACAATCAAAAAGCGCATTAAAAATATCAAGGGATGGCTTAGTATTTCATGTTTAATTAGATGCATTAATTAGCTTTTTCCTTTCCATGGATGTATCATGATGCTTTGTTAGATTATCTTAGTTATTGAGACTACTTGGTGCTAGTTTCTATTGATTAACTTAGCATGGTTTAATCACATGTATACATATGGCACGCCCGATGGGACACTTCTTTATCTCATGCACATATCTTAGGTGTTGTTTTGTAGGTTTGTAGTTAAGTTTCACTTTTTGCTCACTAACCTACTTTCACACATGTTGATGTAAATTTTATTTTTTAACTTGTTTTGTTTAGTTTGCATGTGTTGAGTGTTCCTTGTAGGAGTGAAGAAGGTAAGGTGCTGCCAAAATTGAAGCTTATCAACAAAAATTTAGGTTTTTTTTGACATTTTTGGTCGTCTTTACGCATTTTTCAAGAGATACAGGTTCCATGCGCTAGCGTTCATTCAATCTACATATGGGTTACTCTTTGTGAACTACCATTATTGTATGTGCTCTAACATTGATCTTTCTTGTATTTGCGATACTTTCTATGCACTAGCGTTGCTATTCTGTGTGCTAGCATCTCTTTTCTGTGCATTACCATTCTCTGGAAGTGTGCTACTGTTGTTTGTGTTTTCACCTCTACCTACATAGAGAGTCCTCACGCATCTATGTTAACCTTTCTTACATTTGTGATGTTTGATTTACGTCTGCGTAGGCACTTGTGTGTTTGTGTTCTCAGACTTACGTCTAAGTAACTAATTGTGCATTTGCATTATCCAAGTTGCAGTTCCGTAAATAGTTTTGTGCTTGCATCAGTAGAAGTGCACTACCATGTACCCTCATGCGTTAGCGTTAGTTTACGTGCGCTAGTGTTGTTGTTCCATGCAATAGTGTTCTGTGTAGTTTTTGGGCTCAAATTTTAAAAAATCTAGAATCTGATTTTTGTATTTCTTGTTGTTTCTTACAAGTTTTCTAACTCTTATTTTGTAGGTTTTACTTTTGAAATCATTTTCTAACACATTTAAATGCTTCAATGAATGTTGTTTTTCCATTTTTCTTAAATTATATCAAAGCTTGTATATGCTCTTCTTTTGCGCTTTTGGGCAATCTTGAGAATCAAAAACAACTTTGATCTTCATTTTCTAACATTGTGGTTTACTTTGAAATTTCATCATTTATGTTGTTTAGGGAAATTAATCTTTTAAAAAGCATTTTAATGGTAATTGATTTAAGTTTTTCCATTTCTACTTAGTTGGATCTAACGTTGTGTATGCTCTTCTCTTGCATCTTTTGGTGATCTTGAGAATAAAAAACAACATTGATACTCTTTAAACATTTGTGTTTATATGGAAAAATACTAAATATTTTATGTGTAGTACCTTTTTCTTGTCATAGAATCAAATCAAAACAAATGCTAATGACACTGTATGAGGGTTGTCAATGGCATGCTAAAACCACATTAAGATCAAAAGATAAAAAACACACCATTTCATTCAAAACACTTTATTTACATGTCCTAAATGAGCTTAAATCCATTCACTTTAAACTGCGGGAAGTACCTTAGCATAAGCCATAAAAATCATTATGAGGATTACCATAGGAACCTCAAAGTAGTCAACACATTGAAGGAACTGGTTGACAAAACGAGAAGTGCTCCACTACCTACTTGACTATAAATTCCTGTGAGGAGTGCTAAATGTTGTTTGTATGAAGCCTTGTTCATTAAATTGATTGCGGGGGTAATAATCCTTTGTCTAGGATTTATTTTAGAAAAGTGTACCTCTTTTAGATAAGTTATTGGCGAGTGTTGAGAACAAAAGCCTAGGGATCTATTTGGCATTGGGGCCAACTTGACCATTATCCAATCGAGTTTTAATCAAAACCTCCTCAGAGTCAAAACCTTGTTTTTCAAATAAGGTGAGAGTCCATTGAAGTTGCATCATGTATCTTTCATCATGAATCTTACAATGTAAAAATTTGTCCTAGTTTCTACCTTGTTATCGAACAAGGTGAAACTCTGCCAAAGTTGTGCCGCCTATTTTTCATCACCAATCATAAAATCCCTTGTTCTCTTTTTGGCATTATTGGTCAAAAGAAATCAACTCGAAGTGCTTCCAAAATTGTGTCCACCACTTTCTCATCCACTTAAATCAGTTCCTCTTTGCGATCTTGATTTAAGTGTTGAAAGTGTGTTGGTACGTCTTCATATTTTGGTAATTTATCTTGAAACCAACATCGAGACATTTCAATTGTAGAAAGTATCTCCACTTAATCTCCTTTTGTCATTGTTACATTGCTCGCATTGTGTCAATCCATTTTTATACTTACATTTTGTTTTCTTAAACTTGATCTAAGTGTCCAAACTGTATTATTACACTGCTCGCATTGTATCGACCCATGCTATACTTAAAATTTGTTTTGATTTAAACTTGATTTGAGTGTTGAAGGTGCGTTGTTACGCTTCTCTCCTTGTGCCAATTCCTTTTTAATACTTACATCTTGTGTTCATAAAATTGATATAAGTATTGAAATTGTATTGTTACGCTGCTCACATTTGTATCATCCATTTTCAGGACTTAAACCTTGTTTGTATTAAACTTGATTTAAGTGTATACTTTGTGCTATTACGATCATCAAAATCACTTTGACCCATTTCTAATACTTAAATATTTTTTTGCACAAAACTCGATTTAAATATTGAAATTATGTTGTTACATTATCAAACAATTTTCGAGACAATTTGAACAATAGGAAACAATTTCCTTTGCGATTGTTCCTTTGTCTAGGATTTCACATATTTTCCTTGGTTACTTTCATTATACATTTCACACTCTTAGAAAATTTTCCTTTGAAACCATTATGCTACTAAATTTTAATCAACCATTTTGACTTTCACACTTGTCAACTTGTTTTCCAAACCTTTCTTGATTGTCAAAATTATGTCCTTACGATGTCTATTTTCCTTAAATCCCCTTTAGAAAATCACATGAGCATCCCCATATTTACAAAATGTCTAGTTGGTCACCGATTACGTTGTCTGAATTGACATGGAACTTCCTTCCATTTGAAGGAGTTCAATCATACAATATAGGTCTAGGAATTTGGTTCCAAAAATTCCAACCATGACTAACTATCACATGGTTCCTCACACTTAAGACAATAGGGAACCTAGGTTTCGGTATTCACATCAAAATATTCCCATCATGACTAAACCTCGATTGGTTCTTCACACTAGGGAACTCATTTTATTACCCCCTTCCCCACCTTCATCTCATAGTCAGTGGTATGATTCTGATGCTTCTAGTTCGTGGTATGATTATGATTCTCCTAATCATTTGTATCCTTCTAATCCTCTTCATCAGCCCTATTCTCCTAATTATTCTAATAAATGTTATTCTTTTGATTCCCCTTCAGTCTCTTGAGCCTCATCCAATCGACTTTATTCTAAGGAATAATCAGTTGCCTCAACGATGTTTTCCTCCTCTAAGGATTTGTTTCACCACAAATTCTCCCCATCATTCATCTAATTCGACTCCTAAGTCACGGTCCTCCCTTTCTCCATAGGACCCCTTTATCAGTCATCTCAATGACATCTTCCTCCTTTGAAGATCCATGCGACTCAAAATTCCTCTAATCAATCATCTAATTTGACCCCTACATTCACAATCCATTGACTTTCTACATGATCCTCTTTGTTCTACCTAAATTATGTCATCTTCTAGAGAAACCAATACCAACCTATTTCAAATCCACATATTCTTCAACTTGCGAGACATCCAAATCCAAATATACTTCATCTCTTGAGTCATTCTTCTTCTATCAATAAAAATCCAATCCCTATTTGGCCCTTGAGCCCTTTCAACCATATCTTACCATATCCTTATCAATCTTCTAAAGATCAATGTTTGCATCCACATTAAACAATTCACAAGAAACAAGGTGCTAAGATATATTTTCAAAGCACTATAAAATTCCTTTATGGGAGAAATAAGGTCAAACCTTCCCATCATCTCCATCATCAAACATATTCTAAAGCTTCAACACTTATTAGACCTCTTCCATTCTAATCAACCTACTAATCATCAACCAACAACGACCCATACCGATTGATTTCTTTCAAAATGAAGAAGCCATTGGAGAATTCATGGGGCTACACAATGACATTCCTCTAGAGGATCATGAGAAAGGATTATATTTTGACCTCGATACTTTCACATATTATGGGGAAGAGGTTGATTCCTTTAATTAGAAAATAAAGGAAGATCCTAAGATCATCAAACTTGAGTGTCCTTGTGTTCTTTCATCTTCACATTTCACCATTACATGGTGAAATGACTTAGGTCTGTCATTGATTCCCCTGATCTATCTTCTCATCACCCAATCATTCCTTACATATCACCCAATAATTCCTTGGGTCACCTCCTGGTAGCCCATCATCTTCTTCCTTATGTGGGTCTACCTCCTTGGTAGCCCATCTTCATCTTCCCTTGGGTCACATCCTAGTAGCCCAATCTTCTATATGTGTCTCACCTCCTAGTAGCCCATTATCTTATATACTTGGGCCACATCCTAGTATTCCTTTATTTTCTATTTTTGGGTCACCTCCTAGTATCCCATTATCTTCTATCTTTGGGGCATCTCTTCGTCCTAGTAGACCTTCCTCTTCTATCTATGGCTCACCTTGTGGTAGCCCATTCTCTTCCATCCTTGGGCCACATCCTAGTAACCCTTCATCTTCTATGGGACACCTGTGGCTCACATCTCCTAGTAGCCCATTCTCTTCAATCCTTGGACCATATCCTCTTCATCCATCATATCATCCCTCTATCTAACAACTGTGGTAAGCCCACCATCATTCCTACCATTCCTATCATCAATCCTAACATACTATTTCTTCTCCCACTTCTCAGGATCAGAAAAATCACACATTAGCTTGTAGGAAACACCAACAGTTTCTTCATCAAGCTAAGATAAAAAATATGAAGAGCTCTAAAGATCTAAACAAATCCAATACCCACAAATCTAAAAATCAAACATGATTCAAGAATGCACACCAATACAACCATCAAGTATGGAAAAAAGTGCAAAAATCTATGGTTAGGGAACTCAAACCCCCACATATAAAATCCATGTTGAAAGATAAGTCGCAGTCACTTATCAAGTATGATCTCACCATGATCATCGAGATTGGAGATAATATCACTCTTGATAAACAATAAGTCCTAGTCTCCTCATTAAATAAATTACAAACATCATTGTTGGATCCTATCACGCAGAGTGAAATTTTTAGTCCCAACTTCCCAATCACTCATCTTCATCATCTTATCCCTTCACAGTTTTCACTTCTCAAAACCATCGAAAATAAAAAGAGAGAAAAATATTCAAACATTACAAAAAAAAATCAAAGGTACAAAGATTAAACATTGCAATTAGGTATTGCATACACATGAATGTTTTTTCCTTCCTTTCTTCATATTCTTCTGCAAGTCTCCCACCATTTTCATCCCTTTGGTGATATTTTGGTTGGTCTATTTATGCTCATTGTGCGAAATTTATCTCTACGGTATCTGTTTGACCTTATTCTTTCATCCTCTTAGTAAATTAAAGAATGACCGACCTCTTATAGATCCTCTCACTATCTTCATTTAATAAACTTGTTGCGAAGACCTTTGGGTGTGTTTATTGACACTAGCCAATGTTGTCATCGGACTCACTTCCACATCCTTCCATCAAGCCATAAGTGGTTCTTAACCCCTTGTAAAATAATCAAGAGAGCTGAAATATTTTTTCAAAAATAAAAAAATAAAATAAAAATCAAAAAAATCAAAAGTAAAACATATATAACTCTCTATTAGGGTATTTCCAGTTTCTCTAGCGGGGCTATGGACACCTAGTTGGCAATAGAGAAATGATGCAACTAGAATCAAATACATCTCCATCGGGGCTATGAACACCTGACTGGTAGCGAAACAATGTAGGACTCTCCTTCCACCCTCCATTCACAAATCACCTTTCCAAATCAATCATTCCTATACATTGGCTAGTTTGTCCTCACTTGCTGCCTATAATATCTTCACTTCAAGAAGTAATGCATTTCCACATGCACACATTGGATCTCTATGAGCAAACAGGGCTAGTGTGTTACCAGGTGTTATTTGGACCTTGTTCAGACTCTTACTTTAGTCTATGTATTGCCTCATGATTTGTGCCTTTAGATCATCACCTTTTCATTTCCAATCATCTAGTTATACTTTGTATATCCATCCATATAATTCACACTTTTCTTCTGCTTCGTTCATAACATCAATGTGTATAAGATTACCTTTTTACCATGTTTGCGGGAAACTTTATCCCTTCTTTCAATAAAAAATCTTGTATTATTTCTATCATCTATTTCTTGACCAACTTGCACTAGGGGCATGCTCACTCCTTCCTGACAGCTCATTGGTTTGAGTTCATCATCACGTTGAGTCGATCCATCCTGGCCTTGATCCAACTTATCTTCTTCATGTATATATGTGAAATATTTTCCCTTGTATATTCTTACCCCTCGTTGGGGGCATCTTTGCATCTTTATTTTCTTGTACATAGCTTTGGAAAACTTTCAAAAAACCCTAAAAATTCACAAAACCCTATAAAATCCAAAAACATGGGTAGAAAAATAAAAAATCCAAAAACATTGGTAAAACAATAAAAAAATCCAAAAACATTGGTAAACCTTCCAAATCCAAAACATAAAAGGAACGATAACTAGATCATACCAAACCAAGAACACATATGCTAATCAAACACCACGATCAATAAGATGAAAGCAACTCACCAGAATAGAATAAAACCTTTGTAAATAAATAAGCAACAATATCATATATTATTATGGAACTCAATGAAATACACTGAGAATGGTTCTTGCTTATATAGGTAAGGAATATCAATCTAAGAACCAGTCAAGGTCGTATATCAAGCCATAAATCAAGGAAATAACTAGTCATCAAAATACTGGTCAAGACCATATATTTAGGAGAGATTTAGACATCAAGGATCTATTCAATACCATAGATCAAGGAAAAAACTATACAAGGAGAGAACTAACAACGAGATAATATCTCTTAATATCTAACTAAGATAAAGGAAATATCCACACACATAAGTGGGTGAGGATAAATACAATAAAGGTAAATAAAGTACCTAGGTGAACATGAGCTAAGGTAAATACCTACTCTAACACCCCCCTCAAGTGAAGCTAGGGGCCGAAATAGAAGTGGCATGTCTACCGTATGAGTCCTGGAAACTAGGCCTGATGAGGTACTCATGTATAATAACAGGGAAAAAAGGACACCACAAGGTACCCAAAACCAGTAACAACAAAGTAAAGAGAGTAAAAACCCGCTGCAAGGCACCCCAAGAAACTCATCTTAAAAAACTCGTACAATGCTGAAGAATTTTGGTGTGCACTGTGGTTTGAATCCACTACTTGATCACAAAACTCAAAAACAACTGACATTGGGCTTCACCAGAATAGTTTCGTATAAGGAGACTATCAATGGAGTGATGTTGAAAGTGTAAGAAAAAATACCAAACATAATTTGATCAACTACTACAAATAAATGTGCCACGATCCAAGAATAATAACCAAATCAACAAGGCAAGTACACAAACTCCAGAGTGTCATGATCTAAGAAAAGCCAAGGAAATAAGGCAAGGAAACGAAAGCCGAAGAAGTAGGATCAACACCACACCCTCCCATACTGCTAAATGGGTGGAGTGATTCTATATGAGTTGCCCAAAATCAACTACTCAAATTGCTGACAAAATATCACTGAACTTCACCAGAATAGATCCCCCATAAGAGATACTATCAACATGCCAAAAGTGTCAAAAATACAGATACAAAATCTCTCAACAAACAAGAGATATGCACTACACATGTTAAAAAAAATTGTTCAAAATAAGAAGAATTACAATTCAAAAGGTATAAAAAGGGGAGCAAGAGGCCGAATGGTGGAGGAGCCATGCTTGTAGAGTCCTCTCAATGAATTCATATGTCACTACCATGAGTGATCAATATCCACCTCAAATCAACATAGATGGATGAAGAAGATGCCTGCATATGACTTGGTGCAAAATGCACAATAGATGCATGCAAAGGAACATCAAAATGTGTGTTAGGTTGATCATGTTTGACCACTGAAATATCAGGTTTCTCAAGCCTAAGTGAAGGTGCAAAACTCATGTGTTGCTTATGATCCTTAGAAAGAGTCAAACGATAAAAAATAAGAGCTCTGTCAATGTGTGATCCTAATAAAGTATCTGCTCAAAAACCAATGTCATGGCGAGAATTCCACTTAACATGTGGAATAGGGGAAACAATAACCTGGTGAATGTCTGCCAATACCTCCGCTAGTGAAACCCATAGAACGGAGCATGCGAGAACTACATGCAGTGGTATGCTTCTCAAAAGAGCCATGCATATGAGTAGAAGTAGGATAAACAACATGTGTTACTGTAATAGGGACATATGTGGAAGAGCATGCAGTAACAAGCCTCATAAGCTTAGGAGCATCAAGAGCAGTAACATGCTTAAAGACTGGCAGATCAATGTCAGTGGGTACAAGAGCAACATCTGCAATTAGACTAAGAGTATGGATATGGCTATCCACAATATGATGGCGATGCTGTAGGCTAACAAGTGTTTTTCTGCAGGGAGTGTATTAGTGTATCCTTATCGTGAATGAGTGATTGTAGAAGAGAATTTTGCTTATTGAGCAATCTATTTTCTTCCACGAATTTTACAATATCCTCTTGAAGTCCACACACTTCAGAGAAAAGCATATCATTCTCAGAATCCATGATAGATACAAGAATACAACTCCTAAAAATTTAGGACGTCGGACTCAACTGAAATTGTGTCCACAATTGATTACAACACTTCTCCATATTTGACACTTTATAATGAGTGCGTGTTATAATATGGAATTTTATAATTATAGTGTAATTCTCAAAATAAATATTTCCAATGGAAAGAGAATGAAAAAATAAGCACTCAAAATCAAGTTACTGATAAAAAAATACAACCTTTTCAATATTATGCTCTACTATTTAAATTAGTTGCCACTAAAACAAAACAAAATGCTCTTGCCTTCAACACACAAATAAAATTAAAGGGGGCTAGAGTTAAGCACCTACTAGTGGGAATCATAAGATATATCTACACACATAAGTGGGTGAGGATAAATACAATAAAGGTAAATAAAGTACCTAGGTGAACATGAGCTAAGGTAAATAGCTACTCTAACAAAACATTGGTAAATCAAATAAAAAAACATTAGTAAACCATTCAAAATCCAAAAACATTGGTAAAACATTCAAAAACTTAATACTATTTTTTTTGGAAAAACATCAAAAATCTAAAATATTGGTAAAACTTCAAAAATCTAAAAACATTGGTAAAACAACAAAATCCAAAACATTAGTAAAATAATCAAAAATCCAAAAAAAATTGGTAAATCATCACAAAATCTTAAAAAATTCATAGGACACAACATCCTCAAACCTTGAAAATTATCCTACAAAACATCTTACTTTAGTGCTTGCTTGTTCTAGTGCACGACATGCGGATCATCTTGACCTTCCTTCATTAACAATGTTGGTTTGCTTGTTATGTCTACCTTCCTCTGTATATATCATTGCTCGGGGTAGTTTCATAGGGCACATTGTTTTTTCATGGGATTTCTATGTCCTTTGTTTATTCCCGTTGTATGTATCCTTAATTGGGTCACCATTTTCACCCTTGTTGTATCGACTCAAACATTTGGAAACTAAAGCTGGATAACAAAACATTGGTGCAACTTTCTTGAAAGTTGTTTGTTTGAGTATGTTTGTTTGTGGTTGTTTATTTGTTGCTCTACTTGTTTAATTTATCATGCTGCATTACTTCCTGTAATTTGCTTTGAGTCAGTCCTTTAACAAAGAATAAAAATTAGTATTATGGCTCTTCATGTCTTTTTACACTTTTATTGTACGCTTATATCAAATAAATAGTTGCTCCTGAGCTATATGGTTTATTGACTATGTTGCGATCTTACTATTCTCCATGCATATTCTTCTCACTTCTAATCTAATTAACTTTCTAGTAATCATTTTCTAATTTTTATCGATTCTAACAATGGCCAACCAGACCCTGTTTGAATCCCTTTCCATTGCTATCAACATATTCTTCTGCAACACCTGGGGCAATAGGGATCATATTTATCCCCCCTCCCCCCTTGTTTCTTCCATCTGTTGAAACTCAAGATTTATTTTCTAAATCAATCAACTTGAACAACGACCAACCAAACCAAGTTTGCCTCTCAATCACGACAGTGTCTTATCCTTTTATTGTGATGTTTCTTTCTTCTTTTCGAGCATCAATCAACCTATTCTATCACCTCATGGACACTTGAGGGGGCATCCTCCATCCTACTAATTTTTATTCTACTCCTTCAAATCATCTATAATTTTCTACTATCTTTGAAGTGGCATCGCTTGAAAGAGTTGGTGAGAATCATATCGAAAAATGTGCACCATGATAAAGTTGCACTCTGAAGGAAACATAATAGCTCCAGCGTAATCACAAGGAGGAATCGATCAATCAATAAAAGAGCTTGCATAACAAAACAAATCTGGCACATAGAGAAAAGAAACCAAAGTGTCTTGGCATACTCATAAATGTTAAATGAAGGGATACATATAGGGTGCTAAGTAACCCTAGTGCATGACACACAAACAAACCCTAAACCTAACCCATGTGAGATGATCCTCCATATGTGTGTGGAGGACATATAGGATCCCACACACCAACACCCCCCTTCATCGAAGCTGGGGGTAGCGACTATGATGAGTTAGATAGAACAAGAAGATACTCCTAAAAAACTAAGAAAGATGTGTCAATGGGGCCCGAAAACTAAAGGACTGATAAGGTGCCCATATACAAACAACATCTTCCTAGAAGAAGAAGAAGAAGAAGAAGAAGAAGAAGAGAAGGACTATATAGCCTGAAGAAGATGAGCACCTGCATAAGACCTCACCCCAAGTGAAGAAACTTCACCTCAGTGAAGGGCTTAGTGAATATATCTAAAATCTGATCAACTGTCTGAATGTACTGAATGTCGATGATACCATCATGAATAAGCTCTTGTATGAAGTGCATATGGATCTCAATGTGCTTTATCCACTGATGTTGAACTGGATTTCTGTAAATTGAGATAGCGGTCGTGTTGTCACATTAAATAATGGTAGGCCTCTGAAAGTGGATGCCAAACATTTTTAGAATACCCTGTAGCTAAACAACCTCTTTAGCAACGTTAACTACTCCTATGTATTTTACCTCTATAGAAGATATCACAATTGCATTCTGCTTCTTGCTAGACCAACTTATAGCACCTGAACCAAGAGAGAAACTATAGCCAGAGGTAGGTTTCCGATGATCTAAGTCATCGGCCCTAGTTAGAATCTGTGAACCCAATCAAGTCAATATCCACCCCTCCAAAATAGTGAATGCCGTCAATATAGGTTGCACAAACACAATGAAGGATTTGCTTAGCTGCTTTCCAATGCAACTCATGTGGTTCCTGCATGATTCTAGACATGATCCCAATAGCATAAGATAAATCTGGTCAAGTGTGGGTCAAGTAAATCAAGCTCCCAACCAACTATCAATAAATGGTACCATCAACCAAGGGAGTAGAGCAATCAGAAACCAACTTAACCCCAGAAAGAAAAGGAGTAGGAGAAGACTTGCAATCGAACATCTAAAAATGAGTAAGCAAGTTAAGATCATACTTAGGTTGCGAAATAAACATTCCTGAGTCAGATTGTGAAATTTGGATCCTAAGAAAGTAATGAAGCAGACATAAGTCAGTCATGGAAAACCTATTGGCCAAGGAAATCTTCACAAAATCAATGATAGAGGAAGAGCTACCTGTGATCAACAAGTCATCAACATAGAGAACAATAATGAGTATGGATTCATCTTACATAAACATTTAGATCAGAGTGACACATAGTAAACCCTGATGTAAATAAAAAGGAGTCCATCTTGGCATACCAAGCCCGAGGGGTTTGTTTAAGGCCATAAAGAGACTTCTTTAACTTAAAAATGAGGGAGGGATCATGGACATAACCTGGAGGTTGTTCCATGTAGATCTCTTCCTCTAGGTCACCATGAAGGAAGGCACTTGTAACATCCATTTGATGGACTTTCCATCTGTTTGCTGTGGAAATGGAAAGGGTCTGTCGAATAGAAGTCATATTCGTAACCGGAGAAAAGGTTTCAGTATAATCAACCTCAGCTATTTGGGAGAAAACCTTAGCTACTAATCATGCTTTAAACTTTTCGACATCTCCATCTACTCCATACTTTGTTCGGAATACCCACTTACACCAAACGATTTTTCTTCCTTTCAGAAGAGGGGTGAGATCCCAAGTATCGTTCTTCATGAGAGAGGAATACTCCTCATCCATGGTAGAATCCCACTCAGGAATACCAGAAGCCTCCCAGAAAGACTGTGGATCAGAGGCAGAGGTAAAGAAAGAGTGGGGTCCAATGAAATATGAGTGAGTACGTCTCATATTTGAAGTATCTCCAACTAAATCTCCAGCACTTTTAAAGTTTTCCTAGCCTAAAGAGGACCAGGAGGATCGGGCTCTGAGTCAGAAGATTCATCACTCGAGTGAGAAGGTACATAGTCCTCATCATCACTACTATCAAAATCAGAAGACTGAAGGCTTTGATGGTCAAGAGGATCAGGAAGAGGAGCACGCTAAACAACATCATCATCTGATGAGTCAGAATTTGAATCAACAAGCTGAAGAACCTCAATAGGTAGAGAAATAGAAGTCAAAGAAGACTCATCGAACTTAACACTTCTCTCAATATAAAGCTCATGAGAAGTAGGATTCAACAATCAATATCCCTTCATGCCATCGAGATACCTTACAAAGATACAAGATTTAGATTATGGTTCCAATGCCTTACGTTTCTTCTTGGGAATCCGAGCTATAGCCTTGGATCCGAAGACTCGAAAGTGCTCAACATCAGGCTTGTGTCCAAACCAGGCTTCAAAGGGTGTCATCCCTCTTACTGCCTTGTGTGGAACATGGTTCTGAATGTAATTAGCACAATTCACTATTTTAGCCCAATACTGTCGAGGAAGAGACTTTGAGTGAATCATACAAGTGGCCATCTCTTTAAGAGTATGGTTCTTTCTTTCTGCTACTCCATTCTATGAAGGGATATAAACAACTGTATGATGTAAGGAGATTCCTTCAGATGTATAGAAATCCATGAACCTATTATTTACATATTCACCTCCATCGTTGGTTTGAAGAACCTTAATAGATCGTTCTACTTGTTTCTAAGCCTTAAAGTCTTGAAAATCTTCAAAGACTTCAGACTTAAGCTTAGGAAAATATACCCAAGTATATCATGAATAGTCATAAATGAAGGTTAGCACATAAAGAGCTCTAGTAAATGAAGGAGACAAAAATGGACCAGAAATATCACTGTGAACAAGATCCAAAGGACTAGTAGCTCTCCAGGACTTTCCTTTGTCAAAGTTCTTTTCAAGATGCTTTCCAAGGGTATAACCCTCACAAAGACCCTTAGAAAACTTGACGTGGGGTAACCCGTTGACCATTTGATTTTGGATCAATTTTTCAAGGTAGTGATAATTTATGTCTGAAATGCTCATGCCATAACTTACTAACTTCATTTGCATGAGTGAGCAAGGCAGTGGGTGTAGAATCAGAAGTAAAGTGGGAAAATGTATACAATCGTGGACGGTGATCCGCCTTTCCCTCAACCACTGTAGTGTCATTGTTAAGCTCACGAATAATCACCGAGTTAGGACCAAATTCCACTCACATTCCTTCACCAAGGTGAGTAATTTGGTAAACTAATAGGAGATTGGTAGAGATATTAGGAACACTCAACACTTGGTTGAATGTTCCCCCATCCATCTCTACTGATCCACTATCGGAAACTGACATTGTCATGTCATTACCCATTGTGATTTGGGACATACCACAAGGCTTAATGCTAGAGAACTCAACATGTGAAGAAGCCATGTGGTGTGAGGCACTTGAAGCTAAAATCCAAGTCAATGAAGGGGCAAATTTGGCTACAACGGCCTTTCCTTTATTCTTATCAGATTTAGAACCTTTGGTAGTAGAAGATTCGACCTTCGGAGCATTTTTTTTATAGACTCAGGAACACCTATTTGATTTTTCTTAAGTAAATGAGTAAGGTGATCAATTTTTTTTCTCATACACATATGCTCTTTATGACCAAGCTTCTTGTAATAGGAACACAAATACTTATCTTTCTATGCTCTAGGATTAGAATTCAAAGTGTTCGTGTTAATTTTAGTTTTGGTCTTGGTTTCCTTCTTAGGTTGATCCTTTTTTTCTTTCTTCTTTTCAGTATTTTTTCCTTACTAGTACTTGCTACAAGGGCATGTGACTTGGACTTGAGAGACCCCATTTGAATGAGTTTGTCCTATTCTTGAATGAGTTGTGACGAAAAACTGTCAAAGGAGGGCATATTATAATCCTTGCCCAAGGAAACTTTTGTAGCGTAAAAATTTGACACAAAGACAAAATATTCATGACCTAACTTAGAGAGAAAATAAAAGATCAGTTGAGAATATTTCTTCTCTACTTGAAATTCTTTTAACAACAATCTAATGTGGACAAACTTAGATAAGAATGCTTGTAGGTTTTCAAAATCACTAGGATTTAACCCTAGTAGTTCGTTTTCCAACTCATACACTCTCATGTCATCTTGTTGTCCAAACATTTGATCTAACGTTTTCCACATAGAATTAGGTGTTTCAGACGACTTAATGTGGAAGAGCAAGTCAGGAGAAATAGACATGTAAAGAAGACCTAAAGCTTCATCACTACGGTTTAACCACTTATATTTTTTAGGGTCGTCATCTAGTTCAGTCTCAGTTCCCATGGTGATGCGGAATAACCCTTTACCCCTTAGTTTCATAATTATTTTCGATCTCCATTCAAAGAAGTTGAATGATGTAAGTAAAGGAATTGAAAGTGCATCCATAGTGAAAAGAGAGAAATAATGTAGAAAAGAAACACAAGAATCACAACCACCCAAGACAATATAATTACCCCCTACTTTCGACACTTTATAGTTTAGTGCGTTGAATACAATCGGGTCCAAGCATCCATCTTGAAACATTTGGTAACTCACCTTGCAATCAACATAATAATGCGCAAGAGAGGAGACCATAATTGTGTTTTGTGGAGCGTAACAAAGTGACACCGTACACAAGCATAATTGCAAAAAACTAGGAAGGAGGTGAAATCAAATCCTAGTTGTGAGAAAAAGTATCTAACGTCGCAAAGGATACCCCCTTGCTGCAAACTATGGTGGATGCGCTCACTAGTTGTAAGCAATAATAAGGGTAAAATACAATGTTTTAAACAAACTCAAGATGATTCCGAAAGATCTTCAGAACACCCGAAAAACACTCAGAAGGCAAATGAGAGCTCAGAGTGTTACTGCACACTTGAGCGCACGATTAGTAAAAAAATCGACAATAACGCTTAAAAAATTATTGTTTATAAACGTCTAGTTTAGCTAATTTTAGAGCTTTTGGAGTTTAAAAAAAATGATATTAAAAAATATTAATTTAAAAAAACGATATTATTGACTAATCGAAAAAGAAGGTTAAATTTGAAATTAATAAAACTAGATTTAATATAATTAAATCTAATTAATTTCAAATAATAAAAAACTAATTAAGATTTAATTAAATCCTAATATTTTAAATACTCTCCTTTTTAAAGAAAGTCAAATTTCCACTTACAATTTTAAAAAAATTCAGGATAAGACCTAATAAGATCTATTAAAGAAACTTACTAAGATCTAGAAGATCTATTAAATTTAAAAGCAATTAATTTCTATTAATATATGTTAATAGAAATATAAAGAAAAACTTACCAATGGAAAAAGCATGCACCAAATTGAAATGAAGCTAAATTTACAAAAAAATGCGAGTTCGTTGGTTTGAGTGCAGTCAGTTTGGAGGGAGAATCCGCGGTGGCTAAGTGTTGGAGACTGCCATTGGGAGGGGAGGAGATGCAAGTGTTAGAGACCCACTACCCCAGCAAAGCAAACAACAACCTCAAATACCAACAACTCGGGGAGGAGCTTGCAATAACAAACAACAACAGACAACAACGCACGACCAACAAACCAGATGAGACCATGACCATGACCATGTAGGTCAAAAAGGACTCGACCACAACAAAGAAAATGCGAGCCAGAGAACACGAGCTTGGTGGAGAGATCGATTGAGAGGTGTTGGGAGCTCAGAGAGATAGAACACAAGCCAAGCCACAGTGAAAAAAACAACTTAGTCAGAGTGCAAAAAATGCACCCACATGACTCACCCAAAAAAAAATGACTCGCAAACACCAAAGTAACTTGCAAAGAAGAGCTCGAAGAGGAGCTTGGTAAGGTTGCAGGAGCTCATAGGCAGGAGCTCGGTGGAGAGCAGTGCACCAAAAATACCAAACTTCAACTAAAAATTTAAACTTGAATCTCTGCAAATCTAGCATGCAAACACAGAAGAGAGACCGAAAGATAAAGATCTAAAAAAAATCCAGTTTAATAAAAATTTAAAAAACCAGAAAAAATAACCTCTGTTTTTAACTGATCTCCAAATGTAGCTGTAAAACCCTTGAAAACTTAAGGAGATCTGCACATGCACGAAGAACACAACAAAACCGAAAACTTTCCAAGGGCAATTTGTTAAGAATGTTAGCAATAAATTTCTAGAAATATAATGATTGAAAAACTTGCACGAGGAGTAAAAAAATGAAACCAAGAGTAATCGCAACTCAGATGATGAATGCACGTTTACCCAATCTCAACTCTGGTACCATGAAAAAGTTGGCGAGAATCGTATCAAAAACTATGCACCACGATAAAGTTACACTCTGAAGGAAATGTAATAGCTCCAACTTAATCACAAGGAGGAATCAATCAATCAATGGAAGAGCTTGCATAATAGAAAAAATCTTGCACATAGAGAAAAGACAACAGATTGTCTTAACATACTCATAAATGTCAAATGAAGGGATACATATAGGGTGCTGAGTAACCCTAGTGCATGACACACAAGAAAACCCTAAGCCTAACCCTAAACCTAACCCATGTGAGATGACCCTCCATATGTGTGTGGAGGACATATAGGATCCCACACACCAACATCGCTTGTGTTACACCACACTAAATATGGGACAATGTAGACACCTAAATCTGACTATGGAATTTTACTACTAAAATTACACTATTTATCGTCTTTTCTGAAATTTCATTATAATTGGCAATTTCTCGCTAATTAGCTAACATTACCCTTCATTTCAGTCAATTAATGACACTTCGTTAATTAACTAGCCTTTCCTTCATTCTAGATGCCAATTAACGACACTTCATTAGTTATAATCATCTTCTAATCAATTATTTAAGTAATATTAGTTAATTAAGCCTATTTAATCAATAAAACTTCTTATTGGTTGAATCCCTTCAAATTCTACCAATTTCTTTCTAAATCATTTCCAAATGGCTTTTACAAGCTTATTTTGGTATATTAATTAATATTAGTTGATTAATTAAATCATATCCAACTCCCATGAGTTGCTAATCACTAATTAATTCCTTCTAATCATGCTTATCCCTTTCTAATTCTACTTTATCTTTTTCCCACATTCTCTAGGTTTGTAGCTTCTCCCAAATTGGAAAGCTATATGAACAACCTAGTACCTTCCTTCTAGTCTTACACCATTTACACTATTCATACCACTATTACTATATGCATATGATAAGAGCAATTCAATTTTGAAAAGTTGATTGATCTAACATCGATTCTATCCTCTACTTGCAAAGAGCAATAAGGGAAGAACCATAAATGGAAATAAAGCCATATTGGTGAGATACCTTTTTCTTCATGGAGATAACATCCTTTGATTGCATGTAGTTGCGTTCAGCTCAACAAAATGAGTACCTATAATCACAAAGCCCAGCCAAAATCTCAAGGGATGGTTTAGTATTTCATGTTTAATTGGATACATTAGTTAGCTTTTTCCTTTCTATGGCTTTATCATGATGCTTTGTTAGATTAGATTAGTTATTGAGATTACTTGGTGTTAGTTTCTATTGATTAACTTAGCTTGGTTTAATCACATGCATACAACATCCTTGCTAAGAAGTCTATCACTTCTCAAGATTGAATTTGTTAGGAAAATCAACATTTAATCTACTAATATTTTTCTTGTCTAGTTGTCCCTTTGTTGTGCAGGTTATCGAGCTCTCCGTGGAGAGGACCTTTGCACCCATATCTCATCTTCTTCATCATCACATATTAGGAGGTAGCCTTAAACCCTCCCATAGATTGGAGTTTCTTATTTTCTTGCACACCATTCTGTTAACTTGAAACATGAGCGGGAAAAATCATCAAACACATTAATGACAACACTAAAACCCAATGGCCAATAGGAGTACCCTCCCACCCTCTCTTGTAAAATAATCAAGTGTACACTTTCCTTTATTTTGCTTTTCCTACTTACATATTGCTATTTTCACACTGAGTTAAAATTTTTGAAGTTGAAGTTTGATTTCTTGTAATATGGACATTAATTACAATTTTTATCTACAGGTACTCATCTTGGGAAAAAAATACAACCGGAAAAAGACAAAGTCCTAACACAAGCACAAGCCTTTGGGTGAAGACAAAGTGTGTTTACACACTTAGGTAACTTTTCCTTTAAGTACACAATTTTCAATTTCATACTTGAAGGGGAGGAAATTGAAAGAAATCGCCCATTAAAATCCTTAGCCCTTGGACATATGGTATGGTCATATGAGGGCTTAAAGATTGTGATTCCTACTAGTATGTGCTTAACTTGAGCCCCCTTGAATTTTATTTGTGTGGTGAAGGAAACAATAATTTATTTTGTTTTAGTGGCAACTAAAATAAATAACAGAGCAAAATATTAAAAATCTTGTAACTTTTGATCGGTAACTCTGTTTTGAGTGTCATTTTTTGTAAAAGTGCTTGTTTTTTCATGCTCTTTCCATTGGAAATATTTATTTTGAGACTTGCACTATAATTATAAGTGCCAAATATGGAGGAGTGTTGTAACCAATTGTGGATGTAATTTTGGCTGAGCCCGACGTCCTAAACTTCTGGGAGTTGCAATTTCTATCTATCATAGATTCTTAGAATGATATGCTTTTCTTTAAAGTGTGTGGACTTCAAGAGAATATTGTAAAATTTGTGGAAGAAAATAGATCGCTCAAGAAGCAAAATTCTCTTCTACAATCACTCATTCATGATAAGGATACAATAATACACTTCCTGCAGAACAAACTTGGTAGCCTATAACATCGCCATCATATTGTGGACAACCATATCCATGCTCCTAGTCCACTTGCAGCTATTGCTCTTGAACCCACTGACATTGATCTGTCAGTCTGTTCCTGCTCTTAATGCTCATACACCTATGAAGCTTGTTACTGTATGCTTTTCACATCTGTGCCTATTATAGTACCACATGTTGTGTATCCTACTTCTGCTCAACTACATGGATTTTTTGAGAAACATACCACTGCATTTAGTTCTCGCATGCTATGTTCTATAGGTCTTACTAGCGGAGTCATTGACAGATATTCACAGGGTATTGTTTCCTCTTTTCCACATGTTAAGTGGAATTCTCTCATCATGACATTGGTTTTTGAGCAGATACTTCATTGGGATCACACATTGACAGAGCTCCTTTTTTTGTTTGCTCGACTCTTTCATAGGATCATGAGCAACACATGAGTTCTGCACCTTCACTCAGGCTTGAGAAACCTAAGATTTCAGCTGTCAAACATGATCAACCTAACACACATTCTGATGTTCTTTTGCATGCACCCATTGTGCATTTTACACCAAGTCATATGCAGGCATCTTCTTCATCCATTCGTGTTGATTTGGGGTGGATATCTGATCACTCATGGTGGCGACATAGGCATTCATTGAGAGGACTCTACATGCATGGCTCCTCCACCATTTGGCCTCTTGCTCCACTTTATATACCTTATGCATTGTGTTGCTTCTTGTTTTGAGCATTTTTCTTTAGCAGGTGTAGTGTATCCCTCTTGTTTGTTGAGAGATTGTGTATCTGTATTTTCGACACTTTTGGCATGTTGATAGTATCTCTTATGGGGGATCTATTCTGGTGCATTCCAGTGTTAGTTTTTCAATGTTTGAGTAGTTGTTTTGACAACTCATACAAATTTGTAGTGCTACTGCACCCATTCAGCAGTATGGGAGGGTGTGGTGTTGATCATGCTTCTTCGGGTTTTGTGTCCTTGCCTTATTACCTTGGCTTTTCTTGGATTATGACACTTTGAATTTTGTGTCCTTGCCTTTTTGATTTGGTCTTTGTTCTTGGATCGTGGCACACCTATTTGCAGTAGTTGATTGAATTATGTTTGATGTTTTTTTGCACTTTCGACATCACTCTGTTGACAGTCTCCTTATATGGAGCTATTATGGTGAAACCCAGTGTCAGTTGTTTTTGAGTTTTGTGATCGAGTAGCGGATTCAGACCACAGTGCACACCAACCTTCATCAGCATTGTACGAGTTTTTTGAGCCGAGATTCTTGGGATGCCTTGGAGCGAGTCTTTACTCTCTTTACTTTGTTTTTACTGGTTTTGGGTACCTCGAGGTGTGCCTTTTTTTCCCAGTTATTGTACATGAGTACCTCATCATGCCTAGTTGCCAGGACTCATACTGTGGACATGCCACATCTATTTTGACCCCTAGCTTCACTTGAGGGGGGGGTGTTAGAGTAGGTATTTACCTTAGCTCATGTTTACCTAGGTACTTTATTTACCTTTATTGTATTTATCCTCACCCACTCATGTGTGTGGATATTTCTTTTATCTTATTTAGATCTTAGGAGATATTATCTAGTTGTTAGGTATAGTTCTTTCTTTGATTTATGGTATTGACTAGTTCTTTCCTTGATCTATGGTATTGACTAGATCCTTGATGTCTAGTTCTCTCCTAAATCTATGGTCTTGACTAGTTCTTTGATGACTAGTTATTTCCTTGATTTATGGCTTGATTTACGACCTTGACTGGTTCTTGGATTGTTATTACTTTCCTATTTAAGCAAGGCCCATTCTCAATATATTGCATTGAGTTCCATAATAATATATGACATTGTTGCTCATTTGTTTGCAAAGGTTTTATATAAAGTTATTCTAGCGAATTGCTTTCATCTTATTGATTGTGGTGTTTGATTAGTATCTGTGTTCTTGGCTTGGTACGATCTGGTTATCGTTCCTTTTAGAAATAAAGACACTCATTTTGGTAATTTATGGCTTACAATAATACAAATTGTACAACACTTTTACACTAGCCCATACTTGCTCAATTTGACCAATTATGTTATCCCTAGCTATATCTCACTCGTTATTACTTGCACACACAACCTATTTGTTTGCATAACGATCATATTAATTCAACAAATCAAGCTATACCCTCGCATACGAAAATTCTAATTTTTAAATTACTCGCACATGCATCTAGGACCATAGCATCCAAAAAGGGATGTAGCCTCCGTAGGCTATGGGTCAACCTAAACGCTTTCATAACTTTCCCTCTAATGAAACTTTTGTCAACTTGAATTTATTTGTTACAATCCTAATCAGCTTCACCCAAGTTTTCCAAATCCAAAACACACACACACACACACAAGTTATTAATCTCTCATTAAGGGAAGGAGGAGGGCATTCTATCTACTTGGAACTCAGTATTCTAATGAGAAAATACTAAGAGCAACCATAATTAAAGTTACTCTAAGACTCCCTTGAGATTCATATACTCTGCATACTCATTCTAGGGTAGTTATCTACTCAAATTTGCAAGTATAAAGAGTACATCAGCTCAAGTCAAGCTAGGGAAAGGGTAAAGTATAATCACATTGTTGTAAGCTCATGGTCATCAATTTTGTTGCATACATTCTAGAGATCTCATGATAAGTGACAAAAAAGTGTAATTTGATCCCTCTTCAGAGTAGTGGCAACATTGGTGGTGTGCAGGGGTGCCCATAACATCACTGACATTTGTTTTACAGAACTCTCTAACCATCTAGGGTTTTGAAGATTTAATCATCTACACAACAGACATCACACATTTTTGAAGGTCCAAGTTTCATACAAGAATAAATAAAAAATTAATGCACATGCCCATAAAGTTTTAGGAGTTGAAAGCATAAAGGGGCACGACTATATGAAAGGACCATAACATCCATACGCTTTGGCCCGTGAAATATTCTTTGGTCTGAGAAACTTTGTAGGACATAGTTTCAGACATGAAGCTTTATCAGATCAGTACAAGCCCTTTTTAGTCATCAACCTGATCCAAATCAACACATAATCTATAATATTAGTTGAGTCACTCTCTATTTACTATTGCTAGTATTTTGTTTCATTATTTATATTTATTCATTTATTATCTTGGTATTGCTACAATTAGCTTTGGAAATTAATTAATTAAGATAATCTACCATCAGTTACTGACCCCATTAAATTTAACCATTTTGGTTAAATCAAAACTATCATGGATTTTGATATTGAACATGGATTAAGAAGGTGAACATCAAATTGGATGTTAGTTTTGATACCACCCAAGAACATGTCATTTAGATGATCCTCTAAGATGTCATCTATACGTAAGGATATATTTTATAACTTCTAGAGATAATCTTTTATTGTTTCCATTTGTCGCAACTTTGTTATCTGACTAAAATAACTCTCCATAACATTGTTAATATAGTGCATTAGGAGCTCATACGCAAAAATTAACCAAGCATCAGGGATACCATTATTATTTTTCTAGTCACACACCCATCTATACCAAATGAAATGTTTTGGTTCTAGATACAAGGATGTAAATATGACCTTCTGTCCACTTGGAACTTAATGCACCTCAAAATAATTATCCATTGGATTGATCCAAATGATTGGGTCCTTACCATCAAATTTACCCATCTCCACTTTTGTTATCATATTTCTACCCCCTAAATAAGAAAAAGATGAGTGATTGGCTATGATAAATTGGAATTATGGTTAATTAGAAGCCTTAATGACCTATTTGGGTGTTTTTGAGTTATGATCGTGGTTTTAGACTAGAAATGACTACCATGAATTTTACATTGACCTCGTCTAGAGCCTCTTTTGTCACCATTATTGATTGTAAAGTACGTAGATCATGCTCAAGATGATTGATTCTATGATCTCTTGAGGAAAACCCTAGGGTCAAGGATTCAATAAGTATTCCTTCTAAGTCAATATCTTGAGTATTATTCCTTGGAGTGGTGTTATCCTTTCCTTTTCCTCTAGTTTGTGGACATCTTATGGTTTTTTTTTTCTAGATTTAGGGTTTAAGGTTTAAGCTTAGGGTAGGGATTTAAGGTTTAGATTTTTTTGAAATATTTTAGGTGAATAGAAAAAATCACAAGCAACAAACCCTTTATAAAATTTTGTAGGGTTTACAAAAATTTAAGGAAATTATAAAACTTCCACCAATATGGGCTTATGGAGTAACTTTATCAAAAACCCTTAAATCACAAAAAAATTTGTAAAACAAATCAAAGAAGTTTTGAATCTTGGAGAGGACCTTGATTGATTTTCAAAATTTAAAAAAATAAATGGCTGTTTTTTTTTAACTTATGAGATATGGTTGAATCCTCAAAATTAAGGTTTTTGACCTAATTTTTTCCCAAATTGAAGCTCTGATACCACTTATAAAGAACTTAGATAGATAAGAAGAATACCAATAATAAAACACCAAAGAACACCAAAATAGAGAAATTATATGATAATCTGCAAGTATAAATGACTTATCCACTTCGAGGGGGCAACCTCTGAACCTTACAATAAAACTCAAATGTTCAATATGGAAATCATCTACTATTTAGTAACTCTTATATATACCCTACTATATTATGTAAAGCACTTAGGTCTACCCACTAAGTATATAATATCATAAGTAAATCTGATAAGAGATGTTAATAGATAATTTTAGCCATATTTCAACTATGTATATCTCGATATATAACTTGGGATTAAGGGTGAAACATAAGGCAAGCTTCGTGCAAGGTGTGTGATGCCACAAGACTCTACGTAAAAAGGTAAGTGTGTGAGTATAAGTCCTTAGTTCTCCTCCTCAACTTGAGGTTAACTGTTATCAGATCTGAAGGACACCTTGAGTTGAAGAAGTGAAAGCAATCCTTCTCTTTAGTTGATACAATGGGATATTCTTAGAGTGTGGCTGACTCAAGTTGAAAAGAACCTCCAGAGAGGGATGCTTCCCTAGATCAATCTCCTAAACTAGTTTCTTGCTAGGGATAAGAGATAAAATTAACATAAACTCACAAAATATGAAAAGTAAGGTGATACACCAATGTTTTGGGGACTTATGACTACATGAGACACATTATTAGACCCTTAACGACCTGCAAATATCACTTCATTTGCTATTTGATCGACCCAAGAGTTTCACCAAGGCATGAAAAAGCTATTAATATAGCATGGGAGGGTAGATATGAGGTCTTTTCCACTTCCAAACTAATCAAAAAACTATACTTGCACTTAAAATGACCTGTAAAAGCTTCAAAACATATTAATGGAGGTGAAGAGACTCATAAACATGCAAAAGAAATAAGACATTCACTTAATCATACTAGTGAACTCGTATACCACATTTCAATTCAACTTGTAAATGGAGGAATTCAGTCTTTTATTACATCAAATAGGTTGTGGGGAACAAAATTTGGCATAGCCTTGGCATGAAAAAATCATAAGCCTTCCCTAATGCTCAAAAGCATGGGTACATATAGAATAGAGAAGGGAAAAGTAAGAAGAAGAGAAGTGGAGTTGGAACTACTCAACACTTTAGTGCCCCTTAGTTTTCTCCTAGAACTCAAGAGTTCCTCAACTCCCTCTCTCAAATTGAACACTTCAACTTTGAGTTTGAAGCTTCAGTTAGAGACTAGTTAGAGACAAATCCAATTCCAACTCTCAAATGCATAATTTGACCCTTTGTAATTAAATTACAATTATGTAATAATAATCATGCACATGATTTACAAAGGATAAAATGATGAGTTTGCATGGCATTATCTTCATGTACAACCTTCGTCAACCTTTCCTTTTGTAAAAAATAAGGAAATCATTTGGCCCTTAGCAAAAATTTAGGAAATAATTGGTTTTCTTCACAATAATTAAGGAAATACTTGGTATCCTTCCTTTGGCTTTGGGCATATATGAGGTAATCAATTGATTAATTTGACCTTGGGAAAACTATGCATTATTCCCCACCATGTTGCAAATAATTAATATAATTATTGTAATCCCATCTACGTGGGCATCTGGTTAAGAGTGATTGAAGTTTTTAAACAACAAGTGGCTTTAACCATGGTTAAAATTGACCATGGTTAAGGCCACTTGGTCGACCCATCTCATCCATTAGGGTTGAAACCCTAAACATGTTTCATTTGGCATTTGATTTTCTTGTGCTTTGGCTTGGAAGGATTGTTGAAACCCTAGTTTTTTGTGCTTGGACGCTATGAATTTATGCTTTGTATCAACTTGGAATGCCATGTCTATGGGCTCAAGCTCGTGATTTCTTCTCTTACTCATTATGTTATGGTTTTTCCCTGTTTGGGATCTACAATTTCTTATTCAGACACCATTATTAATGAGTTGGAGCTCTAGTTTTTGATGGAACACCATGGCTATACTCATGTGGCTCGAACCTACTATTATTTGAGCTCGCCGCTATGATCTATGAGTTATTTTATCTCTATTTGGCTATGGTTTCCCCTTGGGTTATGCTTGGATGAGTTCGAGCTAGCTGTAACACACCGTTTATTTTAGGTTTGAGCTCTGCATCTACTTAGCTCGACATGATCTTCTATCAGCTTGCTGTGGTATACCATTATTTTTTTGGAGATCTGTTCTTTTCTTTGTTTGAGTTGTGTTCTATCACCATGTTTTTTTTCTCTTGTTCGATGTTGTTGTCTTGCTCGAGTTCTGTATGGTTTACTCTGAGCTCAAACCTTGTGTTTGTAGCTCGACCCAAGTTTTTGGAGGGTTAGAGTTGTGTTTCTATTCATTCGAGCTATGGTTGGTAAACTCAGTTTTGGCCTATCCTGTAGCTTGGTCTTGATTTATAATGGCTCGGCCTTGATTGTGAGTTGTGCTCCCTTCCTTTAGCAGCACTCCATGGGTTCGAGCTCTCTGTTGTAGCTTGCATCTACTCTTGACTTTGATTTTGGTGAGTACTTGTTTACATTACCAGTATGGGTACTTGGAAAACTTGGGAGTTTTTAAAAACATGACCCATATTTTTATTTAATGGTTGCAACTTTTGTCTTTATTAGCACACTCTGAAAGCCATTTTCAGATCTGCAAATTTTTCATTTCTCGAAACTTGTATTCTTTGAAAAATGTATGGCTAGATACAGTTGAAATGACTCCCAATAATATACATTTTTCACATTTAGATTTAGAAAAGAAATCTACAATTTTGAGATCGTTTATCCTTTTTATGAAAAGAAGAAAGAAAATTCAATTGTTTATTGTCCTGATAGGACCCTACACTCTGTTTTTTCATTATTGCATATGAATGAAAGAAAGGAAATGAGAAAATCTGTTGTTCATCATGTTAGGGAAATAATGCCAAGTGGGGATGCCGTTTAGGTGGACCACCACTTCATGCCCCATATTTAAGAGTTTATTTATAAACTTTAGTTGGTCCCCACATTTAATTAAATCATTTGTATTTAATTATAAGAGTGAAACGGTGCAATCGATTCACCCGCTCTATTTAAAATAGGGTGATCCCTCATGGGATTTGATATATCATTGTTAGATCAATTGCAAACATTGTATATGATCAATCAAGATATAATTTTAATTGTGCAGTTGCGAGAGTATGCAAAATATTTAGTATTTCAACATTGTATTACTCTACAGTTATTTTGTGGTGGACTGAGGAAGTGGAATTACTGGGTAAAATCTCTATGTAAATTCTAATAAAAGGCAATCCTTTATTTTAGAGTGGGGATTTTCCTTCGGGTTTCCCCACTATAAATATGTCATTCCTTTGTCACATGTTATTTACATTTACAATATTTTACTTTGTATAGTTTTTTTTGATGAGTAAATACTTTTGACCGGAGCTATGAACTGGAGGGGTAAAGGCCCCTACCTAACAACAGAGCAAAAGAAGAGAATGGGGGAAGAGGGGAGAGAATAGAAAAACAATCGAAGCAGGAGGGGAGAAAGAGGAAGAAGGAATTAAGCGCAATGGGGGACAAAGAAGTCAAAAGAAAAAACCGCATCAGGAGGATGCCAAAAAGCTCAGCCCGGTCAAAGAGATTAGCCATGGGACGTGCTGATATGTTCATTAGTAGCTCTGAGCAGTAGAGTGAAAGCAGCGCCGACATTGTCTTTCAGCTCATTGAGGTTATCGATCGCAGAGTACACTGGGAATAAGGCTGCATCAATGTCGACTGCAGGGAGGAAGTGATGATCCAACGATGAATGAAAGATCTGAGCAAAGGTAACCAAATCATGGTATTGGCTGCAAGCCATTGGATGCCATGACCAAAACCTAGTGCAAGCTCATCAACCTCCTCAACCCACAGTAGAGGATTTGGGAGGGAAAAATCAATCAACTATTTGTGTAAACTCACCTTGTGGACTAGGTAAATTTCATCCTCTGCAACGAACTCAACAACAACAGGTTTGTGATGGAGGAGGTAGAAAGAGAAAAAGGCCAACACGATGTCCGAATCTGTCCTGGGATGCTGAGAATGGAAATGTTAAGAATCCCCCAGGATGGATTCGATTGCTTCTGCTTCCTTAGATGAAGAATACCTGAAAATGGAAGAAAGATGGTGACGATCAATAGCAGTAGAATCGGTCAGTTCCCGAAACTGACCATGAAGAGCTACGAACGGGAATCCTACGAAGGCCATGGGAATAGAAAACAAATAGTCCAGTAGGTCGAGGGTGTGCTGAAAAATGTAGCTCTAAGTCATACTTAAGGGGTCTATGACATAGAATACCAGGAACTATCTTTTAGAGGAAAGGATAGACGTGAGACCTTCCCAGGATGTAGCATCAATGGAAACAATTGCTGCATGTTAGAAGTCAATCGCAAAATTTGCTAAAAGATTTGCCACCGAGTTGGACTCTCGAAAAATGTGACTGATACTCCAAAATTTGAGTTTACCGAGCTAGAAGATGACGGACTAGATGAAAGGATTGATGCGCCAGGATGGGGCATAACCCTTCGAAATGAAAAAGGTAATTATTTGGGAGTCACCCTCAATTTGCATAGTATGCCCACCCATTTTGATGGCTATTTTGACTCCCTCTAAGAGGGCTTGTACTTCCGCCAGGTTGCAGGAACAATTGCTCAATGGAAAGGATCCCGCCACAATGAGGATACCAGCATCATCATAGAGAATGCAGTCGGCCCCTGAAGTACCTGGATTGCCTCTAGAAGCATCGTTGAAATTTAATTTCCAAGAGCCTTTGGGGGAAGGTCTCCAGAAAGCCTGTTCCCTGCAAATGAGCTTCTGAACTTGGGAAAGGCCTCGTTTGACAATGGATCAAGGTTTTGGAATTTTGATGAGAGGCCAAGACTTAGAAATGCGAGCATCCAACGAGGAGAACAAAGGATTATTCAAACTATTCTTGGAAATGATTTTAGAGATGGAAACTTCTAATTTACTCAAAAAGGTGGAAAGAGAACTCAGTTGATTATAATAAAGGTGCAAATTTTTCTCCCACCAGATGTGCCACATGAGAAAAAATGGGGCTACTTTCCAAATGGAACTCAAAGAACTATTGGAACTCAAAGAGGGCCAAGACAGAAGGGAGTATTTAATGTTGTTGCAATGAACCCAGGAGAGATTAAGTTTTCCCAATAGCCATTACCAACCTTGACCAACAAAGGGGAAATTGAGGAAGAGATGATTGAGATCTTCTTCCGCTTGACCGCAAAGGACACATTTGGAGGGGCCAGCAAAAACCCAGGATCTTCTTTGTAATTGGGTAAGGACTTTATTTTTGAGGATGAGCCAGCTGAAGATTGCCACTTTAGGAATAAGAGAGGAGTGCCAATTATTTCACTCGGAATGACGAGGTTAGGGTTAGGAGGAATACCTGTTGAATGTCGAGATGGTGTGCGCGTACCGTAGAGAAAGATCAGGTTGACTGCGAAGAACTCCTTTTTGTCTTGGAAGGACTACCTGCAAATAAGAACACAAGACCACAAGATTTTGATTAAACAATAAATGAGGGAAACTGCCTTGGGCCCAGGAAATATAAAACTTCCTTTCGAAGGTGGTCAGTTCCCCTGCTAATATGAATTAACACAAAAGACTGCAAAGATATCAATTAAATTGTTTCGTTGAACTGGGTAGGGGAAAGGCTGGTTTTCTGGTTTTGATCAGAGGAACCGATGCCGGTTACTGATAACCGATGCCGGTTACTGATAACCGATACCGGTGGGTTCTAGGATCTTCTTGGTAGCTATGGTGTTTTGTAAGGCTGGTTTATGGATGATATTAGGAAATGGGATGATTAGAAGCAAAAGAATAACAGTTAGATGCAATGACACGTTGGGTAGTAGATTCAGAGACGGATTTAGGAGGACTGAAATTCACAGAGCATAAGAAATGTTATAACAGAGGACATGCAAGATGTGACTTACTGGTTTTGACAAAGATGCAAGTTGATCTCCTTGGTTGTAAACACTTCTGGTATTTCCACTCGTCTCTGCTCTGTCAAGTGAAGATCTGGACTCTGTTCCTCGCTCGCAATGCTCTCTGTTGATCCAGAAATCCTTTGACTGATCTCCAAAATGAAATTCCGATCCGTTGTTTTGGTTTGGGGAGCCCATTTACAGGGAACCGATGGCGGTTGCGTAACCGACGGCGGTCGAGTAGGAACCGGCATCGGTAAGGAAAAAGTAGGCTATTTTTAGTAAAATAGCCCACCTTCCCTGCTTTTCTCCCGAGAGATCAGTTGCGGGCTTGGTCAAGTGGCTAGAAGGTCGGCTTTGGGTGCGAGTAAGGAGGCATTAGTTATGGATGTGAGTCTAGACCAAGTCATGGGTCTTAATTAGGTTAGTTTAGGGTTAGGGCTAGGTCATGATGAGGTGGCAAAGTGAGGTGGCGGGTAAGGTGATGTGGATTTATCAATTATAAGGTAATTAATAAATAATTGTGTAAGGTTTAGGTGATGAGGTTAGATTGCGAGATGAGATGCGGGTCACAAGGGGTCGTAAGACACGAATTTGGTGTCTACATTAGCCCCTTATTGTCGTGTAGCTTGTTCTGTAAAGCTGCGCGGACAATAATATGAAGTGGTTTCTCATGTTAAGGATATAGGTAATCCCCCTCAAATCTATCGCAGATTGAGTGAACGGGAAATCAGGGATAGGGTTGATAAAGGGTACATGTTGTAGAGAGGATGGTAAGGTGGTGGGGTAGGTCCAAGGAAGCAGACGCATGTTGAAATGCAATAGTACGACGAGGGTACATGATTTGACAAGCAAACCAGCAATGTGTAGGCAAAGGTCGATAGTTTATCCAAACAAGGGTGATATAATCCTGGTATCCAAGGCATAGGAAGTAGCTCCAGGGTATATAACAGGTGAGGTACAGGAACGTTTAGGCATGTTCGGCAGTACCAAATGGTTGGTTTGGTTGAGATAAACGTCACGGTCTAGGTCTAGGCAAAGTTGGTCGACAGATCAAGTCAAGGACCCTAATCATGCTAAAACACGAACAGGTGAGCTCGATTGAACAAAAGGTACATGATGGATGGATAAAATAAAACGTTGATTGTGGGTATGGTATTGAAGTGATACGGCCTTGGGTCGGGCCAAGTGGTTGGGCGGTGGCCCTGGGTCAGGTCATAAGGGTAGAGTGAGGCCTTGGGTAGGTCAAAGTTAGGGCGAGGCCTTGGGTGGGGCTGGATAGGTAGGTTGAGGCCTTGGGTCAGGCCAAATGGTTAGGGCGAGGCCTTGGGTCGGGCCGGATGGGTAGGTTGAGGCCTTGGGTCGGGCCGGATAGGTAGGTTGAGGCCTTGGGTCGGGCCTAATGGTTAGGGCGAGGCCTTGGGTCGGGCCTAATGGGTAGGTTGAGGCCTTGAGGCCTTAGGTCGGGCCGAATAGGGGTGAGGCCTTGGGTCGGGCCAAATGGGTAGGGCGAGGCCTTGGGTCGGGCCGAATGGGTAGGTTGAGGCCTTGGGTCGGGCCGAATGGGTAGGTTGAGGCCTTGGGTCGGGCCGAATGGGTAGGTTGAGGCCTTGGGTCGGGCCGAATAGGTAGGTTGAGGCCTTAGGTCGGGCCGAATAGGTAGGTTGAGGCCTTAGGTCGGGCCGAATAGGTAGGTTGAGGCCTTAGGTCAGGCTGGACAAGTGAACAAATGGTGTGCAGCAAAGGTGGATAGAGGCGATATTGGTGAAAAAGAGGCAAGGAGTAAATAAGGGCAAAGAATGGGGTGAAAGTTGGGTAGAGAACCGATGTCGATTCTGCATGACCGATATCGGTTAAGGGACCGATACCGGTTCCTTAGGGCAAAATGAAACCGATATCGGTGAAAGGCGAAAAACCTATAAAAAGAAAAATACGGCTTGTCATTGTCACTTTTGTTATTTGCAAACCAAATCGACTTGTCTGACGTGGAGAGTTGGGATTAGAGGCTTGATTGAGTGAGGTGGAGCTATTGTATTGGCGGAGAGAGTTGATAGTGGGCCCGATTAAGGAGGAGGCAGCAGTTGATTGGCCGGGGACCCAGCAGATCAGGATTGGAGCCATGGCACAGGCAGGAGGAGCTGGAGGGGCTGGACCAGCTGGACCGCCACCACCCATCCCACCACGACGACGTGTCGTCGTTCGGGTAGATTCGAAACTCTTTAATTTGGTGATTTGGTTGTATTATGCTAAATTGGGGGTTTGGGTAGGAATTAACCTTTTTTAGGAAATAATGAGAAAATGGAAATGATTTGAAAAAGGGAGAGGGTAGATAGGCTAGATAGGCTAAGGTGGGTAGGTGGGTAAGTTTTTAGGGTATTTGGGTGGGTAGATGGGTAGAAATAGGTAAAAAATGGGTTTTGGGGGCCGCGCGGGGGTTCGGCTCCGGGAGAAGACAGTGACCGATGTCGGTCACTAAGCGACCGGCATCGGTCGCACAATTTTAGGGAAAGGGAGTGTTGTTGGTGACCGGCGTCGGTCATGTATCGGCCGGCGTCGGTGGCTTGTGTGTTTTGGTTTTGGGTTGTGTGGGTGGGTTGGTTGTTTTGGGTTTTTGGGTTGGGTTGTGGGTGGGAGTGGGGGTTGGGTTGGGTTGTGGGTTGGGTGTGGGTTGGTTGTGGAGAAGGGTTTGTGTGGGGGTTGGGTTAGGAGTGGAGAAGGGTTTGGTGTAGGGTTGGGTTGGGGGTTGGAGGTGGGAGAAGGGTTTGGTGTAGGGTTGGGTTAGGAGTGGAGAAGGGTTTGGTGTAGGGTTGGGTTGGGTTTGAGTTGGAGGTGGGAGAAGGGTTTGGTGTGGGGTTGGGTTTTGGGTTTTGGGTTGGGTTGTGGGTCGGTGTGGGTGTTGGGTTGGGGGTTGGGAGTTGGTTTTGTGTTGGGGTTGGTTTTGTGTTGGGGTTGGGTTGCATTGTTTTGTTTGGGTTTTGTTTTTGTTGGTTTTGGGTGGGATGGTTTTGGGTTTTTAGGGTGGTAGGTTGCTAGAGGGGGGTGGTAGAGAGTCGGGGTATGGTCGGGGGGATAAAAAAGGGTGTTTAGATGATAAAGTAGATGTTGTAATAAAGAGTAGGTCTAAGGATGTGGGTTGGTTTTGCAGGCACGTCAGCAGTTGACGATGCGGGATAGGATGCCCCCGCTGTTGGTGCGGATGAGGCCACACGTATCTGCGGCTCATTGGGCCATCATGCGCGAGGTGGGACTCGGTGGAGTCCAGAGGTACAGAGCGATAGAGAGAGATCACAGCCTGATGGTCGCCCTCATCGAGAGATGGGATCCGGCGACCAATGTGTTCCATCTCCCGACTGGGGAGATGACCGTCACATTGGAGGATGTGTATCGCATCCTTCGGTTACCTATCGAGGGAGAGGCAGTCTTCCAGGTAGATTCAGAGACTGCCATGGACAGCATACTGCAGGTTTTTGGGGATGCAGCCGCGCTACTGACCTACCATAGCGCGAGTATCGGGTACGGTGACATGTACCGTGCGCATCGACACGAGACACGACTGGCTGTGTTGATGATGGTTGGGATCACCTGCTTCGCCCTCCCGGACTCAGAGGGAGGCCGCTTCCCACGAGCATTGATGGGGGTGCTGCTTGAGATGGTGGAGGAGCACACCTGTTACGCCTGGGCACCAGTATATCTGGTGCAATTGTACAGGGAGCTATGGGGCTATCGCCGGAGGAGGCGATTCGGTATTTGCTCTACATTTTTGTTGCATTGTTGGGCATACGAGCACATCGTATGTATCAGGCCAGTAGGGTTACCCCAGCAGCCAGGGCCACAGGTCATATACCGATATGGCTTTCAGAGGTGGTTGGGGGTCGTGGGCCAGCCACGAGCAGTTGTTGCAGGTCGGGATGTGGCATACTATAGACATTTGCTAGAGGGCCTTACAGCAGTAGACATTGTATGGAGACCCTACAGAGGTCACCACCCTGGCAGAGGAGCCCGCTTACAGTTGCGCCTAATCCAGTACACATTCTGGATAGCAGGACGGAGGCCAGGAGAGTACGAGAGGATACCCCTAGAGAGGGTACGCAGGCAGATGGGGCTGCGACAGGATGAGCCACCTCCCTTCCCTCAGTACAGGAGGGAGGATGTAGAGGCCCCACTGCCTGCACCACAGCCTTTGGATCCAGATTGGGTTGCAGAGAGGCCAGCAGGTGAGGGTGTAGATGATGCTGGGTGCACGGGAGCATACAGGGTGTGGTGGGCTGGGCAGAGAGCAGCCAGGATAGTACCGCCTGCACAGCCAGACTTGGCTGCAGTGATAGGAGAGAGAGATCAGCTCAGGGGTCAGGTGCAGCTCTTACAGGGGCAGCTAGCTGCTGCACAGGCACAGATAGGTGTCTTACAGGGGCAGCTAGCCCAGGCTCAGGCACAGGCACAGGCAGCACCACCACCAGCACCACAGCCACAGGTGCAGGTACAGGCAGCAGCACAGGTACCGGCACCACCGCGGCCACAGGCACCACCAGCAGCACCAGCACAGGCTCAGGGGGCATTGGTTGTAGGTGCCAGGGGACCAGCCCCAGCTCCGTCAGTGGCTCGAGAGCGCTATATGGAGGTTAGAGCAGAGGCCCGATATTATCAGGATATTCTTGATGGTACCGGAGTCGAGTATCAGGCTTATGCAGCGCATAGGGCAGAGACCTCTCACAGCCAGAGATCTCAGGGAGGTGCAGCCACAGCTGGCGTGTCCGTGACGGGCAGGAGGCGAGAGGCACCACAGGGACCAGCGGGGAGAGGTGCCGAGGGCGGTGGGGAGAGCTGAGAGATCCCAGACATGGTTGTTGTATTTTAGAGATGGGCACCGGTCTGCGAACCGGGTGTATTGATAGAGGCCTGCGTGCCTATGTATTATTCATGTATTCATTCATTCATTTATTGTATACCGGCCTGCGAGCCGAGTAGGGGTTGTATAGTGGATACCGGTCTGCGAGCCGAGTATATAGCTATTTTTGATACGAGGGACCGGCCTGCGAGCCGAGTCGAGATTTTTTGACAGTTATTGCGGCCTGCGTGCCGGCTTTGTTGTATGATGAGATCACAGAGGCCCCGATGTAGGGCACATTGTATTTTTGAAAACTTGTATATATATATAGAGACGATGTTTTGATCCACATGCAGTGTTCAAAATGTGTTTAAATATTTGGTTAATGGCTGGTAATATATAGAATGTGTGATGAGTTTAATTGACATGTTGATAGATGGATGATGCTGATGTTTTTGTTTTTTTGTACGTATATATGAATGTCAGGTTATGTGATGAATTGGTGGTTTTGTGACATTGTGATATATGTAACTGATGAGTTGGATCCAAATGATGTATAGATTGATAGTTTCTTGATATCCGTAGTTGATGGTTTGTGTATTTGTATAAAATAAATGATGTTAATGAAATTGTAATGCTATGTGTGGTGGATGAACAAATGTGGTAAATTGTGTTGTTTATGCAGGAAAAGAGGCGGGCGCGACAAAAATTTAGGTGAGAAATGAAGAAAAGAACGCTGTTGAGAAAAGATAGGTGTGTAACCGATATCGGTTAAGGAACCGATATCGGTAGCTGATAGACCGATATCGGTTAAGTAACCGATACCGGTTATTTAGGTATGAGCTTTTCTAAAAATAGAAAAGCTAGGGTGGCAACTTAAGTTTTAATTTTAGAGCCATGCAAGAGGTTAAATACGCGAACGCGACGCTTTTTGACGACTGAGACAGGTATTTGCATGAGAGATTTGAGTGATAAGGAGAAAAGAGACAGGAAATTGCATGAGAGATTTGGGTGATAAGAAAAGAGACTGGGAAGGTGAATGCGATCTGAGATTCAGAAAGTAGAAAGGTGAATTTGAAAAGAGTGGTGATCATGGCAGAACGAGGAGAAGCATCCAGCAGGCAGGGACAAGAGGGAAGACAAGGGCCACCTCAAGCTGCTGCAACCCAAGAGGTAAACAGTTTTGTTTGTGATTTGATTACTGCATGTGTTATGAATAAGAGATTAAGTGGGTAGATATGAAAAAGAAAACATGATAGCAAGGGTTATAGGTGAGGTAAGTGTTACGGGGTAGGTAATCAGGGGTTTCGGGTATGTCTGTGTATACAGAAAGGAATAAACGAGCAATTTATTGTCGTAGGTGGTTGTTTTTAGGGAAGGTGTATGTAATTGACAGTGACCGGTATCGGTTAGGGAGAACCGGTATCGGTTACTGAACCGATACCGGTTATGTATAACCGATACCGGTTACTGGAGGAATTTCCAGAATGTTTGAAAAAACCCTGATTTGGATTGAATGGTTGTTTGTTGTTTTGGTGTATGCAGGCAGAGGCAGGGTTGAGGATGAATGATATGTGCCAGCACTGTTGTCACGAATCCGAGCGGATGTAACACCAGCGGAATGGACATTGATAAATCGTTTGGGGTTAAGTGGAATCCGTTATTATTCACGAATTGCACGTAATCATGGTATGTTACAGGCGTTGATTGAGAGATGGAATCCCGAGACAAATACCTTTTATCTGCCAACAGGGGAGATGACAGTAACATTGGAAGATGTGTTCCGTATTTTGAGACTCCCTATTACAGGAGAACCAGTATATCAGGCACTACCTAGCGCGGCACGGGGAGCGATAACAGCAGTATTTGGTCCATACGCACGAGATTTGACACAGCGAGGTTTATCCTTTACGTATGGGGTAATGTATGCAGCACACCCTGAGGAGACAAGGTTAGCAGTGATATTAATGATAGCGGTAGGGTATTATGCATTACCGAGGGCAGAAGGAGGAAGATTTCCAAAGGCATTGATGTGTGTTATCTGGGAGATGGTAGAAAGGAACGTTACGTTTGCATGGGCACCTGCATATTTGGCGGAGCTATACAGGGGTTTATGGGCTTGTAGGCGAAATCACAGGACGACGCTGGATTGTTCATACTTATTACACTGTTGGGCCTATGAGCACATTGTTTGTGTGCGACCAATAGGCCAATCCCTCCAGGCAGGAGAGACCGGAGTACAGAGGTTGGGATTCAGACGATGGGTCCAGACAGAACAAGAGGCAAGATCTCAGGCCGTGACGGGTGATATTGTGTATTACAGGCAGGTATGGGAGAGGGTGACGGTTGCGGACATCTGTTGGAGGCCTTACGGTAACTATATGGTAACAGAGAGCATAGCTGAGGAGTTAAGGGGTGTAGAGCGAATGAGGTGGATCGCGGGGCACAGGCCAGGTGAATATGAGAGGATTCCTATAGATCGCGTGCGGCGACAATTTGGATTTGTGCAGGATATACCCCTGGCTTATAGACCATATATGAGGATCGACGCCGAGGCAGCATTCTCACCTCCCCGGCCAACACCTCCAGAAGGGCCTGAAGAGGTAGCAGCCGATCGCAGGGTAATGGATGCAGGAACGACAGAGGCCTATAGATTATGGTGGGTAGCAGAACTGCGAGGTGTACGTGATTGCCCTGACATAGCTGTGATTACAGCAGAGAGGGATCGTCTGCAGCGTTTAGTTCAGCAGCTCCAAACGCAGGTGAATGAGACAAGAGGATTGTTAGCGGTTGCGGAGTCACGGGCGGGGAGACTAGAGGCTGGAGTTCTCCATGCGAGAGGGCGTATTCATATGTTACAGGAGAGATTGGCAGATCAGTGGGTGGTACCAATAGCCGTGGTACCTTTGAGGACAGAGAGGCCCGGCGAGAGGGGTCGACGATCACGATCATCACCTAGTTCGGGATGAGGCGTGAGGGTCTGAGTAAATGTTAGCAAGGTATAAGAATAAATAAGGATGCCGACCTGCGTGTCGATGATAGAGAAGATGTATTTGTTTAACATCTAAATAAAGCTGAATATGTATGTTGATTTGAGTTACGATAAAAATAAGAATGTTTGTGTTTTGATTTTCGGTGTTTTGAAAAAGGATAAAGAGGAATGTGATTAAATAGAAATACACAGAAATATTTATTATACCACACATGATAGATTATGGTAGGGGATGGTCGAGCTAACCTTGGGAGACCCCATGTCTCCGAAGTGCTGCCTACATAGCCCATTGCACAAAGCAAGGAGGGGCCTCAGACCGATGTAGTTCTCCCTTAGGATCAGGGAGAGGCGAATTCAGGCAATTTGGTACGGTTTAGGCAATTGGTTGGTTGGTAAAAATATTAAGATTGGTAAAGGTAAGGTTGATGGTGTTGGTAATGAATTGGTGATGTTGTAAAAGGTATAAGGGAAGCGAAAGTTAGCCTACCCAAGTAGAAGGGAACCATGTCCTGATTAAGGTCAACACACAATCCTAGATGCGAGGCAAAGCAGAAAGAGTGCTCCGTAGGTGAAAAGAGCTAAACAAACCACACAACGTAGAACGAGCTTGGAGCCCTAGGTACCGTGCATAGACGAGAAGTCAATAGGTGAAAAGAGTTGTGTGATCACAATATATCGAGCGTACATTACGTCCCTTGAGTTGAAACAAATGGTGAGGTGAGGTGGATGATATAGCTGAGGTACAGAGAACTTATTACAAAGTGAGTGTTCTGACGAAAGAGAACCTACCCTAAATAGACAAGTCCATGACTCAAAAGTCCTTTTGAATGAGGCTTTTATTTTATTGAATGTAGACTGATCGATGCGGGAAGTCTACAAGGGATATTGATTGTATTATTCTTGAGGTCTTCACGAAGCTGATCGATGCGAGAAGCTTCTGCTAGAGGCTGACTGTGTATAGCTGTCCTTCGAGGGAGCAGTCTATTTATAGTAGCAGATATGATTTTAGTGCATAGCTGTCCTTCAGGGGAGCAGTCTATAGAGAATAGCAGCAATAATTTGGCATATAGCTGTCCTTCGAGGGAGCAGTCTATATTTAATTTAGATGACTAGATGTTCTTTTTAGCGTGAAGCATCTAGTTTTGTAGGAAGTTTGACTCAAGAAAATCCCATAAGAATACGGCTTATTTTAATACGTTGAAGTCATGGACTAGACTAAAAAGGGGAAGGCATCGTTAAGGGGAGGTGAGGGGTGAGCTTGATTTTATTTCGAGATGTAGGAAACAAGTGCATGTGGTGGTATGGGAGCTCAAGGGACGAGCAGTAGGCGGATAAGAAGTGATATAACACTAATTTCAACAATAGAATGGTCGAAGATGCAAGGCATTAAGGGGCTCAGGCTCAGGTTTACCATTAAGCGAAGCTAAACGATAAGTACCAGATCCATAGGTGTGAGTGATTATATAAGGCCCAATCCAATTGGGAGCAAATTTTCCACGTTTGCTCTTTTCTAGTTTGGTTACATGTTGATTCTCTTTGAGGACAAGATCACCAACCTTAAAGGTACGCTCATGAAGTCGCTTATCATAAGCACGTTTAATGCGTTTTTGATAGATTTGAAGGTGATCAAGAGCTGTAAGACGGCGTTCGTCAAGAAGCTCCAATTGGGCTAACCGCTCTTGACGGAAATCATCGTTGGTGAGAATATCCTGAAGAGATATTCTAAGGGAGGGTATTTGTATTTCGAGAGGCAAAACAGCCTCGGTACCGTATACCAAAGAAAAAGGTGTGGCATTAGTAGAGGTACGAATGCTAGTACGATAAGCCCAAAGGGCAAAGGGAATGTGATCGTGCCAATTTTTGCCGGAGTCATTGACAACTTTCATGAGGATTTTGGTTAGGGTTTTATTAGAAGATTCAGCCTGACCATTGGCCTGTGGATAGTAAGGTGATGAGAAACTAAGTTTGATACCAAAGTTGTCACAAAGGTCTTGTAACAACTTGTTTTTAAAAGATTTACCATTATCTGTTATTAGGCGATGAGGAATACCAAAACGACAGATAATGTGATGGTTAATGAATTCGACAATTTTTTCTTTTTTGATTGAAATGAGTGGAATAGCCTCCACCCATTTTGTGTAATATTCGGTCGCTGTGATTATCCAACGGTGACGTTGTGAAGAGGTCGGGTGAATCTCACCAATAAGGTCTAAACCCCATTGTGAGAAGGGCCAAAGATCTCGAGCGACCTGGAGCGGGTGGCTAGGAGTATGTTGAAGGTTGGCATGTTGCTGACACATAACACAACGCTTAACATATTCGTAGCAGTCGTTATTGAGAGTAGGCCAATAATAACCAAGGCGAAGGATTCGTTTGGCCACGGCAAGGCCGCTAAAATGTCCACCACAAATACCGTCATGGACCTGTTGGATGGTATGAGTGGCCTCCGCGCCAGTTAGACAGCGAAGGAGGATGCCATCAAAGCCACGTTTATAGAGGAGTCCCCCCATGACAACATAACGCGAAACACTTTTAAGAAAAGCACGTTTGCCGTTACTAGTAAGGTCAGGTGGGAGGACAGAGATTGTAAGGTAGTCGTGAAATTGGTGGTACCAGGTATCCTGCGAACTAGTAGACACAGTATTTATCGTACAAACTACCGGGGTTGAATAGGATGGGACAAAAAGTTGTTGGACCACGACGAATAATTCAGAGTCAGTTGGTGCGGCGGGAATTTGCGAGGCTAAGCAAGCCATAGTGTCCGCAAATTTGTTAGTGGAGCGTGGAATGGTTTGTATAGAATAGTGAGTAAATAAGGCTAGAAGTGAATCCACGTAGTGTTTGTATTTTTGAAGTTCCTCATTTTTGCATTGGTAGACGCCCATAACTTGATTGACTACCAATTGAGAGTCGCCAAAAATGTTGATAGATTTGATGCCTAAGTGTAACGCAACTTGGAGACCCAGAACAAGGGCCTCGTATTCCGCTGTATTATTAGTGCAAGGGAAATCAAGCCGGAATGAAAGAGGCATAGGTTCAGCGTCGAGAGGAATGAGAACAACGCCGGCTCCTCCGCCGCGCTGGCATTTAGATCCATCGAAGAAGAGGGTCATTTGATACAACTCTTCCCGGAGTGAAAGAGTGGCGATGAGTTCGTCGGGGAAGGTAAAATTGGTAAATTGTTCCCCAGGTAAAGGGGCCTCCGCAAGTTGGTCTGCAAGAGTTTGTCCTTTGATTGACTTCTGTTGTACGAATTCAAGGTCAAGGTCAGCGAGGAGCATAAGCCATCGAGCGATACGTTGGTTTAGATGCGGTTTGGCGTACATATAATGAATGGGGTCTGTGTTGGTGATGACAAAAGTTTTGTGATTCAGGAGGTAATGTCGGAGTTTGGTGGCTACAAATGATAGGGCAAGGCACAATTTTTCTACATGTGTATACCTAGTCTCATAATCCACGAGGGTACGACTTATATAATAAACGGCCTGTTCTCGTCGTGCCGAATCCCGATGTGCGAGCATAGCACCTATAGCATGGTCAGTGGCGGAAAGATAAAGGTAGAAAGGGCGGTCGTCCTGGGGTGGGATAAGCACGGGTGGCTGCAAGAGATAGGATTTGAGAGCTTCGAAGGCTTGGTGACACTCCTCACTCCATTGAAAGGCAATGTCCTTTTTAAGAAGGTGATGAAAAGGTTGACACCGATCCGAGAGTTGGGAGATGAAACGTCGGATAGATTGGAGCTTACCTTGTAAACTACGCAATTGTTTGAGATTTTTGGGTGGGGGCATTTCTAGGATAGCTTTGACTTTAGATGGATCGACCTCAATGCCACGCAAAGAGACGATAAAGCCAAGAAGTTTTCCCGAAAGAACACCAAAGACACATTTCTTTGGTTGAAGGCGGACAGAATATTGTAACAGGCGATCAAAAATAATGGTTAAAACATCGAGATGTTCACTACGATGTTTAGACTTGCCGAGAAGATCGTCGACATAATCTTCAAGGATAGTGTGCATAATGTCATGAAAAATGTAGGTCATAGCCCGCTGATAGGTAGCACCAGCATTCTTAAGGCCAAATGGCATGACACGATAACAGAAGGTTCCCCAAGGAGTTATGAAGGCAGTTTTGTGTTGATCGGCAGGGGCAACCAAAATTTGGTTGTATCCTGAAAAGCCATCCATGAGAGAGAGCATCTCATGACCTGCAGTTAGATCAACAAGTTGGTCAATGCTAGGTAAGGGGAAGTCATCCTTAGGGCAAGCGAGGTTAAGATCCCGGAAATCTGTGCATATCCGAAGTCCCCCTGTCGCTTTAGTGACAGGTACGATGTTAGAAATCCATTGAGGATAGTCAATAGGCAAGATGAAGGAAACAGAAAGGAGTCGTTGGAGCTCCTCTTTGACCAAGAGAGCAATGCGTGGATGCATTTTTCTCAATTTCTGTTTGACTGGTTTGGAATCGGGGTTTAGGGTGATGTTATGGACGGCAATGGTAGGATCAATTCCTGGCATGTCAGCGTAAGACCATGCGAAAGCTTGGTTGCGAGCACGGAGAAAGGTAGTAAAGGCGGCTTGTTCTGATGTGTTAAGGGATTGTCCAATCTTCACAATGTGAGGATCCTCCTCCGTGTGGATGTTGATTTCTATGGTAGATTCGTTCAGCATGGTTTGGGTTTCAGATGGTAAGGCTCGTTGAATATAAGAATCATCCGCGCCAAGGTAAGTGAGGATGGAGTCATCATCCTGGCATTCAACAACATTAATCAAAGGCGAATCCTCTTCGATCATGTCTGGATACAGAAGGGGAAGAGAAGATGGGTCCTCATTATCGCGTTGATAAGTGAGAGGACCTATGAAGATAGCATTTATGAAAAAAAAAAGTTAGGAGGGATGGATTCAGGGTCTATAGATTCTGTGGGTGATGATGGCAAAGTGGGTGATGATGGTTTGGTAGGGGCGACGTCTTCTTCTTCCAGGATACAGCTGACAGGAGGTGTCTCCTGTGTAGGTGTTTCGGGAAAACCGAGACCACTGCGATCATTATGTTTACGGGTAGTCACGGGAATGAGTGTATGTCGGCCTTGTTCGTAAAGGCCAAAACCAAAGCCTTTCCACGCACAGCGAGTCAAGAAGGTGAGGGCGAAACGACGATTTGTCAAGTATTGAAAATCGGATTGGAAGGGAACCACACCAAGAGGAGGTTCAGGGGTAATGGAGGATGCGTCAACACCCCCATACGTTAGGTTAGTGCGGCAATGGGGTGGTCCGTAAGAGATTACCTCCCCCACGCGACGGTCGTAGGTGGGATGTGCATGTAATTGTCCGTACTCCTGCGGGGTAGGGAAAGAACTAACGTTATATAGGCGGTACTCCCCCAGCGTAAGGCGCTGAAAAACATCTACTAAGGGGTCGGAGGTTGGAATGTTAGCTGCGGGAAGGGAAGTGGTTTTTGCGATGGTGGTTTCATCAGTTGAAGGCGTAGGCGCGGTTGAGGTGGATGGTTGAGGTACATTTGAAGAGGATGGTTGGGTTGAATGTATGGGTGTCTTGATTGGTATAAGCACATCGTTAGGGCGGTATAACATATTGCAGGTTTTAAAGGGGGGAGGGTCAGCTTTTACGGTGTAGGACTTCCCCTCGTACTCAAATTTTATGCATCTATGTAATGTTGAGGGAACGCATCCCATGGCTCGGATCCAAGGACGACCCAGCAATATATTATATTGGAACTCTCCCTCCAAGACATAGAAGAGTTCGGGTAAAGTACGTGGTCCTACCCGAATGTTGAGGATCACGGTGCCTAAGGTAGAAGTAATAGCGTCATTGAATGACCGCAACATGATGGGGTTGGCACACATGCAACTAGAAGGGATATTCATTTGTTGGAAGGCTTTTGAAGAGATGATGTTTAGGCTAGCACCCCCGTCAATCATAACACGACGTACCCGAATGTCCCGGATGTAAGCTGAGATGAAAAGAGCAGGGTCAGGGTCTTCTGTACCAAAGTCAACAATTTCGTCTTCGGAGAAACTGACTGCAGCAGCTTGTTGTACAGAGACAGAAGTGGTTGGGGCAGTGGGTTGTTTGGTGAGAGAAGCAACGTGATTGGGTGTTAGAATGGAGGCGACAGGCAGGGTTTCATTAGGTAAAACCTCTATCCCTTGAAGGATCTCAACGAGAGCTTGTCGATGAGATTCAGAAGTCTGAATGAGATCATACAGTGTCATTTTTACGGGCGATTGGTGAAGCTGTTTAATCATATTTCGGTGGGCAATGCCATTAGAGACGGGATAGGCGGGTCCGCGAATGACCACTTTAGGTGGTGGTGCAATCGGGATGTTTGACGGAGAAAGAGATGCCGCAGGTGTGTTTTCTTTTGCTTTCCCATTGTTTTTCTGCCCTCGAGTAGCGACACTAATCATATTAATCTCGTAGACCTGAGATGAGGAAGATGGTTGGGATAACTCATGGTCTTCAAGAGGTGGGGTTGTAATAATGATAGATCTTGGTGAGGCGGGGACAGATGGTATAGGAGAGGGAATGGAAACTAAAGGTCTCTCCCTTCGTAAGTTGTCTTTCTTAATCTTTCTATCCGGGAGAGGTGACTGACGAAGGATGGTTTTTAGAGCTTTGCATCCCTCCACATCATGTCCTGGTGTGCGGTGATAAGCGCAGATTTTAGACTCATCGTAACCCATAGGTCGGGGTTTAGACGGGTCATAAGGTCTAAGTGGAGGTAGGGAAATGGTCGCATTCTCCACCAACATAGCAAGGATTTTGGCGTAAGATCCTTTGAGTGGGTCAAAATCGGAAGAGGATGAGGGTATTGGTTGTGCGGGTTTTGGTAATGTTTGGGCGTGGTTGGTTCGCACGGGTGGTGGTTTAGCCGAGGGGTGTTGATACGTGGTTTTCACTAAACGTGATTTCTTTGGCGCAGAAGCTATGTTGGATGATGAGGCCGCAGATGATGTGGTATCAGAAAACAACCACGGGGAAATAGGAGTGACCGAAAACAAATCTTTTGATGATGGAATTTGTTTAGGGTTGATAGGTGGACAGGATACGCGGAGTGACGGTGTTGCTATACCCTGGAATTTCTGTATGGGTGCGGAAGGCGTAGGTTGTTTTGAAGAAAACGCAGGAGGTATGATATATTGATGTAAGGTAGAGGGATGGGGTCCCAATATGGAAGGTAGGTATGACGATGATGGTTTTGATTGTGATAGGGGCACGGATTGAGTTTGTCTCCTAGGTGGCGGGACGGATTTATTTTTGGATAGATCGAGTCGCTTAGGCGGGTGCGTTAGACTGGGCATTGGTGAGGTCCCAAGCGTAGGGGAAGATCTGGTTAAGTTGATAGAAGTGGACGGGGCATTTGGTAGAGGTGAGGGGGGTGAAGGTGAGAACAGGGGCATTTTAAGCTTCTGTAAACACTTCGGGTATATGGTGGAGACATCAGGATCAGTCATTTGCATTTGAGTAGAAAAAGGGGTACTCAAACGTTCCCATAGGGCCTGTCTATCTTCTGTGGAATGACAGTCCTCCAGGTGTGAATTTGTAACTTTTGTACGGAAGAACGACGGGTTGTGATTCCAGTCCACTGTGGGTGTGACACAGGAGGTAGATGAGGCACTGTATCAATAGATGTTAAGAGGTCAACCGGTCGTTGAAAAGATTTAGGCGATGAGGGACTAATAGGTAGGAGGGCGTGTTTGAGGGGATCTGTCATGTTTAAAGAATGTGGTGATGTCAGTGTAAGAGATTTCTCGTCTAAGGATGTCAAAAGGAGTGGCGAGCCTTCCTCTTGTGCAGCAAGAGCGGTAGAAGGGGACGTTTGGGAAATAGATAAATTAGATAACATCCGCTCACAGTCTTGTAGGGATGTGGTGTAAGAAGACTCATCGATGAGAAGAGAAGTCCGGGCAGTTAACTCTTTTATGGGTAAAGGAATGATTTCACTTTGGCTTGATGGTGGTGAAGGAGGTTCAGACTCCTGTGTTGGTGGAGAGGCTTGATTCAAAATTTTTTCAATAGAGGCTTTTGGCTGAGAATCGAAGACTGCATGGATCTCATGAACACTCTCCTCGGCTAAGATATCTTGGTTTACGTTACTGTTGGACGAGTGATTCGGGAATGGCTTGTTGAAAATTTTCAGATTTCGGTTAGCAGGGGCGTTAGGATTATCGAGGGTTATATCCCCTGCATCAACCATTTCCTGCACTATGTTTTTCAACATCTTGCAGTTTTCATGACTATGTCCTTTTACGCGGTGAAAGTTACAAAAGTCATTTTCTTTGTACCAGGAAGGTATTGCGCGGGTGGAGTCAAACCCAGAGTGAGGTTTAACAGGGGGCAAGGTGATAGCCCCAGCTTTGAGCAATTTCTCCAGGATGACGCCATAAGTTTCTCCCAAGGGAGTGTAATTGATGGGCTCGGCTTTGTACTTATAAGTGGTTTTCGGCGGAGTATTGGACGGTGTTTGAGATTTGACCATTACCGCGTGGACAGCTCCTTTTGATTTAGAAGAAGTGGACGCGTGAGGAGTGGTGGTGTTTGGCTTGTTGGTAGAATCAGGAGTTCGGAAATTGGGGTTTTTGTTACGCAACCGCAATTTCTCCTCTTCTAAGGCTCGAATTTCTAATTTTCGGGCCATAGTAAAGGCCTCGTCGAATGTACGGAAAGTTTGAATTTGGAGGGTGGGGGAGATGTGCTTAGCGCAGGCCCGCGTAAACAGTTCGATAAGTTCGGTTTGAGGCAAGGCATACGTAAGTTGGTTGATAAGGCCCCGCCATCGTCCAACGAAATCTGCGATAGATTCGTCCTCAAATTGTCGGATGGCATAGAGGTCGGTGATAGATACTTTCTTGGCAATGTTAATGGAGAAATGATCCAAGAAAGATTGGGCTAGTTGGTTAAAAGAGAAGATCGAGTGCTGGGTTAAAGCACTGTACCACTCCAAGGCGGGTCCTGATAAGGACATGGGGAAGGTGCGGAGTAACAAGGCGTCATCATGGGCAATCAAATAACAAGCATGTCTAAATGATCGCAAGTGTTGTTGAGGATCCTCTTTACTGTTAAAACGAGTAAATTTTGGCAACTCCCATTGAGGAGGATATGAATGAAGGGGGACAGAAGGGTGAATGGGCTCCCGAAAAACTTGCTCGTATGTCAAGGCGCTACGACTTCCCGAAACAGAAGCCTCCAGGTTTTGCATTTTGTCCATCATTTGTTTAATGAAATCTGTGGTTGGATGAGATGATGGTGCGGTTGTGGTAAACGGAGGCAAGTTGGACCAAGGGCTTCCGCTGGACAATGGTGGGGCTAAGTGTTGATAAGGTATGGAGGATGAGTATGTTGGAGCAACAGAATAGGGATGTCCCATATAAGGTGTTGAGGTTACTGGATACGTGTATGGGAATGAGAAGGTAGGCGGAGCTTGAGAAGGAAAGCTCGTGTGAATAGGTGGCAGAGAGCAAGTCATGAATGGAGTGGTCTGAAAGAGAGATGAGGTAGGGGCAGTTGGTGGTAACGATACGTGGGGTCCAAGATTAACCAAAGGAAAGCTAATCGGAGTCGTATGAACCTCTGAAGCCGTCGGATTGGGAGACGGGGCTAGAGATGCAGGAAGTAAGGCAGTGTTATCAGGAGGAGTGGGAGCTAAATGAGCAGCTATACTAATAGGCATGCCAACAAGGAGCTGACCATCAGGCGTACGGTCAGGGGCATGAGACAAATAGTATTGTACAGCGCTGGGATTAGCATCCAGAAATTTGGCAAAGTCCTTGTCTCCTACAGGAATTTGGGGGATCTCACTGGTGTCCGTAGGGTTCCCTATAGAATGTGAAGGGGGTGATTCAGGCAAAGACACAGAGCAGGCATGTGAAACCATGGCGGCGGCTTGCTTCCGAGTGATGACAACCATGGACAAGAACACACAGGAAAGTTTCAATCTATCAAGAACAAAAACAACCTCAGAATGATGAATTTGGCAGGTTGCTGGTTTGTCAGGGGCTGATGAAGACAGTAACCGATATCGGTAGGACTAACCGATGTCAGGGTCAGACTGAAGCAAACGACGTCGGTCAGAGAGCAGACGACATCGGTCAATTAACCGATGCCGGTGTCAAAAGTCTAGGATAAGAAGATATAAAAGGCTGCTAATTTGATTTTTAGCAACGTTGAGTATATTTGTCAACTTATTGATCACAGAAAACAAAGTATGACAGAGAAAACAGAATTTGAAAACAAGCAAGATGCACAAACAAATCCAGAGACTAATCCTAGGGTTAATTTTAGTTATCGTGGGCTTATGCCTTTAGACGTAAGATGATGTCAGAATCCTAAACAACAAGACCTAGGGGAAATGTCAAGTTTGTTTTGGCTTATAAGGTTACCTCAATCGGGCGGAGGAATACCGCGGAAAAGGGGGGATGTTTGAGCTGTTGTGTTAATTGTGAAGTGATTCGGTATGTGTTGTGCAGTGAAACTAGGGTTAATTTCCTGTCAATACCGTGGATATCACCCCCACGTGTACGACCTGTTACTTAATCTATGTTCACTAGAATTGAAGAACAACAAGCAGGAATGCAATGCATGTGTTTTAAACCCAAATCGAAAATTATGTTCGATGAAGCAAGAGAGATGACTTTCACTAATGCGAAACTAGGAAAGCAAGACAAATTCTTTACGAAATATATAACAAAAGCAGCAACAACAAGTATGCTTCCTAAAATGAAAATAAGCAAGAGAAACAGAAACCCAAAATGGGTCCCACCGGGCGTGCCAAAATGTTTCACTCGGAATGACTCGTTCCTATAGAAACAGATAAGAGTTAGGGGCTAGGAGGAATACCTATGGAATGTCGAGATGGTGTGTGCGTACCGTAGAGAAAGATCAGGCTGAATGCGAAAGAACACCTTTTTGTCTTGGAAGGAGTACCTGCAAATAAGAACACAAGACCCAAAAGATTTTTGATTAAACAACAAATGAGGAAACTGCCTTGGGCCCAGGAAATATAAAACTTCCTTTCGAAGGTGGTCAGTTTCCTTGCTAATATGAATTAACACAAAAAGACTGTAAAGTATCAATTAAATTGTTTCGTTGAACTGGGTAGGGGAAAGGTTGGTTTTCTGGTTTTGATCAGAGGAAACGATGGCGGTTACTGATAGCTGATGCCTGTTACTGATAACCGATACCGGTGGGTTCTAAGATCTTCTTAGCTGGTTGTGGTGTTTTGTAAAGCTAGTTTATGGGATGATATTAGGAAATGGGGATGATTTAGAAGCAAAAGAATAACAGTTAGCTGCAATGGTACGTTTGGGTAGTAGCTTTAGAGACGGATTTAGGAGGACTGAAATTCACAGAGCATAAGAAATGTTATAACAGAGTACATGCAAGATATGACTTACTGGTTTTGGCAAAGATGCAAGTTGATATCCTTGGTTGCAAGCACTTCTGGTATTTCCACTCGTCTCTGCTCTGTCAAGTGAAGATCTGGACTCTGTTCCTCGCTCGCAATGCTCTCTGTTGATCCAGAAATCCTTTGACTGATCTCCCAAAATGAAATTCCGATCCGTTGTTTTGGTTTGGGGAGCCCATTTACAGGGAACCGATGGCGGTTACGTAACCGACGGCGGTCGAGTAGGAACCGGCATCGGTTAGGAAAAAGTAGGCTATTTTTAGTAAAATAGCCCCACCTTCCCTGCTTTTCTCCCGAGAGATCAGTTGCGGGTTTGGTCAAGTGGCTAAAAGGTCGGCTTTGGGTGCGAGTAAGGAGGCATTAGTTATGGATGTGAGTCTAGACCAAGTCATGGGTCTTAATTAGGTTAGTTTAGGGTTAGGGCTAGGTCATGATGAGGTGGAAAAGTGAGGTGGCGAGTAAGGTGATGTGGATTTATCAATTATAAGGTAATTAATAAATAATTGTGTAAGGTTTAGGTGATGAGGTTAGATTGCGAGATGAGATGCGGGTCACAAGGGGTCGTAAGACATGAATTTGGTGTCTACACCAATAGCTAAGCTTGGGGTATGCGATAAAATCGGATTGAGAAAGAAGCATATGATAACCATCTTTGACATAGTAGATGCCCGAGACAGAGCCAAGCCAGAGTAATTGATATTCATAATCTTTATAAGCAAACTCTTCTCAAAAGGATCTCATCTAACAAAGTAGAGCACTCTATATCTGAGACATTTAGAAGAGAGGGATCTTTCCATTGCCATGAAGGAGAACCGTCCGGATGACGGGAACCATAATTTGCAACATGAATACCCTAGGACAATCTAGTTTTGTTCATAACATTATTGAGAGAAGGGACTAGATTAAGAGGAGAGCACCTGTTCCAACCATCCTCCCAAAAGTTGACCCGAGTACCATTGTTAACAAACCAAGAGACCGATTCTAGTAATTAGAGATTTGCATTTACGCATGAAATTCCATATATGGGAACCTTTGGGGAGATCTTCAGAGGAAAGAAGAAGCTCCAGCCTACCAACCTCCAAATATTTGTGGGAAAGAACCTGATGAGCCAACCTGTGCGGGGAAGAGATAAAGTTCCAAACTAGTTTTGCCCCCAGGGCAATATTATGGAGAGCTTAATCCACAATCCCTAGACCATCAGAAGAGATGGGATATTTAACAAAATCCCATTTGACCAAATAGAATTTACGATCTTCACTATTCCCCTACAAAAGGAAGGTTCTGATAACCTTTTCAAATGTCAATAACACCAAGTTGGGAAGAGCCAGAACAGATAACATATATAGAGGGAGAGTGCAAAGAATTGACTTAATCAGGAGCAAATCGACCCGCTAAAGAGAGTTATTTCCCTTTCCAAGTTTGCAACCTAGCCAACAGGGACTGTAAAAGGTCATTCCATAAACTAGCTTTGTCGAGCACTAGAGAATAATGGGATGCCCAAATATTTATGGGGGAGGGAACTAGTAATGAAACCAAGGATCACCACAATCCTTTGCTACATCCGAGGAGAAACATTAAAAAAGAAGATAACAAACTTATGAAAATTAATTACCTGGCCCACATCATTGCAGTATAAATTAAGAATATTTGATAGAGCATGGGGTTCTGGGACTATGGTCGCAAGCCAAAGAGGAATGTATCATCCGCAAACTGTTGAGTGGGTAAGAGGAGGCAAGCTGGAGGATAACGAGATGCTCGGAAGTGAGCCGAAGACAACAATAGACTTAATACAACGACTCAAAGCTTCTGACAACCAAAATGAATAGGAAGGAGGATAAGGGATCTCCGTACCGAAGGCCTCTACTGCTCTGGAAGAAACCTTTAGTAGAACCGTTCACTAGAACTAAGAAGTAAGGAGAAGAAATGCAATTGAAAATCCAATCACAAAAGTGCTTGTTGAAGCCCAAAGCCTGCAAATATTTAAGGAGGAACCTCCAATTAATGCGATCATAAGCTTTGCTATAATCCAACTTGATCATCATTCCGGGATGCGAGGAGAGATTGTAGGGTATGAATAAGTTCATGAGAGATGATCACACCATCTGAGATAGATCTACCAGGAAGAAAGCCACTTTTCTCTTGCAAGACAATAGTACTGAGGAAGGGGCAGATACGGGAGGTGATAGCTTTGGAAATGATCTTATACAAGGTATTGCAAAGGGAAATTAGACGGAAGTCATCAAACTTATCAGCGGGAGATTTTTTAGGGAACATACAAATGAAAGTATGGTTGAGAGAGTCTGAGGACTTTACCCAAAGAACAAGATTCTTCCATAGCATGCCAAACAGAAATACTAATAACTTCCCAAAAATCCCAGTAAAAAGCCAGCTGGGAAACCATCCGGATCAGGGGCTTTGTCCCGGGCCATAGAGAAAAACAATTTTATGGACCTCCTCGAGAGTGAAAGGAGAAGATAATCTTTCGTTATCCACCTCAATGACCAAATTGGGAATTTGATTGCAAGCAGAGGAGATTGAGAGGCCAAAGAAGAGTGCGTTTCTTTGGTTAAGAGCTTATGGCAAAAGGAAACTGCCTCTTTTTTAATAGATGGTTGAGTAGATAACCACATGTCATCATTTAACTTGATAGAGGAAATATAATTTGTGTTTTCTCCTTACTTTAACCGAAGCATGGAAAAATTTGTTATTCTTATCACCATCTTTTAACCAAATTTCCCTGGATTTTTGACGCCAAAAATATTCTTCCTTCAATAAAAGATCACCCAGTTCGCTAAGAAGGGACTTTTTGAGATGAAAATCATCTAACTGCATATCCAATCCTAAGAACCCTATCATTGAGCATGCAGTAGATCTTTCTCCACTCTTAGCTTTTCTCGAAGGATACTTTTAAAGGAAAGATGAGTTCCAAGCTAATAGTTTATCTTTAAGCATGGAAAGGTTTTTAGATAGAATGAACATTTTGATACCAGACACATAGAAGGAATCCCACAATAATTTGATCAACGATTTGAGAGAGGGGTCCTGCATCCACATGCTTTCAAACTTGAAAGGCGAGCGTTGAGGGGGAAGATCAAAATTCATGGTTAAAGAAATAGGGAAATGGTCTGAGCCAGAAGGGGGGGAAACATTGGTTTGAAGGAGGAAATTCTGATGGAGCCAAGATTTCAAGATCAAAAATCTATCAAGTCTAACCACCATGTTCCTAAAACCTATGATGGACGATTGTTCCAAGTGAACCACCTAGAGTGAGGTTCCAAGTCCACCAGCTTGGAGGAATGAACAAAGGAAATGAAATCAGATTGGGAGTGCGGTTGCCAACTGATTCCACCATGTTTATCCCTGATCAAATATTGTATCATTAAAATCCCCTACCACTATAGATTTGAGATCCGGTAGGGAGCTCAAGGAATCCTGAATTTTAAGCCAAGTTTCCCTTTATTGAATGGGATTGTTCGGACCATAAACATTGCAAAGGAAAAAAGTCTCCTCGGAGTGTTTTTAAGCTTTACCTGGCACCCATTGAAAATTTGCAAGAGAAGAAAGAGAAGTCACACTGCAGGAGGAGGATTTCCAAAGAAGGCCCAACCCACTAGAGGCACCTTCCAAATTAACAAAAAAACCTTCCCAACCTCACTAGCTCCGAAACCAACCTTCTAATACACACCAAGCTTGAAATCTTGGTCTCTTGCAGAAAATAAATGGAAATGTTCATATCGGTGACAGAACACCTTAGACAGACGTTGTTTGTTAGGGGCGTTAAGGCCCCTAACATTCCAAGATAGGATATTCATCTTTTGTTTAGAGAGGACTTGCCTCTCTTACTTGAAATTGAGAAAAAAGATCCTAGTTAAGAATGATTACCAGAAGCCATCTCTTTTAAAGAAGAACGTGATTTGGAGGGCCACCCAACAAGAGCTTTCAGACAAAGATTCAAATTATGAATTGGTGGAGTACGAAGAATGCCACGTCTAGAATTCAAAATCTCACCTTCTTCTTCTGAATGGACAAATTCCTCCACTGCAGCCACTGTAGAGGCATTGAGAAAATATTCTTTATTCCCCATTTAATTTTCAAGAGAGGCGACATTAGAGCCAAGACCCAAAGTAATACCTTTTTGGAATAAAGAGAGGATTCAAGTAGAGTCTTGAACCACCGAGGCTATTTCTTTGAAGAGAGAGATGGTGCTGGGATCCAGATTTAAAGGTTCCAAGGAGAGAGACTTTTCCCTGACAAGAGGAGGGGGACATAAAGGCTTGAGGATAGGAGGAGGATCCACCACTGCTAGGAACTTGTAACAGGGGAGGCTTCTTCTGCCAAAAAATCTTACCTTGAGGAGGGAGAAGCTTTACAGGAATTCTGGAAGAGACCAAGTTGTTTACAACGGAAGCAAGTAGTTCGAAATGGTATCATAATCAACCCTCTAAACCCATTTGCTGCTAGGGGAGAGAATCACAATCCTATCTTGTAGTTTTTTAGATAAGTCTACAAAAATACAGACCCTAGCAAAGGATGAAAGGGTGCCTTCGAGTGTTACATGGTCGATACGGATAAATCACCCCAGACCAGAACAAATTTGAGTGAGGGAAGAAGGGGACCAATACTCCCTTAGAAGAGAATAAAGGTGAATCCAGACCTGAAAACCTTCCACGATGGCTTGATCAGGATTGAAATGAGCTATCCGCTTCAGAAGATGAAGCCCAAAATCAAGAAACAGAAACTCTTTCCTTTCAAGGGAATCGTCCCTTTGAGCTTGGCTTCGAAATATAACAAGGAAGAAACCTTTGTCCAAGAATATAACGCGAAGACCACTCCCACATTGGGTATCACACCAAGCGCGGATACCGTCAGCCGAGAGCCACCGACCCACAAACTTAGCGATGATAGCCCATTGTCTAAGAAGATGCAGTTGGGAATTGAGGTCGATAGAGCATTCTAAATAGACTGTCACGAAATCTGCTTCCTCCTCGTCATCAGTTGTTGGAACACTCCCCAGAAAAGCGCTATAAATCGGTGATGAAGAGACCAATGTGGGTCAGGTTTAGCAGGTCCCGCTGAAATGCTGGGTGTTCCATTCAAACTAGGGAGGCGAAGAAGACTATTGCTGGCCGGGCAGTTTGAAAAAAATGTCCGTTCTACGACCTATCCCAGGGAGTTTCGGGACAATTTTTTCTGCCTCATTTTTTTTAAAGGGATTTTTATTTTTATTTTACTTTGCATAGTTATTCTTCATATATTTATTTCATTAAATTATATCTCTACATATATGCATAAACCTATAATCCTTGGAATTAAAGATTATAAATTAATCACATATTTATCTTGAAAATTCTAATATGGTATTAGAGTGGGTGGTTATGCCTGTGCAAGATATATTTTGATGTTTTTAATTCACAGGTGTGAAGAAACTTGAAGTTTTTTAAATTTGTGAAACCCAAGCTGTTTCGCCACCAACTTCAAGTTTAATCGAGTTCAAAATTCCAATTCCCGCCAAAATAATGCATTTTTTGGATGATTAGTTTGTTAAATCTTGCTTGTGCATGTGTTGTTAGCTCTCACTACCATTTGTGTGCATAGATATGTTTTTTTATCCATCCACGACCTTCTTTCTAAGTTTTTAAGGACTTTACGGAAATTTCTTGGTCTTTTACGACTTTTTTGGTTTGCGCAGCTTCGTTTTTCTTCCACAGATTTTGCAAGTCTTCTGGGGATTTTTAGGCTTGCGTGGCTTTATTTTAGTCTTCTGCAGCTTTTGCAAAGTTTTCTGCATTTTTTAGACTTGCATGGCTCTTTATTTATCCATGGATTTCCTCATATTTTTTAGGCCTATGCGGATTTATTTTCCTCGACAAACTTCAAGTTCTATTAAATTTTTACTCATTCCGTGGCTTAGAGGTCTGGAGAGTGCTTTTCCTTTGAAGAGTGCCAGATTTGTGACACATGCCCTCACTGACTTATGTTGACTCTACGCCACGTGTTTACATTTTATTTGGTTGCATGGAGGTCCCACATCTTTTATTTTCCACCTTAGACTCCAAGCGTTATTATTTCTAGCTTATTCCATGAAATTTAGGTCCGTGGAATGCATCTCCACTAGAAAGTAACATAATATTGCCATGCGTCTTCTCTGCACCATTGATCTTGTGCCATCTGTTCCTCTATTTGATTGTTGTGTGTCCACTGACCACTGGCTCTTTCTTTATCATGCATATCCCATTGTTTTGTGGCTAATGACCTAAGTTTTCCATAGAACACTAAGACTTCGAACATCCACATAACACTTTTCCCTTATTCTGCGGCTTCCAAAATTTTAAAATTTTATAAATTTTTCTTTTCTACTTCACGTCCTTCCGCGACTTGTTGTTTGGGTTATGTGGGCCTCCTCCTTGGTTCTTGAACTTTGTTTGGATATTTTCATCAAGTTATGAGCCATTTTATTTGAAATTATGATCGATTGTATTCTATTTTTTATATTGCGGTTTTTTATAACTTTTGAAAAACATGCCTAACACTTTGTTTTTCAAAATTTGCTAAAGTTTTGCTTAATATGGCTACTTTTGCTATTTTTTAAATGGATAAATCTCAATTATTAAATGGGAGAAATTATAATATTTAACGAGTTAGGTTAAAATCTTGTTTTATGGCTGGAAGATTATGGGATCGGGTCTCTGGTGTTGAGAAATGACCCACTGGAAAGCAAAAAAACCTTGAAAACCTAAGCTCCTTCTCCCAAAGATCTCAAGAATTCAATTAAGATGAAAGATGGATCAAAGCTATCAAAGTTGAACACAATGCTCTAATTAAAAATAATACCTGTGAACTTGTCCCTCCTCCTTCTAATCGAAGCATTGTAGGATCCATGTAACACCCTCTTTATTACGCTTCTCAACTTGGATTTTTTATTTTAAACTTAATGCTTCACTAATTTAAATACACAACATTTAAATTCCAACATAAATCTGAAATTGAATCCATCTGATAACAATCATAAACCATGTACAACTGTAAGGGTATACAGATCCTACTCAATCCCCCTCAAACACTCTTTACGAGCCAATACACCAAGTTTATTATATGGTTTCCTTTTTCAAGCATTTGAAAATCAAGTAATGTTTTCTGAGTCCATAACTGGAACTCAATCACTTGAATCCCATCGACATCCAACATATTAGATCCTTGGTGAAATCATGGTAGTGTAATCAACTACTTATACTACTTTGATCAAAGTTTTAGAGACATGTATGCCATGCTCAGTTCCGTGACGGAACACTCATTGTTAGGAACTTGTCTTTCACCTAATTCTATTATATAGATTATTTTCTAGTCTTAAGTTATTATGTTCATAGTCAAAAACTTAAGCATCCATTAATATTTATTAAAAGACTCTATATAGTACAAAACAAGCCATGAGTAGAGAGCAAGTAATTGTAACTTCCTCAAATGTCCCATACCACCCGAGGGAGTCTTTATTGCAAGAACCCTAAATCTGATTTGACATCACATTTATAGTATTATTATTACTTCAATATAAATAGATTATAAGGATTATAACAACAGATTTAAGAATAGAGGCATTTCAACAAGATCATTATGTTTACAAGTTGCAAATTTAAATCAACCTATCGTATTAATTCCGCATATCATATTTAATCCATTTGCACAAGTAAGTATTAGATCTATAATATTACTTAATAGGATTAATTACAGTTATTTAACAGCAATCCATATTCATATAAGTCAATTATGTGTAAGTTCAGATACACATATATCACAAATTATAGAAACTGTATTCAGTTTCTAATGCATCAGTATAATCTTAACCCAATAAAACCACTAGTATTATGCATGCATCATTTTGTTAATACATCATATTTATTCATTATTTAATATATTATATTAATCCAAATAAGTTTCCAATCAATAATTCAATTAAGGCAAGGAATCTTTTCATATAAACTACTGATACAATCCAGACTCAATTTACAATGAACACGTCTTTGTTTATTTCAATTCCAAAACAGATATAAACAAAATAGTCTTTTTCCACCTCTTAATAAGATAAACAGTACAATGGTAGTTCACTTAATTAGAAAATAACTAGGCAATAGAATGCATCTTTTATCAATCAAATTGAACAAGTAAATTCTTTCAACTTCATTCTCATTTCAGACTTAAAGTATTTCATCTGCAAAATGTTAGCAATGATCAATTCAAAAGGAATGGCATGAAAAGTTCTCTTTCCCGCTTAACATCTTATATCATTTAATATTTGAATAAATGAAATAGTGCATAATTAAACCCCATAAATGACATAATAGTTCACAAGACCAAATTTGCAACCTTTCAAGCTAAATTACTTTGCATTCACAATTACTACTCACTGCCTTCATTTCTATTCTAAAGCCTTAATGAATAATCTGTAGAAGACATACATATTAAATTAATAGAACAACAACATCCTTATTATCCAACTAGAATTTCTTTTATAATTAAGTCATAATTACTTTATGCAAACTTACCCACTACGTATATTCCACAACAATTATATACTAATTAATATAAGCTGTTATTTCCCTGCATATTCGATATATATTAGAGTACTTATAGCCTCATGATACGTTTACGACCACATTATACATAAAATGACAAATGACCCAAAACAGATAGTCCATCAATAGTGAGTAAGACTGTTATTCAACAGTACTAAGTTAACTATATGTCCTCTATTACTATTAAAGACATGCAATCCACCTCTAATAAAATAGACAGTGACACCATATCATTCAACATATTTACATACGTTTACCTATTGGAAGGGAACAATATGATACAAACATGAACAAGGTTTTGAAAACTATCAACAGTGATATTTAAACAATATACCATATGAAGCCATATTTATACTGGTAGGGCTTCATCGTCGCTCGAGTCGATTCAACCCTCATAATTGATCTCATGCCAATTTATGTTAAGGTAATTTTTATTTACCTAGATCGACTTGAAAGCCGCCAAAAACCTATAGTCAACTTAATACACTGAAGCTCGTAATAGAGAATCGATTACATTGATTCGATAACATAAGAGCGGGTTCCCAAAAAATTCCTTGAAGGGTCCACATAAACCATACACAAATCTGATACTGACTTAAGCCAAGCACTTATGAGGTCACAATATATTCCAGTCTTTCTATCAGACTAACAAAAGGATAGTAAATGCAAAACAAGCCTTAAACCAACAAAATCTCACTCGAATCCAATACAACAGAGATACGATTATCCATTGATAAACAAAAAAATTACCAATGATAAAACTCTTGATAATGAATACTTGAAAAAAATATTTCACACAAAAGATTTAAAAAGAAATAAGACGGTGCTTGTGTACTTATTAATATCAAAATCAAGCATTACAAAACAAATGAGAGAGCTGAAATATTTATAGATATTAGACAACTTCTATCTCATCCACAATATATGGAAACAAATAATCTAATATGAGAAAATATGCAGAAATAACATATTGCCCCTAACTACCCCTATTTCCCCTCATGGAAATCATCTGGGAACAAAATATGCAAGATAGAACATGATGCCACAAACATAGGGATGAGAACACTATCACTTAGTTAACTAACAACTAAGAATAACTAATACGTATTGACATAAGTTTAAAGTATTTAAATTAAATACTTTAACTTATTACATTTATTCAAATATAAACTAATGATGAATTAAGATAAGTTTTATTCCTAACACCCCCCCTTAATTCAGCATGGTCTCAAGTGAATAGGAGAGAAATTCTCTAAAACCTTTAAATTTACCTCTAGCAAGTGACTTTGTGAAGACATCTGCACGCTGCATATCTGTTGGGCAATATTAGAGCTGGATGTTGTTGTTCTGAACATGTTCATGAATGAAATATACTTGTACCTCAATGTGTTTGGTGCACTAATGAAAAATTGGATTTCGAACAAGTTTTACTACTCCTTTGTTATCAACATGTGGGATAGTTGGATCTTTCTGTGGTATTCCCAATCCTTCAAGTATACGTCGGGGCCATATCACTTCATAGATAACTCCACCTGCTACACGATATTCTGATTCTGTGGAGGATATTGAAACATGAGTCTACTTCTTACTCCCCCCATGATATCGGTCTAGATCCCAAAAAGAATACAAATCCTGAAGTGGATTTCCTATCATCTATGTTTCCTGCATGATCTGAATCTGAATATCATGTCAAGAAGAAGTTATTCTTCTTCTTGTATTCTAGGCCATAGTCCATAGTTCCTCTGATGTACCTCAGTATCCACTTTGCTGCTTTATAGTGAGAAACCCTTGGTTCTTGCATGAACCCTGAAAGATAGTTGACTGCATAGCTGATATCTAGCCTAGTGTAAGTCAAGTAGATGAGACTCCTAATCCATTTACTTGTGGTGATGGATTTGTTCAAGATAGTTGAAGTCTTGTCTCCATAGGTGTGGGAAATGGTTTACAATCTATCATATTGAATTTCTTGAGCGTTGTCTTGGCGTATTTCAATTGTGACACAAAGATATACTTTTCTCTTTGCCAAACTTCAAGTCCAAGACAATAATGTAGAAGCTCGAGATTGGTCATGTTAAATGATCGCATTAGATCTTTCTTTGTTGACTCAATCATCCTGACTGATCCTCCAGTGATGATTAGATCATCGACATATGCTTTTTGAGATAGAGATTAGGATCATATGGACTCTTATTGAATCCATGTTGAATGAGATGCTTGTCGATTTTTATGAGCCATGCCCTGGGAGACTAATTTAGACCATATAGTGATTTTATGAGTTTTCATACCATTTCCATTTTACCTGGTATGACAAAACCTTCTGGTTGAGTCAGGTAAACTTCTTCTTGTAAATCACCATTAAGAAAGACACTTTTCACATCCATTTGGTGTATTTTCCAACCAAATTATGCAACTAGAGCAAATATTAACCAAAAAGTTTTTATCTTAGCTGTGGGAGAAAAAGTCTCCTCATAATCAATGCCTTATTTTTGAGCATATCCCTTAGTAACTAGTCTAGCCTTATGTTTATCAAATTTTCCGTCTACTTTGTACTTTGTTTTGAAGATCCATTTGCATCCAATAGGATTTTTCCCTGGTGGAAGATCTATAAGTTTTCATGTATTATTTTTCATAAGTGACTTATATTCTATATCCATATCATCTTTCCAAGGTTTAGATTTTAGGGCTTCTGAAACTGTGGATGGATCAGTAGTTTCAAAAACATTACCCATTAAGGCCAAATTGACCTCATTTTGAGCCATACTGCGAGTCCTAATCCTAGTGGTAAATGTGTCGGGGACACTATCTGATTTTGCATCTTTAATCATACTTGTATACCATTTAGGCATACATTTTTAGTTCCTATGGGAGGTTAAATTTCACTATCTTCCCCATCATCACTGTCATCATCAAAATGATTATCATCCTCTATTTTCACTATAGGGATGATTTTTTTCATCACGTGAGTGTATGGAAGGAGCATCTGCTTCTTTCTTCTCAAAGAACTCAACATCCCGAATATTGTATACCCTTCTTATTCTTGGATCCATAAGTCTATAGCTGAGTGCTTCATCACTGTATCACAAAAAGATAAGTTTTTCTAATTTCATATCAAGCTTAGTTATTTCTTTCTTAGGAATGTGCATACTTTCTTTACATATAAAAAATCTAAGGTGTGAAATAGATGGATTATGCCCTAACCATTCTTCCTGAGGTGTTACTCCATCAAGAGTTGTAGTGGGAACTCTATTTAGTAAATAGACTATCGTTTTAGCTGCTTCAACCCAAAATGTTTTTGATAAACCTGCATCATCAATCATAAATCACACCATATCCATGATAGTATGATTTTAGCTTTCAAAAACACCATTTTATTGCAGTGTGTGAGGAGGATCCATTTGACGATGAATGTCACGTGTTTTCAAAAAATTGTTGAATCATTGCTAGTGTATTCTCCCCCTCGATCTGAGCAGAGTGTTTTTATTTTCCTACCAGACTCTGTTTCTACAAGGGCTTTGAACTTATTGAAAGTTTCAAAAGCTTGTTATTTTGTAGAAAGACAATATATCCACATTTTTCTTGAAAAATAATCAACAAAGAGCATGAAATATTGAAACACAGAGTGGATAGGTCTCATTGGTCCACACATATCGGTATGCACCAAGTCAAGTTTCGCCTTAGCCCAAAATGTACTATGTTTGAATGGTGATCTATGCTGTTTTCTTACGAAACAATGTTGACATTTATCTGTACCCTTTTTTTATAAGTGAAAAACCCCTAACCATTTTGTATCGACGAAGTGTGTCAAGATAGCCAAAACTAACATGTCCAAGTCTTCGATGCCATAGTTGAGATGATGATGTATCCTTGGCTACAAGTGCTTGATCATTTCGTTGAACAAAATTCAACTGAAACATTCTTCCCACATTTGAAGCTTTTACAACAATTTTCGAGCTTTGTGACTTATCTTGAATTAGGCACATCTTTTTACGGCTTTTACAATCAAAGCTGATTTTGAGATTGTGATCTAATAATTGATTCACATATAACAATTTTTTTGTTAAACCAGGGACATAAAGAACATCTGTAATTTTACAATTATGTTGCCCAAGTGGTATTGAAATGGAACCAATGCCTTTAACACTGTAAGATGTATCATCACTCAAAGGGACATGATTTTTGGTGGGTGTTTTACTCATTGTGAAAAACCAATCTTTCTTTCCTGTCATGTGTCAAGTTGCACCCGAGTCAACATATCAAATTTAATTTATAGAATTGGATACTTCATTTGATTGTGCATAATATAAGAAGTCATCATTATCAAATTGATCTTCTTGTTTGGCTACATTTCGTTGTTGAGCCAGTTTCTTTTTCCACTTTTGATTATTTTGTCCCTATTTATTCTATTGTTGGCTTTATTTTGTTTGTTGGTAATCAATATTTTTTCCACTTGACGATCCTTGTTGGAATGTTTTGTACCAAAAATTCTCTCTCATGTCATTTTCGACCACAAATAAGACATTTTAGTTGGTCCTTTTGGCCTTGTTGAGTATTGCATTGCTTATGAGGTTGTTTACTAGACTTAGCCTATTTTTTTCCTTTTTGATTAGAAGCAAGTGCCTGCTCTTCAATATTAGTAGTTGAGTGAGTAACTTCCTCTTATTGTAGCATATTCACTAACTTTTCAAAAGTTGTTGTTTGACCAATTATGTTTAATGTGGTCACAAAAATCCTATATGAAGGAGGAAGAGCTCTCAATACTATAGGCACGAGTGATGTGTCCATTACTTTTTATTCCAAAGCTTGAAGTGATACACGTAATGTTGCTAATCTTTTAAAAAACATTTCAAATTTCTCAGTTGATTATATTTTCAAGTTTAAGAATTGACTTTGGAGATGAAGTATTGTGTTCTTATTTTTTGACTCATATACTGTTTTCAACTTGTCCCAAGATTCTTTTGCTATTGTGGTCTCACGAATATGAGGTTGTACCTCATCTGAAACACTAAACAAGATTATTAACTTTACTTTTTGATTTGCATGATCAAATGTAGCTTGTTGTGTAACACATGTTACATATCTTGTTAATGTACTAGAAAACAATAGACCATAGATTTTCAAAATCAAGTTGTGCATAATTTTTTTTTCCGTTCCGGATAATTATCAGAACGTAAAAGTTGAGAATTTGACAAAAATAATTTTGGTGCCGTAATTACGGACATTGTGAAAACTGAATAATGAAAGAAGAAGAATTAAACAATTTCCCCCCTTAAAGCATACACACACCCCCCCCCCCCCCCCCCCAAAATATTATTTTATTTATTTTGGGCTCCTTTTTGGTCATGTACAATGAATTTTTGGCACTATTGGTCCTATTACAAATTTGGCTCTGTGGCCGATTTGTAAAAATAAAGTGGCTCTCTTGTCCGATTTGAAAAATAAAATAAAAATTGGACTCTTTGGCCTCTTTTCAAATACAAAAAATCTATTTTTTTCAATTTTCACAAAACAAATCTTATTAAAAACTAGACCAATATATAAAGCTTGTAAAAACACACACTTTAAAAAAAATGACACCTTAATCCGAGATACCATTTGAAAGTTATGACTTTTTTAAAATTACGATTTCGATATCTCTACGTGCATGTGTACAACCTTGTTTCCTCCACTGCCGCCTCAATTTATCAAATTTTATACATCCTTTCTTTTAATTTTCTTTTCACAGGCTTCACTTTTCTCCAACAACTTTTTTTTTTCTTTTGTTGTCTCTGTGATTTGTAGGGTCTGCGCGTGGATGGGTGTGCAAATGGAGGTAGTTTTTACAAACAAGATCGCTTGTTTTCTTCCTTTGGCCGTTGTTTCTATTGTTTCGGCTGCTTTTTCCTCTACTCCCATTCATACAGGGTTAGATGCTTGGAGACATCAATTTGGAGATTGATCCAATGCCACAACTCACTGACAAGGTCTAAGAAAACATAGATTAATAGAGGATAACAGGGGTATCTTATTTTAGAGACAAAAAACCCCAAAAAAATTGCATATAAATTTTTCTTGAATGAAAAATAATATTTTTTTAATTTAAGAAGTGAGATTCAAACTATAAATTCAAAAAATCAATTCAAAGGCTGTGTAATTTTATGCAGTACTTCTTTTGATGTTGTTGGTGTGTGGAGTAGGAGCAAGGGCTGTGTGAAGAGGTTGGGGTCAACTTTGGATCCTCCTAGCTCAAGCTTCTTATGCCTCCTCCCTCAAACTTCCCACACTCCTTAGTATTCACAGGTTCAGTCTCTTCCAACTCTGATACAAAATCTTGACAATGAATACTTGAAAAAAAAATATTTCACATAGAAACAAGATGGTGCTTGTGTATTTTATTGATATCGAAATCAAGTATTACAAAACAAATGAGAGAGCTGCAATATTTATAGATATTGGAAAACTTCTATCTCACCACAATATATGGAAACAAATCACCTAATTTGAGAAAATATGCATAAATAACATATTGCCCCTAACTGCCCCTATTGCCCCTCATGGAAATCATCTGGGAACAAAATATACAAGATAGAACATGATCCCACAAACATAGGGATGAGAACACTATCATTTAGTTAACTAACAACTAAGGATAACTAATACCTATTGACATAAGTTTAAAGTATTTCAATTAAATACTTTAACTTACTAATGATGAATTAAGCTAAGATTTATTCCTAACAAAAACAAGGATTCGAGCTAATAGATTAACCATTCGTTAAATAGAGGAGGGGAAGGAGACATCCTCATTGAAAAAATTTGATCTTGAATTTCTTAATAATAATAGATATAGAAACCCCAAAAGATAAAATGGGTAATCGAAAATAAAGGAAAACATCGAAACCCAAATAATAATCACAAACACCCAAATACAAATGGGGTATTCAATAATTAACAACCACATACTGAATGCATGTCAAAAGGTCATCATTATTCGTATCATAAATTGATATTGTTTATCAGAAGATACATCCATACCAACTATCTGTTTACTAGTTTGAGTTATTAAGGTAGGCCTGTATTAAAAAATGAAGTCCAAATTGATACCACAGATGGTTTTGTGTAACCATAATTGTAGAAACCTATTTTTATATTGGATATTCAAAATGATAGCAAGTACAAAAACCCAAAAGAAGGGGGTTACATTGATTCATCCATACACAACTAAACACAAACTTTTCCAACCCAAATTGTAAGCCATTGAGCATGTATTTATGCACAAATACAACAAATTCAAGAACAACAATACCTAGAGATAATAACACACAAAACCCAACTCATTCAAGATTTGACAAAGTGTTCCTCATAAATAATCACTACAATGAAGTATAGGGGGTTCTCTCATACCCAACTACATTACCCAACTTTTGCAGCTAACACAGTAATCTTACGAAATCATAAATAAACATAGATTTTAATACTAGAAAACAATAGCAAACAAAATACATTGTTACCCATTACTCATAGATCAAACATAAGTGAACTGATACAGATATTCCATTTATGCAAGTAGTAAATGAAATAAGTAGTAAAGAAGGAGAGAAAATAGTCCATGCTTGTGGTTTTTGTGAGATCCCTAGAATCTTTCATCTTGAGCTCCTAGAAATACAACCTCATAGATAGCCACCCAGTCCCCAAATCACTAATTACTTAAGAGCTTATGAAATAATGCCCAAAAATACCAGAAAATAATCAAACAATACATATTTTATGCAAGGAAGGGTCGGTCTTGATGTCTCCATCTATTACGCATGCAACAAACCTCAAAAATAGCTCACCCCAAAATAATTACATATAGAACTTCATATCTCAATAAACCATCGAATGAAACAAAAAAACTACAAATAAATCCAACTTCCCTAACCTCCTCTCGCATGCCCCAAAATCCGTGGAGTCATTTAATGCACATTTCATTTTAGCAGAGCCACTAGATGGCGTATCAAAGTTCCCTCCACCGCTTACTCCTCCATTCCCACCATGCACGAGCTTAAGTAAAGGTTTGACTTAAATTGTAAAAATAGTATCAATGACAGGTCAATCAAATTACAAGGTTTGCATATGTCAGTTTGATATTACAATACCATACAACCTTAATATTTAAACCTCTTAACTTACATAGGGTCAATTGGTCAATTATTAAACATTGATTCCTAACCAATCAACCCCAAGGTTTATGTATAGTGGGGGTCGATTCGACCTAAACATAAGACAATTATATCAATTTTACAAAACAATATTTGCACATAAGTATGGTCACGAACCTTCTTGATTAATTTTTTTTAAATAACCAATCACATGTATGTTCGATGGGCTAATTCCCATTAAGGTCTTATGACGTTTGAATCATACTATTACAACTTTATATATTAGCTCCACTTTTATTTTTTGTTAATAGTCAAACCAGGTATAACTAAACATAATGCGATGAATACCTTACAGAGAAATATGATTAACACGTGACACCAAAAAACCCAACTATTAACATCTGTTAAAGAGTATGATAATAAGTCCTCATCAAGATCATTCAATAACATGTCACAAGGTCAATATAAGACCCTTTCAACTTATTGTCTATAAACCTTAACAATAGACCATATTTATAGTAAGAACTCACAATAGTCATTCATAATGTGATATAAAATTGATTATATATATTTAAATATGCAATTGAAATAATACCTTGATTATTAATTTCACATATATGACAAGCATTGAAATCATTAGTTTATGACTTACCCTTTGAAATCACAAACTAAATTTTGTGGGATGTGACAATCCAAGTGGTTGTATAAAATTAAGTATAACTCCGTAGGAGAAATAGAGAAATTCAAGGCATGTTTAGTAGCTTGTGGGTTCACTCAAAAACTTGGTATTGACTTTGTTGAAACCTTTTCTCCTGTAGCTAAAATGAGCATTGTTAGGACTCTTCTAGCCTTAAATTCTCAATATGGTTGGGAAATTCACCAAATGGATGTTAAAAATTCATTTCTAAATGGTAACCTAAAAGAAGAAATCTACATACGTCAACTTAAAGGTTTTGAAGAACTTGGTAAGGAACTATATGTGTGTAAACTGAAAAAATCTTTGTATGGTCTTAAACAAGCTCATAGAGCTCAATATGCTAAAATTAATGGTTTCTTTCAGGATCTTGGATTCAAAAGATATTTTTATGATAATAATGTAATTGTAAAATGTGAAAATAATCATATTATCATTATTGTCTTATACGTTGACGATCTTTTGATTACTAGTAGATGATAAGAATTTAATTCTTAGAATGCAAGAAAGATTAAAACAACATTGTTAAATGACTGACTTAGGTTTGCTAAATTATTTTTTAGGCATGGTTATATTTTAGGATCATAAATCTATTATTGCATCTCAATATTAGTATGCTACTAATCTACTTAAAATATTTAACATGATTGACTCTAAACTTGTTGCCATTCCTATTGAAGCTGGTGTTAAATTAGATCCTAAACTTGCATGTGCTAAATTTAATCCTACTCCGTATAGAAATCTAGTTGATAGTCTCATTTATTTGACTATTACTAGGCCCAATATTTCATATGCAGTAGGAGTTATTTTTAGATTTATGTAGGATCCATATGAGGATCATTGGAAAATGGGAAAAAAAATTCTAGAGTATGTTAAAGGAATAATTAATTATGGTTTGCATTATTCTTCTTGTGATGATGCAAATTTATTTGGATATTGTGATTCTAACATATGTTGGTTATATTATAGATCAAAAATACACTTCTGGATATGTTTTCAAGTTTGGTGTAGGTGCCATCACTTGGAGTAGCAAGAATCAATCAACAATTTCTATCTCTTCTACTGAAGCAGAGTATATAATTGCTATGGAAGTAGCAAAGGAAGCCATGTGGTTGGAAAGACTGTTGGATGAATTACATATGGGCATTAAAGGAAGAAATGCTCTTATTTTTGATAGTTAGAGTTGCATTTCTCTTGTGAAAAATCCATTTCAACATTAGAGAATGAAGATATAGAAGTTCATATGCACTTTATTCGAGAGAAATTCCTAAAAAAAATGGTGATATTGATCTCAAGTTTTCTTTGACTGAAGATCAAGTTGTAGATATTTTCACGAAGCCATTGTGTGTTTTGAATTTGTTCAAGTTTCATGCCTTGTTAGGCCTTTAAGAGTTTCCATTAAGGGGGAGTGTGCATGATAATGCCACCCCTTAACAACCTATTGTAAACTTCCGATACTTCCTCCATTTTATAAAATATCATTGTATGTGAGTCTTAAGTAAATGATCACGTCGTGTGAGTTTACTTGTAAAACCCAACAAAGCATTAGTTATGGGAATGCCTTTATTTTATAAAAAAACTCCATAATTTTATGTAAGTCTTCATATGTAAAACACTTGCCCTTAGATTTTTTTATGTTAAATCTATATGATTTCCATTGTGTGGGAAGATCTATATGATTTCCCTTGTTTACATGCTAGCCTAAATCATTGATGATTTATGGATTGTAAATCCTTTTATAGAAAAAGGTAATTTGACATGTTTTCTTCACTTAACATTAAGGGGGAGTGTTGGGGAAATAATGTCAACAGGGATACCATTTAGATGGACCACCACTTCACGCCCCATATTTAAGAGTTTATTTATAAAATTTAGTCGGCCCCCACATTTGATTAAATCATTTTGATTTTATTATAAGAGTGAAACAATGCAATCGATTAACCCTCTCTAATTAAAAAATAGTGATCCCTCACATGACTGGATATATAATTGTGAGATCAATTGCAAGCATTTTATATGATTGATTGGGATATAATTTGAATTGTGTAGTTGCGAGAGTATACAAAATATTTAGTATTTCAGCATTGTATTACTTTGCAATTGTTGTGTGGTGGATCCAGGAGGAAGTGGAAGTGTTGGGTAAAATCTGTATGTAAATTATAATAAAAGGTAATGCTTTATTTTGTTGTGGGATTTTTTCCTTTAGATTTCCCCACTATAAATCTGATGTACCATGTGTCACGCGTTATTTACATTGATAATATTTTACTTTACACAAATATTCTGCATATATTTATTTCATTAAATTATATCTCTGCATATTCACATAAACCTATAATCCTTGGAATTAATGATTATAAATTAATCACATATTTATCCTATAAATTCTAACACATCATTCTTTGAACTCTATTTCCTTTCATTTTTAGTTTCTGGAATGTGATGCTCCTTCATTCGTTGTAATAACTTGTTCATTAAGTTTGATAAATTTGCACCAGTACTCTTAAATGATACATACTCAAATAGAAAATGCATGATATTTTACTTTGATTTTTACCTTATATGTTGACATCTTGATGAAATACTTCGCATGCATAAACTGTTGAAGGGAAACTGTAATCATACTCTGTAATTTTTTTCCTGTAGATGCATTATTTAAGAGTGTTGGAATAAAAAACTTTCTTCTTCCAATACTTTCTTTTCTAGTAATCCTTAATTAGTGAAAGAATGCAAATACATTTGAAGCTGAACAATATTGAAGCTTAAGGAGTGTAGACAAAAAAGAGTGTTAGTTACAAATAGAAGCTACGAATCAAACCAAATCAATCCTTAATCTAACACACCTAATGTCCACCTCAGATTGAGCAAGATAAATGAGGGAGAGGATGTTATACCTACACTTACCCACAAGCTATAATCCTCCTTCTTTGATGCTTTGTATGTGCTCAAATGGATGAGTATTTCTTGCTTCAGATTGTGGATTTAGTTGGACAACACATCCCCTTGATTGCTTGCTTATTTTCTATGATGTTTGATGGCTTTATAAGATGGTGATTGAAATCTCTCTAAGAATATTTTGGCAGCACTTAGTTGTAATTTCATAAGTTGGTTTCTATGAGGGTGGAGAGCCAAATTTATAGGCTGTGGGAGGAAAAATGAAGGTTGGAGATTGATCCATGTAGGATATGGCTCAATGGTTGAGGATTGGTGAGAAGGATGGAGAATTATAGAATTAGATAATTCTAGAAATTAAGAGAAGCCTCTATTGAATTTTTTAATTCAATGGAGAGAGGGAAATTTATTTAAACTTTTAAATAAGGAGGGAAGTTTGGAGAGGTGTCTAGAATTAGAAGCCTATAGATTTGGAGGTGGAACATTTTATTAGGCTAGAATTAGGTGAGATTAATTGTGATTAGGGATGTGATTTGATGGAGAAGCTAGGTGTAGGATAGGTGTAGAGTAGGTGGGTAAGTGGGTAGGAATTTTCAATTCTTAGAAATTGATAATAGGGATTAGTGAAGGGATAATAAGATATAATGAAGAATAAAATGATTAAGGGTGAGATGGAATTATTGGGTGAGTAAATGAGAATATTTGAGATAGGGATATATATGATATTAAGGATTAATAATAATTAATTTCATGATTAATTATTATATGGTTGAGATGGGGACTGTGATAATGAGTTAGTGATGGGGGATATATATTAATAATATTAATATGTATTTTATTTATGATGTTTAAATTTCACATGTCTACAAGGAGAACCCTAAGCTCTAATACTCATTTTCCCTCTCTTTTAGGTGTTTTGGAGCAAAAGATGGAGCAATTTGGAGCAACACTGGATCATCGAGTAAGGGAGTCCATCTTTCAGACAATGACAGATCCCCTTCTCTTCCTTATGTTTTTAGTTTTAGATATATATGCATTCTTTCTTTCTATAGTTATATCCCACAACTTGTGTGGGGGAACTTGTATAGAACCTCCTTATGACTATAAACAATTGTATTATGCAATGAGTTGTCGGCTATTTCTTTTACATTACTTTTAATTGCATAGCTGAATGAACATATGAAAACTCAATTATTTAATACACTTGCATATAATCACAAGTGAATTGATAATAAAGTGTTTGTATCTTTTTCGATCATCTAAAACTAAGAAAATTGTAATAAATGAAGATAATGATCATCCTGAAGCTACAAATTACTTCCATACCTAACATTTTGTTTCCAATTTGAATTGAAACCAACATTTAAAACTTGATCCTTTGCAAGTTTTCACATGTATGTTTATGATGTATGATGTCATTCCCATCTACATCAGGACCCTGCAACATCTCATAAGGGATGATGCATGATTCTGGTGAAGATGAAAAAATTGGAATAGCATCCTATACGGGGAATGTGCACTCTGAAACTTGATTCCATGTCTTCTCATTTTCCTATCTACTGAAAACAAGGAATCTGAACATTTTTTTGTATTCCCATCCACTATGACGAGAAAAATGGTCAACATTAACCAATAAATAATGTTAAAACCTAAGGAACCTTTGGTGTCATGCACTATCTCGAGGTGTGATAATCAAGTGAAGTGTCGATCAATGAAAACTAGCTAGATTGCGTTGATTTGTGGTGAGCCATTCAGATGTTGAAAACCAACTTGAATTGGGCATAATTTTTTGGGTAAGTTCCTATAATGGAAGATAACACCTTTATGGAAATATCTACTCATGATCTAGCAGTTTACTTAGTTAAAGCTTTATCCTAATATGGTATGTGCTACAAAAACACTCTTAAAACTTCCAAAAATGTCATTCAAGTTGTTAAGTGGCACTAGAGATGTGTAAAAAAGAATCTGCATGACTTTGTATAGTTTCACATAGGTCATTCATCCTTTCCTAAAGAGAAATGGTCCCCATTACGTGTCTTTGGCTAGTTGTTGGAACCAAATGTAAAGTTACAAGTGTAGTTGCAGAAATTATGGGGTGATAAAAATCAAAATAGTGTGAGAGTGATACCAATGTTGTTGAGCTTGGGGTATACCAAAGATGTTTATATATGACAATTAGATGTCTAATAGCAAGTCTTTGTGTTATAGGAGAAAATTTTAGAAATCCCATGTAATATATCTCTGAGAATGATTATGAAGCTTGTTACATGTGCTCAAGATATGTTACAAAGCTAAATTCACCAATAATGTAGAGCCATAGTGGTGTTGGTAACATATTTCCATATGAAAACATGATGTGTTTTGCAAATACCAGTGTAATCACAAATTTTTAACATGAAGTGTTGTTATCTGGAACGTTGTTGATGTGGAATGCTTTGTGCTTGCAAAGACTCTTGAATGAGGATGTGACTTTTCCCCAACTGTTAAGGTCCATCTATCCACAATATAATTTCAATGAATGAACAATTATTTTTATAGGAATGTCTAAGAACCAACAAGTTGATAAGGTATGGTTATTTATTCTACGAGGACCACAAGGGTGAAAATCCCAACATTGCTCAGTTGTATGACCACACTAAAGGAAATGCCAATGGTTGGGTGTGTGTGCATTGCATGTCTTCAATTGGAACATCTTCATGATTTATGTAGGTGAGACATAGGTTAGTCCTTGTCATGTTGTTTCATAAGCTATTATCAAGGTCTATATTTTCTTTGACACTTTTATTGCACATATGTTTGTTGAGATGTGTGTATGTTTTTATTGTAGTTACTTATATATAGAGTATGGTTGCAAAACGTGCTTATATTGAAATAATGATTGTGGAGTGGTGATGGAATATTCACACATCTTATTTAGATATTTTAGACAGATGTTGGGAAAAGGAACATGGCGTGTAAGAAGAAACATTGAGATCTATTAGGAATTAATACTCACATTTATATTTTTATGTTTATTTTATGTAAATTCTAAATCAAATTCACATTTTTGTATCAAAGCAGAATAGTGTCAACTCAAAGAAAGCCATGGAGTTTTAAAATTACTAAGGCATGATTTAATTGATCTATTACCTCGATTGTAAGACAAAATTATATGCTTTAATATATGTTTATTTGGTTTTAATCGATAAGCTATATTACATGAGAAATAGTCTCTCTAATAATGATCTCACACATGAAAATGTCTCACAAAAACATTCCTACCATGGAAATAAGGTTTCAGATACCCTTAATTATGTTTTAGGTAGGGGAATCATATTTTAGCCCCCCACCCACCACTTTCTGTATCTCATTTACTACAAAAATATTTGCACACGTGTTCCTTGCCATCGCCTCCCCCACCATGTTAGGCCTCCCACTGCCTTAGGTATGCATAAATACTATTGAGAATGGCCTTACAAATTGAAAAAAATAGTATAAACACTCCCTTTTTTTTTACAAGAAAACAATTCACATTCCTTTTGCATGCTTACACATTTTACAAACACATTTATTAGGGCACTTGCAACTACAACATCTATTAGAAGTCCATTTTTCGTAATGCTATGGTGAATGTCTATGCTCCATTTCAAAGCTCTTAATTTTACATTCTAACAAAAGGTAACCTGATTACATTGGACATTTGTTAGATTTATTTGGTGAAATAGTGTCAATGTTCCATGAGGATACCCATGCCAAAAAGTTCTATTGAGATCCCACTCCCATGTTGGTTTTTGTAATTCTTGTGTCACCTCTCAGATTTGTCAAATTGTTTCCCAAATTTGTGGGATTTTTAGATAAATTATTTTATTTCCATATGTGTTGTCTAATTCCTTATGTATCTTGGTAAGCACTCCTTATAATATACTAATTAGGTTCAGACAACGAAAATCATCACATGCCCTTTTATTTTTGACCTTTTAAACATTTTCCCAACATATACTTCATCTAAAAATTAATTGCATGCAATAAAACATCCACTTTTTCAAGACTCCAACATCTTTGTCTCCTCCCCAAGTCTATGCATGTTTCACCTTTGACATTTTGATTTCATTGTATCATCATTCTTTCATATGCTAATTGGACTGTCATCTCCAACTCTTCATCCTCACCCCCTCAACTCAAGCATTTTTATGCGGACTCCTTTGAGACATGCTTCAACTACAAAAATCCTCTAGATTTCTCACTTTCACTACTTCAATATGTATTTAGGATTATTATATAATTTGATATGTCTTGTTCGTAAGGCCACGTGAGCTTGACTCAACCATTTCAAACTCCTTTCTCCATATCATAACAAATCCCTATTTTCTAGATCCACATGATTGGCATGTCTATGATGGATTTATAGGATGTGTGGCTTTCATTGAGCCACACAAGATTAAATTAAATTACACATGGGATTTATGAAGTTCTCTATGTGTCTAATTAACAACTGACATTTAAATGCATGTATTTTGTATGAACTATGTAATGTATGAAGATAATATTTATACTTATTTATTGATTTAGTCATTGTCCTCTTTTTTTCTTTTGTTAGTTGTGTATTTTGAAGTGTCCATGAATAATAATAATAGAATTTTCTTTTTTTGGATAAATGAAATGACATTTGAACATGTTAAAGTGTAAAAAGGATAATAAAGTCAACAAATATGTATTTTTTATGATTGTGGAATCTCATTATAATGTAGTATTCAAAGAAGACAAACAATAAAAGATATAACACTCTCTTAGATAAAATACAAAATGTGAATAACCTATTTTTGTAGAAGAAGAAGAAAAAGGGGCTGATAACTCAACAATCACCTCATAATGTATAAAAGTATGTAAGCACTATGCACAAAAGGTTGATCTTGGATCCTAATAGAATTTTATCTTAATTCCTTCAATCTTAAGGATGTGTATATGTTTTGATTTAGTCTTAAGTATTCCTATTACTTTATGAATTTTCCCTTTCATTGTCTCTTCTTTCTTTGAATTGTGTCATTCATATAGCTATTTTATAACTATGAACTAAGGCCGACTAAGTTATGTTCTCACTGCTTAATGAACTTACTATAAATTAAAATAGAATACAATATGTTGCAAGTTATGATGCTGTGATCCAGGAACCTATGTTAACAATGTTTTGGTTGCTAGGACTTTAAAATGTTACGATGGTTTTTGAGGCAAAGAGATTTGGAATGATGACTGCAGGAGAAAATGAACCAATTTGAAAATTTTGAAGAGACTTTGACGGGAATTCCTGTTGACAAGATTTTTTTAAATTATATTTATGGAGACATTCATGATATTTTTTGGTGCGATCTTCCTGCATAATTAGTTGTTTGGTTCTCTCTATTGGAATTTTACCACTTTAGACATGAACACAAAGAGGAATACAAATGGATGGAGGAAAAATTTGAACCATTGCGTAAATTGGATGTTCCATGGACTTGTGAGGTTGACCATTAGACGTAACCTACAATTGATGGGCACATAATTGAAATTGTTTTCCAATTTTTGTGTTCTTTTGATTTTGCTAAAACACATTTTCTATTGGATTAAGAGGGAACTTTTTTACACAACTTCCTTTCTTGGTTAAGATATTAGTTAAGGAAAAGGCCCTGGTGCCAAGGTAGGCACCAAAGGGATGCAATCCTAGAAGAGGAAGGATGAAGGGGAAGGGGACGATACTGAAAAGGATTCTTGAATATTCTAAAAAGAATCAATAAAAAGAAAAGATAAGGATTAAAGACTTCATAGAGAGCCTAGATAACACAATAGATGGGTAAGTTACATTAAATTTGAAGGGAAAAATAAACCAATTGTGAATAGGAGTAAAGTAGGAAAGGTTTTCAGAGAAGGAGGGATGAGCCTCCTAGAGAAGCTGAAGAGATTTCCAAGTAATAATACCAAAGTGACCGAGAGGGTGGGAAATGAGGCATGAACCCTACATGTGGATTTGAGGAGGAAACCAGGGAACCGAATGGAGAAGCCAGAGAGAGGAGACTAGAATTAGTTAGAAGTAGATTCATGAAGTAGTTGGAATTGAAATCAAGTCTCAGAGAAAATATCATAGAGACTATAGTGTTGTGTAGAGAAAGAAAGTGCAATCCGTAATAAATAAATTAGATTAAATGTACAAAGGCCCATAAAAGATGATAATACCTCTCTAATAGTCAAGTTATCATTATCATGTTGTCATTACCAAGTTTTGTTTTCATTATCAAGTTAGTAATTCTACGTGTTAATAATCATTTTTTTCATTGTAAAAAGTGTTAAATGAAAAATCATAGTGTGTCGAGTCTTGTGGTAAAAGTTGTTGAAACCTTCCATGTGGAAAAATTACAAAAATGTCATTGTCAAAATCTATTGTCTCATTTTATCATGGTTTATATTAGTAGTCAAACCCATTAAAAGTTGTGAAAATAGTCTATTGTAAATCATCAAAAGTATGAATTTTGTTCCTCACAAACGCATTTTTGGTGTTATTTGACATCCCATGAAAAATAAAGTGTTTTACATTGCAAGGGGAAGAAAACAATAATCACAATGTGGAAACACTGCTTTAAGGTCACATTTGTTGTGTAATCAATGCCATTCGCTGGAGGATGGAGGCACAAGAGGTTAGTGGTTAATCACCGACCTCTCGTCAATCACCAACAATGGGGCCGCATAGTAGCATTAGTAGTATTTTAGTTTAGTTATGTGTTCAATATGGCGTGCTTCATTTTTACAGTACCTATTTTGTAGTGTGTTCATGTTTCTAGTTTTTAGTTGATTTTTTTGATATGTTTGAAGAATATTCCAATTCATATTCGTAAATAATGAGTAGTATTTCCTACATAATTCCCTCAAGGAAAAATACAGTGGACAAATGAAAGCACAAGGAAAAGTAATATTGTGATATTTGGGTTGTTGGTTATCCTGTAAAACCATTTGTATGTGCAGGTTGTTGGCTGTCCTTGGAAAACCATCCTTGTTGAGGTTGTTAGATGTCCTGAAAAACCATCCTTTTTGGTTAGTGGTTGTCCAGTAAAACCATCCTTGAAGGTTGTTGGTTTTCTTGTAAAACCATCCAGATCATGAGAACATAGAGGCGGAAAACTACAAAGGAAGTGCGATTGTTTTTACTATGTAAACATTAAGAGGGGAATCTTAGGAAATCTAGTGTTCACATGTTTATTTACTGTATGGTAAATAATGTTTACTATTATAATATATTAATTAATATATGATTAAAACAATAAGTTAAGATAGTTAGTATATTGTTATGGAGTTGTTTATAATAACAATAGTTCGAATATAGGTTTGTTAATAACCTACAAGATATTATAAGAGATTTGCTAGTTAGTAAGATTCCTAGATAATAGGATATGATATCCTATATATTTTTATGATGTCGATGAACAATAATGTAGCAAAAGTACTATTATTATGTGAAGATATTTTGGTGTATTTTTATGCAAATATCTCTAATCAATTTCATGTTAATCTTGATCATTACCTCTTTACATGTGATATGTGTTGGGGAGAAAAGGAGTCATATATGATACCAAAAATAAGTGTGAACTCATAAGGGCTTTGTATAAAAGATCCTTAGAGTTTATATATTCTAGAAATCTTAGTACACAAACATTACATGATGTGTGAAATGCACTCACACAAAAATTCAAAAGAAAGAAATGTATAGGGGAGAATATTCTAGATTTAAAAGAGATTAAGCAGAAACTAGAAGAGGCTATCATGGAGTAGGACATGAGGTTCTCAAACATGATGAAAAAAGATATTTTTAATTTTGAAAAATCAAGTAAATCCTCCTAGTTTGTGGAAGGATTGCACAACAAGGTCTAGTTTGTAATTGCACAAATAAAATTTCAAACTAAAGTGGATGTCATTGAAGCAACCATCAGCGTGGTGAAAATTAAGGATTATGGAGAAGAAAATTCATCCAACCAGAAATCCAAAGAAAAATTAGACGTAGTGTTGAGAAGATAAAAATAATTATAGGAAGGAAAGAAACAAAGACTCAAAATATGGTGCACAAAGTGTGGAGATAAAGAGCACCATAAGAATGACTACATAAAAACAAATTCAAGAGGATGAGGAGAGTATTGTGAAGTATGTAGAAACTGGGGATACTCACTTAAAAACTATCACCTACTCTAACAATATGTTAGATATCCTCATAACATGGTATGTACATTTTGTAAAGCCACTACACATAAAGCTAATGATCGTAGGTCTTTGATGGATCTAAAGGAAGAAGTTATGATTAATTTCTTTGTAATACAAATGTAATTGGATTCTAAAATGTAACCAAATGCTTTATAAATAGATATGGGCACCTCCCCTTGACCAAATGTGCAGTGGGTTTCTTCTTCACCATAAAATAACCTGCAATGGATTCCATAGTTTCCATAATCTAGTTTGAGTTCCCACCATCTGTATAAAATAATATGAGTTGGCCACCTTGTCTACATAACAGTCACCTGAATGGAACGTACCTCTACCTCAAGAACTCTATGGATGATATTAAGGATAGAGCCAAGGTTGAAGTGTACTGCAAAGGCCATATGGTGCAGAATAAGAAGGTTACCAACAAAGAAGGATGAGACCCCAACCTTAGCAACAAGAGGTGATTTGCTATATTTATGGAGAACCAAACCACATTACATGAAATTGTCCTTCAAATCCAAAACATTTTTTTTTTCACGTACTGTAGGGTACAGGTGCAACATAACACAAAAGACTATCCCATATTGGAGAAATAAAGAAAATAAAAGTAGTTGTGTAATTTGAAAATGATTAATGTGGTGCCCAAATAAATTAATACTCTCTAAGTTGTTACCAGATCACAAAGAAGAGAACAAGGCTTGGAACATTTGGAGATCCCAATGGAAATTAAAATATGAAGAACATACAAAGACACTTACCCCAACCCAAGGAAGTAAAAATCCACTGCATAAGCTTTGAAAAATCAACTACAAGTGTAAACTGATCCTAGATTGTCAGCATGGTTTGCCAACTAAGATTTTATGCATATGAAAGTTTTCAAACAAAAAGTGCACACAATGACACTTGAGGATATGGAAAAAAATGTGTATGCCCCTTGAAAGAGAATGGTTTACATGGAAAGCAATGTGAAAAGCACAAACTATGAACCTAAAGGATAAAACTTGAAGAAATGATGGAGCTACCATAAATGCTACAATCTCTCATGATCAATGTAGGTCGTAAAGATGTCACACAAGAACAATTTTTTGAAGAACTGATAATCCAAGGAATCAAGGATACTTCTTAGGGGTCTATAGACACCTAAAGTATGCTTAAACTTACTATTTTCATCTGAAGTGTCAAGATTTGGAGGAGGAAATCCCTGTGGCACCCACCAAGAAAAGGAGATCCCAGACATAACCCATTTAAATTTATGCATTGACCACCATCAAAGTCAAAAATGATAATTCTAGGATGATGAGTTAACACATACAACAATTCTAAAATGGGGAGTTATCACATACATAAGGGATTCATTATCATAAGAAGAGACCACAAAATAAGCCCTTGCAAGGTAGTAAGAGACAAATAATGTGTAGGAAAGATAGAAACATGCACACAAGAGGCAAAAAGTGAAAGTGCACAAAATAATCAAGTTAACTGTTCCAAAAGTTGCCACATAGTAAATAGGTACACACTCTCCTCTTCCATCTATGTAAGAGTTTAGTACTTCTCCAAAGTAAGGTACACAAAAGGAAACATTCATGTTTCCTATAATGGTCACAACTCCCTTTCAACTACTGTCACAACTTCACTCACAAGTAGAGTATCTCGTCTGCAAGCACTTTAGACAACGTGAGACAATAGAAATCGATTTGTGATAGCTTTAAGCTACAAGAACATTTTGATCTTGGCCATACTGCCATTGTTGAGAGCTCCTCCATCTTGCATCCATCCATTCCAACATGAGGAGTTAGTAAGGGAAGCATCAATGAGGAGCTTGAATGTTATGTTTGTGAAGCCTGTTTTCATTTTAGAGTGTGGTACACCTTCTATGTGTTTGTTTTGTAAAACCGCCTCTTCGGCTACCCATAGGTTTATGGGACGGTTTTGTTTTTGCCCATTGTTTGATACCCACGGTTTTGTAAAACTGCTTAAGCAATTGTCTATTTATATGGTCTTATGCATATGATAGATAGAGACAAGCAAATGTATTGCAGATGTGTTTTGAATTCGGGTGTGAATTCTGTAGAGTTTGTTGAGCATAGCTCCAAACGGATCTGGGTATTGTATTGAGAGAGTGGAGGCTTGTAATAAAATCTGAGCAAGTGATTCTTGGTGGACGTAGCCCAAATTGGGTGAAACACGTTAAATCTTGTCTCTCTGTGTTGTGTTATTTATTCTGCACTTTTATTTGAGATCTGTAATATTTTCTACATATTAGTTTCTATTGTTGCGATTCTGTAAGGGATTATTCCGCATATTTTATCTCTTATTTCCTAACAATTGGTATCAGAGCCTGGTTTGGTTTGCTGAAGTGTTGAATCGCAGGGAAAGTTTTATCTTGAGTGGGAGCTATGGTAGATGATGGAAGATCTAGGGTTGATAAATTCAACGGGCAGAATTTCAGTCTTTGGAAGATGCAGATGGAAGATTACCTTTATCAGAAGGATCTTTATACTCTGTTGTCTGAGAAGGTGAACAAACCCTCGAGTATGACAGATGTGGAATGGGATTTGTTGGATCGGAAGGCACTTGGAACGATCCGGCTGTGTCTTGCATCTTCGGTATTATTTAATGTTTCAAAGGAAAAGACTACAAAAGATCTAATGGATGCATTAGGGAAGTTGTATGAAAAACCCTCTGCCTCTAACAAGATATTTTTAATGAAAAAGTTGTTTAATATGAAGATGTCTGAGAATAGTTTAGTAGCAGATCATTTAAATGATTTCAATACGGTTGTGAATATGCTAGCTTCGGTTACAATAGAATTTGATGAAGAAGTTAGGGCTTTATTAATTCTGTGCTCTTTACCTGAAAGTTGGAATAGCCTGGTAATGGCGGTAAGCAACTCGGTTCCAGCTAACTCGAAGTTGAAGTTTGAGGATGTTGTAGGGGTGATTCTAAGCGAGGAAATGTGAAGAAAAAGCTCCAGGGAATCTTCTACTTCAGGGAATGCTTTGACAGTGGAAACTAGAGGGAGACAGAAGAATAGAGGAAACCGTGGAAAATCGAAAGATCGGGCAAGGTCAAAATCCAAGAGCAAGATTGTATGTTGGAACTGTGGAAAGTCTGGGCATGCAAAGAAGGATTGTTGGGAGCTTTGGGACAAGAAGAAACAACAGGAAGAAAACAAGGAGGCAAATGTGGCATCGGGTAATGTATGTCAGGATGCTTTGATTCTTTCTTTGCATAATATTACTGAATCTTGGGTTTTAGATTCAGGGGCTTCTTTTCATGCTACTCCACATAGGCATTATTTTGTTGATTATGTTCAAGGGGATTTTGGGCATGTTTTTCTTGGTGATGATGAGCCTTGCAGTATAGTTGGAAAAGGTTCTGTTCAGGTTAAGATGCAGAATGGGAATACATGGCTATTGAAAGGATGTCAGACATGTGCCTACATTAAGGAGAAATTTGATATCGGCGGGGCAATTGGGAAGTGATGGTTGTACTGTGATATTTACAGCTAACTCTTGGAAGGTTACTAAGGGTGCTCTTGTGGTGGCAAGAGGTAAGAAGGTTGGAACCTTGTATTTAACCACTGATAGTACTAATGATTGTAATCTTGTGGCTTCAGATGCAGATACAACATTATGGCACTATAGGCTCGGTCATATGAGCCATAAGGGCATGAACATCATAAAGAAGAATTTTCCTGGATATACAGAAACAGGTTTGGATTTCTGTGAGAACTGCATATATGGGAAACAGAAGCGAGTAAGGTTTCTCAAGGTTGGACCTACGAAGAAAGAGAGTAAGTTAGAGCTGGTACATTCTGATGTGTGGGGGCCACTCAGGTATCATCTCTTGGGGGTTCAAGTTATTATGTTACTTTTATTGATGATGCAACAAGGAAAGTTTGGGTTTATTGTATTAGAAACAAATCTGATGTATTTGACACTTTTGTTAAATGGAAAGCCTTGGTAGAGAATGAAACAGGTCTTAAGCTAAAATGTCTCAGGTCAGATAATGGAGGGGAGTATTGCAGCAATGAATTTAATGATTACTGTTCTAAGAATGGAATCCGCAGGCAAAAGATGGTTCCAGGAACTCCACAACAGAATGGGGTATCAGAAAGGATGAACAGAACAATAATGGAATGTGCTAGGAGCATGAGGTTACATGCAGGACTGCCTCTTTCTTTTTGGGCAGAAGCGGTGAGCACAACTGTGTACTTGATAAACAGAGGACCCTCAAGTGCCTTGGATGGAGGCATACCTGAGGAGGCATGGTATGGTAAGAAAGTTGATTATTCATTTCTTAGAGTCTTTGGATGTGAGGTGTTTGTTCATATAGACAAGGATGATAGGACCAAGCTAGAGGCTAAATCAGAAAAATGTACTTTCATTGGTTATGGTGGTGATGACTTTGGATTTAAATGTTGGAGTATTAAGGACAAGAAAATCATTCGGTCTAGGGATGTGGTCTTTAATGAGAAAGTCATGTATAAGCAACAGTTGCAGGAAAACAGGGAAGAATCCAAGAAAGAATATGCAGTGGTAGAGGATCTTCCGGATGGGACAGTGACCCATGAATCAGTTCAGGAACCTACTCAGCAGGAACCCCAAACTCCTACAGTGAGGAGGTCTTCTAGGGTAAGAAAAGAACCTGAACATTTTTCTCCTTCTCTTTATTATTTATTACTCACTGATAGTGGAGAGCCAGAGAGCTTTGATGAAGCAATGCAGGTAGATGCTAGTAAGAAGTGGGAGCAAGCCATGGATGAGGAGCATAAGTCTCTCATGGAGAACCAGACTTGGGATTTGGTGAAGCTACCGGAAGGCAAAAGAGCATTGCAGAACAAGTGGGTGTACAGAGTTAAAGATGAAGAAGGAGGAAAGAAAAGATATAAGGCCCGGTTGGTGGTCAAGGGGTTTGCACAGAAACAAGGTATAGATTTTGATGAGATATTTTCTCCTGTAGTAAAAATGACTTCTATTAGAACTGTTCTTGGAATAGTGGCAGCAGAAGACTTGCACTTAGAACAGTTAGATGTAAAGACTGCATTTCTCCATGGTGATTTGGAGGAGGAACTATATATGCAACAACTAGAGGGATATGAGGTCAAAGGTAAAGAGGAGATGGTGTGTAAACTGAAGAAGAGCTTGTATGGCTTGAAACAAGCTCCACGTCAATGGTATAAGAAGTTTGATAGCTTCATGATGGAGCAAGGTTATATTAGATGTCATTCTGACCATTGCGTGTATACAAAGAAATTTGAGGATGGAAGTTATATTATCCTGTGTTTGTATGTTGATGACATGTTGGTTGCAGGTAAAAACATGCAGGAAATAAAAGTACTCAAGAAACAGCTAAGTGAATCCTTTGATATGAAGGATTTGGGGGCAGCCAGACAAATCCTTGGTATGAGGATAACTCGGGATAGGAAGGAATGGAAGTTGAATTTATCTCAGGAAGAGTACATTAAGAAGGTATTGGACAGGTTTAACATGCAGGATGCTAAACCGGTTGGGACTCCTTTGGCAGGCCATTTTAAGTTATCAAAGGAGCAGTGTCCCAAGACAGAGCAGGAAAGAAACCAGATGTCCAAGGTACCTTACTCATCAGTAGTTGGCAGTTTGATGTATGCTATGGTGTGCACTAGGCCTGATATTGCCCATGCAGTGGGAGCTGTGAGTAGATTTATGAGTGATCCAGGTAAAGAGCATTGGCAAGCAGTAAAGTGGATCCTTCGGTATTTGAGAGGGACCATGGGGACAATTTTGTGCTACAGTGGATCAGACACCACTTTATGTGGTTATGTAGATTCAGACATGGCTGGAGATGTAGACAGCAGGAGGAGCATGACAAGTTATATTTATACTGTAGGTGGGACAGCAGTGAGCTGGATTTCACGACTACAGAAGCTGGTGGCTTTGTCAACCATGGAGGCTGAGTATGTTGCTGCCACAGAGGCAAGCAAAGAGATGATTTGGTTACAACAATTACTTGAGGAGTTGGGGCATAAGCAGGAGGAATGTAAGCTGCATAGTGATAGTCAGAGTGCTATACACCTAGCTAAGAACTCTGCTTTCCACTCCAGGACGAAGCATATACAGTTGAGATATCACTTCATCAGGATAGCTTTGGAGGAAGATAAGTTGAAGTTGGAGAAGATTCATACCAGTCAGAATCCTATAGACATGATGACCAAGGTGGTCACAAGGGATAAACTAAAGCTATGTTCAACTTTGGTTGGCCTTCGCGGATGACAGTGAAGGGTTGAGAAGCTTGCTCAGTGGAAATCAGTCTCCAAGTGGGAGATTGTTATGTTTGTGGAGCCTATTTTCATGTTAGAGTGTGGTACACCTTCTATGTGTTACACTCGGGTATTTTTACGGCGGTCCCGCTCGCCGGTGAGGCGTGGATCAGGGGGGTTCGGGGGTGAAGCCCCCGAAGCAAATTTTCATGGGTGGTTTATTAACCCATGGGTAATGGGTAACCGTTATGGGCTGTTTTTGGGCCCATGGTTTTTTGGTACCCATTGTTTTGTAAAACCACCTCTTCGGCTACCCATAGGTTTATGGGACGGTTTTATTTTTGCCCATTGTTTGATACCCATGGTTTTGTAAAACTACTTAAGCAATTATCTATTTATATGGTCTTATGCATATGATAGAAACACAAGCAAATGTATTGCAGATGTGTTTTGAATTCGGGTGTGAATTCTGTAGAGTTTGTTGAGCATAGCTCCAAACGGATCTGGGTATTGTATTGAGAGAGTGGAGGCTTGTAATAAAATATGAGCAAGTGATTCTTGGTGGACGTAGCCCAAATTGGGTGAACCACGTTAAATCTTGTCTCTCTGTGTTGTGTTATTTATTCTGTACTTTTATTTGAGATCTGTAATATTTTCGGCATATTAGTTTCTACTGTTGCGATTCTATAAGGGATTATTCCGCATATTTTATCTCTTATTTCCTAACATGGAACAACAAAAGATATAAATTTTACAGATTGAGGCTCAAAGGCTATGGAAGAAAAGAAGAAGTACAAAGAAGAAGAGGAGAGGCATGAAAAGGAGAAGCAAAGAAAAGAAGCATAATCAAAGGTAAAGGAAGAGGCAATAGAGAAGGAAAAATTAAAAAAGAGGCCAAAAAAGAGAAAGAAGAAGAGAGGAAGAAAGCCGAAGAAAGCAAGAGGAAAAAATGAGGAAGAAGATAGAAAAAAATAACAAGAAAGACATACCCAAAATAAAAAAGGGAACACAACAAAAGGAAGAGGAAGATAAAAGGGCTAAGGGTGAACAAAGAAATACATAAGCCATTGCGTTATAGGACCATAAGATAAAAAGGTTGTTGTGCAAGTCTCATCACAACCAATAATAAAGGAAAAAAAGGTATCAACATAACTAAAAGGAAAAACAACACAATCAATCACCCTGGAACCTCTTTTAGAAAATTCCATAGAAGTCAGGACCTCAAGTGCTGCATAGTCCTCTACAAAAGAAAAAAGGAAGAGGACACATAAACATTTTGGTGGGCAATGCACTCAACAATGCAAACACTAAAACACAAGTTGTTGCTCACATCATCACACATCCACATGGTAGTCATCCAGATCACTTAGACGTGTGTGAAAAATACCACATTGTAAGAATTAATGAGCACTATTGAGGTAGACTTGGAGAAGCTATTGTTGTAAATTTGGATTGTAGGCATGTATACATTTTAGGTGAATATTGGAGTGGATGCACTTCAATTGACACAACATAATAAAATATTAGAAAAGACTCTATGCAATCTCAAAGCATAAATTCAAGAAAATTGTCCACATCTTGTCACTTATACCACAAGTAAACATGTAATGAGCGAGAAAATGTAGCTAACTACGCTCATAGGCAAGATAGTGGAAAATTGGAGGGAAAATGAAATTAAAAAGAATATCAAGGAGCATATTATTAAAAAATAAGGAGGCCGAAGGATTTAGAGATCCTTTTGAAGGAATACAAAAAATGCTGCAACATACTAAAGCACAAGTGAAGCATATCACCTTTGAACTATTGGACAGGAATATTGAGCTGCAAAATACAATGACTGAGAGTAAAAATATATATACATATGGAAAAGACAATGCATACAAAGATGTTGAATGAATCTAATGAAAAAATATGGACAAGGCATTGAAAATATTCTTGTAGCCTCGAGACGATGTGGGTGACTAACTACATACATGGGAGCACAACACACCACATAATATAATTTATAGAGTTCAAGCATAGAGAATGCATGACTGACTAGAAATAATGCAACAAGACATCTAGAATACCATCACTCTAAATGGGAAATCTATAGACAATGTAAAAATAATATGCTTTGTATGAAATTATTGGCATGCAAAATGTTTGTAGGTATTTTTTTTATAACACCTAATTTTTTTATCACCCTTCGAGAAATTTGGTCAATGTTGTCAATTTTGTCCCTTTACAAGTATCAACTTCTAGGCAGTGTTAGGTGACTTCTGAAGTGGTTTTGGGAATCCTGATTGTAGTCATTGGAAAATATTTAGAGTTTACTTCATGTTAGTATGGCGTTAAGGTCATATTTTGGAAGATCTAAACTGGCCTTGAGAACCCATTCACTCATAGCACTTTTTGTGAAGGTGTTTTTTGTCTCCAGAGAAAGCTCATCTTAAGCTTGAAAATTTAGGAGCTCTGGGCCCCCTTCAGGATTCAAAAAGAAAACAAGTGGTGAAATGAAAGATCACGGAATCCTATTTATAGAACAAACTCTTTTTTTGATGCAACTCCTTTTGGGTTCCTACAATAGCTCAAATCACTATTCCTCCTTCTTACACTAAAAGGTGAGTTAGCTCAAAATTTAAAAATTATGTATTTTTCAACTCTTGAAAATGATTTCAATGGATTTTTTAGTTTTTTGTAGTCAAAATCATATATTATATGCCTATGAAACTCATAATTTTACTCCACGTGCATGGAAAAGTCACTTTATGTTATGTTTCTCTATTAGGGTGATGCCATCAACAAGTTTAAGTGAAATGATCTGATTGGTGTAGCCTTTTTTGAGGATCCATGTGATTTTTTACATTTAAACTTTGCATTCTTCCTTCCAAAAGTGTGCCTCCTTATTGGATTGATTTTTTTGACCAAAAGTCAAAACCTTGCTCTTACCTTCATGTTCCTCCATGTCCTTCTAAGCATGTCCAAATTTTTGGAGGCCTTCATGAATTTGTTGCTGGATATTTGAAATGCATGAAGCATTCTAAAAGTGCACCCTCATCTAATTGGGGAACATTTTTGAAGTTCTTGATGCATTTCACTTTGCTATTTCAGTTTGACAATCTCCCTTCCAAGATCATCTATCCCACTAGAGTATATTCTTTTAACAATCCTCTCTAGCTCTATGTGCAGACAAATCTACCCAAGATGACCCCATACGAACCAAAGTGCAAGGGGAATTCATAACATGATCCAATTTTTTGTCCATGAAGATGTGAAATCCACCTCTATGCTCGAGCCTGGAAAAACACTCTTTTGCTCATTCCTAGAGATTCTAATGTCAAAATCCCTTGAAAATTTTCACCACTCATCTAATTCAAAACACCTTTAATTTGATCTATCACTCATGGGTTGTAATGAAATGATTTATTTTTAATCACCATGATAACCTTACTACTAGAAATGTCTTGTTCACCCTATTTTTCTCAAAATTCATTTACTCTTTATCACGAGATTCAATGGAACAAATTTCTTGAAATTTTTACAATAGCCTATCCTTATAAACCCATTTATTTTGAATCCTTTCATGATTGGTGAGGTGAAGGTCTTTATTATCTATGATCAAACTGATATTACTGCTAAAAATCAATGAAAATAAGCATGCTTTTCCTAGAATCTCTTTTGCACTTTCCCTTTGATTTCAATAGAGGAAACCTTTCAAAATTAGAGTGTGACTTCATTTGAGTCCATTCATGTATGGCTTATTTGATTATTTCATATAGAGTGATCACATTCATGTTTTAGCTGAAAACTGCATTAAAACCCTTAAAAATAAAAAATTTACCTTCATAGAGTGTTGGTTCTCCATTGAAAACTCTACTGCGTCTATTTCTCCAAATGTGAAGTTCAAATATGATGGCTGTGAGCCAATTTCAGTATTGGTCACCGAGTGTCTAGGTATAGGGGATAAAAATTTGGACCATATGGATTTTGATGACATGTGGAGGAAGATGGAGGAAGGAACCGGAAGTGTACTTGCTGATAAAATCTACCACAGTAGTTTGTATAGAGCTATAGGTTTCCCATTCTTCTCTCCAAGATAGGATCTCATTTGTGCATGTGCTCACAACTACAAACAAGTGAGTCAAACAATAACTATAAATGATGGCTCTATTATGGCCATCCTACTTCCAAGAAGAGTCTCCAGATGTCTCGGCACCTTGCAATCAAGGAAAGTAATAATTTTGAGTAAAGAGGATACATTGCTCTAATGGGAGAGGAAGGAATATTGTTTGTAAGGTTTGAACATTAAACATTAGATGAAATATTCTTCAGAAGTATGCTCACCTTTATAATACCTTCACTCACTCTGACTTCATTGAAAATATATCAGACTTCATACTCATGTTCAACAGCTTGATGGGGGAAATATCCACCAAATCTTTCCACCCGTGGATGACGTAGTTAATTTTAATTGTGATGAAGGGAAATCAAAGGATGGACTGGAGCCAAATCATAAGTGATAAATTTCATCTACAACTAATCAATTTAGAATGACTAATGAAGTTCACCATGAATTCGTACCTGGTGTATGTCATTCCATCCCTATAAAGTTGGTTGGGATTTTCCACTGACAAAAACCTCCCTATAGGAGCACCAATATATCATGTTCATACTCAACTTGCTCTTTGCAAGTATAAATGCCATTTCACTAGAGTTAATGACGCCTTCTCTATGTTATTTTTCACTAGATTGGAGGGAAATATGAATGAAATGTTTTCAAGACAAGCCCATGAACTAGTTATAAAATACAATAGTTATTTCATTCATTTCAAAATATTCTCCTACATTTAGGTTGGTGGCTTTGATGATGCTCCTTTATGGATCTGTCATCACCAATTTGGCACTATGATAATTCTCTACCGAGAACTCCTCGTGCTATGATTATTTACTAATGCACAACCTTTAGTTTGGTGGATGTAATATGGAAACACAACAACAAACATAAGACAAGAATACCATAGACTATGATAAGAAGGAATGATGATAAATCCGAAATATCAGTGTAAATTATAATATCAACATGAAATTGTTACAACCTCACCCATCAGGTACTTCAAGTGTTACTAAATTCACTTGCCTTCCAACAATAACTATGGGAGAAACTTCACAATTACACCTCTTAATGGCTTCTTTAACACACCTTCAAAATGATGGCTTCTTTTACACACTTACTCATATAATATTTCTCACTACTTCCTTCTATGCTAAATGAGGGGGGTGGCCTCTTTATTTATAGAACTTCCAGGCTTATCCATCTTATCTCTAAGATAGGATAAGAAATCCACTCTGACAAATCATATTCCATACCTTAACTCTTATCTGTACATGTAAGCTTATCTTTTAAGATAAGATAAACCTTATCATTTCACATGGGTTCCACATTTTTAGACTTTTTACAAATAAAATACACAAAATATTTATGACCTCACTCCTTGTCCTTATTACCAATATAATATTTCTAATTCCTAATCATGTAGACCCTACTTCTCTACTTACCCCAACTTTGATATTTTAACATTACCGGACCACTTACGACAAATATTTACTTTTTACCACAACATTCCTATTGTACTTTTGACTATTACCGTACTATACATTATTGGCGAGTGTCATACTGGCAGCGCCATTATCTTCTATCAGACGCTACTACTAATCCTATTCCTAATACATACATTAATGAAATACAAATTACGGAGGAAAATTTTAGAGTCAACATCTTCCCCCTTCCTAGCTTCTACTTCGTCTCGGAGTAGACTATTCTGGTGCTTGGAAAATCTTCAACTTGTCGTGGTTGACCCATTTCGTAATGGGAGTTCCATCCAATTCCTCCAGTCGGTACGTACCATTTTCATGCACAACTGCTATTTTGTAGGGCCCCATCCATTTTGGAAGAAATTTTCTCTGTCTTCTTTTTTTGTATTTGGAATCATATACTAGAACCAAGTCATTCACATGAAATGGAGACCAATGGATCTTTTGATCAAAGTATTCCTTCTGCTTCATTTTCTTCTTATAGCTTGTATCCTTCGCTATTTCCCTCATTTCCTCTAGCAAATGAAGATGTACCAACCTTTCTTTTACTGAATCACTTTCATCCATCCTTTCATTTTTCATAACTCTCACAGTGGGAATATCAAACTCAATAGGAAGAACTGGATCAATGCCATAAGCCAATTGAAATGGGGAGTATCCTGTTGCTGACTTTGATGTTGCCCTATATGCCCATAATGCTGCATGAATCCTTTTATCCCACTTATATACCTGCAAGGCTGCATCTTTTGCTAGAATTTGACACAACACAAAATTTGTTCATTCCACCTGTCCATTTGTGCTTGGCTTGTATGTTGTTGCCTTCCTGTGCTTAATAGAAAACTTATTGACCAGGGCTTCTACCACCTCATTAATGAAGTGGCTTCCTTGATCTGTTACAATTTCTAATGGGCAACCAAATCTAGTGACAATGCGTTCATATATGAACCTTGCCACTTCATCCATGGAAGCTGTTTTCAATGGCCTAGCTTCAACCCACTTGGTTAAATAATCTGTGGCAACTACAATATACTTATTTTAGCGTGGGGTAGTTGGAAGTGTACCTACAATATCTATTCCCCACTTTTCAAAGGGACCAAGTGGAAGAATAGGGCATAATGGAGCTGATGAAGTCTTATGGTTACCATGTGTTTGACAGATATCACATGTCTTACAATAATTATAACAATCTCTAAAAAGAGTGGGCCAGTGATAACCTGCATCCAAGCTCCTTCTTACTGTAAGTTGTCCAGAGAAGTGTCCTCCACATGTACCATTGTGGAATTCTTCTATCAGCTCCTTCCCTTGATCACGTCCAACTGCCCTCTTGTATTGTCCATCAGGTCCTATTCAAAATAATACTCCATGCAGAATGGAATATGGACGACTGGCTTAAGTAATCTTACTCTTAGTCTTTGCATTGGTACCATCAGGAAACTTGAATTCATTCAAATAATTCCAAATATCTATGTATTCACTAGGGATTGTGTCAAGGGATAACAATGCTGCATCTGGGAAATCATCATCATCACAAGATGGACCTAAACCATCATAGGCTCAAGAGAGTGCATCTGCATTGACATGCTTCTTTCTTGGCCTATCTATGATATCAAATTCAAATTCTTGTAACAAAATTATCCATCTTGCTATCCTCCCTGATGGATTAGGCTTATTTACAATATATTTTAGAGCCTGATGATCTGTTACAACTATAAATTTTTGCCCTAGCAAGTAATTTCTAAACTTCTTTACAACAAAAATGATAGCTAGAGCCTCTTTTTTAGTTACAGTATAATTTACCTCAACACTGCTCATTTGTCTGCTCCCAAAGTAAATTAGATGTTCATTCCCATTTTCATCCTTTTGGCTCAGAGTACTTCCTAGTGCTGCATCTGAGGCATCAGTGTACACAATGAATGGCTTGCTCCAATCTAAATTCTTTAAAGTAGGTGAAGACACCAGGGCTTCCTTCAGTTGTTTAAAAGCTTCATGCGCATTATTTCCTAGTTCATAAGTAACATCCTTCTTCAAGAACTGGGTTAGTGGCTGTGTAATCTTTGAGAAATTCTTGATGAACCTTCTATAGTAACCTACATGGCCTAAAAATGATCTCAACTTACTTCTATTCATAGGAAATGGTAACTCTTTGATTTTTGAAACTTTATCAGGATCAGTACCAATACCATCTCTGGATACAACATGCCCTAACAAAATGCCTTTAGAACATCCAAAGACACACTTTGTAGGGTTTAGTGAGGCTTATGCTTCATCTAACCTTTGAAATGCTGTCTCCATTTGGTGCAGGTGGTCCATCTTGCTCCCATAGATGCAAAAATCATCCAGAAATACTTTGATGAAGTTCCCAATGTAGGGTTCGAACACCCTCTTCATCAAGCGCTGGAACGTTGCCGTAGTATTACACAACCCAAAAGGCATAACTCTATAAGTAAATGTTCCCAAGGGAGTGGTGAACGTGGTCTTCAGCTAATCTTTCTCTGCTATACGAACTTGGTTGTATCCGCTATATCCATCAACAAAACTATAACACTCCTAGCCAGCTACTTCATCCAAGATCTGATTTGAGAATGGAAGAGGGTAATGATCCTTCTTTTTTGCCTTGTTGAGCTTCCTATAATCAACACAAATGCATAGTTTCCCATTCTTTTTTATTGAAATCACAATGGGAGAAACCCATTCTTAATTCTCCACAGTAAATATGAATCCTACATCAAGTAACTTATCTATTTCTTCTTTTACAATCTTGAAAAAATTAGGATTCATTCTATATGGCATTTGCTTTATGGGCTTAGCACCATCTACCAGCTCAATATAATGTTCTACCCAACTTACTTGATAGAGTTCCTTGTAAACAAAAGTGAATAGGTGTATGTACCTTTGAAAGAGCTGGAGGTAGGATTCCTTCTCACTCTCCATCACAACATCACCAATCTTTATTTGTTGGAGACGATCATCAATTTCTTTTTTAGATAATTCGATGGGTTCATGAGTCGGTGTGACTGGAAGGATATCCATGACCAAAACATCAACCTCACTTTCTTCATCTTTTGTGTCCACTTCACTGGTACTAGAGTAATCAGAGGATGTCCAATCATCAGTTTCATCATTTAAATCCACAGGTTCTGCCTTATGATGCCGAGGAATCACGTTTATCTTCACCCTCTCTCTACCATGTCCAAGTGTCATGAAGCCTTCATTCTAGTAGTTTCTTGCATGAACTCTCCTTAGCCATGGTCTTCCCAACAACATTGGGTATGCAACAGTACCATTTTTCATTACCTGAAAGTCTACCACACATAAAACACCCATAACAGATATTGCCACATTTGAAACTACACCTTCTGGTTTAGTTTTTCCCTTATTTAGTGACGTTAACATAAGTGTTAAGGGGCGATCAATTTTTAACCCCAACATATTCATTACAGACTCGGTCATTACATTAACTAAAGTACCTCCATCAACTAAGACATCATGAATTGAAATACCATTACATAGTACCTCAGCTTGTGGAGCGTAGGGATCCGCTTCTGCCTCCAAAATAGGGACCTCAACCTCCTTCCTTCATTGAGCATTGAGTCCACTTTGCAGCTCCTGCCTCTTCTCAGAAGACATAGCTAAGAGTTGACCATATGTAATATTTGCAGTCCTTTTAGACAGATCTTCTAAGATGGAGTATGGTTCTTATCCCTGTGAAATCAGAAAATCCTGCACATCCAACTTTCTTCTCCTATGTTTCTTACTAGTTTCTCCTTTCATCTTCTTAGGATCATTTCCATCTTGGTTATCTTTTTCTTTCTTTCTTTTTGTTACAAACACATATACTTCATTATTTATGCTCTTATCTACTACATCAAAAGAATTCATAGGTGCTTTTCCTTTATCATTATCTCTTGTACCAGATGTAGAAGCTCTATTTGGACAATTATACTTATAATGACCCTTTTTATAACAACTATAACATACAACTTTAGAAATATTTATTTTTGGACCTCTATCTCCTCCCTGAGAACTAAATTCCTTTCCTTGAAGAAGATTAATAGTTAACTAACCCATCTTCTTGAGCAGATCTTCATACTCAGTAGATGTACTAGGAGAAAGATTTGTGCTCACCAAGAGTGGTTGTGGATTCTAGACCAAACGTGTTGGTGTAGGCTCTACTTTAGCAACAATTTCTTTGGGCTCCTCTTCCATGATTTCTTCTTGCCTTCTTGCAATATCCTTTGCTTGTTCAATGGTAGCTGGGTGGTCATACTTCACTCGTTGTCTGATCTCTGGCTTCATCCCAAGAATGAAGTGCTTATAGAGGAGATTATCCACGCCATTCATCAACCCATCTGCTAATCCTTCCTTCCAGATCTGGGCATCGAGCTTCCTCTTTAGCTCTAGAACATGAGCACGATAATCCATTATCTTCTCCTTCTCTCATTGGGATAGCTTTGTGATATCGATCATGAGATTTGCATATTTCTATTGTTCACCAAATTCTTCAAGAAAACTTTCAGTTAATAAATCTCATGAGTTTTTCACCTTATCACCTAGTGTTTCAAACCACCTAAGGGCTGAACCATCCAAAAAGGTAGAAAAAAATTCAGTCCATTGTTCCCTTCTTATAAGGCCATTACAAATACAAGATCGTTTAAACTCTTGAATGAAAGAGGAAACATATTCATTAGATTGGGCTGAAAAAATAGGAATCTTCCCCATTTCCAAAAGTAACCACAGTGAAATACCAACCCACAAGTATAATCAACAAGACTTATGTGCACAAATAATTGGAATCACTATAATAGAAAATAGAAATGACCACGGTAAACTATGGTAAAACTTGACTTACTACGGTAAAAACTGACTTTACTGTGGTAAACACTATTCATAGTAAAAAGTGAAGTTATTGCGGTAAATACTATTCATGGTAAAAAGTGACTTTACTGCGGTAAATACTATTCATGGAAAAAAGTGACTTTACCATGGTAACTACTATGCATAGTAAAAATAAGGTTACCCTCCAAATGATTTTTGACTAAGTGGGAATATCTCTCCAGAAAATCCACTAGGGAGGAATGGTCTTGGCAACGGAACCAAAATGTCATCACCAATCCGGCACTATGATAATTCTCTATCAGGAATTCCTTGTGCTATGATTATTTACTAATGCACAGCCTTTAGTTTGGTGGATGTAATCTGGAAACACAACAACAAAAATAACACAAGAATACCATAGACTATAATAAGAAGGAATGGTGATAAATCTGAAATATCAGTGTAAATTATAATATCAACATGAAATTGCTACAATCTCACCCATGAGGTACTTCAAGTGTTGCTGACTTCACTTGCCTTCCAACAATAACTATGGGAGAAACTTCACAATTACACCTCTTAATGACTTCTTTAACACACCTTCAAAATGATGGCTTCCTTTACACACTTACTCATACAATATTTCTCACTACTTCCTTCTATAATAAATGAGGGGGGTGGCCTCTTTATTTATAGAACTTCCAGGCTTAACCATCTTATCTCTAAGATAGGATAAGAAATCCACTATGACGAATCATATTCCATACTTTAACTCTTATCTGTACATGTAAGATTATCTTTTAAGATAAGATAAACCTTATCATTTCACATGGGTTCCACATTTTTAGACTTTTTACAAATAAAATACATAGAATATTTATGACCTCACTCCTTGTCCTTATTACCAATATAATATTTCTAATTCCTAATCATGTAGACCCTACTTCTCTACTTACCCCAAATTTGACATTTTAACATTACCGGACCATTTACGACAAATATTTACTTTTTACCACAACATTCCTATTGTACTTTTAATTATTACCGTACTATACATTATTGACGGCATCGTACTGGCAACGTCGTTATCTTCTATCGGACGCTACCACTAATCCTATTCCTAATACATACATTAATGAAATAGAAATTATGGAGGAAAATTTTAGTGTCAACAAATCCTATGGTACTCGGGTGATAATATTGTGCTCATTGAACTATGCCAACAACTATCTTGAGTGTACCTCAAATGAAAGGAAAATAAAATCAAAGGAGTGGTATTCCTGATCCATTTGGGAATATTCTAATACAAGTCTACAACATATGCCCGTAACATTGAAGCTTCCTTATGTTTGTTTAAATTGCGAGCTTATGCTACAAGGTAGTTATTTGATAGTAAGCAACAAATGAGAGATATATTTAAAATATTTTATTCTCTCATCATCCTAAAATTGAGGATTATTAGGAGGATTGTGTAGATGAAATTAAAGTGCAACAAAGAGATTTCACGAGAATGGAAATTCATCAGATGAAGGACTACGATACTATCTATAATGGGTAATTGAAGGTCGAATTGATGATTTCAGAAACATGTACAGATATGGATTCATAAAATTAATTTGAGAGACTCCTCTTCGACCGATGGAATGGTTAATGTTAGAGAATATAGATATTTCAATCCAAACCATGATTATCCAAGGATCGAAAAATTTGTTTCTCAATAAATTTTCTGAGTCCACTATTCTAGAGGGTCACCAAACAACTTCATCCTCCTACAAGAAACCAAAAAGGTTTATGACTAAGGTTTATGTAAAAAATTAAAAGTGCCTTAAGAGATGAGGGAACTTCTAGAGAAGTGTGGGTTCCTCAAAAAGTTTCACCTCCACTTTCTCATCTTGTGTCTCCTCATAGAAAGTTCCCGATTAGAAGATGATAAACCCAGGTCTCCGAAACCCAAAGAGTTTATCATGTCACTATTAAAAAGTCACCTAGAGTCTTTTGAGAAACCAATTCATTCTCAATTTTTATCCCTTGCAACCTCATTATAATCCCACTCAAGTGTCATCTGTGAATCACCCCAACCTCGAGTCAAGTCATGGTTTGTCATCCATCCACAACAAGTCCTACAACTCTTGCTCCACCTGCCCTCACTGGACCTACCTTATCCGGGTACAAAACCTCATAAGTGATTAGAAATGGACTATGTCTAAAGCACAAACCCCCATGGTCCATCTTTCTCAAGATATTTTACACCTATCACCTACCCCTTAGAAGGCCAAAACCACTTCTTGACTATTGAAAAATGCTTTTGAGCCCCAATTCGGTTATATTTCATGTCCTAAGGTTGATAAGGAAGAAATTTAGATGAAAATAATTGATTATGAAATGACTATAATTCCTCTTGGAGAACCGGGACATGAGGGAAACATTCATAACTTTGAACAAACAATTGTCAAGCTAGTTTCTAAAATAAGAAAAGGAAAAGAAACTCAGGAGAAATTGTAAGAACATATGTGAGCTTCGATGATATATGTCCAAAATGTAGCCGTTTGTTTGCACACTCATTAGTTATAAGCATTAGCACTTCATCCAGAAAAACTTGAATGCTCACCTGAAGCGTACGTAGCCACAAGGTCCCTCCTTTTCTATGCCTAATAGGAAGTTAGAATGCATAATCATCATATTGATAACCAAGAAACCATTCATGCACAAATAATCATTCTAACCATGGAAATTTGGAAACACATATAATAAGGAAAAAAACATAGTTCATTTAAGAATAATAATAACATTGACATTCCAAAACACCATCATCATTATATTGCATAACACAAGCTGATTACATTGACCTCAATTCGTACGTACACAAAGCCTATCGTGCTCTCATGAAAGGTCTAAAAAACATGAATACATAACATTAAAACCCCCAGGAAGTTCACGCTTATTCATGTATAGAAAAAACTCTCCTCTAACATAGATCCACAACCTATATATAAGGATGGGGACTTTCCCTTCACCACTTCATGCACCTTCCTAATAATAGGTGCATGTACAAAAATAGTCTATATGCTTTTTACATTCTTTGCTAATAATAGATTAACCTAATCATAATACTTGCTTTAATCCTATTATTAGATTGGCACTTGCATGATCTTATTTGGTTTTTTCATGTGATTTTTCTAATTATAACTTCCATTGTGTGCATCCCAAGCCATATTTTTGCTATCTATTTATAAGCCTTTCCTGGATGCCACTCCTCCACTACTTTTCTATTTTTAGCCATGCCTTTGGAAAACCAGTTAAGTCTCTGACTCTGTCTAGCTATGCGTGAACCTCTATGCATTGATCCCTGTTGTACGCACGTGCCCCTTTGCGCACCCCTTATGCGCGTTTCCAAACCCCCGCGTGTGGCTAGTACTTATCCATTTCTCCTACTCAACATTACCCCACACTAAAGTCATTGCCCGAGCTCGGAAACGTGTCACCCAACTTATTTGTCCAAGGAATGAATAAATCAAAGAATGTTAACAAAATTAAAGAATAAGGCCCAACATACCATGAGCCAAAGAATGAATTCCAAAATTGTTCACAAATTTCCTCATGCTTCAGATTGCTGGAGGAGCTTTGGGAATTCTATGTTTAATACATCTTCAGACTTCTTCCACTCAATGAGCTCCTCTTTGGCATTTTTAGGTGTTGTCTCTGTAATACCTGGAATTTGATCAGCTGTCACTTCATCCACTCTTCCCTGGAGTTCCTTGATGACTATACTCAATTATGTAGTCACTCCCTCTAACCCATCCATGCATTCTAAAACCAAGAGTTGAATCATCTTGATCTAGAACTCCAGTGTATCCCTCATGACCTTGATTAGTTCCTTATGCGTTGACACTTCTGTCATGACCTTCATTTACTCAAGCTTGTTTGTTGGTGTATTTGCTTGAATGGATTTGAGATGTGCTTCTTCTTTATCCATGTGTGCACTAAAAATATGGTCAATATTCTAGCACCTATCAAAAGCCAAATCAGCCTTGCCATTGGCCTCCCTAACTTGTGTGAACACAACCTCAAGCTCAACTATTGTGGCCTCTACCGTATCTTTATTATTTTCCTTCTCCTTGGACAATTCCTTTGCTGAAGGCCCTGTGCCACTCTTGATATTCAAGAGAAATATCCCAATCAAGTCCTCAAGGTATTCCATTTCATCATTATAGTCGATTCGGGCTTGGCTCACCAAAGTGGAGCATGCACTTGTAATATGTTTCACCAAAGCCCCTGATTTGTCATAGGCCTACTTGGTACACTTCTGCTCCCCTTTGATATCATTATTGAATCCTTTAATCTTGCACTCCTTATTATTTTTGTCTTCTACCATGAGCCTCATGGTAGTCATCTTGTCCTTATTTCTATGTGTGACCTTCACTGTCGATTTATTCAAGGCATTACATGCCTGCTCATTAATCAGCCTCGTGGGGTTAACAATATTATACTACTTTTTCTTGTCTCCTTCTTCAACTCCAAGGTTAAGTAAGAGCTATTACTAAATCCAAAATCTAGCTCCTCCGTATGTGAATACATACTCCATGATAACATCTTCTTCATGTGTAAGAGCCCTCCTTTTTTTCCATCAGGTCCCATCCAAACAAATTTTCTGTGTAGACCACTCTTTGAAATCTCACCCTCAACACCGCAGGATCATCAAAAAAATCCATATGTGGTGATTGAGGAGGCCTTCATTTCCTTACCGCTTTAGCCTTGGTCCGTAACTTCCTTTGATTCAGAGGATATTTTGGGACTTTGTTAGTTCCCTAAATCTCCCTAAACCATGACAATACAATAGAGAATCTTGAGATATTTTCAACAGTACCAGGAATGCTGGAAATAGAGGTTTAACTGAAAAAGATATGGTCATGATCGCCAAGGAATTTGAAACTTTTGAATGGTTCAATACCAACTTTTACATTTAGGCCTTACACTCAGATCCTGGTTGAAGCATGAAAGAAAAACTTTTTGCACACCAAAGGTTCTCTCCCGCAGTGAGTTTCATAATGCCTTCTCTGATGCTATCATTCTCATAAGTCGGGTAATGGGTGAAGAAAGCAATTTTTTTTTTCATGACTGGATGACACTCTTAATTCTCACTACCCTTAAAGGTAAGAAAATGATCAATTGGGGAAAACTCATCAGTGAAAAATTACATTTCCAGTTGTTCCAAGTTCATACTTCTAAGAATTCTTTATGACCTCATATCTTATCTATGCCTTGGCAAACACAAGATCATTAAGGGCCTTAACATCTATTCATAATGTCTCTCAAAAATCTCATGTGTTTAAGAAGTACCCCCAATTGGTCTTAAAATAGAGTAATCAACACTACACCAAGATGAATGACAGATTCACAATGTTTGTGATAAAGTTTCTCGAGGGAAATCAACATATGAGAATGTCTTCTCAAGCCTCTTCCCTTGTCAAGAAGTATGGTTCATGCTTCATTTAATTTATGACATTCTCATACATCAGGGTGTCAGGATTTGATCTTACTCTGTGGAGTTTTCTTCGCTACCCAAGTGAAAAAATTGTGCTAATGGAGCTCAATAGATAGTTGGTGCAAGTGAACAACAAGCTGAAGGGTAGAAAAAAGAAGCAATTTTATTTCACTATCTCAATGTGGATTTTCACATATAAGAGTTATCATGATGCCGCTAATGTTGAAGCTACCCTATCTCCTATCAATATGCACTCATACACTACCAAGGGAGACTTTGATATAGAAGAAGATCCAAAATCATTCCACCTACCTAACTTGTGCCTAATGCCTCAAATTGAATACTTATGGGGAAATTGTGTTGATGAGTATGAGGTCCATGAACATGACCATAAGAGAATGGTGGTGGACCAAATGAAGAAATTCAGATTTTATTGGTATGAGGATGGTGCACCTGAAGATGGATCAGAGATGTTTGATCCTGAATACCCCGCGGTAAAGGATTCTCCTCTCCCCAAGGTGGCCTGGAGTGTACGTGAATATAGGGAAATCAAAGAATGAATTGAGGTAGTAATAAAAAGGATCAAAGAGTGGTTTAAGAAGAAGAGGGATGATCTCATCTCAACAGGTAATTTTCTATCTCTTCATAGGAAGACATCCTACCACTCCTCCTACAGGGTCATGGATAAGGATTTCAGTTCAACCCACTCAGGAGAAATCTCAAAAAGGAAACAAGAAGAACCCAAGGCTCATAACTATAGGAGGTTGAACAAGAAAGTAAGAACAAAAGAAGAACCTGTGGTGGACCTTGAGAAAGGATAAATTGACCCAGTTGAATCCTTTTTTCCATAACCACCTCCAAGTCCTCCATCTCCTACTGCTGCACTAGTCCCACTTGTGTAATAACCACCTTTTTAGATGGAGCAAGAAGCAATAATTTTTCCCACTACGGAGCCAAAAACCAATGAGATATTCCCCTGGATACATGATATGATCATGACATAGACCCACACAGTGTAGTAAGTAACCATTCTTGATTTCTCAGCTATCACTTTGATGGTCAAGTAGAAGAAGGGTAGATTGGCTCAAACATATTATTGATTCTACAGTGGTACCTCGGGGAACCAATACATTGATGTGGTCAAGCTGAAGGTCATCAAGCCCATTGAGGAAATGACCCCGATTGATTATGAGATGAACACAATTCCCCTAGGACCGAAAACTCACGGAGGTGACCTGCATTTGTTCTAAGAGTCATCCACTCACCTAGTCACGAGAATCCATGAGTATAAAGAAAATATAGATTAAGCGGATGACCACATTCAGACCCTCACCTCATATGTCCAAGTGCTCCTAGACCCAAGTTCCACAAATACTCTTCCAACTTGAAAAAGTCACACCAATAAGAAACTTTGATCCTGAGTCCATCAAGAAGACTCAAGGATTCACCATGTAAGGGAAGACCAATGAAAAATGGGTGAGTATGATCCTTGAGAAAGGAGAGTTGTTGTTGCTGGAGATGATGACTTTGTACAAATACATGGATGACATGGTCATGAAGATACTCACAGAAAATGAGGAAATTGAGGCTGAGAAAGATAACTGGGACTAGGTGTATCCATTGGTCACAAATATGGGAAGAGTCAAGTCATCTCTTTTGGTAACCAAAGGTGTGTTCTCTTTGGTGGAAGAAGACTTGTCTCAGGTTTGGGCTTAGAATTTGTTTGCTAGGTATGAATTGATGAAGAACACTATTGATGAGCTTGTGTCATATGCAGAGAATGTTGAGAAAATGCAAAAGGATGTAGATGCCCATATTCAAAAGCTTGGGGTGTTAGCAATGAACCTACATACTTCAATCGATGATTTGTTGAAGACATTCGAGGATCGAGTCAAAAGAGAGGCCGGAGATCCATTTTTTTAAATGAAAACACATTGGAATCTCTAGTAGAGATATAAGAAATAATTTCCATCACAGTGGAGAATCATCAAAATTGGTTCTCGGAGTGCAGAAACATCAACTACCTTGCAGAGAATTAGATCAAGTCATTTGGTTTCATTCAAATCCCTCAGGAGCAAAAGGTAACACCAGTGGTTGTGAGATTTAGTATAGAATTCAAAGGCATTGAGATCAATCCTGCAGAGCTTCAACAACGGGTTCTTCTTTAGAATAGTGCTCTCTCTCTTCTTCATTCTTTTCCTCTTCTATCCCCTCCCCCTTCTTCCTTCACATTATAATTCTTCATTGGGGGGTTGCACTTTTTATTTTGTCTTTTCCCTATTTTGTCTTATTCATTAAAGTGACTATAGTTCAAAATGTAATAAGTTACCCTTATTTTATAAAAGGAGACTTAATGTTATTTCTTAGGAATACCAAAAGTCATGAATGAAAAAGGCAAGTGAAAAGACCCATGGGGGTAGATTAAGAGACATTCCAAGATCTATATAATGTAATGACACCCTCATTCTTAAGGGTTGTCAATTTTATGCACTCAAGAGAGAGATTTTTGAGCAAGGAAAAAGGAGATAGATATTTTTCCACTTTCCCCTCCTATTTTCCTCTATTTTCTAGTATTGTACAACTTGTTAAGATGTCAATACAGAAAGGGATTGCTTCTTTTCATGACTCATGAATGTGTGCAACTTTGTGTGTATGGTTTCCTCTATTTGTTGATGTTCTAAACTTGTTGTTTCACTCCTATAAGTTATGAATGTGAAACTTCTAATTAGATTTGACAAGAATATGATTTTCTACTAGTAGAGTTAATTTCACCTATCTATTTTCTCACTCCCCTTCCCCCATCTTTTAGCAAATTACTCCCTTAAAATTCATTGTAAGCATTTTCCTTGGGTACAGTGGAGTGTGCCTGTTGGATTCTCAATCTCTTGTCCAATAACAAATTTTCATTTTTGTTCATTCACAAAAAAGTGGAACAACACCAGCCAAGTAGAGGGACCTAGAATCCTAGAGCATTGGCAAAATAACCACCAATTTGTCTACCCGAAAATTTTTCTCGCCAACACCACATCAATTAAAACTTAAATAACCATTTTTACAACATATGTATTGATCTCGAACACATCCTAGCTGGATATTACTAGCAATCCCACATCCTAAGGTGTAATGGAGATTCCGACAAGGGAAAAGAGGCACACATAGAAAAAATGGACATAAAGTAATGTAAAGTGAATTAACATGCAAGGAAGTGGAAAATAAAATAAATGAAAGAATTTATAAGCAATAAGATGAAGAAAAACCCATAAAACTCACCAATGATACATCAACTTTAATCAATTGAAAACAAACAAAATTTAATGACTAATAAATGTTAAGTGATACATATAACTCCTATAATAATTTAGACTATCCGACCCTGAATAGGTATTTTCATCCCCATCCCTCTAGGATTCTATATCTCTCCTAAGAAAATTCATCAAAGCGAGGAACAAAGACCTTAGCCTAGTAGCCCCAGAGGCATAGATCCCTCCCCTCGGCTTCCCATGCAAACCATTACAATATGGTCATCTATCTCAGATATTAGATAGGGTCCCCACTATCACTATATGATAACTATAGATGGAGGGGCCCTCTCTATCTAACTATAAAGCTCTCTATCCCTCACGCTTGGCCTACTGAGATGAGGAGCACCTCCATCGTATAGAGCTAGCTTCTTCATATACCGATCAAAATCGCCCTGAAGGGACAAAACACCATTATCACTATAGGATGCTGAGTCTCGAGTCTATATGGCCGGGGCCTACCTAGCCTACCCGCCCTCCACCCCATATTTGAACTCTAAGGTATTTAGTATAGATTCTCTCTAGCCTAGCTACAAGGGAGGTGACATTTTTTAAATTTGATAACTACATTAAAAAATGTGATAAACTAGCTTATCCAGAGAATATTATGCGAAACAAATATGTCTTATGTATAAAACCCTTAGATATATGTTGTTTACTAATTGATAGTCACCAATTCTACTTCTAGAGAGTCATAAGTTGAATCTAGGGGAGTCTATTAGTTTATGGTTTTCAATAACTATGTAAGGAAGCAAAACTTTGAGCAATGCAAGGAAATTAGAAAATCTGTCTTTAATTTATATGGAATTTCTATATCTAACTGGTACTCTATCATAAGGTTTTCCATGCTCTTACTCTAACGTTTGAATTTTTAGGCATTTTCATTAAGATTTTTTAAATTTTTTTGTTGATTTTTATCCTTCAATACGAGCTACAAAGTTTATATCATGATTTACTATTCACTTAATAACATCTATATGTTAGGAATATGTCTAGTGATCACATATTTAATATTTACCATATGGTAAATATTTCGGTTATATTGTTATTAACTATCATATATTGTTTCAACAACAATATATTAGTATAGTTTGGTTGTACCTGTAAAGCTATTAATGGGTTATTTAGTTGTATGACTTCCGAGTTTGTAGGAAGTTGGTTTTCTATTCCTATGGCTATATAATAACCTTTGTAATAGTGTTGAATAATATAGAACATTATTATTATTTCCTTGTGCAAAGCTCAAACCAAATAGTCACTATTAAAAAAATCAACCTAATCTCTGAACAATATTGTGAAAAAGGTTTACACAACAAATGATGCCAATAGTAAAAAAAATTGATCTCAATACCTCTACTTATCAACTACACCCATGTTCATGATTATCCCAATGTAAAAAATAAAGGACTAGAATTCCATAGTTGAACTTAATGTTTTTGTTGGTTAGAAATCCCCAAATTAGACCACGTAACCTTTAATTACAAATTTCCATTTCAAAATATATCAAATCCAATTTCGACCAGCGTGTATTTTGGAGTCAATATTTTTCTCCACCCCTTTATCTCTTTATACATAAATCTTTTCGAGGGAAGAGGTGAATTAAATATTTATAGGTTTCTTTAAAAAAGAAGGGGTTAAGGAGCAATACATAAACCCATTTCCCTAAAAATATATTCTTATAGTCCAATGCTTAGAATCTCTAATGCACACAAGATTATTTAGATATTCCAATGTTTCATCTTAATGAACTCATTATTATTTCCATCCTTCCCTAAAGCCCATTTGTATGTTGATCTTGCTTGTCTTGCTATTTGGTTTCCATGATAGATGTTCTACATCAGATGCTAAGCCATTTCTATAATTAGTTCTTTTAATCATCATGATACATGCATTACATTCAATGAGATTTATTCATTTCGCAATATTTTATTTGGTTTCCAACACTTTCTTACATAATGTTACAGTCTTAAAATATTATATACATGTTATTATCGAAAATATGATACATGTTCAAGTTACTATTCAACTAGCATGTATTTCTAAAAAAACAATTTGACCTCACTTATTAACAATATATCTCACTAAACATTTTAGTGTTATGGTCGATGCTTTTACTTTAAAACAAAACCTCCCAAAGTAATTTTATTGTTTACCAAAAATATTGAACTTTTATTTCGGAAGTACTTAAAAAATAAAATAAAATATTCAAATATTATTTTTTATACATTATTTCAATAATTGGCCTCATCCCTTGAGTTTGGTATTTTTTTAAGACAATGTATGAAATCAATACTTTAATATATCTTTCTTCTTGAAGATATTAGTTTACTTGTTGCAAGACACTCTTTCGTGAAATGTAATGAACAAATTTCCAACCATATCAAAATAGTCCTATATTTTGAAATAAAGAAATTTAAATAATAAGGTATGATTGTCAATTAAAAAATATTAGAGAGGGTATGGAATATCTCACTACATATTCGTTAATGTACTCCATACTCATAAAAAATTAGAGAGATTCAGAACACGGTATGGACATCCATCAACACATAATGGAGTGTTGATTTTTCAATTTCCCCAAAAAATAAAATTCCTTCCTTGGGGGAGCACGAATCTGGATTTTATCTGTGCTCTAGGAAAGATTAGGAAAGATGCATAAAACATATGAAATGTTCATTAATATACCATGAAAATAAGATTGAAAGTAGGGAAAAAGAGTAGAATTTTGAGTATGATTTTTTTGGGTTAAATGTTATAGTTGTATGTTAGCGAACACTCTTGAGTTACAAGAGACATGCCTAATATTATATATGGATTGAAATTTAAAAAATTGATGGAATTTTGACAACTTCGGCTTCCCATCAAAATAACGCCAATTTGTGCATATTTGAAGGTATAATTTGTAAATTTTTCTCTTTAGTTGAGATCATACAAGAGTCATCCCTTAAATAAATCACATCCACCATGTAAAAAATATCATTGTATACAAAAAATTGATTTCTTTGTCAAAATACTACATGTTCTAGAAATCAAGATTTTATAATGCTCCTTATCCATAAAATAATATTTACGTTCAACACATTACATTAATTTTCAAACAAATGTTTTAGGAGAGGAAATTATGCTTGTCTTCTAGATAATGAAGAGGGGCATACCTGTGGGAACCTCAACACATCTCCCAACAATCCATCTTTGAATTTTTGGGTCATATCTCCTGCTTTTACCTTTACTTGTCTATCTGTAGTCAATTAGAGTGTAGTCCATCTAAATATAGCACAGGGAAAAAATAGACTATATAGTGTCGAAATTATGTACAATTTTGATATGAAGAAAATATCTTAGAGAGTACATACATGCTAGGTTTCATTCTAAAAAAATTTGGAATTTGCATTGCATCCTACAAGCACCTTGCTTCAAGGATAGTTTCCGAATTTGACATTGTAAAAAAAGGAGGATATATAATGTACTTGAAATTACTAAACTTGTATCTAACTTCTAAATCATTATAAGAACTATATACATGCAAGGTTTAGATACATATAACAAGAAAATAACATAAATCAAATTGTCAATCGAATCCTAACAAAGTACCTCAAGATAAATATAAAAAGAGAAACCAAGTGCATAAACACGAATAAAATGTAAAATATCTCCTTATTGTGTGGATTTTATCAAATGGATGTGGATGCTCAAACTGATTTGTGTAAGATTGGGTAATGTGCTTATAAGGATGAGGATGAGGTAACATAACCTTCCTAAAATGGAATGAATTCCAAATTTGGAAGATCTCCTACATAGGACGATGTCTCAATATATTAAGGTTTCTATAAATGGAAAGCTTGCATAAGAGATGGTGTATAATGCATCTTTGAAATATCATTATATAGGTTTCAACTAGGGGAGGTTCGTTGATTTTGGAAGATGTAAGATAATGAAGATATAAGATTAGTGACTAGTTAAGAGTGATTAAGAGTAATTAATTGCAATAAATGATGCCTGAGATGTTGTGGGTTTATTAGGAATTATATATTAGTGTGCCATTATATACATAAATAAATATCCCTTTATATGATGAATAATATCAATGAATGTTTGTTGTGTGTTACATTTTGTACAAATTTCAACCAAATATTTCATTTGATATTAGAGATATTATTAATCCTATGCTTACAATGTTTTTTTGAGTGTATCTCAAGGGAAACCACTACTTTTATTCACCTCTAACAATGATGAAAACATGCATTTGATGTTCCATCCCATCATCTATTTTAGTAGCAGTCCTACTCAACACAATATCTCAACAACCAAGTCTCATTTCACCATTTCAGATATATTGTCATTACCATAAGGAATTTTGACATCCACATGTGTGACTTTATGATTGTTCTTTGGACCTATTATCATTTTGATTAGTCATGATAGGAGTTGTCATCCTATGAAATTATGTAGGCATGTGAATATTGATAATTTTGTTTTATTTATCATTTATAGTTTTCTCAACACTGACGCCTATCAAATTTAGTCTTCATGCATCTTCTTGCTCAATGTACCTTCCAGGCCTCTATATGTACATTACATTCTTTCAACACATCTCTATCATATTTGAGATAAGCATAGTTAGTTTTACATCAACAAGCATTACATATGAGTTCAACACTTCCGTTTGAAAATTACAAACCCTCATTTTTTGACTCAAAAGCTTTCCATATCATGTTTTGCATTGAGTGATATTGTATTGGAGACAACTACCACATACTTACATCACTTCCTTGATCTCGACACCTCAAAATTCCACCCAACATGATGATTTTTTTTTAATAAGTCAAGCTGTGATTTTTTAATTTATGTGTCATGTTTTCAACGGTAATTTCTTCATATGGATGCTAGAAGTTTTTCATGGGCATATTGGCTAATTTAATTTAGCTAAAACCTACCATACATAATGTCAAGGGGTCAATCCCCATAAATAGTGAAGTATAGATTTGTGATGTAAATTCAAAAGTAGGATGTTAAATATTAACGTAATATGTTAGATTTAATGGTTGTGTGCCTTAATATTTGTCAAAATCTAGGAGTTAGTGTTATTCTTTAAAAAATTAATTAAATAATACTTTTTATAGGAGTCATTATCAATTAGTATGTTATAAAGTACTTTTTAGAGTTTTTGTGTATGTTTAATTGTGGTGAGAGTAAAAAAGAGTAATACATATTTGTAACAAATGTAATATAGGTAGAAACCAACATCTTGATTCTGAGACAGTTTTTGGGGGTTTCATACACATGAGCTTCAAAGATAAATTTTTCTAAAAAGGTAACATCTCATTGGAAGACAGAAGCATCAAAATTTGGAGGAAAATCAATTTCCTCTTGTCAACTGCTAATAACGGGGTAACAATAAAATTTAATGACACATTTTTATACTATTTTCTATTTTTGTGTATTGTGTGATAATTATAAACAAACAAATAGGAGAGAAGAGGACTACTGTGTATTTTTTGTTGAATAATTTTTATATTGATTGGCTAGTGAGAAGCCCAACACCCATTGAAAGGGAAAGTGGGAACTATTGAGTTCTCCTATGTAGGTGATCATTGGAAATATGTGGATGGCCTATGAAATTCCCAAGATTTACTAGAAGTGAAAGCGTGAGTAGTTGTGCTTCCGTATGTAGGTAATCACGTGCAACACATATTTTGAGTAGAAAAATACAGACCTATATCATGTATAAACATGCATTTATATTTCAATTCATGTGGTTTGGTTACTCACTATGTTCACATTAAGGGGGGAATGTTAGGAATTATATATTAGTGCTCCACTATATACTTAAGTGGTACATAAATGTATATAATGGTGTGATAATATAGTTAATATTATGTAGGAGTTGTTGGAATAAATTATACATCTTAAGTAGATTAGCTGAGGAGTTATATATGAAGACTCTTATTAATTAAGAGAATGGATTTGTACAAATATCCCTTTGTATGATGAATAAGATCAATGGGTGTTTGTTTGTGTTACACTTTGTGCAAAGCTTGACCAAATATATCAGGGTTTGTGATAGGTTCAATTTTTTAAAATTAATTAATGAGGGGGTTTTAATAGGATTTATTTGGCTAGGAATTATTAGTGGAGGATTTAGGGTGTTTAAATTTTCCCCTCTTTAGGAGGATGTTGTTGCTTATTAACACCCTTTCAAAAAAAGTACACAAAATAAGAATGATGTCAGAAGAAATAAGAAAAATGATAGGGTGATTTCCCCTCAAGAGACCATGCATGATGATGGAAGAAGTGAAGGGGATCTCAAAATATAAATAAGGGATCATGATAAAAGAATAGAGGTGAAAAACCAGAGGGGTTGGGGTTATATATAAGAGGGGAGGGTAAAATCAAATTCATTTTCACCCTACCTCATGATAAATACAGGGTTACGGATTTATAAGAAGAGTGGAGAGAAAATGGACATCGTACCCACAAACATGTATCACATCGAGTGAGCGAGGGAGTACTAGTGACTGATACAACACATGTTGGTGGTAATTAATGCACTTGAATTGTTATTTTTGCATTTATGAGGCCTATTAATGGTGAAAATTCATATGTGACAGATAAACTATTACAATTTTTGTGTGTATCATATCTAATAACGTAAATGGTGTATACATTGTTTGTAGTTTCGTATTTGATGAAATTTATGGTAATAGTGTACTTGATGTATGTAGTATTGCATGTTGATTTTAGAGTAACACATGCGATGATCATAATAACACATGTGATTTTATAATAGCATATGTGATAATCACAATAACACATATGATGTTTATAGTAGCATAAATGTATACATACAAGGGTTAGATACTGTGGAGAAGGATCCAAAGAGATTTACAGAGATTACAACAAGAGAGAAATTATGAATAATAAAATCATACTCATTAATTTAATTCTCATTATTACATACAACCATATATATAGGTAATAACTCCCCTATAAATTAGGAGGTAGCTATAACCTCTCTTCAACCCACCAAACTATTTACCTGAGTAGTTTAAACTCACATATAATATAAAATAATATAACAACTATGGTTATATTTCCACCTCACATTTACTACACTTACCACACTCTTTTACATTTTACCATAGCAAATATTTACCATGTGTAGAACTTAATCTTAGTTTTCTTAACATCCCCCCCCGTAGTTTGAATATGTGGAAAACATAAAACCTGTACTTGCACTTGCTTTTGTGATTAGGTGATTTTCCATTGGATTATCACAAACCAAAACAAAATGGTTTTCGTATGGCTAACCAAAAAATGATAATGGTGGTTTTGCATTGGTTTACCACAAACTACAAATGATCATGGTTTTCAAGTGGTTTACCAAAAACCACATCATGATGTGCTAGGTAAATCCATAAACTCTTATCACATATTTAATTTAGGATATGACATAGGAAAACTAGCTTATCTTGACAAAGGAACACTGAAAACTGCAACTCAAAAAACACATCAGAAAAAATTGAAATCACACATGTCACCAAACTTATGTGTGCGACCATGTCATTGGTGACTTATAAGAGGACACTGATTATCCTTCAACCTCCTGTACCTCCATCCTCTGAAGTCATGCTAACTCAGCTTGATATATCTTTGAGGCTCTTTATATATTCACTTGCTATTAAGCGTTGAAGCTTTTGTGACTGATTTATTTCAGGTTTCGTATCTCCGTCATATCCTACTTCAAGATTCTCTCGAATCATTTTGTTTTGAAATATTATATATTAGATGTCACATTCAAGTGATAATGCATCCATGATGAAATTTTTATTTTTAATTTTATAAATTTATCTACTGGTGCTACTAATGTCTCCATTGAAAATTCTTTTATGAAATATTCTATATGCTAAAACAGTATGACAAAATACTCATTTCTAATGATTTGTTGATAACTTGAGAACTAGAGCTCTGTTTTGTAAACCATAAAATGCACCGGAAAGATGGTTTTAAGAGAATTACAATGGTACTAATAATTGCTGGTGATTTCTTAGGAATCATTGGAAATTTCTTAGGAATTGTTGATGATTTGTGTGTAAATTTCACAACGAACTTTCTTCACATTATCTCAAAAAATACGAACTAGGTTGTTCTAAAATTTTGACTGTACAGTCATATCTCAAGCATATTCAAACCTAATAAATATTACCAAAACCCAGATCATAAAAATAAACTTACAACCTGTTTTATAAATGAATTTAGTAGAAAATTTGCCTTAATTTATGCTAATCTTTCATACATCAGACAACTTCATGAAGTACTATCAGTTGTCCCTACAAAGCACATTATTTCTCCATTACAATGAACTTTCTCTGATACCAAATGTGGATAAGGAGCCAAATATATTTGCAGAGATTACAATAGAAGAGAAAGTATGAATAATAAAATCATACTCATTAATTTAATTCTCATTATTACACACACACACACACACACACACACACACACACACACACACACACACACACACACACACACACACACACACACACACACACACACACACACACACACACACACACCCACATAATAGCTCCCCTATAAATTAGTAGGTAGCTATAACCTCTCACCAACCTACCAAACTGTTTACATGAGTAGTTTAAAATCACATATAATATAAAAAAATATAAAAACTATGGTTGTTATATTTCCACCTCACATTTACCACACTTACCACACTCTTTTACATTTTACCATATCAAATATTACCATGTGTAGAACTAAATCTTAGTTTTCCTAACAAATACATAAAATAAGAAAATGAAATTAAGCACATCGTCAATCTAATTCTAAAAAAGTACCTCAAGATAAATCTAAAAAGAGAAATCAAATGCATAAACACAAATAAAAATAAAACCTCTACTTATTACATGGATTTGTTTCAATGGTTGTGGACACTCAAGCCGATTTGCGTAAGATTGGACAACATGCTTATAAGGAGGAGGCTGAGATAATTTTATTTTTTCAAAATGGAATGAATTCCAAAATTGGAAGAGCTCCTACATATGAAGATTTCTCAATATAGCAAGGCTTCCAAAACTAGAAAGCTTACATAATAGATGATGCACAATATACCTTTGAAAGGTCATTTATATATGTTTTAGCTGCGGGACGATGGTTGATTTTGGTATATGCGGGATAAAGAAGATCTTGCATTATTAAGAGTGATTAGGAGTAATTAATTGTGATTAGCGATGCATGGGATCTTGTGGGGTTTGTGATGGGTTGGAGATGTTTTAATTAATTAATGAGTTGGTGTTAATAAGATGTATTTGGTTAAGAATGACTTATAAGTGGTAGGTTTAGGGTGCCTAAATATCCCCCACGTTGGGAGAACATTGCAGTAAACAAAACTCTTTCAAAGAAAGTACACAAAATAAGATGTATGTTAGAAGAATGAGAAGATTTGATAGGGTGGTGCCCCTCAGGAGATCGTATGGTGATGGAAGAAGTAGAGGGTCTCTCGAAAGGTAAATAAGGGGTCACCATGGGAGAAGAGGGATAAAAATAAGAGGGATTGGGGTTATATATAGGAGAGGAGGGGAAAATAAAATTCATTTTTACCCTACCGTATGATAATTATAAAGATCTAGATTTAGAGTGGAGAGAAAATGGATAATGTACTCACACATAGACATCACAATGAGAAATTAAGGTAGTATCAACAACAAAATGATCTTAGGTCAATGGTAAGTAACACACTTGAATTTTTTTTGCATTTATGAGTCCTATTAATGGTTGTAAATCCATTTGCGATGGATACGCCACTACATTTTGTTTGCATTGTGTACTTGATAATGCAAATGGCATATGCCTTAATGGTAGTGTCGTATTTGGTAATTTTTTTGGTAATGGTATAATTGATGTTTTTAATAGTGCATGCAATGATCATAGTAGCACATTTTATTATAATAACATAAATGATGTTTATATTAGCGTACTTATTTTGGTCATAGGGCATTTGATTATGGAAGTAGATTTTTTTTATTTGATAAGAAAAAGGACTAAGTGTGCTAATTTTGTTTTGTGATTGCAAGAACATTTGGATATTATTTTTTCTCATGAGAGGCAGTTTTCTATGATGGATATGACAAGATACTTTACTAATTATGAGTGAGGGGTGTTGGAAATGGTTGGATTGTATTATATAGTTTGTATGCTTGAGATTTGAGCATAAAGGAATCTTCAAATAGTAGTGAAAAAGTGATGAAACTATGAGACTCGCACATTCCATCTTTTGACTAGTGAGATGATAGTGACACTAGAGGATATGTATCGAATATGAAAAATCCTGATATAAGGTGAGGTTGATTACTAGTTAGGGAAAAATTCTTTAGCAACAATGTTAAGGGTAACAGACTGAGAGGATTTACCATGATGAGGGATATATTTAGATTTGGATGGAAATTTGAGAGGGGATACAATGAATTGAATTCCCCTAGCCTTGATGACTCTTTTTAGTAGCATACAACTACTTGAAAAGACCATACGATTCTTCTCCTTGAGGTTTATAGATATTGTGGTCAATATGGTTGAGGACTAACATATGTTTTCATGGGCACCACATGTATTAGTACAACTATACATGGAGCTTCATCTGATAGTTTATAAAGGTGGATGCCGTATGGGTCATGAGACACTACTTTAGATTTGGTCCTAGAAGCATAGTTGATATTAGGCGGTCATTAGGGTTACTACAAGTTAGACAAGATTATGAGTTGTGGGCCTAAAAATTTGTTATCGAATGAGAAAAATGATGGAATCAAGGAGATTTCATATATCATATGCTTTATGAGGGATTGGATGAGTTAGTGGCTATATATATCACCTGATATGGATTTGGAGGGGGATTATGATTGGCTTGGATATGCCATTGACAAAGTGTTATATAGTGGGCTGAAGAGACTTCACTATTGAGAGATACATATCAAAATATGTATAGATCTAGTTTGATATCAAGTAGGGTATTTTAACATGGCCACATATATTTACAAGATTTTAGAGGGAAAGGTAGAAGTGGGAGTCACCCATAGATCCAATAGTGGAAGATGTGAGTTGAGAATCTATTCAAGATATGGATTGGGAGATGTAGAGAGATGTTATGGATGTAAGTGTATAGGATGGTGTTGGCGAGAAAATTTTTCGAGTGGAAAAACTTGTGAATTTCTTGCCAATGCTATGGGAATATAAGTCCCTCTACTTAACTGGTGCAGTTGTCGTTTATGCATGTGCAAGTAAAAGTGGATTTTCCTGGTGGCCTTGTAGCCGGGGATCCAACAGGGGCACTCCATTGACCCTGTGGAAAAGCTAGCAATCTCTTGCTAGGGGATATTTTTTCTGAAGAGTGGGAAAGGGGAATGAGAAAAGAGGTAGTGGAACTAATGTTGCAGGTAGAAAATCAGATTCATGCACACACTAGTTAGAAGTTTAATCACATGCACTAAAGTTAGGAAGAAACAATATTGCAAAAAACAACAAGACCAATTAGAATTTAATGAACACAAAGTATAAGTAAACCCCTTAGTCAAAAACGGCTCAAAACTCCTTGTATTCATGCTCAAGTAGAAATTGTACATAGTTTGAGAATGGAAGACATTGAGAATAGGGGAGAAGTGGCTAACTCTTTTCAATCACAAGGGAGAAAAAATCTCTCTCATGAACTTACAAGAATACAACCAGCTAGAAGAATTTTAGAATTTGAATAACTTCTTGGAATGAAGAGCTCATTACAATTTATAGCAATCTGAATTGACCTTTCACCTCCCTCACATGACTCTTCATTTCCATACTCCACTCGTGACCTTTTTTTTTCCATGAATTAAGTATTTCTCTTATAATTTTGAGAAGATACTTTTTACAATTAAAATGGGTCACTTAAGTGAATAGGATGAAATACAATGATGCCACATAATGAAGAATTATAACAAAGAGATAAAGCATAAGGGAAAGAGAGGGAGAGGGAAGGGATGGAGGGGAAAACACTCCTCGTGATGAAATGCTTTAAATGCCATGATGTAACCATGAACTTTGAGTGAGGATTTATTCCACTAGTGATCTTATACACTGATGAAGATTTCTCCCTTGAATAACTTTGAATAATTTTCCCAATCTAGTGATGACCACAAACTTTATGATGCATGGACATCCTGAACCATAGAATGAGTGTCTAGAAACACTGTTATGATGTTTACCACTACAAACTTGAGATGGACACATATGATGCCCACGATGACCCTCCTTGAAACATGGTTGATGAACCATTTGACTCATTGAAATAATTCTAACCAATTCACTTTGGATCACTCGGTTCCTTAAGTGATGAAGATGAATTCAGATGATGTGCCTTGCGATGCCTTGCTTTGCTTTTGTAAACCATCACTCTCAAGATGATGCTTCCAGAACCTTTGTGAAGTTCTCATTCCTCATTTACAACTCATGAAACCATATCATTATCCAAAAGGGATTCCAAAAATCAGTAAGGTGACTGAAAATAAAGTCATATGCAAATTTCCACTCCGAAATGAAAACTTTCTATTTTTAGAATATGAGCTCGTGCTCTGCTATTATGAGACATATCACCTATCTTGTTCCAATTTCACCTTTTGAACTATCTACCATATTCCAATCTCTTATGTTACTGATATTTTGCTATTTTTAACAAATTTCTATTTTTAGCAGGTTGTTATTTGGGGACTTGCTATTTTGGGAAGAAGTCGTTTTCTGTCTTACTTTTCATTTTACCCCTTTTCTGATTGTCATGAGTGACATAACTTGTAATTCAGTGGCACTCATCATTTATAGCATGCAAGGAAATATAACATATGTTATTTTTAGTAAGTGGTGAGAATGACCTCTGTTTGTGATGGGAACAACTTTTTTGGATTCAAATCTTCATCACGAACTCGTGCACCAATTTTCATCACAATTCACTTTCTAAAAATCTCAGAAATAAAAAATGGAAATTTATGTCTTATAAGAACTTCAGGTATGGAGCTACCAGGGAAGAATACTGATAAAAATTCAGTCCTTCATATCTCGAGAAACTGTCAACTTCGTTGTGCAAAAAATAGTTTGAGAGAAACTAGATTTTTTGAAGACCCTTCCCTCTGAATTTTGGATGATTTTGCCCGCCGGATCTTTGAGAATTTGAAAATTTATTCAAAGAGGGAAGAATGTTGATAAAAATCACAGCCCTCAATATCCCTAAAAAATAGGGACTTCATGATGTGAAAACTAGTTCACGCGAAACTAGATTTTTCAACAATCATTTCCTCCAATTTTCGGGTGATTTCACCCATTGGAACCTTGAGAAGCGGAGAGGTAACTAGCTGATTTTTTCCATTACTGTGTCATGGCAGCCATTAATGGATCTTGAAATTTTAAGTCCATTTTTTTTCTATTCATGATGAAATAAATTCCATTGCAATAATTTCTTGCTTCTGGTGCTTCACGTGAAATTTTACTTTAATCCGACAACCAGTTTGATGGGAAATTGAACTTTGTTCTTCGTGGAGCCAGAAGTGAAATTTCTTCACTATGAGAATTCCTTGCTGAAAATTAGAGGTATGAATTTGAGTTTTTAATGTCCTTAAAGAGAGAATAACTCAACAACAATTGGTTTTTCAATCTGTGCAACGATTTGCAAGATATGTTTGATTCTTGGTTTTATAGCAATGGAGTTTTCAGATTTCTTTTCCTCTATTCTTCATTATTTCTTCTTGGTTTGATCAATAGTATTTATATGACATGTGTGCCATCATGGAGTGAAGGATAATGTTCTGTGATGGATCTGGTTTGAGATTTTTCAATGGTGGAGTGGTGGATTGGTGTTCTTTGCAACTTTTCTTCTTGACAGTGAGAAGCAATAAGAAACACCAAACAATTAGATTTTTTGTCAAATTTTGGAGTTTGATTTGGGTGTATTTTTTGTCCTTGATGTCCCTGACTTCAGGTACGTGAGGGACATCAAATTCCATAGTGAGCAAGAGGATGACACGTGTCCTCGATCTGACAACAAGGAATTTGAGCTCAAAAAATACACTTGGGGACTGAATTGTTAAATCTGAAGGTCACATGAGGGTCCCAGAGGTCACATGGGGACTGGGCACATTTTTCCAAGGTTTATTTACCTAACCTTAGGGATGTTGGGGACATAAAATCCTGCCAGGCTCCTGGTGCTGACACTTGTCCTCCCGAAAATTGACTAACTCCTGAATTGTCTCCAAGAGGGTAACTTGGAACGATGATAACTTGAGCTCCCAGTGGAATTTTATTGGTGAAATTTTATATGATCTTGAATGGAAATGGAATTTTGAATCAAATGGTGGTGGTATCATGTATTTATTCTTCCATATGATCCCTAAAAAAATGGTATGTTTGATTTGGCACTCTACGTGTGCCTGAGAAAAACTGCCTGTAAACCCTATGCGCCAAGGTGTTGTGAAAAATATGATTCCTTCATATTGTAGGGATTGGAATGATATTTTTGTCAATGGTTTTTTTAATCCTAACTCCATCTGAAGATCCTGGAATCTTCTTCTGAAGCTCAACAACTTATTTTGGCCTGTGCAATGCCTAGGCCTGTGAATCCTATTTTTTATCCAGAGTGCTCCAAGTCTTTAAAAACTTCCCCAAACTTCCAAAATAATTTCCATGATGTTAAAAGGTCTTAAATTCACCTCCATGTTGAATTTTTCCCTTCCATTCTGCTCCAGGGGTTGATCCAGTCCTGGGAAGGCCAACGATAGCCCTTCCTGTGACTTCCCTGAATTTGCATTTTTAAAAAACTCCTAAAATCACCTAGGGGTAATGAATGAAATTTCCTTAATCACCTAGGGGACTAATTTGACATCAAATAGGGGGTGACTAGACTGATGGATTTGACCTAGGGTTCCTAGGAATGATAAAACATGAAAATTTTAGCATAGGGGTATATTTGTCGTGTTTGGAAACTTTAAATTTCCCTATCACACATTTGCACGACAACAGATGGATATGATGCATGGTAGTGATTCAAAAGGACAAAGTAAATGACTATCCCATGGAGGTGATAGGTTATTTGAGAGAGGAAATCATAGTGGTGCGACATCAATGCCTACTAAGCCTGTGATAACAAGTCTGATGGGTGGTGAGAGAGGAGGATGGAGATGGGGGTGTAAGAAGAGTTGTAAATGATGGATATGGGATATGTTTAGAGCGTTTGGATATAGATAAGGTAAAGGGAACAATATCTATAGTGGTAGCAGATGGATCCCATAATTCTAGGGCAAAATAACTTGATACTAGATTAATAAAGGCTTTGGAGAGATAAGTTTACGTGCATGAGGATGAGATAGATAGACTAATCACAATGCATACTATTCACAAGGTGGAGATAACATCAAGAGATGTGGATATAACTCAAACCGTCACTGAGACAACACATATGATTGTAGAGATAACATTACTCACAAAAAATATGACACACTTAAAGGGTGAGCTAGATAGGAAATGGTCAAAGGATAAGAGATTATGGCTAGACCAGGACACAACTAGAGGCTTAATAAATCCCATGGGATTAGGCCAAGTGATGGAATATTTCACGGGGGTGACACAAGAGGTTACATATTATAGATATTTATTCAAGAAAGTAGTGCTGACAAAATTATAGACACCAAAATTTATAGATCATGTGAGTGGGTCCTCAAGACATGTATCTACTAAGTATTTACCCTCATCTAGGGCACCATATAAGAGGGGCCTGCCATTAAGAGGTCTACCGCTGGGAATCCTAATGCACTAGATGAGAGCCATAACAAGCTATGACTCAACAATTTTGGTAGATTATTAGATTTTTGGAATGGACTGTGGATATTATGTATATGATTTTGAGATGTACATTTTTGGACATAAATATTGATTTATATATGATTATGCCTATTTGATGAATTCAGATCTTATTTGATTTGTTTCATACTTACACATTGTGTTATCTTGTGATGTTTTATTTTCTTTATGATCCATAAATCTTTTTGATCAGTGTTATGAAATGGTATTACATTCAGCCACTCCTAGCTTCAAATTCACTTCATTAGGCTATAAACAACCAAAATTTACATCATTTATCCATAATTGGCCTCAATTCTAGATCGTTTGGTCCAACATGCATGTGCCTTGCAAGAGTTAAAACTATGTGGAGTGGGAAATAAAAAACCTACTTTACCAACCCATCAACACATTGTTGGCTATTTTTTTTTATGGTAAACACTTTTATTATATTGAAGCTATGAACTAAAATGATGAAGGATCACCTTCTCAAAGTGGGACATGGGGATGGAATTGGGTCCTTAATGTCCACCGAGTGGTCCAAATTTGAAGCATCCCATTGTGTTTTATTTGGTCCACATGGAAAAGTGTGATACCTATCTCAAGGTGTCCCTGAGTCCACTTATTGAAAGTGTCCAATAGACTTAATGATAATGAAACTTGGGTTGATGATTACAAACTAATTGTAACTCACTAATATCCCAAGCCCTCGAGTCCATTTTTTTGGATGGTAGACATTTTTATTAAACCAGAGCTATGAACCAGAGTGGTGTAGGAGAAACTTTTCAAAGTGGGACATGGAGGTGGGATTCAGTCCTTAATGTCCACCAAGTGATCTACCTTCAAAGCTCCCCATTGTGTTCCCATTTATCCACATGGAAAATTTTAACCCCTACCTAAAGGTGTCCCCAAAACCACTTATTGAAAGTGTCCAATAGACTCAATGGGAATGGAACTTGAGTTGATGATTATAAACTACTTGTAACTCACCAATAACCCAAGCCCTCAACTCTATGTTATCTCGTGGTTATTATGATTATGATTATGGATGTGATGATGATTATGATGATGTTTGATGTGATTATGAATAATATGTGTAGATATTTAGATGATTATGGATATGCATTGTTAATGATTATTGATGTGTATGATGTTTTGATGGTTTACGATGAGATGATTAGAATGGTTTCTGCTCCTTTTCTTATTTGTATGATGATGCACACTTAGTCATATGATTGAATATAAGAATGTGAATGTTAGTTAGAAGAATATGATGAAATAAAAAAATGTTAGTTATATGAAATGTACACATGATGAATGTTGTGTATCTTGCACAATGATTAATCAGGATCGATCAACCTATTATTTGATATAAAACATAATAAGAGGCATTATGATATGATAATACCACAATGAAAGTGTTGTAATATGCCATATAACTCACTCAAAATAAAATAACAAGACATATAAATAAACAAACAAGAACAAAAAAACATGTAGAGAAGTAACTTGAATGCATTTTGTTATATCTTGTTTAGCATCCATGTGATGTAGGATTATGACAAGGGTAATAGTGTTGCCCCAAGAAATGATGTATACTACAGGGTGGAATGTGGACCAATGTGATATGAAAGATGGAAATGTAGCCAAGATTTTCCATGAGCAATGATGTATGCAAGGGTACTTGTATTGGGAATGACGTATCCCGTGGAATTTTTGTGATTAGGATTCATTATTCTTGTTCATAACAATTTTGGGTACGACTAGGATTTTTTTTCTATTGTTTTTGGGCTCCATGGTTTTTAATGTTTTTTGATTTTTGGATCTTGGGTTTTAATATATTTTTATTTTTTTGATGATTTTAAGTTATATACAAAAGACTTTGTAATAATCTGCCACCAATGATAGGTCAAATATACTAAGATAATTCCATGCACAATGTCTCAAACTAGTCTAGTTCGAAATCAAAGTTAGAATGAGAAGAATTGCCAACAAGTACAATTGAATAGATGGATGGAAGTGGGATAGAGTGCTAATTCCACTAAGTGTAAGGTATTTGTAGAAAATAAGACCTACACATGATGTCAGACACCATTTTTAATAATAGAACTTATCCAAGATATTTAAGCATGGTTTTCATAGTTGGAAAAATTTATTTCTCTTTCTTTTTCTTATGTTTTTAGTTTTTTATGGATTGTTTTTTGCACTTAGGTGTAGAAGTGTTTGAGATGCATGATTTTAATAGGATGATCAAGCTCCTCTCCATATTCAATAGCCATTTTGTAAGCTCCATAACCATATTTTTTAATGGCAACATATGAGCTTAACCAATTAGGCTCAAACGTTCCTTTATTTTTTCACTCTTTGTAGCATTTTTATGATTATCTTTGATAACTATATCATTAATCTCAAAATATCTAGAGAGAATATTCTTTTTATAGTGCTGAAAAATTCTATTTTGATATAATTTCTAGTGATTCTAAGGCACGTAGCCGATTCTCATCTAGGATATTTAGTTCATTAAGATGGAATATTGTGTATTCTTCATCATAAATCAACTCCCGCAAGGAGATGCAAGAAGGGAGTAGTTAAATCTCTAGGGGAATGATGGTATAAACACCAAAGAAAAGAGAGTAAGGGATATATATTGTGAGACTATGGATGGAGGCATGGTAATCCCATAAAACAAGATATATTTGGAGGTGTTAGTTTTTGTTAGAGGTATTAATGATTTCCTCAAGATTTTTAGCGAGGGTTTTTTCAGAAAACTTGACTTGACCATTATACTGGGGGTAATAGGGTGTGGAAAGTTTATATTCAATATGAAATTAGATGCATAGGGATTTGAATTATTTATTCTTAAAGACTTAAAATTTTTGGAGGCAATGACGTAAGGGATGTTGTAGTGATAAATGATATGGTTAAGGATGAACTTGGATATTTTCTTATTAGTGACATAGGTAAGAGGAATGGATTTTCCCAATTTAGTAAAGTATTTAATGATAATAATGATATATTTTTGGCCATTAGAAGAGTCATGATTGAGCTTCCTAATGAGATAATTCCCCCACTTAGAGAAGGGTCGTGGATCAGTAATTGATTACAGTGCATGTGATGACACATGAAAGAGGCTTCCATGCTTTTGGAATACAACACATTTAAGAACATATTAAAAATCATCAATTTCCAAGATAGGCCAATAGTCCCCAAAATGAAGGAGCTTCTTGGAAAGGACCATGTTATAGTGTGTGTCACACAGATACATTCGTGCACCTCTTTAATCATTAAGTTCACCTCTTTTGAATTTAGACATGGAAAAAAATTCCCATCATATCCTTTAAGATAAAGGGTGCCACCAAGGAGAGTGTAATAAGAAATGTGTTGGATGAGGGATTTATGTTGGTTACAAGATAAGTTAGATGGCTAATGTTTTCGTGGAGATATTTATAAATGTCATTATACCAAGATGAAAAGGTACCAATAATATCATGTACTAAACAATATTTTAGCATGCCGTAGGCAGGAATTGTAAGGTGTTCCACAAAAAAACTAATATTGTGTGCTATTTGCTAGGATTTCAAGGAGAGACCCAATGATGTACATGGAATTTGGTGATTACTTTTAAAGACAACAAACTTGCTCAAAATTCATGTGTAAAATATTCTTCTAATTTATCGACCACACATTTATATAGGAATAATTTCTCATTCTTTACATTATATTCATTTGTAACCTATTTGATGATGAGTTGGGATTCTCTAATGACTTCCAAATATCGTGTTTATCATTTAATAGAGATCTTAAGACACGTAATAAGTGCTTCATACTATATAATATTTTTTGTAAAAGATAAAATGATTCTAAAGGGTCTTGGGATGAGATATCCATTAGGTGTGATAAGGAGGATTCCTTCCCTTGAGTTATGACTTGTGAGGAACCATAAAAATATAGCTTCCATGTAAGAGGCTCATCAATTGTCATGATTGATTCATTGAGAAATTTTAGGTTTAAATGCTGAGTATCTGTATGACGGAAAAGTGACAAGTGAGCTTGGGAATCTACAAGTAACTCTTCCTCGCACCCGACCTCCCGAGGTCATGCCGAGACAGCCAGTGGGGATGGGATATGTGTGGGATGCAGACAAACTAGTTAGGCAATATGATGTCTTTGACGCGCACTAGTGGAAATTACGAATCTAAGGCAAAGAAGGCCCTCCTAACCTAAACTGGTGTGATAGATCGATCAGCAAGGATGACTGCTCGAAGGCTCCAATCAATATCGAGCTCTGGCGTTATTCGATCTATGGGTTACTTGGTATAAGTGGAAAGTGGCCTGGGATAGTTTCGTGTATGTCTCTAGATAGGGTCATAGAGTGGATGATGGATGTAGTTGTTTTTATGGGTGGTTCTCTGGCCTAGTCTAGAACTCCTTAGCGTTGTTAGCTGCTATGTATAATAAGGATAACTGTGTGATGATGATAGGTGGAAGTGGAGTAGATCTGAATACTAGTGTGTGTAGGCCAACATCTATGTCTGATTCACCTATGGGCTCGTTAGGTTGTGGGATTTGTGGGTCACACCCGTGGATTTGTATTTGTTGTGGTCCTGCTATGGTCATGTATGGCATCAGTCCCTGATCCCTAGTATCCAATAATCATATGCCTTCTCAGCCTCTATATTCAAAATTAATAGCTGTGCGATCTTCTCAGAGTACCTCACAGGTGTTCTTGCAACCTGAATTCTTAGGCTAATATCTATGTCTATGAGAATGTCTCCTTCGTTTGGCTGTGGGACCAAAGGATCACAACCGAACGTTTTCTCTCTTTTAAGCCCTTCTACAGTCATGTGGATATTTTTCTAGGGTAATCTGTAATTTGGCTGATTTGACCAAAACGTGTGCGCTTGATTGTCTTCTATGTTTAATCCCCTCAACTGAGAGCTGATCTGTTGTAAGTCTATTGTTGTTTTGAAGACTTGGATTCTAAGATTCTGGTCTATGTCAACTATTACTATGACAAGATTGGGTTGAGGCATGATTGGCTCAAATACGTATTCTCTGGGTTCCTTAGGTCCTGTGATTGTCATACAAAAGCAATAATGCAAATCTAACTGCAACAAAGAGAATTTTAACTACATGAAATATATCTATAGTATATATGATTTCTCTATTTTTGTATTTTCTGATGAACTATTGGAATGGATTTATAAGAGTAACTAATTTAATACATCTAGAAATTGATAGCTAAGATACCAATTTAAAACAAACAAGATGACTGAGTATAGCTATTTGTTTGTGCAGTTGTAAATCTATTCTAAATAACGAAATGATTGATCTAATCTATTTGCAAGACTCTCGATCCTACCTCAGAAGTGAGGAATGAATCATAGTCTCTTAGAAACTATCAATCCCCACAGCTTCCCTAGCAATATCGAAAGTAAAATTGACTGAAATGAAATGATTAGCTACTCTATTTGATATGCTTCTAATTTAGAACTTTGAAAGCTAGAACCTGGATTCTGTAGAACAGTGGCGAATCCGATGGTGTGTGTGATTTTGTCCCCTCAGTGTGATCTCCTCGTTCTTTCATGCTCACGTGGATCTAGAAAAGCATGCGTAATGCTTGCATCAACAGAAGTAGATGTTGGAACAAGGGACAACTTTAGAATACAGACTAAATAGAATGCAAGTAGGAGAGGGATAGCGCAAGAGTACAGAGCTTGACTTATGCAATTCCTAGCGGGATTTATTGCAAGTCATGCAACATAAAACATCCAGAACTTGAAACTATCCTGTTTGAGGAGCAAAACCTACAACTTTAATGGCTTCCTATTGATAAACAGACTATCCTATTCCAATGGATTGGATGAAATAACAACAACACTTGCACAAGATGGATATGTGGCTTCTTAATAGCAAAACAATACTAACAAGGCATGCAATGAATGAAACTATGAATTCTAAGCAAAATGAAAACTAAATATATTGCAAAGAGAAATTCAGAGGCAAATTTGAGAGGCCATTTGCTTAAGCACAAGCCATCTATTTATAGCATTTGGATTTTCCCAAGGTAAAAACCAATTTGAACTCTTAAACTATAAACAATGGCAAAACACTATTCTAGGGAACCAGAATCATAAATGCAAGCTTATGGCGGTAAAAAAAAGCTGGTGAAAGGTTGAATTTACGTGAGTCGTGTTAAAAGAGCTTTCTGGAAAATGCGTGCAGGACCGCCGCTCTGAGCAGGGTGGCGGTTACAGGACCGCCGCCCAAGCAGGGTGGCGGTTTCGTAACTGAAGAGCAAAAGGTCAAGAAAAGAGGAAAAAAGAGAAAAAAAAAGGATGCAGGGGCTAAGCGGGGCATGCGGGATGTTAACGCATGTTTAGAGAGCTTTTCTGGATCCCGAACACCTTGCGAGGAGACCTGTATCATCATTGGGGCACGTGTTACGTTGTTCCGGCGGTGCAGTACCCCACAATTTTGGGTACGTACAGTATCCTACAAAGATGCTTTAACCAAATGACCCATGATAACCTATCCCTTAAAAAATTTCTTATTCACATTTTCGATATCAAACTCACTCAATAATATGATCCAATTTTCCATTATTCCTATGAGACGTGATTAAGATAAAAGATACTTGAGAGGGCCTTGTTTTGTTGCAAAGAAGGTAGTGTATTAACTTTTAGAAAATAAAGGCCACAACTAATCTTTCCTTTTCAATTTAAGGGTAATTGAGTTCATATTCTATCAATGTGTTACTGAGGTAATAAATTGTATGCTCTCTTATTTGTTTATCATGTTGAGCTAAGAGGGATCCTAAAGAAACTAGGTTGCAGATATATAGAGAAGTAGAGGTTCTCTTAGAGTAGGTGGAACCAAAATAGGTGGTGTAGATAAATATTGTTTAAGGTGATCAAATTCCTATTGAAATTTAAGGCCCCAATGAAAAATTAAGTCCTTTTGCGTAGATGTGTGAATGGGTGATACTTATCTACAAGTTGTGACACAAACCTTTGGATTGCTTAAATTTTACCCTAGAGACTGATGTTTCTTAGGAATTTTAGGAGGAGGCATCTATGTGATTGTTGTCACTTTATATGGGTGAATTTCAACACCTCTTTAGGATATGATGAATCCAAATAGTTTGTCTTATCTAATCATGAAGACACACTTCTTAGGATTTACATAAACATTTTATTCCCTTAACTCTTCAAATATTCTCTGCAATATTTCTAGATTTTGTACTCTAGTTATTAATTTTCCCAATATATCATCCATGTATTCTTCTACATCATCATAGAGAATGACATGGAATATTAATTTCATAGCTCTCTTATAAGTAGTGCCAACTTTTTTCAAGCCAAATGAAATGTCCTGATAAAAAAAGGTTCCCTAGGGCATATTGATTATTGTTTTATGATGATATTTAAATTACTATCTTAATTTTATTGTACCCTAAAAACAAACCACAAGTGAACATATTTCAGCCCTTTTTTGTAAATTTGATGATCATGCCAATATTAGGTAAGGTAAATCATATTTCAAAAAAGATTTTTTGATATCCTGAAAGTTTGTACATGCTTTGATACATGTAGGTTTCTTTTGAATGGGAACAATGTTGCATGTCCACTCTGAGTAATAAATCAATTGTGTTAATCCTACCTCCAAGATTGTTTGAAGTTCCTCTTTGACAAGAAGGGAAATGTGTGGATGTCATTTTTTGAGTTTTTTTTTTTCACAGGTTTTTGGTTTCATGGACAAATAAATGATGAACCACTAAGGAAGGATCCAACCCTCATATGTTTATATAGGACCAAGTGAATACACATGAGAATTACCATAAGAGAGATCTGAATGATTTCTATTCACATGAATTGAGAGTGGCCCCAAGTTTAAGAATCTTAGGTACTTCCCTTGTACCAATGTTTATGTAAATAGTTTCTTCAATAAGTAGTTTGGATCCATCTTCAAATAGTGCACAAGTGAAGGGAAGGTTGAATTCCTCATCTATTAGCACCTTAGGAAGGTTTTCACTAATAAAATCAACATTTTTATTATTTTTTGTTTTTATTTTTGATCATTTGATAACACCTTGGAGAGGTTTTAACTATGGGACTTGGAACTTTTGCTTTTTTATTTTTCTTTATTTGACTTTTGACTAAGGAACTTGACCTCTTCCCTAAAGTGAGATGATGCATCCAGGTTGATTTCAAATCCTTTCTTGTGATCCATTGGTAGGATATTATATTACACTCCCATAAATTATATAGTATCATCCTCATTTTGAAATAAATATACTGGTATATTATCTTGTTATTCTCACTCAATGAGGTCAGGGTATTGTAGGTCTATATGGATGGTTAGGAAAATATTTACACGAAAAAGGTTTGTGGTGGAAAGATCCTCGTAAAGGATATAAACGGAACTTGGTTCGATTTAAAAAAGGGATTCCTCACTAATTGAAATGGTTTTTCTAACATTGGCATGCGTGTTACTAAATGGCTTCAATGTTATACCATAATGATTTGGATTTGGGGGAACTAAAATGGGTTCAAAAACACCTTGTTTCTTAATTCCAAGTCCTCCTTGGTAATTCATTTTTTCAAATAAAATGTTTGAAATAGGATGTTGTAGATATTTGAAAAAAGAGAAGTTGCATCATACAACCAAGAGATAGTCGATCTATAAGAAAAATTCCTTTCACAAAGGACCAAAATCTATGAAAATCCAACTTATTTTTCTAGTGCTTTTCATGTATGTAATGACTTCTACGTGAGGTGGGAATTTCAAAAATGAGGAGAGTGTTGTGATGCTCACACTCTCCATGATTGGTGCTAATGATATTTCATTTAGATTTAGAGGGAGGATTGGTGGATGCAAATGGAGGGTCATCAGGGTGGATGCATGAAAAAGAGTCCTTGGGTTTTGTGTTATGAGAAATTTTTGTGTCTAGATACATATAGGATTTGCAACACTTTACTTCTAACATTTTCGATTATTGGAAGGGTTTGTAATTATCAGGGATCGTGAGATATTACCTTTGAAATGAGAACTTATATATGGATGGTAGGTGGATAGAATGAGTTGCATAGTGTGGATCTATGGTATGCCGAGGAAGATGTTATAAGGGAGATCAATATTGATGACATGAAAGTGGGTTTAGTGGGTGATATGTTTGAATTTAAGAGAAAGGGCAATTGTCCCCATGGATTTTCATTCAACATTTGCACATGCTTTATTGGTGATGATGCTTGAGTTAAATTTTGTTTTTGTATGGCCCAAATGTTTGATGAGATTCAAGGTATGAATTTTTGATCCCAACCTATTTTCTACAAGTTCCCATTTTATGTTGCAGTAGGTGATGATAAATTCAATTTATAGTAGAAGGTTATGAGAGGAATTGTTGTGGGGAGTGAAATATTGGATAAAAGTGGGGGAGATATGTGTGACCATGGCTTAAAAATTTGATGGATCAATGCCATTGGGGACTTTTGACTCCTGTAGGATTTTGTACAAAATATTATAGTGGATAGTGGATTTTTTGAGAAGATGCAAGATGGATATCTTTGTATGAGTATTCTCAAGGTTTTCAAGGATATTGCATAGGATTGCGTGAGTAAGCATAAGAGGTCACATGACAATGATTTTTTTTGTGTCTAGTAGTGATAGTGAAATTTTGGGTTTTGATTTTAATGGTCGCTACATGGTGATTACTAGGATGAATAAATCTTGTTAACAAAAACATTTTAGACTATCCAAAACACTCTAAATTTTGCTTGAGTGCGTTAAAATACCTTGAAAAATGAATTTTGAGTATAAACACTGCATGTTAATCATATCATCTTCACTAGTTTGGTTTTGTCATGACATTGTTCTGTTGCTCAGTTTGGGTTGACAATTTTTTAACTCTTTGTTAACCCAATTCATGGTAGGAAACATAAAATTTTGGATCTCGATGGAACTATGACATTCAAATTTTGATCCATGAGTTCTCATTTGGTTTTGAAAGCTTTCCAAAGACATCATTTTTATCAATGAACATTTTTGTACTCATTAAATGGAAAAATGGGAATTAATTTTGTTCCCATAGCATTTTAAAAATGATAACATTTGGTATTTTATCTAGTTCAGAACTCACTTTCGTGGCCTAATCAAACATTTAACTTAGTTTCCATTTTATTTATTAAGTGCATCAAACTCTTGTGGTAATTCCCAAAACCTTCTCTACATGTGTTTTGCATGTAATTCGGTTCCTAATGAAGCTAAGTGATGCACTTTGGCTAAAAAGAAGCCAAGTGGCATATTTTAGTGTTCATGGAATATATTTGGTTCCTAATTTTCTTGGAATGTGTGCTTATGCATTGAATTAGTTCCTCAAACATGAATTGGGTGTGTTGTGGCTTGGTGGGGTTTCCCAGTGGCCTTGTGCATAACTTAAAGTTCTTCATCAATCAAACAAAAACAAATGTGCCATATGAAGATTTTAGTGATGATTTTAATCATCCAAATGTAAAACTAATTTTGTTTCTTCTCCTTCATGCTCCAAGTATCCTACTTCTCTCATGCATCCATGAGGGACAAAGCTGAATTAAAGGTTAGGAGTGCCCTAGGCAATAATTGGAGTGGATGCCCTTATCACAATTTTAATTAATATTTTTTTCCCATCAAGTACATAAAGAATACCTTTATATGTTAATGCATGATATTTATGTTAATTAATATTATATTACCTTTATATGTGTATGCATGAAATTTATGTTACTATATAATATTATCGATAAATGGGCCAATTACTATTGAATCTTATCGTAAATTGATTTAATTGTAAGTTATAAAAATAGCTTGTAATAAGGGAAATCTTTGGATTCAGACGCCCCTAACTACTGACGCCCTAAGTCGTTGCCTAGTTTTCTTAGGGGTTAATCCACCCTTGATGAGGGAGGATTTGATCATAAATCATGTTATAATTAATGAAATGCTCTCAAAATTTGACCACTAGATCCTATACTTGGCACCTCTAAATAGATTGTAATTTTTCTTTGATCGGTGGAATGTATTATTTGATTGGATCTCATAGTTTTTCCAAAAAAAATTACACATGAAACTATCTAAATATGATACTATCACATTTTCATGGCCACATTATCATCCTAGATCATTCATATAATGTTTTTATTCATTTCTCTAGAATTTGGGGTCATGAAGTAGTGAAAACAAATGAAAATGAAGAATTATGAAGCATTTGGTGAATGTATGCAAAGTGTTTGATCAAATTTCAGAATGATGTAGTTCATGATTCCAATTTTTTTCTCTACTTTCTATATGTACTATAGAATCAAATCAGTTTGGAGGATGTTTTGATTGAATGAAACCTATTTTTAATGGTAACACCGTTTAATTGTAAATAATTCAAATCCTCTTACTAAAATTCCATTTGAGACTCAGTTATGATTCACAGAGATGAATTATGGTTTCATATGCAACCTTCATGGCCAACAATTACATCAAGGAAATCACGATCAACTTATTTGAATACCACCCACCCCATCTCTCATGGCGGTTCTAGATGAAACAATGCTGCATTTATGAATGTTGGATGTCATATGAAGAATTTCTACTTATTTCTCAGTGCAACCAAGAAATTAGTCAAATCATGGAATTGTAATGAATTAATTAAAATAATGTAATTCAATGGATTATTAAGTGAACTCAAGTTATTTTAACTTGATTCAAAGGGTAGGTTAAGTTATAAAGTGGTTATATAACTACTTTTTGTGATGTGCATATATAAGGCTTAATCATTATTGTAATAGGGCAAACATGTTTCTCTTATTTTCTGTGAATGGGGAAATAAATTGCTGTAACTTTGTGTGTATGTTTTGATTCATTTCCATGAAATATAGAATATTAAGGGGGATTAAGAACCAATTTATTGTGTTTATCATCTTTCAATTGTGAACTCTATTCGTCATTCATAACCAAAGATATTTTTCAATGTTAATTCATTGTGCATCATGCAGTTATATGCAAATTTTGTGTTTCCTATTCATGTACATGGAATTTGTGACATATCCACATAATTCATTAACCATGTAGAATTTTTTCTTCAAATTAATTCTTATTCCTTGTGTAGTTGTTAAGTTTTATTCTCGATGTGAAAGTGAGAGGTTTTTAGTTTATGTTTTCCTGGAGTTATCTAAGTAGACTTTTGTGTTCCTATTATATTGCAAGATTTCTCCATTCCCCCTATTTTCTCTACTTTCTCCTTATTAGTTTTGTCTACTTTGTTCTTTTTGGTTAAAATAACCAAAAACCTAAATACCCCCATCATATGAGGGAGCTACCCCTCTCAAAAGTAGAGGAATTTCACCCTGTCAATAGGTGATTTTACCTAATTGTTGTTTTTCTACATCACCTCCATTGGGTCACTTAAAAAAAATATAAAGTGACATAAAAAAATTCCAACAATTTTTGGTGACTTTGTTGGGGATAAAAACTACATTGTTTCCCATATCAAGGATCCTCACCTAGAATGGAGGCTGACAACTTTGTGTGAAGTTGGTACCCAAAATCATAATACTGTCAGAAGATGAAATCTAAAAAGTTGGTACCTTGTGCCAATGAGTGACAGTGACAACGATGATGATGAAGAAGAAAATGATTTTCCCTCTCAAGGCATTCAAGTTTAGATGATCTTGAATAGGAACAGTTTCTGAAGAAGTTTTATGGTGGTTTGAATTTGCAAACAATGAAAATGTCTCCCACTTTGGCTCAAACTTTGCAGTAAGTTGAAAAAACATAAGGATGAGGCATTTTCTCATCTTCCCATCATCATGATAAACCTTGTTATAGTGAAGGAAATGGGTCACCACTTGTGAGTTTTGACTCTACATGGAGACGAAAGAAGGTTGTTGACATATCCCTATAAGTTACTGAAAAGTACAAAAAATTACAGACGAAGAAAAGTATGGGGAAAAACTTGCTACATCTAATGATCTTACAATTAAATCGTTGTGGATAAAATCAAGAAGAGTTTTTTTAAAGGGAGAAATATGAATATTGAACAAGTTGATGATCAGAAGTCCTGCCATCTAATGAGAGAAATGACCAAAAGATATAAAATGCTATAGACATACAAGATATTGAAACAACTTGAAGATGAATCCTTGGACAAGGTAAGTGATCGTAATTGTTTTTAGAATATATGTATACTAAAAATTATGTTTTAGATGATGCACGACTCGTTGAAAATATTAGAACATTACTTTTCCTTTATTTTCCCATTGATGATTTTCTCACTTATTGGGACGAGGAGATGACTACCCTAAAGAAGGATTATGTGCAAAAGATTGTGATAAAAACGAAAGGAATTTTAGATCCCCACCTCAATCTTGAAGTCTTACACTTTGGTGTAGCTATGAAAAGAAATTTTGAATAGCTTGAGACACTCCGGAAGAAGGATGAGAACAACAATATGTCATAAGTAGTTCTTGAAGATCCTCCCCATTTTGAAGTATTTGTTCTTAAATGATACCTCAATGCCACTAGTGAATGCATTCTTTGTGAACATCCTCGTGCCTTTCAAGTTGACATCACTTAAAAGAATGAAGATAGAAAGGAAATGGAGTTTCCATTCATGATTTCATATCAGCCTGAGACAAAGCTTTTGAAGAAGTGGCTTTCATATCAGCCTGAGACAAAGCTTTTGAAGAAGTGGCTTGCACGGAAGTAAAGATCTTTGTTTTGATATCAGCGATCATATGCTTGTTGAAGTTGTTGCTCATCATAAAGATATACCAAAATAATCCTTGATCAGAATAAATTCCTCTTCTCTACTGGATAATATTCAGGAGAGTGAAAATGATGAAATTTTCAATGATTTCCATTCAATATTTAGTCCTCACTCTGATGTGCAAATTTTTCAAAAGAGAACTTTGAAACACCCAATTTTCTTTCTATGAAACTTGTTGATAAGCAAAGAACACATACTCATGTGAATATTATGGGAGAGTATTCTTGAAAGTTATTCTATCACTTTAAACAAAAGGAAGTGGTTGAGATTGAAGATGACACTACCCTTCTCGGAATGCTAAAAATGGAGGTTCTAGAGAATCGTTTAACTATCTCAAGTGGAGAGGTAGCCGAGCTTGATAAAAAAGGGAAAAAAATCATGGAAAAGAAACGTATTAAGAATTATATGACATTGGTGAGGCATTGAATTTTTTACTTGAATCACATGATTGCTTGAATTTCACAGTTCTTGGCATAAGTGAGTTGCGGAGACAAATCTTTTCGAAAAAGAATATGTTTTTGAAACCATCAAGCGTCATGAAATTCTTGTTCTGGAATCTATTCCGTGCCCACTTCATTTTAATAAACATGAAGGGAATGTTGAGGCTATTTTCAAACCTTCTCTCCCTTGTATCACCACGACTGAAATCAAATTCGTTGTTTGTGCTCAATCTGAAACCCACGTACTGGTGGAAGTCAAGGACAAGGAGGTTGGTGAAATGTGTACTGCAGATTTGGAACTTGTTGAAAATGAGAAAAGAAATGAAGAATCGATTGAATCTTCTCAATTGTGCTCTTCTGTTGATGAACTCTTTGATGTTTTTGAGGTCACTTTTCTTGAGCACATTTATTTGAAAATCCCGATCTAACGTAAGTTCAAAGCAAAAGGCTTAGTCTTGCAGCTATGGAAGAATGGATTTCCAAAGTCATTGTAGGTAATATTGAAACCATGAAAGTAGAGGAGGTGGAAGATCAAGATGATGGGTTATTTATTGATGAAATTGTTTGCCTTATGACTAAGATTCCATCCACTTCCCAGTGTGCTCATAAAGTGAATTCTTTTGTTGTCTCAATTCATAAATAGGTGTATGACATTCACCCTTTGGATGAAGGATTTCACAACGTTCTAGAATATAACGAAGAGGTATAAGGATATTTCGAATTGATCACTATAAAGTACAAAAGGAAAAATATTAGTAATACCTCTGATTATTTTCCATATAAAGTGGTGCATTCACCATGCCAACGAGAAGGATGGTATTCCATGTCTCTTACCACTAAAATGGGAGTTAGGAATGGATGGTGATGAGAATGAGTAACATGTTGATGAAGAGTGTATGATCTCTACTACTGTATTGAATTTTTAAGTTTAATGAATATTTCATTTTTTCCTTGGCTCTAAAACAAATAAATGATGACCCTTAGTTCAACCCACACATGTGTCTAGTTCATGAAATGATGAAAATGAAACAAGAAGAGTGTTTTGTGGTGTTCATATATTCTTACAAAAATAACTTTCAAGAATAATCTATTTACCAATGCTGGAAATATGGTGACGGTTACGCATGCTATTTAGTGCTAAGTGTGATACAAAATGAAAATGATAAGTTTCAACACTTTCTCCTTGCATGAGGAACATGAGTTTTGAACAAGTGTCAAAGTGGTCATTGGATCCAAATGAATTATCTATGAAGTATCAATTTAAGGATGGATTCTTGGTTTATATTTTTCTTCTCATGCCAAGTGGAGTTGTCATGAATTCTTGGTATGATCAGTTGAATATATTAATTCCTTTGAAGCTTCCTGTAGTCAGTCCATTATACTGTAAGGATGCCTATTTCTCTTAGCCCTGTAGTTGGGTTTTTATAAACTTGTATATTCTCGTCTTTCCCCTACTACATAATTTTATTTACCCCTTTTTTCTTACTTCCCTTATTTTTTTTTGTGCGTGTTTGTGTGTGTTCAATAAATACAACTTGAGAAAATGGTCCCTTGAGTAATTGTGTTGATATGAGTTTGTTTCTAATGAACTAGTTTTGAACCCCAATATTATAGAGTCCGAACCATGTATTATTTATGCTCTACTCAGTATTCACCCAATCTCAACCATGTCCCTAGAAAGAGCCAATTGTTATAAAAAAATCAAACTGTCTGAATACTCTAAATTGTGCTTGAGTGTATTCAAATACCTTAAGAAATGAATTTAGAGTATAAACACTCCATGTTAATCATATCATCTTCATTAATTTGGTTTTTTCATAACATTATTTTGTTGTTCCGTCTAGATAAAATTTTAAATCATCTCCCTTAACCCGAATCATGGTGTGAAATAGAGAAATTTACATCTGTGCAGAACTATGACATTCACATTTTGATACACGAGTTCTCATTTCATTTTGAAAGCTTTTTGGAGACATCATTTTTGTTAGTGAACATTTTTACATTCTTTGAGTGGAAAATAAAAATAATTTTGTTCACATGGCATTTAAAAAGTGACAGCATTTGGCATTTTATCCAGTTCAAAAATCGCTTCCCTGACCTGCTCAAACATTTAACTTAATTTCCTTTCGCTTTGTTAAGTGCATCAAACTCTTGTGGTAATTCCTAAGACCTTTTCCACGCGTGCTTTGCATGTAATTTGGCTCCCAAGGAAGCTAAGTGATGCATTTTGGCTAAAAAGAAGCCACATGGCATATTTTGGTGTTCTTGGAATATTTTTAGTTCCTAATTTTCTTGGAATGTCTGCTCATGCATTGAATCAGTCCCTCAAACATGAATTGGGTGCACTTTGGCTTGGTGAAGTTTCCCATTGACCTTGTGCATAACTTAAAGTTCTTCACCAATCAAACAAAAAAAATGTTCAATATGAAGATTTTAGTGATTATTTTAATCATCTAAACGCAAAACTGATTTTGTTCTTCTCCTTCATGCTCAGGTCTCTTGCTCCTTTCATGCATCCATGGAGGAGGATTTGATCATAATTCATGTTCTACTCGATGAAATTCTCTCAAATTTTGAACAGAAGCTGTTGTGCTTGGCGCCTCCAAGTAGACAGTAATTTTGATCTGATTGGTGGAGTGTATTATTTGATTGTCTCTCGAAGGATTTTCAATAAAATTTACATGTGAAACTATATAAATCTGTTACTGTTACTTTTTCATGGCCATATAAGCCTCCAAAATCATTCATACGATGTTTGTATTCATTGCTTTACAATCTGGAGTCACAAAGTGATGAAAATGGAGAAAACAAAGAATTATAAAGTATTTGGTAAATGTCTACAAAGTGTTTGATCAAATGTCAGAAAGATGTAATTCACGATTTCACATTGTTTTCTCTGCTTCCTGGATATACTACAGAATCAAATCACTTTGGAGGATGTTTTGATTGAATGGAACCCATTTTTAATGATAACATAGTTTGGTTGCAAATAATCTAGAGCCTCTCGCCAAAACTTCATCCGGGACTCGGTTATGATTCATGAAGATGTATTCTAGTCTCATGATATGTAACCTTCATGGATAACAATTGCTTCAGGTAAATCATGATCACTTTATTTCAATTCCATCCACCCAATCTCTCATGGTGGTTCTAGATGAAACAATGCTCCATTTCTGCAAGTGGGATGTCATATTGTAGACAACACAATTGATGCACTTGGGGTAAATTTCTAGGTCCTAAAGCATACTAATATATACATGATTCCTGCACAAGAAAATAGTGGTTGACAATTCCTTTTGACTTTTTGATTGCTTTTATCTATTGTACTTTACTGGCTTTACACATCTTATAGCTCTATCGGCACTTGACCGATTTATCTTTTAATGACCTCGGATGCTAGCACCTAGGAACTCTTGTCCCTCTTGGGTGCTCCCTGACCTTCTTTACCTTTTTCTTACTCTTTTGGGTCCTTTTCACCTCTTGGGTACATTTTTAACACATTTGGTTTGGCCTTTTAGTTGTCAATTACAAAATTCAAACAAGAGAATCATATATATATATATATATATATATAGTTACTGCTTATAAATAAGAGGCCAATCACTATAAGCATTATCTATCACCACCTAAGCTTGCACAAAGATACAAGAGCACCACAAAGCATAAATCTAACACATTCATACAAGGGACAAGGGTTGCATTGATCTGCATATACAACATAAGAGGGGAGTTCGTTCTATTCCATCACACACATTCTGCATACTCAGTACAATCTATATACAACACGCTATCATTGTGCAACTTGCACAAGGGAAACATAGGGAATCATTACACACATAAGCACAAAGAACTACATGGATTATGAAATGTAGTGCAATGCTCGGTTGTAAGTTCACTCTTCGGGTGACCGCCCGGAGGTCAGTCCCACTCCACATTCTGCATCTTTTTTATAATATTTGATATGGTTTATGGACATGTGTAGGTAGATTTTTTTATAGGTTACAAGTGTTATTGGAACCCTAATAGTGAACTCAGAGTGATAAAATGAAGTTTGGAGCAAAAACCTTCCGACCCAAAAAAATTCAAAACCTGAGCATCTAATCAAATAATAGCACCCATATCGGTCATTAGTAGGATGCTCTTGTCCTCCCATGGACATTTCTGTCCTGAACATTTATGTACTTATGAATCTTCATCGAGCTATTATGACGCTGTTTCCAGCCAGATTCAACTGATACTCAATCCAGAACACTCTCAGGTTGCACGAAATTAGCTGGTCATCTCTCTCTTGAATTTGCTTAGGGTTTTACACTTGTTGTATGCTTATCACTTGAGCCTTACTATACTTAATTACCTAAATATCATATATTACAGTAGTTAATTTAAAATAAAGATTTAAGTCAAATTAGATTAAATCTCATATGAATAATTTCTACCAATTTCTTAGTGCAACTAGGAAATCAGTCAAATCATGGAATTGTAATTAATTAATTCTTTTTAAAATTTTTATTAAAATAATGTAATTTAATGGATTATAAAGCGAAATCAAGTTATTTTAGCTTGAGTTAAGGGGTGGGTTGAGTCATAAGTGGTTATATAATTAATTTTTGTAATGTGCCTATAAAAGGCTTGATCACTATTGTAATAGGGTGGGTCTATTTCTCTCTTTTTTCTGTGAATGGGGAAATAAACTGTAACAACTTTGTGTGTATCTATTTTGAATAAATTCCAGTAAATATAGAATGTTAAATGAAGATTAAGAACTAATTTATGATGTTTATTTATCTTTTGATTAAGAACTCTGTTTACCATTCATAACCGGAGATATTTTTATTGTTAATTCATTGGCGTGATCCAATAATATACATAATTTTTGCTACCTATTATTGTACATGGACTTTGTGCCATATCCACATAATTCATTAACCCTAAAGATTTTTTGCTTCTAATTCATTCCTATTCTCTGTGTAACTATTGTTAAGCTCCATTTTCCATGTGAAAGAAAGAGGTTTTTAGTTTATGTTTTCCTGTAGTTATTTGAGAAGAATTCTATGTTCCTATTATGTTGCAGGGTTTCTCCATTCCCCCCTTTTTCTCTATTTTATCCTTTCTTTCTCCTTCTCAATTTTGTCTCCTTTGTTTTTTCTAGTTAAAATAATTCACTAAAACGAAAATACCCCCATCATACAAGGGAAGTGCCCCTCTAAAAAAAGAGGAACTTTATCATGTCGATAAGTGATTTCCCTAACTTTCGAAGATTTTGCATCACCTCCATTGGGCCATTTTTAAAAAGGTAAAGCAATATCAAATTCTGCCAACAAATCCAATGAGGGAGTTGTAAGATGGTAAAGCTTTCTTGTTGATGTGGTTGGCATTTCTTAGTTTGTGATTTTTGACCTCAATCTTTTTTATGATTAATTTTTGTGTTTATGGAAAAGGATATTTGTATATTTCAATATTTTAGTTATTTAATTGTGATTTAGGGACTTTTAATCCTTCAAGTTCAATGTCACCACATTCAATGACTTTTGGGATGTAATTTTTTAATATCATACATCGATCTATTGAGTGATATTTGGTTTGATGATAATCACTATATGTGTTGTCTTTATATTAGCTAGGTTTGGGTTTACTTTCGTCATATGGTTTCATTTGTAAAAATATAATCATGTTGGTTTCAAGTTGACAAAAATAAAGTTGTAAATGTTTCACCTAGGGGTGAATATTCTCTTAATTTCATTTCCTATTTCGGTTGTTCCAAATAAATAGTCCAATGATGTGTATTTTAGACTGATTCAATATACTTGGAGTCAATAACTCCATCATTTATGAAATTATTGTTTCAGTTAAAGAATTTGGGTTTTTCTGGCTACTTTGATGTCATGGTTGTATTTTTCAAAGGGTTAGATTGTTCCCTTCACAAGGAGGGATTTTTTAATTTGGGTTCCTTTCTTTATGACCTCCTCAAATGAGTCAATGTAGCACATTTTAAGATGAAAGGATATCTCTTGATTGAAATCAGGTACAAAAATACTAACCAATTATTTTTCTAGAATTGAATAAGTCAAGTGATTTGTTAGACTCCTCCACTATTGTAAGAACGAAGAGAAGATTTTGTTGTTATGTTGTCTAGTATTACATGGATCAAACATTGTAATGTCAGTGTCTTTGTTAAAAGAAAATTATTGCATTAATTTCTCAGATAGACCAGTGAAGGTGGTGATGAAACCTTTTAAAAGGTATAAAAATCCTTCTAGAACTTACTCAACTAAGCTACAAGAGAAGATTCATATCATATACTTATCATTGTAAGTGACTTCTTAAACCAAGGAAAATTTTAAGACCCCTTAGCAAAATCTAACTTGGATTTTTTTGGTGAATTTGTAAAATTGAATTTCGTGTTGATGGCGAATAAGAGAAAAATGTATATAGTGATACATGTGAATATTTTTTCTAGGAAAAGGTGCACCGGGAAACAATCTGACGCATCAATTGTAGATGGGTGATTGCAAAACAAGCTACCGACATGTTATCTGTACAAAAGAACAACAAGGTAAGCATCTACATAAAAATACATGTCATCTGTATGGAGGCGCTCAGTAGGAAGGCGTCTACATACACAGAGGCCCAAATACACATGTAAATGGGCATTTGTATATGTAGTCACCCGGTTGTGTATGCAACTAGGTGACTATATGTGTTGATGCCTAACTACACATACAATTGGGCATCTGCATATGCATCCTCCTGGGTGTATACACAACCAAGAATTTGCATTTGTTGACGTTTGGCTACACATGCAACCAGTGGCTGCATATACAGACGTCCAGTTGTATATGTGGATGGTCAGCTGCATATGAAGACGCCAGATGAATATGCAAACACTTGGTTGCATGTGCATTCAGACGTCTGCAGATTCAGTCACCCGGTTGCATACACAGGTCGAGCATCAATACATGTAGTCACTTGATTACACAGATCCGTCTGGCACCATGTGTCCTTACTCACCTATATATTTAGGCTTGGGGCCTCATTTATCCTCACTTACTCCTCCACACTCTATGTTAGTTTCTACCTCCAGGCTCATATGGATATCATACCAGGATCTAGAGTCTATAATTAATAAACAAGCTTGAACCACACATCTACAATAGAAAAATGACATTGATTTCTACATCCTCTTAGTCTCCACTTGTAGACACAAAATCTCACACTTTGGGTAATTATCTAGTCCTGATTACATATTACTATTCATATGATTCCTAAGTAAGAAAAGTACTAATAATAACCCATGTCTTTGGCCACCTTTCTTTGCTTTTATTGTACCACTTTCGTGGTCTTACACCCTTATTTTCTCAATTTACCTTTTTACTCTTCAGCATTTATCATCCTAGGACACCGAGCGCCTAACCAGGACGCCAACGTCAGGTGCCCTCATCCCCTCTGGGTGCCCCTGTCCTCTTTGTACTTTACTCTCACACTTTTTGGGTCCTTTCTATAGCCGTTTGAGCATCTTATCTTTTTGGTAGTTGGCCTTTTTGGGGTTAATTACAAAATTCAAGTAAAGGGAATCATATAAATATAAAGTTATGTGATCATAATAAGGGGACCAAGCACTAAGCACTATATATCACCACCTAAGGTTGCATCCATCAAGGCATCTAAGAGCTCCATCAAAGGCATTGCATCCATCTAGCTCCATCACAAGGGACACAAGGGTTGGTTTTCTGCATCACACTTCATAGGAGGGAAGTTCATTTTATTCCATGCACACATTTATTACATTCTACATCTAGCTACTTTGCTCCGCTATCCAAGTGTGACTGGAACACAAGAGCAACCTAGGGCACAATTCTACACACACACACCACACACACACACACACACACACACACAACTACATTGGGTCTAAGATGTAGTGCAGTGCTCAGTCATAAGTTCACCATTGTGACAACTGAGGACAGTCCGAACCCTCATTTTTCATCTTTCTTTTTTGGGATTTGATGTCTATTTGAGGGTTTTACAAGGTTCATTCTTCATTGCAGGTTTACAAGACCTCGGCAATCTTGGTGTGACCTCAAAGTGACAAAAGGAGACTAAAGGTAGAACACCTTGCGACACCTTAGAGGAGGTTTTCCAAGAATTTCCGTAGACCTAGGTGCCCAGAAACAGGCCTAAGGTTGCACCTTGCGGGTGCCCTTATCCCTCTTCTAAGTGCCCCAGTCCAGGTAAAATGTTCCTCTAGTTCTGTATTTTTCTAAGCTCCAGTGTGATATCAGTGCTTCACATTTTCCAAGTTTTCCAACTCTGTGCATTCTCTAGAACTCTATGAATCAGCTAAGCCTCTTCTACCCTCTCTTTGTAATTAGGGTTTATATTATTTATTGCTTAGTTTACTTGGGTAAATTTCTATACTTAATTTATCATTTATTTACTGCAATCTCATGCATTCAGATTAGGCATAATATTTCATATTTTAGCATAATCATTTTGGTGAACCCGAACTTGATCTTCACGCTCTTAGGATCACACTTTTATTGCTCATCTTTTAGGGTCTTATCATCATGAGTATCTCTATTAATGATTTCTTTCTCATCAACCCTGAATTAAGAGATAAAAGTCAAAAATCTCCTAGACTACTACTCACATTCCTGCTAATATGCATCCAAATTCAGTATATCAAACATTTTTCGAGGCATTTTCTCAACATATTACTTTCCCGTCTAATCCTCATGTTGATCTTTCTATTTTTGAAAATGATCCACCCTTGCATATCATGATTCACATTTACAATATGGGTATTAAGCGTAATTTAATTGATAATGGATCTGAACTCAATTTATGTCCTATGTCATTCCTTGAAAATATTGGTCTTTCTGCTGGCTAATGTTAGTCCATCATGTCTTTCTCTTCATGCATATGATGGCTTTATTCATCCATGCATTAGGTCACATTACTCTTCCTATTACTGTTGGACCAAAAACTCTTAACATGGTCTTCTTTTTCATCGATTTCCCCGGTTTCATATAATTGTTTACTTGGTAGGCCATGGCTTCATGCCATGCAAGCGATTCCCTCTACCATGCATCATTGTGTTAAATTCCTACATGAGGGTGTCGAGTATACTATTTTTCGTGACTATCATCCATACAAATATTGCGACCATGATCCAAATACTACACTTCCTACTCCAAGAACTGATACTACCAATGAACCACAACCCATAGATAGTTCTGGATCATTTACCACCACTTGAAGGTGTTATTTGCATGGTAGATACATGTCTCCTCTACAACACATTTACCTCCACCTGACTACTACTATTACTATGATTCTTTATCGAGGGCTTGTCCACATCTATCGACATCGATCCATCACCCTGCACCTTCATCATATGACCATCCTCCATTAGCACACCTCACCTTTACATGTACAGATTTTCATGAATGATTCTTATTGGGAACACATTCCATTTGATCCTACTTACGATGTCATTATATGTTCACATGATGGTTTGGCTAGGATAGGCTTTACTTTCGAGGATATTTATCCTCCAACTCATGATCCTCATCTCTATTATGGATTCATCACTATCATTGTTGCTTATGGTTTGCGTGTCTTTCGTCTCACCATCTACCTTGTGTAAGCCCCTCGCTCTTCTCCACTTACATTAGGAAAATATTGGCTTGCTTACATCGGGGTACATTAGACCCTGACCATACTGATATATCATTTCCTATGCCCTTTGGTCATGTGTTCATTTGCAATAGTTCCTTTCTTAGCTATACAATAAAATCTCACCCATTGGTATGCACATGGTTTGTCCACTACCCCCATTCACTGATGAGGATTATGCTATGGGCATGTACAAATTACGCCTTGGACGGTGCTTTACTGTGACCAACCTTGACACTATAGCTTATCAGGTATTAGATGCCTCACCATACAATTTTGACCCTAACAATGATGACCTTTTAGATGACTTCACTTGATCACCTTTATTATTCCACGCTTGGGGGAATTTCACGTTATCCCCCCTCCCTTTTATCATTATCAAATATCATACATCTGTACACATATCGCATCTAGAATCTTTTACATTCATTATACACATCTCATATACCTTTGCATCATCACTTTCCTATGATGCACTCTGTGCTATGGTTATACTTGATTGTTGAGGGAATCCTATATACATGAATCTCACACACACTTGCACAGTCAACAATACACATTACACATCTTCACACATCATACACTTTTCTACATATACAATCTTCATTTATTCTACATATGCATCACACTACTTTCATTGATTTATACACTCATACATTCATACACATTATACACACTACATCATTATACATAGTTGTTTTTACATTACACATTATACTAATCTACACACTTGCATTTTATTCTACACATTCCACATTACATGTTTCACACATCACACACCAATGACATATTATTCACTTACTACACACATCACACATTTACTCATCCACTTATACATGCACGTTGCACTCACTACCCAATGATGCACTCTAGTCTCATGGTCCATACTTGACTGTTGAGGGTATACATATAAATGAACCTCATCACACTTACAGTGCACAATAGACATCACATACACTATTCATGCATTATGACTTTTCTAACCATACACCACTCGATCCCCATTTCATGCATCCTACTCACTCTGTGCTTTGTATACCCATACATCACACATTCTATGCACACTACATTATTATATTTAGTACAATCACCTTGTCTTCATCACATATTCATTCTCTATCACACATACATGCTTTATACGCCTTGTGCCACATCATCACATCTTTCTATGATTTCCATCCATACATTTCATGATATACACATTGTGCTACATCATCACGTTTTCTATGCAGTGCACTCCTATCCATACATTCTGTGATATACTTGACTATTGACGTGCTACATCATCATGTTTTCTACCATCATATCACATACATCTTGTGATATACTCTTTGTACTACATCGTCACGATTTCTAGTGCCTTCTATTCATACATTTCATGATATGCACTTTGTGCTACATCAATCACCCTTTCTAGCATTTCCTATTCATACATTTCTGTGATATAGGATTTGTGCTACATCATCACTACTTTCTAGCATCTTATTCATATATTTTGTGATATATGCTTTGTGCTACATCATCACCCCCCTTTCCACTAACATTCTTTCATCGCACTTTTCTGTGATATACACTTTAGGCTAAATCATCACACTTTTTCCTCAGCAATCGTGATATACACTTTAGGCTAAATCATCACATCATTCTACAACCTCACAATTACTCATACACATGTCGCATTTAATATCATCTACACATCATCATTCTACAATCAATCAACACTCCACACTTTATTCATCAACTCTTTTTTAACACACGACAACACATCGTTGATAGACCATTTCCCGATGATGCACTCTCATTTACGGTTCATTCTTGACTGTTGAGGGGGCATAAATAAATGAACCTCATTACATACATACATATCCACTTGGGGGGCATGTCACTCCTATAATTCACACTTCATTCCATTCCACCTCATCCACAACATACTGCATATCTTGGTTGCATTTACTCTTACTTAATTCTGCTTTTACATGTTCACTTTATTACACATGTTAGATAGATATCTTCTATGTCATTATCTTATATCATACACACATGTGCATTCACTTGCCTTTCTAGTTGTGATCACTAGATATATACAAATCTCATTACATGCACACATGGATGCTTGATGCAGTACCTATTACTAGTCCCACAATCGGCTCCTGGGGGCATCAATTTCATACATTACAGGTGTTTTTATTTCATTTTATTTCATATCACACTAGTTTCCTTCTGATTATACACACTTTGACATACTTTTTATCTTTCTAACATGCTAACAGGTGTTTCATGTGCAACATTTTTAATGCAGGACTACTTGACTCCATGGTTGTCTGATACACTGTTTGCATTTTACTTGTCATTGTTTGTGGGATTTTCCATATGTCTTGATTGTTCTATATTAGTTGTGACCATTATGGCCTTGATTGTCTTGCGACATCGTGAGTGATGTCCCATGTTTGCAACCTGATTTTCATTGTCTACTTTGTCTTATACTTGTGTCTTAGCTTATACATTGTTTACGTAGCTTACATTTTATCTTTTACATGAATGTTTGTCTTTGCTTATACTAAAACTTATTTTCCTATCCATTTGTTTGTGTGTGCCTTGGTTTCTACGAATCACATTCCATTCCCCCTGTAGGGAAGATTTTTAGCACATCGGTCGGTCAATTTTTGGGCCGCATACTCCTTCAACGATGTTGCATGCACCCCAAAAAGGGGGTGCATAATATGGGTGAAGAAGTCACCACATACAACAATATTATACATAACACGATACCAAAAGATCTATTCCCCCTACAGGGAATAGTTTCAGCATAACAATCGATCATTTTTTGGGCCGCATACTCCTTCAGCGACGTTGCATGCACCCCAAACGAGGGGGGCATCATATGGGTGAATAAGTTACCCCATACAACGTTATGCATAACACAATACCGATATAACACAATTTTCAGTTTTAGACATGGATCAAAATCATACTTGGGTTTTTATCACAATGGCATTCCTGGATTCCTGAAACTAGGGGGCAATATAATGGCCTTTCCTGGATGCTTGAAACTAGGGGGCAATACAATGGTATTTCTTGGATGCTTGAGACCAAGGGGCAGTTAAACAATGATTGGTAGTTCAACACAGTCTACAAAAATCCATACATAATGGCTTTTATAGGGAAGATAGTCCTTAGAAAATGTGTTTATACACACCATCTTCAGTGGTGTTCTACATAACGGGAAACAATTAAAGGATTGGAGGATGACACCAGACTATTCTCCCTACACTTTTTCCATTACATTGGTGTGAGATCACCCAAAAAAATTGTGCATTGAGATCATCTACATGATCCTTCTGTACACTCTTTTCTCATCACATATTATGTGTACATGTTCCTTTTTCACATTTTCAAAATTTTTACATACTTTCCTTACAAAATTTTCAAATATTTTTGATCATATACATGTGTATTTGACTACTTGTTGGCTTCTCTTTTGCAGGTCTGTCCATATGGGAAGTAACAATGAACATAAACATCACCAAAAACATCACACACATTGACATCGAAATCGACAACAAGTACATCGTGACATCTACACATGTGTTTTCGCCATAGGTTCATTTTCATCACTTTTTGCACTTTCTCCTCTTTAGCATCCATGCTTCACTTTTTAATCACTCCATGTTTTTTCTACTCCCTTGGCACGTTTTCTACATTGATCTACATGCATATCAGGTACATATCTCTATCTAATTTATGTTACCGAGATTTCCACTCACCAACATAAAGTAGGGTCAAATGTAGACAAAAAAGTACGTACTTTGGGTAATTATCTAGTCATGATTACATATACTATTCATATGATTCCTAAGTAAGAAAAGTATTAATTAACCTATATCTTTGACCACCTTTCTTTATTTTTTATTACCCATTTTTGTATTACACCCTTACTTGCTCAATTTTCCTTTTTACTCTTCGACATCTATCATCCTGGACACCAACACCCAGCCAGGATGCCAGCACCAGGTGCCATCATCCCCTCTGGGTGCCCCTGTCCTCTTTGTACTTTAATCACACTTTTTGGGTCCTTCTTTACTGTTTGAGCATCTTATATTTTTGATAGTCATACTTTTCGGGGTTAATTACGAAATTCAAGCAAGGGGATCATATAAATATAGATTTATGTTATCATAATAAGGGACCAAGCACTAAGCATTATCTATCACCACCCAAGGTTGCATCCATCAAGGCATATAAGAGCTCCATTGCGTCAATATAGCTCCATCACAAGGGAAATAAGGGTTGGTTTTCTACATCACATTTCATATGATGGAAGTTCATTATATTCTATGCACACATTTATTAATTTCTACATATAGCTACTTGCTCATTATCCAAGTGTGATTGACACAAGAACAACTATACGAAAGAAAATAGACACATGACCTCCTTTCGCACCTGGATCCCCGAGGCCATGACAGAGCAGTCGATTTGGAAATGTGGATGGCTAACTATAGGAGAATCAATGGCTAAGATCTGGTAGTGTGGTTTCCTAGTAGTTAGGTTAGAAAAAGGGGAGATTTAATGGCTATGAATAAATATCGTAAATTCCATATGGCTTGATCTACTTGATTGAATCTAGGTATTAAACTAGTTTGAAGTGTCCATGTGAACTGATTGAAATTAACAATCTAAGCTATTGCTAAAAGGAGACTAACCTAAAAAAATCAACAAAACTGAAACACCATGATTACAAACAACAATTGCTTTTACCCTAAATAATCAAATCTACTTCTACACTAAAACTAAACAAGCGAAATAACCCGATGTAGTTATTCACATGTGTTGAGTGTTTTCTAAATAATGCAAACGTAAAATAAGAACTTTTCCAAATAATCTATGATATGCAGACGACTTCCTACATATATTTTCTACTTCAAATCCATAAGGATAGAAAGAATAAAATCCGTCACTGGGAGATGCTATGAAATATATTAACCTTTTGGAGATTAACTAATTACTTGCAAATGAAAGAATACGAGTTTTCTACTCTATTTGATGTGATATAATAGTAATAAATTTCAGTAATGAAGGAAATCAAATAGTAGCCCCAACCTGGAATTTACAGAATAAAGATAAATCTAGCTGTGTGATGACTTTCCCCCTTAATTTATCCTTTCATTCTTTGTGTGTCCACGTGAGTCCAAGGAATTTGGGAATGCAGAGGCAACATCAGGAGAAAGTGCTTGAGAAATGGCATCTTGAAGGTAGTCTGGTTGCAATGCAAGTAGAAGAGAGATAACACAAGAGATCTGAGCTTGGCTCTGCAATTTCTAACAGGATTGTTGCAACAATACTATGCAAGATACACAAAATTCTCAGGCCATTTACTTGAATACAAGCATTGTATTTATAGGAATTTAGCTGGGCAATGATTGAAGCCATTTGGAAGCCAAAGGAGAACATAACAAAAGTGAAGAGGGAGTTTAAAATATTAACAACCATCAATCACAAATAGAAGTCCAAGAATAGATTGCCACAAGGCAGTTGGGCCTTGAAATCATCTAAAACGGACAAGCAATACGTCTAAAAATAGTAGTTAAGTGAGAGAATTCCGCGTCAAAATGTGAGTGAACTCTCTGTAAAATTTGCATAGGACCATTGCCCTATCTGGGTGGTGGTCACAAAACCACCTCCCAAGTAGGGCGATGGTTTTGACACTAAAGGTCAAAATTACTCTGAAATGTAACAAGAAGCTAGGAAAAAGCATGCAAGGGCTAAGTAGGGATGTCTAGGCTACAAATATACATTGTGAATAGGTTTTGGAGCTTGACATCTTCCAAAAGGATATGAATCATCATTGGGGACTTTTATAACCATTTTCTGACAATGTAGCACATGCAATTTTGGGTGCGTACAACAACCTAGGGCACAATTCCACACACACACATAACTACATTGGGTCTGAGATGTCGTGCATCACTCAGTCATAAGTTTACCATTGTGGCAGTTGAGGACAGTCTGACCCCTTATTCTACATCTTTTGTTTTTGGGATTTGATGTCTATTTGAGGGTTTTGTAGGTTTGTTAGGAATATTATTATTAGTGCTCACATTATAACATACGGGTATAATACGTTAGTTGTGGAATGCTTTATCAAGTAGCTTATATTAGATGGGTTTGTTAGTGACAGTTATGATGTGAGAAATATATGGGGTGAGTTGTTTGAGTAGTCTCCTAGAATATAGGAGTTGTCTCTCCTATAAATTTGTATGAGCTATGTAAGCATATGAATTCAATTAACGAATTATTTTTTTATAGACTGTTGTGCAAGTTCTATCACTTTATTTGGCATCAGAGTAGGATCATGTTCTATATAGCTTGATTGTTGTATTAAGGGCATTTGGAATTCTTCATTTCCCTGTTAATGGTGAAATTATTATATGAGAAGTATTTTGTAGAGAACATTCAAGATTGTTATCATTGAATCTCGATTTAGTTAATTGTTGCTCGTGTGTGTACTGATAAGAACAATATCACGTCTGAGGTTCGCGACCCATTGGAAGCTTATACAAAGTTTTATATTTTTGCAGTCAGTGATCAAATCCTTGGTTGAGTCTCGAGGGTTTGATTAGAAAATACCTGCACAGATATAATCATGCACATTTAGATCTGTAAAGTAACAAGGAGCTTTACATCTGACACATCATTCTATTCTCTAGTCGAAGATTCCCAGGGCATATTACATCAAAGTAAAGATTCATGGTTTGTATTGGCAACTTCATGGTCTTCTCCTGATACGACCTAGATCTGTTTATGTGTGCATCAATCCTCCTTCACTGAATTTCACTATTTGTGCTTGCCACAATTACGCATGTCTGAATCCTACTAGAGTTCATAGAAAGGATAATCAACGAATTTTATTTTGGAAATGTAATTTGTATGGTATTGATTTCTAATCTATGTTAAATCCATACAAAGACAGGATGGGGATTTTAATAATCCCGTATAGTAAAGAATAATATTTATTCTGATGCATGTCATCGACCATTGAAAAATTCTACGTATATCTGTTTCATATACGTCTGACGTTTCTCCAGTTTGAGGAGCTTGCCTCTTTCTCATCGTTTTGCTTTCAGATTGCAAGCATCCAGTTTTAGACCCTGCGTTGTATTTGCACAATTTGTGATGTGTTTTGACTTGTGATTTTGCATTGGATTCACTCATGCTTGACTCAGTAAGAACACAACTAGCCTTGCTTTCACTTGACGACTCCAAACAAGTCTTTGAATATCTATGGTAAATCGAGTTTTACCTGAGACAACGTGATAACAATTTAGAGAAGAGCGCCAGAGGGGAGTTCTGATCGTCCTATATCGTGTCTTCTAAAATCGAGGACTGCAAAGAACTATCCACATCTGCATTTGATTTTTTATTCCCTTCCATGTGCATTGGAACTTTTGAAGGATTCGAAAATATTCTTTTTGGGAAAGCAATAAGGTTGCATTTATGTATTGTGCCTAATTTAAGTAAGTGAAGGTGTTTCAAGTCTATTCAGCCTGGAGGAAATGCGTCGAGTTAAAAATGTGAGTGGCATACATTTTTTGAAAAGTTTATTTCTTATGTAAATAGCTCTCTTCGAGTACAAGTATTTGTAGTTCTTCAAACCAGCCATCGAGTTCCTCGAGCCATGAAACAAAGGGCCCGCGGTACAGATATTTAAGTCAAAATATTTTTAGTCTTGTTTTATTTAATTTGATCCACATTTTGAATAATATTTGGAGTGTGTGGCGTCTTTTATTCCACCATAAGTCAAAAGACATGTCATTATATGTCCATTTGATGTATGTTGAAGATATTGTTTATTCACTAAATGGTTTAGTGTATTAGGGTTATTGTGAAATTTAGTTAAAATATAGAGTTATTGTCATTATCTCATTGTATTGTTAAAATTTTACAGTGGGTCACTGTCAAATTGATTCATTTTCAATGTTTTTTGTAAAAGTCGTGTCATTGTGAGTTAAAGTCAAAATTTTGGAATTTTTTTTTGCCTCACGAACACATTTTCGATTTTACCCGATGTCCGAAAAATATTGTGTTTTCCCATTATGTGGGGAGGGGGTGGGGCGGGGGGAATAAACCCAATGTGGAAACTATTAAGCATCCAAGTAAAAGCTAGCTAAGCTAGCAACATGTTACTGGAGGATGGAGGCACATGAGGATGGAGAACAAACAACGTCCTCTCACCAGCCGCAAGCGACGAGGTCACAAAATGAGGTTGTGGCATTTTGTTTTAGTGCGCTTTTTTTAGTTGTAGTGTACCTATCATTGTTCATATTCAGTTTACAATATGTTTTTGTTGTAATAAAGTGAGCAGATTCCTATGTACTTTCCTGATGTGAAAATATAGTGGAAAGATTAAAGCACAAGGAAAAAGCAACAACATGATACTTTAAGAGGATGAACAGGGGTTCATACCTGGAACATGAGTTCCTTTTTGGTGGACAGGGGTCTGTATTTAATGAACATGGGTTCATACCGAGTTTGTTGGTCAACCTTTTCAAAACCATCAGAGAGCCAAGATCATGAGCATGCACGGGCGACAAGTTGCAGAAGAAGTGTAATTATTTTTATCCCATGTTCGCACTGAAGGGGGTAATGTTAGGAATATTATCATTAGTGCTCACATTATAATGTATGGGTTAATATTATACACTATTTGTGGAGTGATTTATCACGTAGCTTATATTAGATGGGTTTGTTAGTGATAGTTATGATGTGAGAAATATATGGGGTGAGTTATTTGAGTAGCCTCCTAGAATATAGGAGTTGTCTCTCCTATAAATTTGTATGAGCTATGTAACCATATGAATTCAATTAACGAAGTATTTTTTTATAGTCTATTGTGCAAGTTCTATCACTTTAAGGTTTATTCTTCATTGCAGGTTTACAACGAGCTCAATGATCTTGGTACAACCTTAGAGTGACCAAAGGTGATTAAAGGCGAACACCTTGCAATATCTCAGAGGAGGTTTTCTGAGCATTTCCGTAGACCCAGGAGCATGGAAACAAGCTTAGGGCACCCACAGGCGCCCCTGTCCCTCTCCACGCGCCCCAGTTTAGCCTTCTCCTCTAGTTTTGCATTTTTCTGAGCTCCACTGTGATGGTCATTGCTTTGTCTTTTCCAGTTTTCCAACTCTTTGCATTCTCCAGAACTATGTGAATCAAATAAGCCTTTCTACCCTCTCTTTACAATTAGGGTTTGGTACTTTATTACTTAATTTACTTGAGTATATTTGTTGTACTTAATTTATCATTCATCTACTGCAATCTTGCAATCCGATTAGGCATAATAAATTTCATATTTTGCATAATCACAACCTAAAAGTCAATTCCGAAACCTTATGTGCCCAAAAATTTCCACTTTGCTCAAAATGAAGGACACATTTAGTGATTGGGTGGATAAATGTTGTTTTCAACTATTAATGTACATTCCTCAATATCACACCGATATTGGTTTACTGCAATATCGTTTATCCAATTATGAAAAATCCACATGTATCTTCACAATTAAGTTGCCATCACAAGAATTTTCTTTTCGATCATCTCCAGAAGATATCCATCGCTTAACAGGGCTTCCATATGTGAATGTTAACCTTATGACAACAAAAACATTACTCTTCGACTCATACAAAAAGTATATGGACTCCCACTTCAGTGTACATGTTGAATGTAGTAATATGTTTTTATACATTTTTTTTTCCATTATTATCACAATAAACATATAACATGTTTTTTTTCCTTTTGTGTGAGTATTAATAAGTCTTATAAATCAAGAAGGGGATTATCTGTGCATGTTTTTCCACACACATTTTTGTAGGCCATGATTGATTTTTTTCAGGATAGGATAGGATATTCTTGCAACAAAATGAACCAACATAATCTGCAAGGATTCAACCATTGACATGGGAAGAAACTATGCCTAGACATACTCAGCAAGGTACATTATCAACATCACTTCAAATTTTAATTTTTATGCTAAATTTACTAAACATTGAATACTTATTTTTGTGTTTTGTTCACATTTTATTTTTATAATTCCACTTCCCTCTTCCAAAAATAAAATTATGCCACCACCACTTCCGCCTAGACAATTTCAGATAATGGGGAAATGCATATATTTTCCAACGTAAAGTGGTGGCATGGTTCATATGACAACAATAGAGTTTCCAAATTTATCTTTTGGTGGTCTCCCTAGTGCAATGAGTACCACCATTTAAAAAAAAATTGATCTTGATGATGATTTCTTTGGTATCAAGAGTGGTACTCGTGATCTAATTACTTTTAATCCACATTATATGATTCAGGGCTCATAATTTCCCTAAATAGATCTTGTTTTATAGGCACAAACATCCAGTTCACCATGTTGCACACCCTCTCCAACACAGATACTAGTACCACCATCTAATGATTAATTAATTACTTTTCCATTGCGTAATTTGTTGGTAGAGAGATGTTATGCTACTATTAATGATGTTGTTATACATGATATAAAGACTTTGAAAACATGGGAATTATGGGCCAAAGCTTTGATGAAGGAAATAAATGTCCATTTTCACAACCATTCCCAAAGAAATCGTTTATTTGCTTTGGTTCAAAATGAGCCAACAAAGATAGATGTATTACTGAATCAAGATCTTTCAAGTGCCATTACAGTAAGAAATAACTACAATGATATTTTTTTGGATGTCATGTTAATCAGGTTGGAAAATTTAAATAGTGAATCCCAAGCTTATATTACAAATGGGCTAGAGACAAAAACCTTCTTATCATTGCAAATGCTGAAAAAGATAACGCTGCCAGAAATTTAACTCTTTTTTTGTATTTACATTCTAGTTTTACGTATTTTAACTTTTTAACTAATAGTATTTATTTTTTCAAATGCAGTCAAAATATGAAAAATTGAAGAATGAAGTACTAGTCCTGGATCTTCATCTCAAGAATGCACACAAAAGTTTAAGTGTTGCTATTTCATTGAAGGAAAAAGTTGTGCTCCTAAATAAATAGAACAACACATTGAAGAAAAAATTGAGCATGACATGGATCCAGAGATATTGTTCAAGTAGAATTCAGTTGTGGATCCTAGTTTTCTTTCAGCAGGTGATGCAACCCATCAAGATAGGGAAAACATCGCTAATCTCAATTCCGTAGCAGATGTAAACACCTAAAATTGGGATCGTAACTCTCTAGGCCCCCTTCGACTAACATACCCCTTACCATGACCCCTCCACACATTATTATTAATTTAAGTAACCATATTAAGTTAATAATTCCCTCACCCCTACACCTCATCATGGACCCATTCCAAGTCTATTTATTAACCTAGACTAAGTCACCACTCCCCTTAACTAACTAAGACTCATTCTAACCCTAACATTCATTACCTATTATCCCTCCTACCAATTTTCTGCTCCATTTAGCACCAACACAGACTACTAGTCCATAAAAAATCTTAACCAATGCCAAAAATGGAGAGAAAAGGCTATTTTGGAAAAATAGGACCTTTTCTCCATAACCGATGTCAGTTATCCTTAGTCGACGCCAGTCAACTAACTGCCATCGGTTCCTTTAAGTAAGAAATTCCAATCCTTTGCATGGTTCCATATTGGCTTTGGATTTCTGGCATTTTTATTCTCAAGCATCCAAGAAACATCACGATGAACTAGAGAGCATTCCAAGAATTCACAACCTCCATCAAGCGTCAACAGTGTGTTCCAGAACATTGGATCACTCACAAGGAAGTCTAGAGCCTTCTGTTGCTGTTGCATGGGATCGAGACTTATCCCTCCTTCAACCACAACTATTCTTTCTACAACCAGCTTCCAATCTGTAAGTAAGTTATTTCTACCTTGTCATTTCTTTTAGTATTTCAGTTTCTAATCATTTATCTACTTTATTTTACCTTCTACCCTTCCCGGATCTCTATGTCTAACCTCCACCCAACCATTTTCCCATTTGACCTCTGTGGCCATCCCAAATGCCTATTTCTTAATCTATGAGTCTTTAATAAAATCCTACCACCTTACCTAAGCCTCCCCAGTTCTCTGTGTAATCATATAGAGCTCCAAATGACCCCATTTTAATCTTTTCACCCCATTTCCCCTAATAGCATTGGTCACCCAACTAGCGTTGGCTATTGTGATGCCTGAAAATCGCCACCTCAAACCATGCCAAACTCAGCTAGAAAGTTACGGCAATTTTTTTAATTTACATTAAAGACGTTAAGCGAATTCAGATACCTTTAATTATGATTAAAATAACTTACATATTTGTTCATACAATTTAATCTATTCAACCCGTTACTATTATTTTATTAATTTTTCTCATTCCATTAATTAATCCCAAATTAATTTTATTTAATTAATTACTTAATCTTTAATTAATTTCATTTAATTACCCACTTAGATTAATAATATATTTAATCCAATATTATTAAAATTATTCTCAAACCTTCATTAATTAAATCTTACCCATATAATATTTATCTCATAATATTAACATTATAAGCTAAAGTCTAACTTTAATTTATTTCTTAAGTTAACATTAATAAAAATCCTAGCACAACATTAAATCATTTCCTATCAACAGTAATTCCTAAACCACCCTTTTAATTATTATTTACCCCTACACATACCCCCATAACACTTAGCCTTTTTAAACACATAATCTCCCATTTAATAAATTACCCATATAACATCCTATGCACAACATTAAATTAAAAGGCTTAGTAAAAAAAATTCCTTATCCCGTTCAATTTACTACACATCTGACAAAAAAAATTCCTAGGGCTTTAATATATTAATTTTACCCATACCTAATAAAATTTATATCAACCCATCTCTAAGGGATAAGGATTAAATCCTAGTCGTAGGATTCATTTAATCCTCTCCCTTAGATCTTAGGGTTCCTTATCTGCCCTAAGTTTTCCTTATGAGCTCTATAACTTTCTTTCTAACTCTAATTGTGCCTCGATTTGCACATGTGAAGCTACAAAAAAGAGCAAGAATGGAGGCAAGGGATTCTAGGTTAAAAATATGTTCATGAGGATGTTGCAGGGATAACAAAGGGATGAATTTCTCTCCCATTGTCTCATTATTTCAATTTAATGGTTTCCCCTGGGGTTTGATAACGTTTTTATTATGTAAGTTTCATTATTGGCTTCTTCACCATAATCTCAATGGTTGTGGGTGTTTGATCACCCCTATGTATTTTTCCGAGTTTATACAGGGATGGATACAGATTCATTTGGAGTATTCGACATTTGTTTAAAATCTGTAAATGATTAGTTCTGTGCGGAAATACATTCTTCTTCTATTCATTCTAAGGATAGATTATTTTATAGAGGTGTATATATGTATGTATATACACATAAAAGTGTGTGTATATCCATATATATGCTTACTGGCTGGCATATTATCCAAACTGTGATTAAGGTTTTATGAGTTTAAAGTCTCTAAAGGAAGTTTCTGGGTAGAATCTGGCCCTTTTATTAAAAGTAATTTATTCTTTACAGGTGACAAGTGTCTGGTCATGTAACCGGTGTCAGCACAATCAAGGGTACCGACGTTGAGTAGCACATACCGAAGTTGATCTCTATGGATCTCGTATTTTTTTTATTAAAAGGGGTACTCAGGTTTCAATCACAGGTCTATATATACAGACTAACAATATCAGGTTTCTACATGCATTGCAAGTAATAAGTCTAAGTTTACAGACTGTAAGCAAATATGCAGGGGAAAATCATGATTCTAAAATGAAATAACATTATCGCTTTTGGATCTTTATTTTCCACAAGTGATTTCCTGATTACATTCAACGTATAGACATACATTTTAACTGCTTTACTTCTAAATAGGGAGATGCAGGAAGGAAAAGAAACAATTTCTTTAAAATCTAAGACCAAATAGAGAAAGGAATCCATGATACAAGCAGATAAACATAGATGAATTCCTTCAAATTTATTTCAGACTTTTCTTAATTGATTACAAGACAGTAATGTATAATATTTTACAGAGTTTGCAAAATAGATTCAAACTTACATAATAAGGTAAATTTCACAATATTTACAATGATACGGTCCTTTCAATAATTGCAGGGAGTTACATTCCTTTTCAAATCTGCCAACTTGAAGTACATATCTTTCAGTAAGCAATTTTTACAATACTTAAGAAGAATACAAATCCTCTTACAGTCTGCATTTTCAAGTACATACAAATTTCCTTAATAGTTAAGAAGATTACAACTACTTTACTAGACAATTTATAATGAATTTAAAATGTAAGTAATACAAAATCCCTCCACCAAAATGGTGGAGACAATATGGCCAATGTTTCTCTAAAACTATAATTTTTGTAACTCCATTTAATTCCTCCATCCTTTTAACTTGTAACTCCTTCATTTATCTCCATCACACACAAACAAAGGAGAGAGATTTAGGCAACTCTCTCCTTACTAACCATAAATCCAATGAAGGGGTGAAGCCAACCCCCTCATTGTCCCCCTGAGCCCCAACCATGAAACAATGTAGAATATTCACATACCATGACAACAAGACAAGGGCTTCCACATCACAAAACTACATTCACAAACAATGTGTTTTCAACACAAGGACAACAACAAAAACATGCAATTTTAATTCACCACAAAGGCTTAATCTAGAGCTAAAGGAGAGGGAATAATGGAGACCACCTCTTTATACCTCCTATGTGGGTTAAGGGTCCACCCAAATCCTCTAAAGTGCACATCACAACATATACTCAACTTTCCTTATCTCTTCATGATTGCAAATAGCAAAATGCAAAAAATTTAAAACCTTTTTAATCCCCATAGGTGGAACACCTTACCCACTCTCCCTCCTCAAAACATCCTCACAAAACTCCCTTTTATCTCCTTAATGGTTCCATATTCCCACTCCCCACACCCTTTCTTAAGGCAAAAATACCCAAGCCCATAACACACACAACATGCATGTAATTGACCATTTCATACCTAATTAAAAAAAGAAAGCAACAACTATTGAGACCCTACCTTGCCATAATGTGGAACTTTCTCCTTCAAGAAAATCCACTCCCACTGAAAGCAATTCCTTCCAATTCCAAAGCCAAAATCCAAACAATTTTCTCTCCCAATTCTCAAGCCAAAATGAAACAAGAACAAGAAAGTGATCCAAAATGAGTAACCCCAAAACCCTCAAAACGTTGCACATAAATAGACAAGGAGGAGGGAGAGGTGATGTGGATCCATGTAGGATGCCACTTCATCTCCCTCAAATCAACATCACCCAAACCGTTGTTAGTGTAAAATCACAACACCCCTAGATGAGTTCTGAAAATTTACTTTTCTAAGGCAGAGTCATTTGGTGTGATTGCATAACATTGAAATTTCCCCAAGGCATGGGACCTTGTAAAATGGAAAAGATCTCCAGATGAAAAATTTGGTTCCTTATTCCTCTGTTCAAGTGCATGCATGGGAGCTTGCAGAGGATTTATCTCTATACTTAGTCTAAAACTTGCCAAGGAGATAGGGGTAAAAGGAGTATACGAAATAAGAAATGACTAAACTACCAGGTGATGCACCAAAGGAATGATGAACACTTATTTTTATAATAGACACAAACCCAAAAAATGCATACAATAAACAAACACAGATGTAATGGGAGACCAAATGAAAGAAAAAGAGACAAGAAAGGATCTAAAATCGATCACAGATGTGTTTTATTGCTCTGTAGATTGATACATTCCATTACAAAGTAGACAAGAAGTAGAAACTAATGTAATTTTGATAGAAGGCCTGAAACCCACAAATCCCTTTTCTAGAAGGAGAAGGGAGCTTGCAAAACAAATAATTTCTAACCCTTTACAATGAATCATGCCCCCGTATTTAATAAGATAGGAGGAAGAGAGAGAGAAGCGGGAAAAGTAGGTTGAAGCTCAACCACTACTGTTAATGCCTTTGACAAAAACTACCCCCAAATCTATCTTTTCTGCATGAATCCTTGGTTTAGTGCCTTGAAGGAAGAGGAAACAATGGAACATATCAAACCCAATCTGGTTATTGAGGCAAAGAGATCCTGCATTAAATGCCTGAAGACGTTTCTCCATTTTCACCTACCAGAGCCACGCGGCAGCCTAACGCTCGTTTGGGCTTCCCTTTTTGGATTCATCTTTAGAGAAGTGCCATTAGGACATGTGGTTCTTTCTGCTGCCTCCTCCATACTTATTTGATTTCAGACCTTTCCTGAATTGGTTTGAACTCGAGGACTTCAGATCTTCACCGTTTCTTCCACTTTCTTGCTCCTGGTTCCTCTGCGGCACTGCCCCTTCTTTTCTAACCCTTCTATTCCATTGTTGAGTCCTTCTGTGACCTATTTATAGATTTGAATGATTTTTCTCAGGTTCTTTCAATGCAGGGTCGTAGTTGATCCAATATTTGGCCCGGGGGGCAAAATATGGATAATAATTTGGCGACTCATAGGGGTATCTGCCTGCTAGATGAAAAGAAAAATTGCCTTGTCATATCCGTTGGGCATGGAGTCATGAGTGATAGCCTTATACTAATTTTGAACTTTGAAAACCAACCCCTGGGCCACTTGGAAACCCATTAGACCTGAAAGTGATCTTGACCAAATGCCAAGTTCAAACACTGCATGAGAGCAACAAAACTCCACAACAACACTATGTAAAAAAATGGAAATCATACATGCTCCAAGTAGAACATGCAGAGTGTGCAAAGCACTTCTTCTGCTAAAAGCAAACCTACCTACTTTATGTTAGCTAGGAGCAAAGGTGAGCTAAATAAACCCTACAACAGGTTGTGTAAAATAGCTTCCTTTTCTCAAAATTGGCAGCCATGCAAATGATTTGGAGTTGAACATGGCTGTTATTAGGAGTGGAAGGCTAACTAAAAATTGTTTCTCCACTCCCTCCATCAAGGTATCGACTGGAAATAAAATAAATACCTTTTTAATCAGCTGCTCAATTGGTTCCTAGAGGTATTGTAGCTGATCCTTGGTACTTCAATGCTCATCCTCACGCCCTGGAGTGGGCATGACTGGTTTTGGCTTCTCCCTTGGCTCTAGTGAAGAAAAGTACCTGATTGGGCACAGTCTGATCTAATGGATGTGCCTATTAATATGAATTTCAACTCTAAGAATGGAGTCTTCCTGAAGACCTTCTTGAGTGGATGGTGTGGGAGAGATGAGGTATTTGTTGTTTCCTTCCTCCTCTTGAGAAGAACATAGAAGATTAAGATCCTCCAACCTTGGTTCTTGAGGGCCGTTGTGAGATGCAGGTTGTTGTCCTTGGATGTTATCCTCAGTGGCAGAAGACTCATGTTATTGGAAGGCGGATGATGGAGGATTAAATGATGTGATATCCTCGGGCTCCCCTCCATCAAGATAATCCTCCAAGTCAGACAGATAATCTTCCTCCTCGTTGTCTTGCTGCATGTGTTCAACCTCCTCCATGGTGTCCTTCGAATCTGTAATTTTCTCACCATGGTTCCCCTCATCTTCAAACATGAAGCTAGTGAAATCTCAGGACTCTTCTTCAAAAAAATAGACTTTTAGGAGATGTTTAAGTGGGAGGATATGAACTTTAGGTTCTATCTGTGAAAACCGGCTCATGCATTTAGTTACATCTGAAACTCTGTGTTGGTTCACCTCCAGAACTGCTGCCTCTTTAACTGGAGCTTGGAGTTGTATGTTCTTATTCCTTCTTTTGTGAAGAGCAGAAAAGACGTCATGATCTTCCAACCTTGGTCTCAGAGAGCTATTCGTATGAAGTGTAAGTTGTTGTCCTTGAATTTCCTCCTTCAGTTGTCGAACATGATGACGTTGGCTGGGGAAGGCACGTTGGTAGGGGGTTGTTCATTTATGGTACAACTAGGCAGAGGGGACTTGGAAGAAAATGGGAGGATGGACGCAGAAGGGATGGATGCCTCGCTTGTTGTCCTACTACAGGTGCTCTACTTCCTCCATGGTGTCACTCTGTAATCTGAAACTTACTCACCATAGTGATGAGGTCCTCAAACATGAAGTTTGGGTAGATCAAAATATTCTGGGTACAACACCAAACCATCTAAAAGGGGATGACGTGGGAGGACAGAATTGAAGGCTGTAATTATGGTGGCACTTGAATCCACAGCTGCATCATGGCCATCTGAAACTGTATGGTCCTCCTACCTCTACTAAAAATCAGCTTTGGCCAAGGAGTTTCCACCATCAAGCTGCTTCAAACTTGACCTTCATAAACATATTGGCTTAGATCATCAAGGGGGTTGTATGCAATTTTCGGGATAATGGGGCTTATAAAACTGATTTGGAGCAGGATTTTGAAATCATGTGGAGATTGTCTGTTATTTTTTTTCTATTGGGCTCCTCTTCTTGCTGTCCTTGATTGGATTATTGAAGTCATGATTTCAAAAATTCATGGGATTGAAGAATATGAAGGAGATGGAAGAAATAATGGGTGGAAATGGATGGAAACCAGCTTTGCAACATAGAGGATTTTTTGTGGTCGGGATGGAGTTGTAAAACTGTGCTTGAAAGTTTTTGGAGGGGATGACTATCTTGGAAGGGAAAAGGGAAAAATGAACTTGATGACGAGGTGGAAGATCAGTAAGGATGGAGAAGACCTAACCAACACTTGGCGTGCCAGAAACCGTTAGGGGCTTGACTCTTGACACTTTCTTAAATGAGTTCTAAAGATTTTCTTTTCTAAGGAAGAGTCAAATGGTGTGATTACATAAGAGGTGGTGGAACTTTACCCTACTTTACAAGATTTTAGCCTTTGGAGGCACTTTGCAAAATAACTGCCCTCAAATCTGTCTTTACTGCATGAATCCACTGTGTTCAACGCCTTGAAGGAAGAGGACTTCAACGACATAACATATCAAGCTTCAATCTTGAGGGTTGTTAATGTCTTGGAAAGAGGGCCTTCCCATTGATAAGGTGCTTTAAAAAAAATCTTGAATGCCTTCATTTGTCACCTACCATGGCCACGCGGTTGACTGACACTCATTTCAGATCTCTATTCTTTGGATTCATTCTCTAGAAAACCAACTGTTGGGTCCACTTGAATGTCTTTCCATTATATGCGCCCCATACTTAGTCGATGTTGATAAGCTTTCCTGAACTGGTTTCAAACTGAGGACTTTAGATCTTCACTGTTTCGTATGCTTTCTTTCATAATGGTTCCTATGCGGCACTGACCCTTATGATGCTGACCCTGCTAGGAGATTGTTGAAGTCCCACTGTGAGGTGGGTTACACTATTTGAATGAGTTTTCTTAGGTGAATTCCATGAAGGGAATGAAATCATAGTTGCATCAACGATCATTTGGCCCGATGGGAGAAATATGGATAACAACCCCCAGTGGAAGAAGAAAATGGATGATTAATGAGGTAGGAAATGGATGGAAAAGGTCTGTAACTCAGTGAATGGGTTTTGACCAGATAGAGTCACCACATGTGCTTTGAATGTGCCTCTAAACGCTGAAGTCTCACCAAGAACACATCAACTTGATGAAATAAAATGAAGACCTCTTGTCCCATTGGGCATGCCAAATTTTCACTGTTACAGGGTAGAATCACAGAACTCTCGAATGGCCCATAGGTGAAGGTTGGTGGAAGAGATTAAAGAGTGTGAGATGCAGTAACACTGGGACCACAACTCTCAAAGTTGTGGGACTCTAAGTCAAAACTTGAGATTGGACCTCCAGAGAAAGTCAGTTCATTTCAAAGCCTAATCTAACCTGTCACAAGCTACTCCAGGTGAAAGGAATAAAGCCTATTCCATCCTATATCTAACCATCCCTAAGGGGACATCATCAGATTAGACCCTTAAGGGGGAGAATTAGAGCCTACACTAAGCGGTGATACATGGCCAGACAAAGGAAGTGGTTGAATCACAAACCCAACCACCTGAAGTGGAGAAAGGTGAGCAGAGGAGAGGGTGGACAGAATGCACCATGGACTAGAGATATATTTCACATAGAAACCACTTCAAAACCCATTAAACACAGCTCCCACAACCTACAATAAACATCAAAATATGCACAGTATACCCTGCAACGCTCAGAGGTAAGAAGAGATGAAAAAATAAGGAAAGGATAGAAAAATGCATCACGAAACATATTTCATCGCTCCAAAATGGTACACAATACATCATCATTGGGCAAGAGGCAAGAAAACGTCATTACAGATCCATGGGATGAGGCTTAGACTCCGCATTCTACCCTAAGGAGGAAAGAGGGAGGGGGGGGGGTAGGTAGGAGAGAAACAATGACCAACCTTTTGAATATGCCCCTCTGTTATAATATATCGGAAGAATAAGAGAGAGAGGAAGGAATAATTTGAATCCTTCTTTAACCACCTCGAGACATATTGAATCCTAATTTGAAATCTGAACCACTATCAATCAATGCCTCTCTCAAATCTTCCCCAAATTTTTCATGTCTGGTTCCCTGTCTACTTGGCATGTTGAATAAGGAACAATGACATATCAAATCGAATCAGATCTGGTGGTTGGAGAAATACGATTCCTCTTTAATGGCCTGATAGATGTTTTCCCATTTTTCACCCACCAAATCCTGTTAAGAATGATATTTTATGTTTCCATGGTGTGGATGGGGTGTCGATACGTTTCCAAAATTCTTCTCCTACCCAAATCTAAGTTTCCAATCAAAACATATGGCCATTTGAATATTAGGGTCACGAGCGTGTAATATTTAAAGAGTCTATCCATACAGGGTCCACATGGTGTCCTCCATGTGCTCCTCAGGGACTGGTGATTTATCTCTACTAGCGAGCTCCTAACTTACCCAAAACCTTTTGAAAACCTCACCCAATCTCACCCAGACCTTCTTAAATACCTCTACCACACCTGTAATCCTTGACAACACCATGCCTTCTCTAGATTTAGACACGTGCATATTAGATATTTAGCTTAAATCTAGTATATTGTTAGCATATGAGATACCTAAATTGTATTGTTACAATAAGACCTTTATTTTACTTTCATTTCTTTACATTAAGTTGTTTTTAAATAGTGAATTGATGGCCTTTCTAGGAAAGTATCACACTTCTCAGATCTAGCATACGCTAGGTAGTCCACTGTCATATGCTATTTAACTCTATTTGGTGGTATTGTTGTGCTTCTACAGGTAGTCCTTCCTAGTCAAAAAGGATCTCTTCACGATCGCTTGACCTTCTCAATAGTGCGCAACCTTATTGGACCTCACAGGCATTCCTCCTCACCTCACCATTTACCTTATTTGTTTTATATGCAACATTTTGGCACACCCGGTGGGACCCTTGTTTGTGGGTTTTATTCTATTCATATAGGTTGCATCTTGTGTGTTTCCTTTCTAGATCATTATTCACTAAATCTTCTTCTTTGGTAATTTGCTCCTTCTTTCTAATTGTTCTAAATGAAACACTTCTTTTAGTGCATTTAAAAAGAATCCTTCTTCTTTCTTTTGTTCTTGCATTAGTGAAATTAATCCTTCTTCCTATTCACTCTTGTTTACATCGATTATCATATTTCGATTTGCGGCTTAAAATACTTGAATTTCATCCATGTATGTCTACATATTTAACTCACATATTTAAGTAGAAATAATACAACAGAGTTCATGACCATTTGTGATTGATTAATAAAGTGTAGTTCACATTTGTGCACACACTCCTTATCCAAATCACTTAACACAATCTATAAACTTGCCCCTTAAACATTCCCTTCTAGGAAGAAGCCCGTCAAGGATTTAAAAACCCGTTGACGATGGGCCCCGCAGTTGATCAATGTGTTCTGGCCAGTTTGTCATATTAGAGCTCAGACCTCACGTACCGTAAGGTATATCGAGGGCTCCTTACGATGGAAAAGTGACAAGCGATCCTGAAACCATCCAGTAGATTCTTCCTTTAGGTGACCTCCCGAGGTTATCTAAGACATTCGGTGGGGATATCATATCACAGTCAGTCTGCAGAAAGCTAGTTAAGCAATCTTATGTCTTAAACACTAGAATCTATGAATCCTAAGGATAACATGGCCCTCCTAGTTTTTGAAATGGTTCGATAGATGTCAGCGAGGATTTCTTTCTCGAAGTCTTCTAATCAGTTTGAGTTGTGAGGACATATTCACCTCTTTTTCTTCTTTTTTCCACACTCAACCATACTGGTTAAGGGAAAATGACCTGGTTAATTGTCTCGTATATATCTCCTGAGTAGTGTTACTTTAGATTTCTTATGGACACAGCCTCTTCTACGGAGCTTATTATGACTAAATATTTAGTCCAAAAATCTTTAGCTTCTTAGCACTATATCCAACTAGGAAAACTTTTATCAGTCACCGACAGTGGAGTGGATCCCACTAATGTGTGTAAGCCAGGTTCTGTCATCATTACCTGGGACCCGTTGGGTTGTGGGACTGACCGATCACAATTGGTAGATTCATGTGTTGTTGTGACCTACTATGGTCATGTGCAAAACAATAATCTATTCTTACTAGTATCCAATAGTCTATGCCTTTTCTGATTCTTTCGATTAGAACCAGTTTTTGAGTCTTCTATCACCCTTAATAGAGCCCTGACATACTTGAATTTTCTAGCTTTACTGTCCCCATATCTTGAAAATTTATCTCATTTCTGGCATAGTAACCAGCATCGGTCACAGTGACTGACACCAGTCTTTCTGCCTAACCAACACCAGTTTACTGACTTCGGTCTCTCTTTCAAGCCCTTCTACAGTCATGTGGATTTTTATCTAGGGTAATCTGTAGTTTGGCAATGGTTTTATCAGAAACAAAAACCTATTTCTATCCTCTAAGACTTCACCTCTTAACTGTGATCTGATTTGTTTGTAAGTCTATGTCAGTTCTGCAGAAGACCTAAAATATTCTATCTATATCAGTCTATTTTTAACATGGTTTGGACTTGCCAACAGGCATGAGCTTTTTCCTTTCACATTAGTTATATGGGCTCTCTAGTTACCTGACTGTCGCCTTCAACCATTGTCTAGTTCTTGACAAATCAATTGACCCCAACGTATCGTGCAACTATATTCCTAAATCTGATATTGATTGAGGAATTTGCTAAATTCCTTAAAGAGAAATAATGTCATATCCTTACAACATTGACCTATCCCACTAATGACTACCTTTGAGTCAATCGTAGCCAGTCATAGCCTACTTGCCATGTGTGAGTTGTACCTACTATTCCACCTACTACCCTGACATAACTGATCTAATCTATTTGAAAGACTGTCAATTACTACCTCAGACCTCTGAATCATAGTGCCTCAGACAACTACCATATCCTCATCCACAGCTTCCTAGCAATATCAAAAGGAGATTAACTGAAATGAAATCATTCAGTACTCTATTTGATATTTTTAACTAGCCAGCTTTGATGCTTCAACCTGGATCCTATACACAGTGGAAAATCCATAATTGTGTGTGGTCTTTGATCCCCTCGTGACTCTGCTCATTCCTGTCGTACTCATGAGGATCTTCCCATGTAGATCCTAGCATCACCTATACCCTGGTATCGAATCACAACCTATAGCATCCACCTGAATACAATGCAGTAGGAGAGGGATAGCCCTCAGAGATCTATTCCTTGGCCTATGTATTCCTAGCTTCACTTATTTCACAGTCATTCAACATAAAACATCCATACACTAAAAGTATGTTTTCTGATGACCTATTCATCTCATCCACCCCTTTATACAATAGGAGGCATTCCTCAATCTAATTTTACCACTGTTCTTATCAATTGATGGTGTTGGAAACAGATGAAAACACTTGAGGACAAGAAGATTATGTGGATCTCGTAACAATAAACCTCACTAACGATGCAAATCTGTAATGAGCCCATCCACCCATCCATACCTATCCACCCTTATCCTACTGACAATGAGGAGTTCAGAGGCCAACTTCAGGGGCCTTTTCAATAGGAAAGACAGACCCTCAACAATATTTATAGATCATTCAAACACTCATTTACCCAAATTTGATAAACCACATTTGATGCTCTTAAACCATTAATGATAACACTTTTCCCAGGGAACTCAGAATCATAAATCCTTTAAGCTAAGGCGGTGGCCCAAACCTTCATGTTATCCGTTGATTTTTATGTGAGTCAGGATAAATTGGATAAACATGACCTTCTACAAAAAAATAAAAGGACTCGATTCGAGCCATGGGAGATCACACTTTGGGCTCGAAGACCAAAATGTAAGAAAAAAGTGGGCCGAATGCATTGTAAAAGCAGTTTGGGAGTTCGAGCTGGGACATTGGGATGTTAACACATACTTGGGAGCTCTAGAGTCCAGAATTCAGACTTCAGGGGTGGGGTCATTCCAAGGTAGGCCGAGGTGAATTTGGGGACTCGGTGGAAAGAATCACGAAAAATTAATTTGAAGCCTGGAACCCAAAGTCCAAATTTTGGACTTCAGGGTTTTAGCATTTAAGAGGTTTCTAGCTTGCTAGATGAATAGTGCCACGTGGGGAGGAAAAAGGTCCAAAATGAGAAGTCTGAAATTCAGACTTCGAGTTTTTGGGATTTCAGAGATATGTAATGACCAGATGGAGGATTGAACCCTCAAAATCCCAAAACCTAAACTCTCAAAATCTCAAAACCCGAACCCCCAAAACCCCGAAACTCAAACCCTTGAAATCCTGAAATCTGAACACTCGAAACTGTGAAACCTGAAATCCCAAAACCTGAACCCCCGAAATCCTGAAACCCCAAGTTCAAATTTCAGAGTTCGGGGTTTCGGCATTTCATAACATTGAATCCCCAGTGCAAGTAAATCATGACTTGAAGTCTGAAACTCGAAGTCCAAATTTTATAATTTGGGGTTTCAACATTTTGGAGGTTTCATGAGATTAAAAAGGTGAATAGTGACATCGACCTCTAAAGTTTAAATGCCTAAAGCTCTGAATCCCAAAAGTCTGAAATTTTAGATTTTAGATGGTTCAATACATGGTCGAAGTCTGAAAAACGAAAATTAACCACTGACATTTATTGCAGAATGACACCCTCATCTTCAGATGGCCATAAATTTTGATTGGGAGTTCAGATTTGCACAAAAAAAGACTTTTTGGAAAGTTCACAATATCCTCTATTTAGAAATATAGTTCACCATTTTAGAGGATGTTTCTAGATTTATCACCTACCAAAATGATGAAGGTATGGGCTTCCTTTCTTCCCCAACAAGGTAAGGTACATGGAGGTATGGGTTTTGCAGTGGCACCCATCATTGTTGTAAGTAATTATAATGCATTTTAGGGTAGTTGAAGCAATACTTTGAATTTTCTCTCTCTCTCTTTCTCTCTCTCTCATTCTTCGTATATATTGTAAGGAGGGGATCATTTCAAAAGGTTTAAAAACTTGTATATGCCCCTCCCTTCTTCTTATTTTCTGTAAGATATTTTGTGGAGATTTCAAACCTCCCTATTGAACATTGTAAAGAAAAATTTGTGCCTTTGGCCCTAAATGTGACTTATTGTATCAACTTTGAGAGCAATAAATTAGATTTGTGGATGCTTCAAATCCTCTTATGTGTTATATTGTAACTTTCTGATCTTTCATTGCATTAAAGGTTATTGTGTATTGTTGATGTTTTCATTACAAGGTTTTGGTAGTGTTATGTTTATTATGCAAGCTATTTAACATCCTTCTTAGTGCATCACCTTCCCTTGGAGTAGGTTTTATTTTGATGTATTTTTCTCTATCTCTGTCTCCTTAGAAATATTAGATTAGGGTTGGATCTGTAACTCTTTGCACTTTGGAGTAGTTATCACTAGGATAATATAGGAAGATGACCTTCTCCGGAGGGTTATCCCGACTACAAAGTCCCACACTTTGGGATAACTCCATGTTTGAAAAATCACACTGACTGCCTCAACCATTCACTTACAAGAAATCAGGGGTGTTGTGATTTTTCCATAACACTTCCTTGATCACTTCTCAATCAATATCTCTAATAATGTCTCTATGATAGACTTATACTCTATTCACTAATATGAGGACGAATCTATCGTAGATTTTATCACACTTTGGCACGGCCTTATCAATCAAATCACCTTCCAGCTACCACAAGTAGAGCTCGTAGATTTTTTCTCAAGGGCATGTGCTAGACACATTTCACTGACTCTCTAGGTTCAAACATTTTGCACATTTGACGAAGCCTTCACCATGTCCCCTAAACTGGAGATCCATGCCCTTGAAGAAGAGAAACTTAAGTTGGGTAACAAGAATGATAACTTCAAATTCAAACGAATCTTCTTCTAAACCATTGAACAACCATTCTAATAACCATTCCAAGGCCAAAGGATCCACCAATGTGGTGATTCTGAAATCCATCCCCTCTCATCGTTTAAACAACCAAAACCACCTATCAACCTCTCTCCTATTCAAAAACTTTCAATACAAATATGAACAGAGGGCTTACACTCCTATCAGAGAACCATATTCTTGTGTGTTGGAAAAGCTTTTAAAATATGGAGCCATCACCCTTCCACCTATCAAACCAAACATTGGTTTTGATCCTTCTCGTCCTACACTATTGTGGTACAAAGAAAATGACTTATGTAATTATCACTCGAATTAGGTGACATAACGACAATAATTGTAAAACCTTCAAGAACATTGTCCAAGGAATATTAGATAGTGGTGATCTCATCCTTGACAACCATAATGCACCTACCAATGCCAATATGGGTGTGTTTAAGAAACCTTTTCCTAATAATACCCCTTCATCAAACCAGGCTTCGGAGACATCTATTAGTGACACCAATGTGCATGAGGTTCATGTCATTTTCAACACAATATCTGTTTCGTGTATCCAATTTTATCCTATAGCATCTATCGAGGAAATTCTTACATGAAATCCTCTACCCATGGAGGATCCTATCACACCTACTCCTCTATCCACAAAGGATCCTATCACACCTACTACTCTACCCACGAAGAAGCATACCCCTCCTATTTCTCTAAATACCACAGAGCCTATCTTGCATGTTCTTCTCCCCAAGGAGGAACCTATCTCACCCGTTCCTCTACCCAAGGATAAGTTAACCTTATCCACCTTTCTACCTAAAGAGGATTCCACATCGCTTGTTTTTTCTTCTCCTCGACCCATAGAGGAGCCACTCTTATCTCCTCTTTTTATAGGTGATGCTTCTCCCAAGGTCTTCCAAGATCCTATGAACCTTCTTACATCACTCTTGCCTACTGAATCAGAGGTGAAAACCTTGCATGTATCACAGAAATTGGATTCCTAGACGAGTTTCACCACTAGTTTGTCATCTTCTAAACCAAAACAATTCTCATGTTTGGTGGACCGATTAGAATATGTTGATTACTCCACACTCTGGTGGTGCCTTCGACTCCCAGTATCCACCCAAATGCAGATGTTTTCCCCAAATACATCAACTATCTATCCTAAGGTATTCAAGGCAACTAAAACCATGAAACCTAAGACGATCATATTAGTCCCTTCTTCTTCAGCCTCGCCTTCACCCAAACACCTATCCACACCTAAACCTACCACTTCCTTAGGGTTTTTACCAACACCTAGCCTACTACACCCCACAATGAAACTAGACTTGTCTACTCAACCACCACCAGTCACAAAACAAATTCCCGCATCTAAGAGGAAGACCCAACCTCTCAGGCCTTGCACCCCGGTCTCTCCCATGCCTTCTCTTTCATCTTCACCTCTACCTTCGATTTTAGGCCCACACCCTTCCACCTTAGTCAAGTTACCTCATCACTAAGGAAAATCCAAGGTGTAGGCAACCCACATCGGCACCTTTACCTTCTCTTTTACTGAAACCTTCACCTTCATCACCTCTTTTTCCTACATCTTCTCCATTACCTACAACCAAACTATTGCCAACACCGCCACTCTCACCTTGGATTTCTAGGGCACCCCCACCTTCTTCATATCCTTCTACCTCACACATCCCTCATGTACCTTTACCCAAGAAGGTGTAACCCAAACTAAAACCAAAACCTTCACTACCTACTAGAAAAGGTAGTCATACCTATACCAACTCCAACAGTACGTCTCCCACGAAAATCACCGGTACCTTCATCCATGCCAAATATGACTTCTCACTATAATCCATTGGAAGGATCCTATTATAACATCCTTTGCGAGGTTATTATAAACTTCCTCTAATCTCAATGTCTACCTATTAATCCTTATAACCCACTCAAACCCAAACCAGTTAGGGTTTGATGACACCAAAATTTATGTGTATATCATCGGTCACCAGGGCATGACGTTAAAATTTATAAGGCCATCAAAAAAAATATTCTTTAACTCTATACTTCAGATGGTCTCTTCAACAAAGATGACATGTTAGAGGAGAATTTCATTCCCCCTTCACCCGCCGCCACACGGGCTAGACCTATATTTATTTAGCAATCCTTTACATGCATCTCTACAACCCTCTTTTCCTCCTCTGATCTTTGAAATAAATATGGTTCGAGTAGCCACTTGATCACAAAAAGATAAATCAAAAGAGAAAACTGGTAGCCCATTCAGTGCACCTTCACCCACCATTCTACTTGAACATGCCCCCAAGAGAACCATATGTGGGTCAGATTATCCTATTTTTGACAGAGTCACACATCGCTCTATGATTAAATAACTTCATCAATCTCCTCTGAAGTTGTCCTTGTACGATCTAATTCAAACATCTAAGTCTCATTATCAAGACCTTATTGAGGTCCTGTAATCTATCAAGGTTCCACAAAATTATACTACACCTGTGGCCGCCATCTTTACCCCTCATCATGTGGCTTCCCTCACCACTATGCCTTAAAATTATACCCCCATTACCTCTCCTCAAGTTTCTACCGTTAGTTTCTATGACTTGGATATTTCCCCTCAACATTCAAATGATCCTGATCCCACCCTCTTCATTTCTACCTACTTCAATAATACTCACGTTGGACACATTATGATTAATGGAGGTGCTGACATTAATATCATTTCTTCCCATGCATATGAAAAATTATACATACCTACCAACTACATCCATAATAACCATGTTATGCTGCATTATTTCAATGATGCCATGAATTCTACCCTTGGCACCATCATCCTCCGAATCCGCATGGGTCCCCGCACTAGTCCCAAACTATTCTATGTTATTGAGGGGGAATTTTAATATATCATGCTTCTTGTCCGACCCTGGATTCACACCATGGGGTGTGTGCCTTTAACCCTTCACCGTTGCCAAAAATTTGAATATGAAGGGCACGCCTATACCATTCAAGTAGATCCTTCACCTTTTAAAACCTGAAACATGATTTATTGAGAAAATGTTTTCCTTGTTCCAGTCAAGGTATCTACCACCCCTGCTAATTCATCTTCTTCCACTGCCTCATCCACCAATTTTTCCACTACACCTTCCAACCAATTTTTCCACTACACCTTCCACAACTAGCCCAACTACCAACCCTCCTATTTCACTGACAATTGATGCCCCAACTTCTCAGGATTTGAGTAGCTCATCCATCCCCGCTACCCAAGTATCAACCTCTGACCCCTTGGTAGTTTTTTTCAATGCCTTTCCCCGGGGGAGTACCACCTATACAACATAGATACTTTCCTTACTCCTCAGGAGTACAGAAGCCTTCACCAACACCCACGTTACGACCGTCGTGTAGGAGATATTTTTCCATATGGTCCTCTCCACCTTCACACCAACCAAACATATGGGGGACTCAACACTTCTTCTTATTCTCTTGAACCACCTACCCAAACCTGGCCTTACTCATTCAACTTCCAATACCTCACCAACCGTGACTTCACCTACACGTTTATTCATCAATGTTCCTGGAAGGACTTTGGTTTTGGTATTTATGAGAAAGGATGTCACACAATCATACCTTGCACCACCTAAAAATACAAATACCATCGTGGTATCGGATTTTCCATGCCACCTAGTCCTAAGAAGGCTAGAATTGACATCGTAGAGGAAGATAAGCCTTCCCCACCTAACTCACCTACCACACGACCTTCACCCATAGAGTCCATGGATCTAGAATCCATCACTCCTAATTTTTTTTTCATGAACACCATTTATTTGGGACCTCTGACCTATCGTCATGATGGCAAGGTGCCCTCTTCCCTTCCTCGTCTTTATCTTGACATTCTGGATGGCGAAACAACTTCTATCAATGTCATTCAATGTCAAGATGATGATTCTATTCTCTCCTATTTAGGTGCAGATGATTATTAAATTCACCTATCGTTGCCTTCTTAGACACAAACCATGCTGAATGAATCAACCATATAGATCAAAATTCACATTCAGGATGACCCTTAAATTCTAAAGATAGGCCAATCTTTAGATTTTTATGAATAGGAAGCATTCACCTCTTTCCTTCGAGATCATAACAACGCCTTTTCTTGATCTTATGCTGATATGCATGGTATTGACCCCAATATCGTGGTCCACAATATCACGACTATCCCTAATGCCAAACCTGTGAAACAGAAGTTGTGAAAAATACATTCACAAATTTCCCTTCTTGTGAAAGAAGAACTCCAACACTTTCTTTCTGTTTCCTTCATTCTACCCATTGACTATCCACAATGGATTTCTAACATTGTTCATGTCACCAAAGTGACAAGGGGACTCCTCATCTAGATGGACTTCCGTGACCTTAAAATTGCCTACTCCAAGGATGAATTTCCTTTGCTTAGCATCGACCAACTTGTTGATCTTACAGCCAGCCATGAGATGTTATCTCTTATGGACAGATTCTCAGGTTATAATCAAATACTACTCACTTTGGAAGATCAACCCAAAAATTATTTAACCATGCTTTGGGGACCTTCTATTATCATGTCATGCCCTTTGGTTTGAAAAATGTTGGTGCCACCTATTAATGCGCTATGACCTATATCTTCCACGATATCATGCATGAAATATTGGAAGATTATGTTGAAAACCTTCTCGGTAATTCCAAAATTCATTTCGAACACCTCGCAATTCTTAAATTCATCTTTGATCATCTCATCCAATACTGTGTTTGCCTTCAACCAAAGAAGTTTGTGTTTGTCATTCTCTTTGGAAAACTTAGTTTCATCGTCTCTTTGTGGGGCATCGAAGTTGATCCTGCCAAAATCAAGGATATTCTCGAGATGCCTCCACCTACTAACCTTCGACAACTTTGTAGTTTGCAAGGAAAATTACAATCCATTTGATAATTTATTTCCCAACTTTCTGACTAATGTCACCCTTTTCATCATCTCCTTAAAAAGGACGTCTCCTACAATTAAAACAATGAGTGCCACAAAGCCTTTGAAGCATTGAAGAAATACCTTCTTAAGCCACCTGTGCTCAACCCACCTAAAGATTACAAATGTTTTTACCTCTTCATTTCTACCACTGACCATTCCTTAGGTGCCATGCCCACTCATCGTGATGAGCAACACAGGGAAAAATTGGTTTATTACATAACTCATACTCTTTTAGACTATGAGACTAAGTATACTCACCATGAAAATATTTTCCTAGCCATGGTCTTCATGGCCACTAAACTTCGCCACTACTTACTTAACCATAAAACCTTTGTTGTCACCAACACCGATCCTCTTAATTACATGTATGCTAAAACTTACCAACACTAATGCGCCGCATGTTGGCTCATGCTCCTTTTTGACTTCGACCTGAAATTTATTCATCAAAATTTTTTCAAGGGACAAACCATTGCAGATTAGCTTGCAGACTCTCCTCTTCCTGGAAATCAATCTTCTAACTTTGATTTTACGAATGAGTCTATCGCCACCCTCTCCCTTGATGATATTGTTTATCAAATGACACTATTATTTGATGGATCTGAATTTCAATGTGGGGAGGTGCGTGGCCATCCTCATTCCACTTGATGGTGAGCCTATGCCATTATCCTTTAAACTAGACTTTGACTACACTAATAACATGGCCGAGTATGAAGCACTTATGTTACGAATTTAGACTGTCATTGCCCTAGATGTTAAATCCATTAATATCTTTAGTATAAACATCATGTTGACATATGCTTAACCACATTTGATCACTTCCTCATTCAAACCATTGCACGAACCACTAACAAATTCATGGATACCATGACTTGTCTTGCTTCTCGAAAACCTGCCTCACCTTCAGAGTCTAAAATCTTTGTCACAATACAATGGTTGTAATCACCCTCTTATATTATCCATGGCATAAATTTTGTGGGAATAATAAAAACCAACCCATGCGACATTTAGTATAATTAGTTCCTTGACTACCTCTCCCTTTCAATTCTTCCTCCCAATATCACTCCTAAAGGACAACGAGCCTTCCTAAAAAGTGTCTGTCATTATCTCATCATGGGGGGTCTTCTCTACAAATGCAACTTTGATAATATCATCCTGCGGTGCCTCATTAGTTCTAGAATTTCATACACCATCAAAGAAATTCACAATGGGATTTTTGGGGGACATTTTAGTGGCTTGCGGTCACAGAACATATCCTTCACCTCGGTTATTTCTGGCCAACCCTTAACCAAAATTGTTGTGACTAGGTCAAACATTGTGTGAAGTGTCAGCAACATGATAACCTTCACCACACCCCTATTCATGCCTTAAAAGTTTCCTGAGACTTTTGGCCCTTTTCACAATGGGGTTTGGATATTGTTAGAGAGATCAACCCTCATTCCTCTATACATTGTCACTGGATCATCACAATGACTGAATACTACACTAAATGGGTGGAATCCATCTCTCTCATTTCTACCAAAGATGAAAAGATAACTGAATTTATTAACCACTATATCATTATTAGTTTTGGTGTTCATCATCACCTCATCACTGACAATGGAAAACAATTCAAAAACAAAACCCTCCGCAAAATATGTGACAACTTCGGTATTCAACTCAGTTTTTCTTCGCCATATTACCCACAAGAAAATGGTCAAGCCAAATCTTCTAATAAGACTCTCAACAAAATTCTCATGAAAATTTTTAGATGACACTGGTAAGTATTAGTACACGCACATTCCTTTCGCCTTATGTTCTTATCATACCAACATTCATACCGCTACTGATGCCACACATTTATCTTGGGTCTATGATACAAAGGTCATTCTGCCTCTCGAAGTCCAAATTCCATCTCTTTATATATCACTTAAATATATGATTTGTGACGAAAATTTTCACCAAGAATGTTTGGCACAACTTGAGTTATTGGATGAAATCCATTAAAATGCTCTCAACCATCTCCAAATCTACCAAAAATACATCAAGTCTACCTATGACAAACATGTTCATGAAAAAACCTTTAATATCGACAAACTTGTCATGAAGGAAAAAAAACATGTAACCAAAGTGGAGAAAAGTAAATGAGGAAAGTTTTCTCCTAATTGGCTTGGACCTTATATTGTCACCCATACCTATGGATCAATAGCTTATCGTTTATCTTCTCTTGAGGGTAAACCTAAACGTGAGCCCCTTAATTCCTTGCATCTTTGACCGTTCTACTTTTGAATAAATTTCTATATGACTTTATGTCACTTTTATGCTCGTCCCTTGACCGAACCTCTCCTTCCACCTACCTCTTTTAAGGAGAAACGACTAAACTAGAATTGTGTGATTATCCATCACCATTCAGCCTTATCTTGAATATGAGTACCACGACTCTAATCATGGCACGATTCTCATGGATACTTTTCAGCCTTTTTATAATGGAATCCCATGGTCGTTTATCACTTGAAAACCCTCTTTCATATCTAATATTTTCGTGCTATGGTTTTTCCTTCATAAAAGAGACCTATAGTTCTTTATAATCTTGTCCATGACTTCAAGTAAGAAAATAATGCAAAAAAAACTTTGGGATAAAAAAAAATATCTTCCTTGAGTCAAACTTCTCACAAATAGATGATTCTCTCAAAATGAACATCTATGTCTCTCTCTCATTGCTATAAGTAGACCACTTCCTCGAAGGACAGCTATAAAAAGCTAGCCACTTACTGTACTTAGTCTATCCAAAAATAAGACTAATCTATATTTGTCAAAATAAAAAAATATCTTGGAGCTTCCCACATCGACCAACTTCACAAAGACCTCAAGGAGACATTACTATTTATCCTAATACATAGAATTCCCACATTGATTAGTCTATACATACAAATAAGAAAAAATAAAAAACAAAAAGTCAAAAAATAAATAAATATATAATACAAACTTTTGTTCATGGACTTTCCTATTCTGGTTTTGAGTATTTTTCAGAAGGGCCATGCCATCCCATAACAAGGTTACACTTAATGAATCACTCCACCCTACCTTCATTTATTTACTCCTATTTTCTCAAGGGACGTGACACTCATGCTACACTTTGTGATCATGCAACATACCTAGGGGATTATGTTCATAAGCCCATTTGTATGGCCATTCCAGTCCTTGCTAACTATGGAGCATTTCACTTCTTTTCAGTTTACCGTTGCCTACTTTTTTCATCTTCAGTAAGACGAGACCATAGAAATTAAATATCTTGGTCCACTTCTTGTTTTACCCAGACCTATACATCACCATTCAGCCTTATCTTGAATATGAGTACCACGACTCAAACAATACCCCCACCACTCAAACAATCTAACCAATTTCCCTTTCTCTTTTTGACTCAATATTTGACCTTTCCCATTTTCCACCTTACCTTACCAAGACCATTTGCCTTACCTAACCTACCTATCACAAATATTATTCTTCCGTATCCTATGGGAGAACTACATCTGCTTGAGGCCCCTTTTGCAAGGGCTATGTAGGCAGTACTCTAAGGGCTTGGGCCCTTAGAGGTTAGCTCGACCACTCTTTTCCCCCACCATTTCCCCCCATAAATGAACCTAGTTAGTTATTTTCCATAAAAAACAATAACTTATAAATTAACACAAAACAAACCATACATCACCTATACACACCATCATTTACTTTCCATAATACCAATAATGTGGAAATTAAATCGAAACAAACACAACCAAACCATGCTTACATAGTTAGTTTCCATCAAAACAATACCTTTGAAATCAAAACAAAAACATCTCATATCAAAACAAAATCAACCAAACCATGCATAATCATCTAGTTTCCATAACATCAATATAATGGAAATTAAACAAAATAAACCATAGATCATAACCATTCCTAAACATCTAGTTTTGATAACATCAATAACTTAGAATGTAAACCCAACCATGCCTATCATTTTAGTTTCCATAACATCAATAACTTGGAAATTAAACCGAACCATGCCTACACATATAATTTCCATAGTATCAATACATTGAAAATTAAAAACAAACCATAACATCAACCATGCCTACAACTAATTTCCATAATAACAATACTATGGAAATGAAACAACATAAAAAGAAATATCAATGTCATCATCTATATACTTGAAAGTCTGTATGTCAATACAATGTATATACATATATAAATAAAGTCTCTCAAAAACTCTTGTGTACATCTCTCCTCTTCAACATGCATGCCAGTATATATACGCCAAAAATAAAAAATAAACATCTCCATGATCTCCTCATCTCTTGGAGGGCCCGATGCCTCTGCCACTCTCTCCTATCCCCTCACCTAGCCTTTGTCTCAGTGAACTAGTCACCTCTCATTGGCTGTGCCCATAAGACCAGTGGCTCCCTGAACCGATGGCTAGTTTTCATTTTAACAGACCTCTTGGAAATCAAAGGTGGAAAATACCTAGCAAATATCCTCGGAACAGGTTTCGCGGGAAGGTAAACTTTTTGGGGGTCTGACAACAAAATTTTTGCCTAATTTTTATGTAGTGTGACAGAAGGCTGTAGATGTGTGAAAAAAATATTTTGTCACTCTTCTGTAGCCTCTTCCCTCTGGTTACGTGACAAAAAAATCTGTGTGTTACATGTCAACAAACTCTTCTTATTACGCGTAAACAAACTCTCCCTGTTGCACGCCAATAAAATCTCCCTGTTGCGCATCAACAAACTCTCTGTCGTGCATCTGCAGCCTTTGCCCTCCTGTTACACGTCTGTAGCCTTCGCTCTCCTGTTGCGTGTTTACTGTACTTGATAATACATATGCCCCTAGGTGGTATGAGTGAGCTAGTAGTGTTTTACCTGGAAAATAATCTAGGATTATATAGGGGATAGTTTCAAGAGTAGGTGAAGCTAACCCCTAAAAAAGATTAAACTATAATTTTTAGGTGAATAGGTCACTGACCCGTGCCATAAAATTCACCTTTTTAAATTTTTCAAAAATGGAATATTCGCCATATTATGAATATTCACCACTAAAATTATCCCTGCTGATTGTACTACATGTCTATGAACTGGACCTCTCACTGGTTTACTGTTGGGCTTTGTAGGTGACATAGTTAACAAAAGGGATACCAATCTCTGTCAATTGATCCTTATAGTATTTGGAATCTACCAAAACCTCTCGATATCTATCAATAGATATCACCTGTGGAGGTGCCATCACTCTAACACCTATCTGTGGACTCTGTCCTAGTAATAGTGGTCCATTTCCCTGTACTAGTATGTGTGGTTGTGGACCCTATCTTGGTGCTTGCACCTATCTTTATGGACCATGTCCCTATCCATCCTGTGCATGTGCATTTGCATGTGCCTGTACTGATCCTAGCTGTCCCTGTAAGGTAGCCACCTATGCCTAAGCTCCTGATAGATGCCCTTGTAATGTTATGACTTGGGACTCTAACGCAACCACCACTCCCTGTAATCTATCCCTATCAAAAATAACAGTAGCCAAACCAGGATTTCCTGGCCTCGGAGGTGCTATTTGAAGTTGGGATATCCACCACTTCCTATATCCACCCATATACCTAGCATCATCTATCCTCCTATCTGCCACCTACTCCTCTACCCCTGCTAGATCTTCCGGATGTGGTAGAGATAATGGTCTCTCCACGTCATCCCTGCAGTACTTGTTGTTGCAAATCAGCAGTACCCCCTGGATGTTGATCATGCTTCTAATTTGATCATTCTAATTACATGGAAAGGTAAAATTTCTTCACAAATTCTACCAAGGAGGAAGAAAAAGGAAGTTGCAGAGCTGAAAAAGTGTCTCTCCTTGCAAAATGAACTCATTCTGGCTTTTACAGTGCAAACCACGACCCAAGGAGAGAGAAACACGGGAAAACGTGCAAGGGGTTCAACCATTGACCAAAATTCCATGAAAATAGCATGGGCACCCTGACAGACCCATTCCCTAACATTTTTAACCATGCTGGGAGATAATGCGAGCCATTCTTCATTAAAAACGGTGGTTGAAACGTCATTTCTGTCCATGACCACGTGCCAAAGGAGTTTCTTTATTTTCTCTCTCCAAAATCCTCCAAAATGCAAAAATAACCCCAGAATCTTGTAGATAATTTCACTAGCTTTCCATTGATATAAAGAACGTGAAAAACCGAGCTCTGGATCGAAAGATATGGCCATTTGAAGTTTTAGGGCAAAATAGGGCCAAATCGGGTTGGCGGGCAAAAATTCAAATTTTTGCACCTTTTTGGTCATTTGGAAAATTTTCCAAAATTTCCCCACACTCTACCACTCTAGGTACCACGTGGTGGCATCTCATTGGCCGCGGGCCTTTTAGGGGAAATTTTTTCCAAAAAAACTCCGTCGAGCCATAACTTCAAAAATACATGGAGTTAGGAGGAAAACTTTACCTTTCTGGAAAGATGAGAAAGAGCTCTATCAAATGGTGCCATTTTCAAAAGGTTTTGAGTGCTTGAAAAGAAATTTTTTGTGACTGAGGCATAAGAGAGGGAAGAATGAGAGGAGTTAGCCACAAAATGAGCAGGGGGCACATTTTGGATAACAATTTTGGCGACTCAGAGGGGTCATCTGCCTGCTGGATGAAATTACCAGTTGCCTTTTAGCAATCCATTGGGTATGGAGTCATAAGAAATAACCTGAAACCAACCTGATATCTTGAAAAATTCCCTCTGAGCCACTTGAAACCCATTGAACTTAGAGTTGTTCTCACTAAAATGCCACTTAAAATAGCTGTGCAAGAGAAAAACCAGCAGCACCAAAACTATTTACAAAACTAAAAATCATACATGCTCCAAATGGAACATGCAGAGTGTGCACAAGCACTTATTTTACTGAAATCAAACCTACCTACTCTATTCTAACTAGAAGCAAACGTAAGCTAAACAAACCCTGCAACTGGTTGTGCAAAATAGCTTCCTTTCTTCAAAATTGGCAACCGTGCAACTGATTTGGCATTGAACATGGCTGATTGGATGAATGGAAAATCAACAAGAAGTTGGTCTTCCACCCAAATCATCAAGGTATCAGGTGAAGGAAAATTCAATACCTTTTTTAGTTGTTCTGCATTTGGATTGGAGAGGTATGACAACTGATCCTTGGTTCTTTGTAGCTCATCCTCATGCTTAGGAGCAAGCATGACTGATTGTGACTTATCCTTTGGTTCCAATGAAGCCAGATACCTGATTAGGAAAGGTATGGTCCTTTGAGTATACCCATTGCCCTGATTTTCAACTCCAAGAATGGAGTTCTCTTGTAAACCCTTTTGAATGGATGGTGCAGAAGCAAAGGTAGAACCTTTTTTCCCTTTCTCTTCCTCCAATGAAGGACATGAAAGATTAAAATCTTCCAATATTGGTTCCAAAGAGCTGCTATAAGATGTAGGCTGCTGCAAATGGGTGCTCTCCTTCATGACAGTAGGCTCAGGTGTTTGGAACGTGGATGATGAAAGAGAGAATGGTAGGAACTCAACTGGTTCTTCTTCATCAAAACAGTCCTCCAAATCTGACAGATAAACTACCTCATTGTTGTCCTACTGCAAATGCTCAACTTCCTCCACGGTATCCTCTTGATCTGTAACTTGATCATCATGGTTTCTTTCATCCTCCAACATTGAGTTTGAGAGATCAAACTCTTCTTTAGCACTAGAACTCAAGAGAGATGAAGTAGAAAGAAGAATTGAAGGTTCTCTTGTAGCCTGCTTTGCGCTCAAATCCCTTGGATCTGCAATTTTCTCCTCCACAACTAGAATGTGCTCCTCTTCTTTTGAATTTGGAGCAGCTTCTCCCTCTTCTACTACTTGAAGACAATCTTGTTCTTGATAGAACTCTTCCTCTAGCACGAAGTTTGTAAGTCAAAATCTTCGATCTGCTGCTCTAGAGGACAAGTTGGGACTGTAGGATCTTCTTCAGAGCTTTCTTCCTCCATGGCTGATTGTGAAACTTGAATTGAATCAACATTCTCTTCAAATAGAATGCTAACATGGACACTAATTTCTGAGCAAACTGATTGCTGATCTACTTCTTCTTTTTGCTCTTCTCCTACTGTAGCAAATTCAGTCCTAACCACCACTTGTTTTCCAACTCCAACCTCTTCTAAAGGCTTAACCATCAAGGGGATATTTTTCATCCCAAATTTAAGAGCCCAACTCTTGAGACTTCGAATTTCTTCATCCTTGTTTGGATTTTCTTTTTGCTGTTGTTTTCCTTGACTAGAATTCTGATTTTTATCCTCCCAACATGGATTTGGGAATGCAAGAGGAGAAGTGGATTGTAACTCAAATGGCTTGGAATTTTTTTGTGGTGGTGGAGGAGGTAGAAACTCTTGTTTCTTTGGAGGAGAGGGTATTTCTGTTAGCTTTTGTGGAGGGGATGACTGTTTGGAAGGAAATGGGAAGGAAGAATTGAGATGTGGTGGAAGACTAGGGAATGGAGAAATGGAATTAACTCGTGGGGCAACATTGACTGGATTTAGAATTTGAAATTCCAAATGAGATGATGCTACTTGAGTAATGGGAAGAGAAAAACCAGATGATGGTGTAGAACTTACCCATTGACAAGGTTGTTCAACACCAAGTGTATGGGCCTCTATTTCTGCTGTCCATTGTGCAAGTTGGGGCAGCATCTTCATCATGAAGTCCAGCTTCTCCTGAGGGCTGAAGTGTCTTTGAAAAGGGCCTCCACATGGACAAGGAGTCATGCAACCAATTCTGAAAGCTTTCATTTGTGCTTGAGCCCTGGATAGCACCATGTTTACCTCCATCTTTTGGATTTGTTCCAGCAGATCTGCATTTTCTTCTTGACTGCCCTCACAACCAGCATACCCTTGTGCTTGACATGCTTCATATCCAAACTGACTTTGGCACTGCTGCTCATATGGGTAGACATGCTGATTTTGAATTTGATCAAAATGCTGATTTGGAGGATTTGTAAAACTTGTTGGAAGTGTGATATGCTGCTGTTGTAAATGTGAATTCCATGATGGAAATGAAGTCATGATTGCACAAATTCATGGAATGGAAAAGAATGAAAATGATGGAAAGAAGAATGGATGGAAATGAATGGAAAATAGGTCTGCAACTTACAGAATGAGTTGTTTACCAGATGGAGTTGCCAGATGTGCTTTTGAAAGTGCCTCCAAAAGGCTGAATCTTTAACAGGAACACACCAACCTGTCAAAGATAAAGTGAAAGACCTCTAAGGTCCCACTGGGCATGCCAAAACTGTTGTTACAAATTAGCAGCACCCCCTGGATGTTGATCAGGCTTCTAATTTGATCATTCTAAGCATCCAGTGTGATTGCACAACATTGAATCCTCTTCCCAAGTGTGGGACTTGCAAAAATGGAAGAGGAATCTCCAGATTAGAGGTTGGTTCGTCAACTCCTCTGATCAGCTATTTCACTTACACAATTGCAGAGGTTTAAACTCCTAAATCTACTCTAAATTCCAAAGGGACAAGGATAGAAAATGCAAAAAGAAAGAACTAATGCTAATAGGTGATGCACCAAAGGAGTTGTAGACACCTGATGCTACATAAAATACACAATCCACAAGGAAACACATCACAAAACATGCACAAATGCTCAAAATGTAATGAAAGATCAAGAAAGCAATGATAGATATATGAAAGGATTGAGGGATTTTAATCACAGAACATATATCAACATCTCAGATCCAATACAGTACATTACAGTGATCCAGAGGCAAGAAAATGTGCTGCATTACATGGAAAGGTAAAATTTCTTCACAAATTTGCCAAGGAGGAAGAAAAAGGAAGTTGCAAAGCTGAAAAAGTGTCTCTCCTTGCAAAATGAACTCATTCTGGCTTTTACAGTGCAAACCACGACCCGAGGAGAGAGAAACGCGGGAAAACATGCAAGGGGTTCAACCATTGACCAAAATGCCATCAAAACAGCATGGGCGCCTTGATAGACCCATTCCCTGACATTTTTAACCATGCTGGGAGCGAATGCAAGCCATTCTTCATTAAAAACGGTGGTTGAAACGTCATTTCTGTCCATGACCACGTGCCAGAGGAGTTTCTTGATTTTATCTCTCCAAAATCCACCAAAATGCAAAAATAACCATGGAATCTTGTAGAGAATTTCTCTAGATTTCCATTGATATAAAGAACGCGAAAAACTGAGCTCTGGATCAAAAGATATGGCCATTTGAAGTTTTAGGGCAAAACAATGCCAAATCGGGTTGGCGGGCAAAAATTCAAATTTTTGCACCTTTTTGGTCATTTGGAAAATTTTCCAAATTTCCCCGCGCTCTGCCACTCTAGGTGCCACGTGGCAACATCTCATTGGCCGCGGGCCTTTCAGGGGAAATTTTTTCCAAAAAAACTCCGCCGAGCCATAACTTCAAAAATACATGGAGTTAGGAGGAAAAATTTACCTTTTTGGAAAGCTGAGAAAGAGCTCTATCCAATGGTGCCATTTCCAGAAGGTTTTGAGTTCTTAAAAAGCAAAAATTTGTGACTGAGGCACAAGAGAGGGAAGAATGAGAGGAGTTAGCCACAAAATGAGCAGGGGGCACATTTTGGATAACAGTACTATGGGAAGGGCGGGGGCACATCACACCGTAACCCAAACTGACGTTTGAACTGGTCGACTGGTATCATCTCATGCTCTCTGAGTCTACATCCCTATATCCATCACACCATCTGTATACCTGTTAACTCCTCCTCCATACCTCCAAATTTAGGATAGCCAAGATATGGCCTCCATAAGATATCGACCAGTGATAGGTCGTCTAGTAAACACCTGTAATATGCCACATCTCATGAAACCGTGTCTACCCTCGCATGTGCCCCTATCTAAATCCACCTCTTGTACCCTACTCTATAAATACCTCTATACCAATCCTTTCATAGTAGGCCTGGTGGACACAGGCATACTATATGCTTGTAAGCCCAACAATGTAGAAGATAGGTACAACACAAACCAAACCGTCGAATCATCCTATATGCCCACACCTCCCTATATAAATACATAGGAAAGCTAGTGTCCATGCAAATCATATCCTGTCCTCAATCATATCCTTTAATACTCCCATCAGTTTTTGTGGAAACCTCCCACCCTCTAAGTTTGGGAGCGCATAACAACCGATCCCCACCATCATCAACACTGCTAATCTAGTCTCCCATGGATATGTGACATACATCTCATTGTAGCTAATGCTCACACTGTGATAAGAAAAATCTATCATAGCCTCTCCAAATACTATAACCATGGGCTCATACAAATCATCCAAAGAAATCTGATACAACAAATCCCCAACAATAGGTAGCCTTAAGATCTTGTAGACATCTTCTAGGGTAATCGTCATCTCTCATGTAGGTAGATGGAATGTGTTGGTCATCGGGTCCCATTTATTGATGAGGGTGACCATTATGTTATGATCTCACATAATCCACTTGTACCATCTAATAGCACCTAACCCAACATCTCTTATGTGATCCCACTTGTCCTCTATGATGCTAGGTCTCATCTGTACTAATATAGGTGGCAATCTATCTCTCATTGTCAGCTGTTATCATGCCTACATCATTAACATTCACACCAGGTAATCATTTAACCTTCCCTATCTGGATCTACATTCTACCTTGCCTTACCATTTTTACCCTATGATTTATCTTCCTTACACTATTTTCCTTTCCTTCTATCTTCTTTCCCACCTCTATGTTTCATGTATTCCCCCCTTCATCTATTGACCTACCTTACCTCATCCATCTTGCGCCCATCCTACGCTGTTGACCTATACCTTCGATCTGTCCCTACACCTTCTCATTTCTTCCTACCCACCCTTACTTGGCCTAAACCCACCTATTCCTACCTTGGAATCCCCAACCCACCCTTCCCTTACCTTTCAGCCTCCCCAATTTACCCTTCTCCAAAAAATTGGTGACTTTTAATAGTGACCGGTATCAGTCACCATGACCGATACTAGTCCCCTTTTCACTTGTTGACAGCGGCCAATAACCTACTAACATCGGTCATTAGTTCGACCCTAGGGCCAAACCCACATATCTCCACTTTCTAAAAAATTCATAAATCACCTAAACTACCCACCCCAATGCCCTCAAATTGCCTCTAGATGCATTTTCTACCCTAATTAAAGTAGTTTCACTCTCCCCATACCCAATTTCACCTGATTTTAACCAAAATTCCAATCAAATTTCAAAAGCCAAAATTTTAATTTGTTCTATCTTATTCTTCACCAAAAACCATAATGGATCTCAAATCCTACCTCTACTCGGTGTCGCCTCCATGGTTGGATCTTTGGAATATGACATGACCTCCCCTCAAGCCCTCTCCTACCTCTGCCATGTCCAAATCCCCTCCCAACATCTCTCCCAATCTAACCTCTCTGGTATATCTCATGGGCCCTCACACTCTACTCCTCTAACCACTAAAATCTCACCAACGCACTCAATAGGGCATCTATGTCATTTTCTTCATGGGTTTTGGTCTCCACCTGTCATTTTCACCATGTCAAAATGCTCAATTGAGCATTTTCCATGGTTTTTTTTGTTTTAAACCAACAATTGGATGATCGACATTGGTATGGTCATGCCCTAGGTGACTGGTGTTAGTCACCCTTACTGACATTGGTTCCTCTTCAATCGGTATCAGCCACTATATGAATGAAAAGTGACATGCAACCTTCAACCATACTCAACCCCCTGAGGTTGTGCCAGAGCAACAGATGTTAAATGTGTGGATGGCTAACTATAGGAGGATCAATGACTAAGATCTGGTAGTGTGATCTCCTAGTAGCTGAGTTGGCAAAGGGGAGATTTAGAGGCTATGAATGGGTAGCGTAAATTCCCTATGGTTTGTCTAATTGAATCTCAATGTTGAACTAGTTTGAAGTATCCAAATTAACTAAGATGAAACTAACAATCTATGCTAATGCTGAAAGGGAAAATAATCTAAACAAATCACAAAAAAATTGAAATATTACAATCACAAAAAACAATTTGCTTGTATTCTAAATAATTAAAATATTTCTACACTAAATATAAACAAGCGAGATAACCTCGTGTGGTTATTCACCTGTGCTGAGTGTATTGAAACTAAACTAACTTAAAACAAGAACTTTACCAAATGATCTATGATATGTAGAAAACATCCTATAGATATTCTCTCCTTCAGATCCACAGGGATGGGAAGAAGAGGATCCATCACTAGGAGCTGCTATTAATGATCTAAAACCCTCTTGTAAATTAACTAATTACTTGAAAATGAAAGGAAATTGATTTCTACTCTATTTGATATGATGTAACAATAATAAATTGTAACGATGAAGGAAATCAAATAATAACTCCAACCTAGAATTCACATAATAGAGGCAAATCCAACTGTGTGATGACTTGCCCCTCAGTTTATCCTTTCTTTTTTTATGTGTCCATATGAGTCCAAGGAATTGGGAATGAAAAGGCAGCAATAGGAGAAGGCACTCGAGAAATGGCAGATAGAAGGCATTCTGGTTGTAATGCAAGTAGAAGAGGGATAACACAAGTGAGCAGAACTTGGCTATGCAATTTCTAGCAGGATTGTGGCAACAATACTATGCAAGATACACAAAATTCTCACGCCATTTTCTTGAATACAAGCATTGAATATATAGGAATTGTATGGGATGTGCCTTCATGCAGAAGGCATCCTTGGAGTGCCAAATCATTGGGTGAAGAGGTAGTTCAAACTAATTAAATCTATTTAAAAATAGAAGAGGGAAAGAACACCATGAAATCAAGACTATTTTTAGGTAATTTGGTTCACAAACACACCCTAGAACTCAAGTTAAGTGAAATCACATGTGTTAAAATCATGTATGAAGAGTTATAGAAAAATTACACAGGACCGCCGCCTTGCTTGGGCAGCGGTTTCAGAACCACCACCTAGGTAGGGTGGTGGTCATGACACTAAAGGCCAAAACATGCACATAAATGAACGAGAAGTTGGAAGAAAGCATGGAAAAGTTAAGTAAGGATGTCTAGGCTAAAAATATGTACTACGAATGGGTTTAAGAACTCAAACACCTTCTAAAAGGACATTAATCATCATTGGGGACTTTTGTAACCATTTTTTGATAATGTAACACATGCAATTTTGGGTGCGTACAGTCACCTTGTCTAAAAACGTTATGCCTAATTTGCCCAAAAGTTTTACTATGGGATGTCATTTTCTTGCTACCACAACCTTACCACAACCCTATAGGCTCACCTACTAGCCCTACTAGCCTAGTCACCCCCCTAATTATACTTAGGGGCACATTTTTTCTTACACTTTTGCCTTACCCACAGCCTTAATTATACACCCACACCGACCTTGCCCATTTAACACTTGAATTCGCTTACTCATTGTACCTTACGATGATGCTACTCATGATGTTTAGTCTATCAAAGTTTCCTTTCCTTATGCCATGATGTTTATCTTGACTAGACTAAACTTTTTGGTGCTTCGGAATACACCTATTCCCATTCTTGCATCTAGCCTTGCTAAGTTTCTAGGAGCACTTCCTATACCTTGGATACCTAGACCAGATCAACCTTGTTTGGATAAACTATCGACCTTTGATGATGTAGAGTTTGTAAGATCTTCATCTTAGTGCCTTGTCACATTCTATACGTGTGCATGTGTTTAAATGCCCCCATCTATTACCCACTCCAATATCACCGTTTCTTATACCCGCACCTTACCTCATTTTTTCTCACCTACCACTGTATCAAACCCATAACCAATTTTTCCTACTCCTTAATCAGTTCATGGTTTGATGGGGATCACCTCTACCCATACCTAGGGCAACCACCTCCTATTTTTTTCATCATCACTTATCAATACAAGCTACTCCACAAAAAGGGGCAAATGTAGACACCTAAATTTGGGTCATAACACTTTAGGCCCCCTTTGACTAACATACCACTTACCATGACCCCTCCACACATTATTATTAATTTAAGTACCCATATTAAGTTAATAATTCCCTCACCTATCCACCTCACCATGGACCCATTCCAAGCCTATTTATTAACCTAGACTAAGTCACCACTCCCCTTAACTAACTAAGAATCATTCTAACCCTAAAATTCATTACCTATTATCCCTCCTACTAATTTTCCACTCTATTTGGCGCCAACCTAGACTCCTATTCCATAACACATCTTGACCAACACAGAAAATGGAGAGAAAAGGATATTTTGGAAAAATAGGACCTTTTCTCCTTAATCGATGCCAGTTACCAGTGCCAATCAGCTAACCACCATCGGTTCTTTTTAGTAAGGAATTCCAATCCTTTACCTGGGTTCTTCTTCCATCTTGGATTTGGAGTTTTGGAATTTTTATTCTTGAGCATCCAGACGACCTCACAATGAGCCAAAGAGCATTCCAAGAATTCACAACCTCCACCAAACATCAACAGTGTGTTCCAGATCATTGGATCACTCACAGGGAAGTCCAAAGCCTTCTGTTGCTTCTTCACGGGATCGAGACTGGTCTCTCCTTGAACCACAACTATTATTTCTACAACCAACTTCTAATCTGCAAGTAAGTGATTTCTACCTTGTCATTTCTTTTAGTATTTCGGTTGTTAATCATTTATTTGATTTCTTTTACCTTCTACCCTTCTCAAATATCTTCCTTCTAACCTTCACCCAACCACTTTCCCATTTGACCTATGTGTACATCCCAAATTTCTATTTCTTCATCTTCGAGTCTTTAATTTTTTCCTACCACCTTACCTAAGCCTCCCCAACTCTTTGTCCAATCATAGAGAGCTCTAAACCACCCCATTTTAATATTTGCACCCAATTTCCCCTACCGAAATTGGTCACCCAACTGACATCGGCTATTACTACGTATTGTCATTAGTCACCCAACCGATACCGATCTCTGTGACTGTGATTTATCTAAGACCAACGAGCTCTTAACTGACCCAAAAGCTTTCAAAACCTCACCCAATCTCACCTAGACATTCCTAAACACCTCTGCCACACCTACCAACCTTGACAACACCCAACCTTCTCTAGATTTAGGTGTATATTCAATATTTAGCTTAAATATAGTCTATTGTTAGTGTATGAGATACCTAAATTTTATTGTTACAACATGACCTTTCTTTTATCGTCATTTCTTTACATTAAGTTTTTTTTAAACACTGGATTGAAAAAATTTCTAGGAAGTTTAACAATTCTTGGATCTAGCATACGCTAGGAAGTGCACTTTCATATGCTATTTAACTCTATTTTGTGGTATTGTTGTGCTTCTACAGGTAGTCCTTCCTGGCCAAAAAGGAGCTCTTCACGATCAACTTGGTCTTTTTAATGGTGAACAACCTTCTTTGAATTCACATGTATTCTTCCTCACATCACCTTTACCTTATTTGTTTTATATGCAACATTGTTGTGAAATAACAGACGATCTAATTAAATGATGATCACTAGTGATAGAATATACAAGACCATAGGGGACATATTAGAATGAGAGTTGAATGTGATTCCTTATATTATATTTAATAAAATCTAATTTTAGAGTCACTATGATGATATAAAATAGAATAAAAATGTTAAGCACTATAGTTGCAACAATGTAAGCAAATGAGAAAGATAGGGCACTTATTGGATTTTTGTTTATCCCGAAGCAAATATGAATTGGAGCAACTAATGAATAGGCTGGGTAGAGAGTCGTAAATTCTCAATATAAATTATGGAGGTGGTAGACAGAGCTAGACATAGGCACCTAGGCATTAGAGACCACTCCTAGGTGCTCTCAACTATACAAATGCTTAGAATCTACTTTTTCCTATGTCTCTAGGGTTACACACTGGTTTGCCTACTATTCACACTTGGATCACCAATGGTACTTATAACCTGTTTCACACACCCTAATTACTTGCACAAGCTCATAAACACATCAAATTGAAATGAAAAATTTAATATGTGAAATCAGACTGAGCCCAGTGGTCACCTGAAGGTCGAGCTTACATCTGAGTGCTACACTACATTTGATACTCCATGTAGTTCTTTTTGTTTGTGTGTGAAATAGTGTCCTTAGGTTTCTCTTGTGCCAATGATGACTAGACAATGGGCTATAGCTAGCTAGAATGCAAAATGTGTGAGATGGAATTCATCACTTCCCCTTCCTATGCAGTGTATGTAGAATAACCATCCTAAAATGCAATCCCTTTGATAGTATGTAGATATATTTACCCTTAAAAATATTCCACTCTTATAATGGTATGTATGTTGTGTATATACATGGATATCTTGTTTGAATTTCAACACTAGTGACACGACATGCCGAATAGGACCTGGGGATAGGAGTAAGAAAACCGAAAAGGCCAACCACAAATGTAAAAAAATTTGAACAAGAATAAAGAGGAAAAGAGTTCCCTGGGTGGACAGGAACGCCTAAACAATAGTGTCAAGACTTGGCACTAGTTTCCTAGGATGACTAAAAAAAATGTGAGAATACTGACAGACATGGATCCCTGTGACCTTACCAGAACTAGGTACAAAAGTGACATATATGAGAGAGAAAGACACTAGAAACAACTAAAACAAGAAGATGGACTAGGAAGTGTTTCACTACTAAATAATTTTCTTACTTAAGATCTATGTATATAAAAATATACTTGGCGGTATAGTAAAACAATAATATGTGCATGATTTTGTGTCTTTATTTTCCCCCATTTATGCTAATTGAATGAAATTCAAGTAGTGTAAAGGAAGTAGGGAACATACTAGTGAGAATCCTGGAGAATCGTTGTTATAAAATTACATACAGAATATAATAACATATAGCGTGGCAAACCATGGATCAATGTATCAAACCATGTGGCATAAATAGAGATAGCAAACCATTGTAAGGATCACTTGGAGAAATTGATCACTTGATTTGTAGAATTTGGAGATTTAGAATTGTTGCTAATGGAGATTTGAAGGGGTAGGGAATGATCACTTCCCAAACTGATTTTGAAAATTTTTGATCAAGGGAGGATACAAGAATCCTGATGCTAGAGGAAGTGTGTTGGGGAGAGAGGTATAGTTTTACTCTCCATCCATGACTACATCCTCAAAAGCTCCAACTACTGCATACAGATAAATACCAAATTTAGTTCCATGCTTAATAACCCATATAGGATCAATATAGGAAATACAATGACATCTCATTGCCCCCACTCCTACGGGTGTCTCAATTTATATACTGTTAGATGGCTTCCATGTTAGGTCATCTGGAAGTAATTTAAAGTAATTCGTATGTTAGGTCATTTGGGAGAGAAAGTAAAATATGATATGTTATATCGATCAATTAATTTGATTCGAACACTGAACAATTGATTTGAAATTGATTGTATGTGATAGATTGCTCATGGCAAGAGTTTTTCTTTTTGTCCCCAGATAGGTCATTATGGGGAATAAATAGAAAGTACTTGAATAGGTTTATTTGTTCCTTTACTTGACTAGTGTGAAAGAACATTTTTGATAGTGATGTATTGTGATTATCAAATGATCATATAGTGGCCTAAGAGGGATCATAGGGTGATCCTAATTTTATGCGCCCATTTTGGTGAAAGGGGGAGGGTTGAATATAATGAGCACTGAGTTGAAAAGGTGAAATAATGTAATAGAAAATAAGATGTAGTGTATAAGATGTTGGAAGATTGCATGTATGTTGAGTTAAAATTGTTCCACATTAGAATATAACATTGTGGAATGCATAAAGTACAATGGTAGGAGAAATTCTAAATCAAATGGCATACACGGGGAGAAAAATAGAGTAGCAAAGCTCAAAATATGAGCAAAACTATGGTTCGTGTATTAATTGCAAGAATGAGTCCGACTAGTAACAATAGTAAATGAAAAATTGGAAATTTCTATTTATAGTAATATTAAAAGGTGAAGAGTGATTTCATTTGTATCCTGGTTGAGTGAGAATTGGAGCTCTTGGTTTTTGAGGATGTCATAATTTAGGATAGCGAGGTTGACGAGGTTCAAGAGATTAGTGACACATGTGGCTTTGCAGATGACTGATGAGTTGGTGAGTACGATTATTTTTGAAAAATGTGGAGAATTTTGCCTAAATTTTTTGATTTTATAAAATTTGAGATTTTATGTTTTTGTGCATTTCTGACCTGGGTGGGAATGGCCAAGGTGGCCAAGAGCAAGACCATGACTGATAGGAGCTTAGCTAGTGCACCCTTTCCCAAATGAGGTAGATGCAACCATAGAGCCGATACAAGTGGATGATATTGGGTATACCCAAGACTATAGTGAGTGGCGGGCAGCAAACCGATGGGTGTTATTGTTTCCAGTTGTTGTAGATGTGGCAGGTGGACCAATGGTTAGAGGATTAGAGGCATAGAAACCTACCCTTAAGGGAGATGGCCTAGTAGTGGAATTAGCTGAAAAAAAGTATTTGTTTGTTGGTATGTGGTTATTTTTATTGAGTTGTTGTATATTGGTAAACGTGCATGATGACTAACATGGTATTGGATGGTTGCATGATATGTTTATTGGTCATTGATCACTAATTCATAGATCTACATGCTGACATAGAATGTACCTCTAGATGTGCTCGTGGGAGGTGGGATGTTAGAGTGAGTGGATGATATTGCACGAGAGCATGCCCATTTATTTGAGCTAGTGGTGATAGAAACAACCACATGTATTGTACTATTGAATGAGCATGACGTGGCTTGCATAGAGAATTAGTGAGATAGGGAGGGCGTAGGAGGATGAGCCCTAGCTCAGGATGTATTTACAAAGTATGTGCAGTTACAGGGCCAATTTGCATAGTATTCGGTTGAGGTATCCTTACTACGGAGGTAGGTGGAGAGATATAGAGGCCACGACCAACGTCGTAGATTGAGTAGTGAAGCATATAGTTCTAGAGCTTATGTGGTTGTATATATCGATAGTGAGGATGAGATATGATGTATATGCATGTAGTGATGGATGTGGACTTTCCCCCCAACGGTTATATTTTTGAAACTACGACACACACACACACACATGGATAATGGGTATTATTGTCTGGTGTTTGATGCTCAATGATATGTGATGCGATAATTTTTTTTCATATGTTGGTTTTTGTTGTTTGATTTGCATTGCATACATGATTATGTTGAATTGATAAGTAATGCTAGAAAATTAGATTGTAAGTATGAATGAAGATGGATAGTATGTGGTAAATAGTAATAGATGAATGTGATGTGTGTAATACATAAGAATAATGTGAATGTGATGATCGGAAATAATATAAGATTGATTCTTGGATAGTTGCAGCGTGAAAATGATGTATGCAATTACACTTGAGTATGATGAAGAGGGGGGGGGAGAATAGCAGTACCCTTAGCGTATGTGAGGAAAAATGAGGTTTATTTATATAAGACCCCCTGATAATAAAGAATTAACCATAGAAAAAGAGTGTGTTACTAAGAAATGGATTGATAGTGTATGCTAGAAGGATATAGTGTGAAGTGTAGAGCATGAAGAATGAGTGAGGTTCTTATTGTATACGATCCCTCAATAACCATATAATAAAATTAAGAACACGAGTGCATCATCGGGTAAGAGGTGATCATTTAGAAATCACCTACCAAATATGAAGTGGCTAGCGAGGGATGGTGGAAGCATGTGAAGCGGTGAAAACATGAGCGTAAGAGCTAAACTCAATGTCAAATGAAATGGTGCCAATGATGGGAGATGTAGTAGTAGGAAACACGGATGTTGATGGCTTAGGGATCCAATGTGAATTAGTAGCACTGTGAGGTGGGTGATATGGTGCCACTATAGATGAGTTAGGTGGAGGATGTAGATAAAATATCATGTGAATGAATCATAGAGGAAGTGAGAGGCACATGAAGAGGTTGAAGTTTGTAATTGTGAGTAATCATGGGAATGGGAGAAGAAGACATATAAGATGAAGGATCTGTGAGAATGCTAGAAGTAGACGTAGAAGAAATAAGAGGTATACTAGTAGGACTAGGATAATCATGAATAACATCTTAACAAGAAGAAGAAAGAAGAGGAAAAGGAGGAGAGGAACATGGAATATCAACAAAAGTGCTAGGAGTAGAATCCGAAGAAATGATAAGAGGTGAACTAGCAAAAGTGGGAGAATCGTGAATAACATCTTGAGAGGAAGAAGAAAGAGGAGGAAGAGGAGGAGAGGAACATGGAATATCAACAAAAGTGATAGGAGTATAATCAGAAGAAATGATAAGAGGTGAACTAGTAGAAGTGGGAGAATCATCATGAATGCCATTGGAAACAACCTCAGAAGTGGTAAAAAGTGGAGTGGACAATTCACATTCAGCAGTCTTAAGATAAATAACATCCTCACTAACATGTTCATGATAAAAAATGTAACCACATCACTATCATTCACATTTTCACGTGTAAGTAATTCATAATGAGACTCATCATCATATAGAGAAGTAGTAGGATAACCATCATAAGATTTAGTATTCCATTCATTGGATTCATTTTCAGAAATAAAAGAGACAAGAGATATAACTTTACATTCATCTTGAATAGCATTAGAAAAATCATCATGCACATGTACATCTGTAACATTGGAAGTAACATCATTTTTATCTATAATGGCACAATCAAGACCAAACATATAATCGATAAGAGCATAATCATGTGTTGTAATAAGAATAGAAGAAGGTGGATCATCCTCGGTGGCCATAGAAGAAAAAGGAAAGCATGAAGTAAATTTTTAGTCAGGTGAAATGATGCTTACGCTAGAGTTGCAAAAACTAGTGGGAATATTGGGTTTGTTAGCAAGAAGCAATAGTTAAACTTTGTTATCAAATCGAGCATGGCAATAAAGATCATTAATTTTAGCCTTAACAACATCATCAAGGATAGTAGTATTCACACTAACATAATGCATAAATTTCCTAGGAGAGGAGGATCTATTTTTAGCCATGAGGGTTTTGTGGATCCTAAGGCAAGGAGTTCGAAAAAGGACTAGGTTCACCAAATGATTTAATAAAATATGAATATTAAATCTAATTTCATAGTCACTGTTAGAGATATTTTATTGTGTGAACATTAGATATGATGAATATAATATTATCATGGATAATATTATTATAATGTGAATGTAATATTATATACAGTAAAAAGTATTTACTATATGGTAATTAGTAAATTAGTAAGTTAGATAATAAAACAATGAGATATTGTTTTATTATCAATGTTATAATTAATGGTTGAAACCATTCGGGTAGATTGGTTTCATATGCAAAAAAATATTGTTGAGAAGGTTGCAAGTAAAGACAAAGACATTGTTATGAGAGTTGTTACTATGTAGCTCCTATATAATGGAGTGCATAGCTATGGGTGATGTAAGCAGAGTTAATATAAAATAATTAAAGCTAAATCTATGCTCCTAAACTTGTATTCATTTACAGTCACTATGATGATATACAACATAATACAAATTTTAAACACTTTAAAGATGCAACCATTTAAGAAAATGAGAAAGATAGGAAACTTAAATGATTTTCACTTATCCTGAAGTAGATATTAACTGGAGTAACTAATGAACAGGTTGGGAAGAGTGTCAAAAATTATCTATATCAATTATGGAGGTGAAAGACAGAGTTGGACACGAGCGCCTAGGACAGGGAAAGGGTTCCTGGGTTCTAAAGACCACTCCTAGGTGTTGGTGACTATGCAAATGCTCAAAATCTGATTTTTCCTGTGTCACTAGGGTTTCACACTTGTTCATTATTGATCCCCTGATAATTACACTTGGATCACTGATGGTACCTATAACCTATAACACAAACCATACCAACCTGCACAAGCTCACAAACACATCAAATTGGCATGAAAAATATAATATGTGAAGTAAGACTAACCCCGGTGGTAATCTACAGGGTGAGCTTATGTTCGAGCACTGCACTACATTCTAGACTCCATGTAGTTCTTTGTGCTTGTGTGTGAAATAGTTTTCTTAGGTTATCCTTGTGATAATGATGCCAAGATAGAGGGCTAAAGCTAGATAGAATGAAAAATGTGTGAGATGGAATTCAACACTGCCCTTTCCTATGCAGTGTATGTAGAGTAATCAACCCACAATGTAGTCCCTTTGATAGTATTTATATATGCTTGCCTTTTAGAATTTCCTGCCCTTATAATGGTATGTATGTTGTGTATATATTAGGATATCTTATTTGAATTTCGACACTAGTGAAAAAACATGTTGAATAGGACCTTGGGATAGGAGTAAGAAAACCAAAAAGTTTGACCACAAATGTAAAAAAATGTGAATAAGAACAAAAGGGACAGGAGCACTTGTTGGAGTGAGAAAATGACCAAGTGTCAAAATAGGCAGAAATGTGGGTGTGCATGGGAGTAGGAGGAATGCACATAAGGATGAGTAGGGTTGCATGAGGGACTACATAGGAAGACAAACAAGTTGCAAAATTAACCATTTTCCAGGGATAGGCTAAAAATAGACTTGGAGTATTGAACACACAAAGGATACCTTATGGAACCATTATTGGCTATTTTTGGAGAGGAGAAATGCAAAATAAAGATGAAAGTACATGCATGAGTTATCTGTTAAAAGGATTAGAGAAATTTATATAATAATTTATTGTTAGCTCCATTGTAAAAGCACACTATTGTTAACTTGAATCAGGTGCATGTCAGTTGTAGGCGATGGATGGTACTATGTTGCCCGGTTACTTCAATGGGAATAGGATGAAGCCCTACAATAAATAGATCTTATTGGTTTTTGTAATAAGGTAATATTGCCATGTAGATTAGATTTCCATTTCACGAGTTTATTTTTAGTCGTTGCTATTCTTTGTTAATTTGTTTTCCTTGTGTTGTTTTAATAAGTACGCTTGCACATAGGAAGTTGATTACTATCTATCGAGTTCATGCACAGAATACCGCACATACTTTTAGTGTGTGGTGAACCAAGAAGACATGCGTGCAAGAGAGATATCTGGTGAGTGATCGAAGGTAAGTTGAATTAGAGAAAGATATGTGCGTAAGGCTAGGAGAATGGTGTGTTGATTACTGGATGTATGTGCAAGAAGGGGGAAAAAGGGTATCACAAGAAAAGAGGATGGTGATAATAAGGAAGTTGATTAGGATGGAAAAACCACGTATGGAGACTGATCGTATAGTGTAATGTGAGGTAGGAAGTGATATGGTCAACTTCTTGGTATAAGGCATAGAAGATTATGTACCATGGTGTAGGGAAGTGCATGTGAGGAGGTCTATGGCCTGGGAAGTAGTGAACGCACCAAAAGGTTATGACTATAGCACATGGAAGAAAACAAGGGAAAAATTAAAAAAAAGCAGAAAATTATATTTAAAGTTGTTGTACAGGGGTAGGTGGCGAGCATTTAATGTGGTAAAAATTTGAAAATCTATAAAATGACGTCAGGGTAAATTCATTTTTACCTTACCTTGTGAAGAATTTGTGAATTTTCAAGAGAGAATTTGTGCGAACCCTTGTGAATTCAAGTGAAAAGTTGGAAAATTGTTTAACGAGATCACATTAAGGAAATGAATGAGTGAAATGAGCTCCTTTGGAAGAAATTTACAACTTGGGATGACGTAGGAACTTATTTACAGGAGTGGTGTGTTTTCTAGTTAGGGTTCCCAGGGTTAGGGAAAAAATAGGAGGAAAGTGAACCAAACGTAATGAGTTTGTTTTTGCATGAACAAATTAAAGCACGAAGTTTAGGGAACCTAAAGAACGACAACTTATTACTTTATATTTTGAATTTGTGCACAGAAATGGCACCTAGGAAAGAAAAAACCCCATCACCAAAGGGGAAAGGAAAGGGAAAGGGAAAGGAAAAGCCTGTGATAGAAGATATTAAAGAAGAATAGTGCTCAGAGATGCAGTACCCTAATGGAGTGTTGATGGGAAAGGATTGGGTTTCCCATGTGCGTAAAATGATGGTCAATGGCTACAACCATCGTAATGAATCGAACAAGCATGAGATAGAGAGGGAGCTTGTCTAGAAGTTGGGGGAAAGGACTGCAGATGATAGGCCCATATATGACAATGAGGGACATCACATTCTTCAAAATGTGGGAGTTCTACAGATATATGAACTCCCCTATTTTGGGAAGCCTAAGAGGTTGTATCAATGGCTCATGTCGCGTGTCCATGAAGATTTATTTTACTTTTCCGGGAGGAGGATACACCTGACCAAACCATTGATCAACAAGTCTAATCGCCTTCGAAGCACAAGGACAAAAATCCCTTTAGATTTGGATGATGATGCTGAAGTAAAGAAGACCTCCAAGGAATTAAACTATCAACAAGGAGAGCATGCAATAGATATTGTGAAGCTTGATGATCCTATTATTAGGATGGCCACGTGGTTACTCACCAAGTTGAATGGACATGAATGATGAGGGAAAGTCAACAACTGATGGCTCCATGTCCCAAAGAAGATTTTTGAAGGCAAAGAGTACAACCTTACCGAATTTATAGCAGAAGAGATAATTAAAGAAGAGTGCGCGGGGGATAAAATTACCTTTGGGAATATCCTCCTTATTGTATTTTTTTGAAATTGGGGTGTTGGATGGGCCTAATGATTAAATATGGAATTTTCCCAAGGAAAACACATCCCATGTGGAAATATTTGCTGATTACACCCACGAAACCATCACGAATGCATAAAATTCTAGAGGAGAAAAATGGTACAAGAGGATGTGCGATGCATTCAGGGAAGAATGGAAAATTCCCATTGAATTACTTGTGAAATTGGAGGGACAGGTTGAGTTTTCTGTTTATCAGCATTTTTGCATTGGCTGCTTTAATCTAAAGGATGGGACCAAAAGTCCTTGGTGTAAGATTCCATTTACCTTCACATCACGTTATGTATAGACTGCTATGAAAAAATTCACAGAAGCACATAAACTATGGATTGATGTGGAAAAGGTAGACTTTGATCACTTGTAGACACCTAAATTCTGCTTTTGCAATCTTATTGCCAAACACATACAAATCACTCTCATTCTTACCTAATTCTTTATAATTAGTGGTTTTTTCTAATTAACTAACGTTCCTTGCCAAATTAGCCAATTAACACCATGTTGTTGATTGCGTAACCCCTTTCACATTCAAGATGCCACTTTGCGACGAATCGTAAGTCAAAATCCTCTTCAAAATAAACAATTAGTGATTATAAGCTAATTAAGCCTATTTTCCCCTTGATTTAGTCAATATACCCTAATATTGAATCAAAATCCTCTTCCAACCACTCAAAATCACCCCTTTCATATCTGCAACATCTCAGCAAGCTTTAAAATCTTATCCTGGCCTTCTAGTTGACCCTAAGCAGTCGATTAAGGATCCATACCTCTTAATCACTTGGTAATTCACTAATTGTTATTAGCAAGGAGTATTCATGATTATCAATTCTAATCTAATGTGGGGATTTTAGTCCCACATGCACCAAAATACAAGTTTCTCCCAAAAATAAAAATAGAAAAAGAGTGCACCTCATTCCTTTATACTTTACACCATGCTTTGATTTGCATCTCATATAATAAATATATTTTATAGCCAAGCTCAATCCTTGCCTAAAGCCTTCAATGGGGTTAGTAGATGGATATTCAAAATGACCAAGTAGTCATTTGGAGAGGCCATTTCACCTTGTTTGGAGTAAAAACCTTACCAATTTAATTGCCATCTTAGGTCTATTTAGTCCCATGTTAGGTAATTCAAACATATTAGTAGGCATGTTTTGTTAGATTTTGCATTGTTTTCATACTAGTTGCACATTCTTTTAAGATTCTATCTTAATGCTACATTCCTAGACTTAGAACATTGTCTAGATGGATGGAAATGGTGTTAGATTTCCTTGTTTAGTCATGAATTTTTTTTTGTAGAGTTTAGGGTGCTTTTAACACCATACGTTGCGCAAAACACTTGTCTACCCTAAGAAGAGCACGCATGAAGAAACATTGATATTCGATGATATCAATATGTCAAAATCTATGAATTTGGCGATTTCTACTGTGGAGGATGCAAAGATTTATATCTATCTAAAGATTATAATTGTCGATGGAAAGTATGTGGAGGATGACTTGACCATCCTAGAAGAACCTACAAGGAAGAATACTGCGATGCAGAAACGAGTGTGAAAGGACACTCCTCCTGCCAGTGAGGAGGAAGAGGGAAGTCAAGATGAACCCCTAGTCTAGAGCTCAAATATAAAGAAGAAATGTGCGTGTAAGGAGTCAGAACTAGGTAAGATCTCTAAGAAACCAACGAAGAAGAAGTCTGTGGAAAGGAAGAAGCATAGTGACAAGGAACAAGTCGAAGAAAACCTCACACAATATGATGCATTGGTAGTGGAGGTTAAAGAGGTTGCACAAGTAACATAATTTGTGTATGATCACTGCAAGGACTTTGATCATGTTGCGGGATTACTTGTTGTGTGGGATGAAGCAAACTTAAAAGAGTTCCAGGACGAAAGAAAATTAATAGGAAAGCAAGGGAAAAGATATTGGCCAAGGTAGAGTAGAAGAGGGAATTAATAAATATGTTAAAAAAATCACTCAAGGCTAGGCTAAAGGAAATCTTCCCACATATTAAATGCATGATGGATGCGTTGAATGATGCATAAAATCAATTGGAGACTTTAATTAAACAACTGAAGGGGAAGATAAACGATTTAACTGTTGTAAAGGTCCCTGAAATTATTGCTAATGTGCCAGTGTAGGCAAGTAAAGAGCTAGAGGGGTGGAGGAAGCTAAAGAAATTATTGATTAAGGAGTTACATGTTGTTCTCCCACCCAAGGAAACTTGATTATTTTGTTTGTGGGAACAAGGCTTATTCTTTATCTTGTAATTATATAGTATTCTATGATTATTTTGTGCTAAAATTTTTCGTTTTGCTGAGGACAAACAACATACGTAGTGTGGGGTAATGTTGGAGTGAGAAAATGACCAAGTATCAGAAAAAACAGGATCATGTGCACACACACGGGAGTAGGAGGAGCGCACGTAAGGTTGAGTAGGGTTGTGCACAAGACTACGTAGGAAGATAAACAGGTTGAGGACTTAGACATTTTCTAAGGACATACTACAAATAGACTTGGAGTATTGAACATGCAAAAGATACTTAGAGAACCGATATTGGATATTTTTGGAAAGGATACATGCAAACTAAAGATGAAATTACATGTATGAGTTAGCTATTAATAGGATCAGAGAAAATTCTATTTATCAAATAATCTATTGTTAGCTCCATTGTAAAAGCATGCAATTGTTAGCACATGGCTATATTGAGCACACATGTTATTAGGAAGTGCATGGGCAATGAAGGGAAATTCCCCACCCATATAAATACTTTTTATAATTCATTGTATTAAAGACCTGTGATGTAGTAGTGTTATGTTATCTGTTATACTGGTGCACATGGCTCTTTGGACACATGTTTTGGATGTTATGTGGATAACTATGGTTGGATTATGGTCATTAATGTGTTTGAATATGGAGACGTGTTCTTTCAATTGATATTAACTGTTATCTGATCTATATGTTTCCTTATTACATGTGTTTCTAATTGGTTGTATGCTATAAATTAGTATGATTGAATGAATACTTAGTTAAATATCATTGTGGCTATGCATGATAACAATTTGAAATACAAGCACAAAGGAGGGACATGGTAGCTAAGCGCTTCGTGTGATAATTTAGATATGTATGAATTAGGTGTTAGTGCACATAACATTTAGTGAGAAAATTAAAGACTACAACGCCTGGGTGTTAGTATCTAGACTGGGTGCTGGTGTCCTGGGATAACTGACAACAAATGTGAGAAGACTGATAGACATGGATCCTTGTAACCTGACTAGAACTATGTACAAAAGTGACATATGCGAGAGAGAAAGACAATAGAAACAACAAAAACAAGTAGTTGGACTAGGAAGTGTGTCACTAGTGAATACTTTTTCTTACTTAAGATCCTTGAATATAACAACATACTTGGCGGGTATAGTAAAAGAGTACTATGTGTGTGACTTTATGTCTACATTATTTTATAACTATAATTGTAAAACTGAGAAGAATTGAAATGTAAATCTCAAATTTCAATTGAGTCATTTTACACTTTTGTAAATTATTTTGAAACAGTTGACAATTTATTAATATATATTGTTTTCATAGTATCTCTAGTGTTTTGTTTTCATAATAATGTAAAGTAGAATATCAGAGTTCTATTCAGAATTATTGTTTTCATATCTTGTATTGCATAAAATTATATGAAATAAGGATACTGAATTATCTATCTAAAAACATACCTACATAACTGTAACAATTTCATATGATTATTTTATATAGGAAAAATATTTATAATACATACCTATTAGCTCTTAACAAGTTAAAAGCCTAAACTTAGGCAGTTGAAAACAATCCTTGAGAAAACCCTTTTACTTTAGAGACATTTGTATCTAATGTGTCAGTAGAGCACCCACTTCCTGGGTCAGTATTAAGACCATATTTATTACTCACTGCATTATTGAATTGTCTTCTTTTAGTAAGTGAATTCCAAATGGCAAGTGCCCTTTCATAAGGAAATGCATCCAGGGGATAATGTGAAACATACAATCTCAAATATGTCTCCATATTTTTTATCCAATATTTTTCAAAGTATCGATTTAATAAAATTTAATGCACTAAAGACCCGTTAATCTTCCACTGATCCCAAAATCATCATTTGGAAAAGTTCATATAATAAAAGATATTCACTAATATTTTCTTACAAGACATTATTGGGATACATTTTTTTCCATAGCTCAATTCTCTATTGGTTCATTTAGATACAAATATTGATCAATCATTATAAGTCTAAATTGTGTTGAATGAGATTTCAATACATATTTTTTACAAAATTCCTTTAATTGCAACTCCATTTATTTGTATGGACTTGCTGTAATGATTAATTATATCATTCATATATTTGAGAAATAGATTACTTACTAATTCTTGACTATGCCCATCAACAATGTTACAAAATATGGGATTCACTACTCCCATGGCCTAAAGCGGGTTATATGTTGTTCATTGAATCACAATCATTTAATTATCAAACTAGGGGACGTAAAATTCAAACATTGATAGTGTTGTATACACAGTTACAATAGATCTAGGAGGTTGGAAAATAAATAACTGTCACAAAAATGCTTGAAAGGTAAACAAAACTGATAACTAGAAATGAATGGTTTCCTAAATGCTATTACTAATAAAAATCTATAAATTCAAAATGTAGATACATAAAGTAAAATGGTTCCTAGGTAAACTTACATGTAATGAAACACGACAACAAGAGAGGGCTTTAGCAGACTGTAAATCGGCCCTGACTTGGGTGTTAATCCCTCCTAAATTCTGAAACTAGATACTAATAAACATAACTTATATATTTATTAAATTTGTATGAACACTACATCAAGGAATAAAACAATATCCTCTATGAATTTCTCAAATAATCAATGTATGAACGAACCCCTGTTACCAGTACTAACCCTTACTTTATACTTCTCATCTTACAACATGATGTTAGAAGAAGAAGAGTTCAACATGGAATTTCAACAAATCAAGTGAAAGATATTCGATAGAACAAGTGGAAGATATTAAACAAAACAAGATATTCAACACATGATACAAAATTCATTACAGGTGTTCAGATACTCATAGAACTAATACTTAGATTTAGTCAATATCCTCCATTATATTCAATGCATTAAGTTATAGAATCTTCATTACAACATCAAAAGTATGCGCATAGCAACATAACACTGTATGTCTCGATCTCATCACCTCTCTGTCACGATATCCTCTATATATTCTTATTATTATGTTTGTTACACAATACACTACATATATATAAGGGGTGGGGACTTTCCCTTCACCGCTTATCCTTTCCAATAATAAGTCGCATGCTATTCTTAACCCCACGCCTTTGCAAAACTATCCACACATGCAGGTGCGCCAACAATAGATTACTACTAGCTAACTGATAGTAGCAGATATATTTTTGGCCTGTGTCCATGCAAAGTGCTTCGTATCCAATCCTCTAAAAATAGCCAATGTGTGGAGTGCACGTATCTTTCTAGTTTGTGTGTTCTACACGCCATCCCTAAAAATAGACCTTTATGAGTGAAAATGGCTAAGTATCAAAAAATGAAATTCTGTTCCGCGTGCCTGTTCTCTCTAAATCCATTCGCGCCTTTGCATTATGACTTGCTTTCCCATGTGGAATTCTTGTGTGCTTTCTCTGGTCCAAGTATTCTTTTGATCAACAAATAGTTTGTAATAAATGATCATATACAAAGGTTTGAGTTATCTCCCAGTTCTACATGTTCCAATTATAACTGCTTCTTCAGTGGAACATACATACTTGAGCATCGTTCATCACGCCTTCCAAAATAAATTCATAACGTGGGATATTTCCTATAGATTATTTCCTTTAGTTGTGGGACGGGTTGTTGTGGACAAGTTCTTTGGTTGCGGACGAGTTGTTGTGGATGGTTTCCGTTGCTGCATATGGAAAAATGCTTATAACCAAGAATGACATCACACATATCATCATTTAAATAAATTATTGGGATAATAAGAATAAATACACACAAAATATCAACAGAATAAAGATAACTAGATATAACTATATTAATCAATAATTATGCCATGAGTTCAAGGTTGTAATTGGTAATGTTCAACAATGTACTTGGAAAATACATGGATACAACTATAATGGCTTGATCAAAATATAAACAATGAGTTGTTTATAAAGTTAATTAACATAACTCATCACACCCCCCAACTTAATCTCTTGAATGTCCTCATTTAAGGACTTCATATCTTTGTTGCTGAAAACTACATTAACACTTAAAATCAATTGGGGTATTTTTTCCTTCTTCCTTAGACAATAAATAGCCACCATTCCTCATGAACATGCTTTAAAATTTGCTTTGTATCCTCTCACTGAGAAGTAGGTCACATGTCCATGGTGGTATCGGAAAATGAAAGATTGGTGGGTGGTAGCCTATAGGAAACCAGTTCTCTGCAAATTCATTAGCTATCTCAATGTATGTATTTACTCTTTTCAAAGTTGGCATTATGTTGGGATAAAAGTGCATATATTTCCTCTATAGTTCTGGGGATAACTGATTCCATCTCATTTTGCATGCTTGTACAACCCGAATCCCATGTTCCCTTATCATTGCCCTTACTTTTGTGTGGGAAGTTGTCCTAATTTACAACACTCTCTTCTTGATCACATTATTCTTTATATAATTTTCATAGTTACTTTGCAACCTCTTCCGATTTTGTGGCCTCGGCCCTGACAAAGAGTGGTTGGGGTTTTCTCCAAATGTCTATACTCTTCCATCTTCATGGCTCTATCTAATTCATTTGAAAAATAAGAGCATAGTTCCTTAACTAGTACATACCCAATGTATAGTATTGGGATACAATCTCTGTCATAATGTAGGGCATAAATTGTGGAAATAAAGCTCAATAACAAGTTCTGGAGGTCATGGGTATTATTTTAGTATAATGTAAAATGATCTCCTAGCTGAGCTAATATCATACATCATGTCATAATTAATGCAAGTAAGTTTATGTTGCAACATATTTTATTTCACGGAGATTGCATAAACACTTGATGGGGGCCTGCATTTGAATATTTCATGTACTACTTGAATTATTTCTCATTGTTTATTCTTCTGTCTCTTAATCTCTCTATCCTTTTCCTATAGTCCTTTCTTATGCTTAAAGATGAGGGCTTCTTTATCTCTTTCCCATGTTCCTTTGAGCTTGTTAACATAGGTTTCCAATTGCAACATCAAATAGTCAATATCTGGTCCCATATTTTGTGTTGCCATCTCATTAAAACCATGGGTTTAGTAGATTCCTTGATAATTTCATGAATAAAAATCTGGGTTTGCAATGGTGTTACATTTACATGTTGCACACTATCAATTGGTGCTTGCTCAAAAACTTTCTCATTTACCTGGGCAACAACTACAAGAATTTTCTCTTGTTCAATTTATTATTCTTGTTGCTCCATGACTTGCTCAACAACCATAGGAATTTTTTTATTGTTCACTTCCTCTTCCAACTTCGTCTTCTTCCTGTATCTCTTCATGACCTTCCAATTCATGAACTGCCTCATTCTTTTCTATCTCTTCTTGCTCATCTATGATTTTATCAGGGTATTCATATCCATGAACTATGACATCAATATCTCCATGCTCTACCTCAAATTATTGGGGCTCAAGGCTCCCCTATGTAGCTTCTAAATAATTTTCTAGTGAGATGGGATGTGAATGTATTGGGCTGGAGGTAATTGATATTTGTTTCTAAGCCTATGGGAACACCAAGGTTGTGTAGGAGTAGAATGAGAGGATTTACATTTGGATTTTGAAGTGGAGGTTTCAGGAGAGGAGAATTCTAAAAGGTTTTCAAGTATGAAAATTCTCTCCTATGAGATAAGTACAAGGTGTTCCTCAGTAGGAGGTAGTGTTGGAACATAATGGTTAAGAGGGCTGGCCACCCCTTAATTAACTATGAGTCCAACATTTTACTATAGGTTAAATATGTAATAATAAGAAATATTTATATTTCTATTATTAAATATTCAAACTTAGGGTTATACTTTAGGTTAAATATTTAATAATAAGAAATAGTTATATTTCTATTATTAAATATTTTAAACCTTGGTATATGTGTCAACCATTTAGGTTGAAAAGATGGGTCGGGAGACATATCCAATCACCTCATATAAAAAAGTCTTCGGGTCCTCATTTCACATATTGGAAAATATATATCAAAGGTGTTTTTAACCTTTGTGATTAGGGTTTCTAAAGGGAGAGGTAATTTATTGGATGTAAAAGGGTTCTCTATAATAAATTGTTACTTTTCACATTGGTTTTTTTACCTTCGGGTTTTCCACTATAAATCCTGTGTCATTTGTTATTTACTTTCTGGAAGTATTTTTTTATTTGTTATGCAATATAATGTGTTGTATTTAATTTGTTTAATTTTGTACATATTTTTTCAACCAACCTAGAAGGGTATTTAAAAATTATCGGTCCCCCTTCTCCCCATTTTTTTGCAATCTAATTTTTTAAAAATGTTTTGTGAGGAATTAATGTGAGTGTGCACAGGTGAAAGGGTTTACATGCATGTGAAAAATCACATATAGGTAGGGGGTAAATTAACATATGGAATATTTTATTTCTCTAAAGTTTTAAATGTGTGCAGGGGTAAATGCTTTCAAAGGTAAAATTCAAGAGTAAATGAAGAGGAGAAGACAAGTTTCATGAAAATAGGGATTTCAAATTATTTCATTGGCCAAGTGAAATTACTTATCCCCTCTGTAAATCTCAAGGTTAATTTATACTCTCATGTGATTGGAAATATCTCCTTACACCTAGTAAAAAAATTCTCTTACTATTTTTACCTTATTTTTTTCAAAATAATATGCCTCGTGTCCTTTGGACCCCCTCTAATAGGGCTTGATTTAAAAATATATAAGTTTATAGTTTTTATAACTATATTCTTTAAATAAAAATTTACTATAGAATAAAGATCATTATAGTTTATATTATATAAACTATTCTCAAAAAAATTATATAGTTGTTTATATCTTATTATAAGTTATAAACAGAATCTATCTAAAACTGTACAGAAGAAGAAATTATGAAATTTCATATTCTAGAAATACATAGGTAATTTTGCCTGTGTTAAATTTGATGGTCAAATGACTGTCACAGAAGACCAAAAATAAGGCAGAATGACGGTCATTTAGACGTCAAATTTAAGTTGGTCATATCGACGAAATTTTCACTATGTTAAAATTGATGGTCAAATGACTGTCACAGTAGACCAAAAATAAAATAGAATGACGGTCATTTAGACGTCAAATTTAAGCTTGCCAGATCTTTATCTTCATTAACAATTTTCTAAAATTTGAAGTTGTGCATTTTAAGGGGTTTCATCTTCACTTCTATATGGTTGAATTTTTTTTATGATAGGTTTGGGGTATAATGGTAGAGCCCTTTGTAATGCGGGTTATTATTTGATTATGGAAAGTTAATTAGTATGCATTTTAATGACAAAATTAGTTATGGTCAAATAGTTTATTTAGATATGGTTCTATTAATATTTTTATGATCAGATTTTAAAAAATTAGTTATTTCTTTTTAAAAAAATATATAATACTTGATTTTCTAATGAATAATACAAGTTTTTTTTAATCATGAAATATGGTATTGTCTTTTTTTCGATTAATATGTTTCTAACTCAGTGGTGCATTATATCATAATGGGGTATGTGTTTAAGAAAACTTGAAAACAATGGTGTCCAGTTTCTTTTACGTCGATAAATCCCAGATCCTAAATGGAACAAATTACAATATTTGGAAGATCAGGGTCAAATAAAAACTTATGGCGAGGAAAATCAGGATGATTTTTTCAAGAATTGAGCTTGAGCTCACCGTTCATCAAGTGAATGTGGAAAATATTAATGCATTCTCACAACATACACAAGAGGCTCTTTCCATGATCATGCGCAATGTGAACGATGATTATTTTCTACACATTGGTAATATCAAACATTCTAAAGAGGTATGGATATAATTAGAATCCATGCATGAAGGTAAGTGCTTATCTAAAATTATTAAACTTGTTTTAGAATTACTTATGACTCCTATGAAAGGAGATGAAAAAGTAGTTAATTTCTTAGCCAAAATAAAAAATATCAAAGCACAATTAGATGGATACAATTGTGACTAAATTGGTGAAAAATTAATCCACTTTATTGTTCAGTTGAATATACATGAAATATTTAGGAATTTTATTTCTATCCTTAACTCTAAATATCAGAATGAGGATGAATTACTTGATTTAAATACTTTGAGTTCTCTTATGATACATGAAGAGCAAGTGATGATGAACTTCCTCTCTAAGGAGAATGCCTCTCAGGTACTTCTTGCTCAGAATTCAAAGTTCAAACCATGCAAGCCCTTCTCTGATCAAAATTTTAGATCTAAATATTCATTTGTTGATAAGAAAATTTTTACTTCTGAACATTTGTGTGTAAGATTTAATGGTAAATGTCATAAATGTGGAAAATTTGGGCATAAAAAGGAAGATTGTGAATCTAAGAAACATGTCTATAAAAATTAGAAACAAACTCTCATCTAAATATAATTTAAGGAAAAAGGATAGTTCTTAAACTATTGCATTATATGCTACTTTATACTCTTCCTCTAATTCTGAATGGATTCTAGATTCAGGAGCTTCAAATCATATGACTGGTATTTCCAATTCTTTATTTGATGTTACAAAAATCAATGAACATGTGTATCTTGGTGATAACTCATCTTTAGAAGCAATAGAGAAAGGAAAATTAAAATTTGCAAATGGTATTTTGAAAAATGTTTTATTTGTTCCTAAGATTAAAAAGAATCTTTTTTCATGTTCACAATTAACTCATGATGGTTTGTCTATTCAAAATTTGAAGGATACTTGGTACATCAAAGATAGTAATGATAATATAATTGCTGAAGGAATTCAAAGAAATGGTCTGTATATTTTTGATGATTTTTCTTCTACGTCTTGTTTTGTATCTCAAAGTTTGAATAATTCAAAACCATGGCATGAAAGGTTAGGACATGTCAATTATCAAAACTTGTATGAAATGTCTAGATATAATCTAGTTAAAGGTTTTCTTGTTTTGTCTTCATCTCACGATGCTTGTGAAGGGTGTTTACACTCGAAACAAAGTGTTAAACACTTTCACTTACATCTTGAGAAAAGTTATTCTTCACCACTAGAACTCATCCATAGTGATGTTAGAGGACCTCTTGAAGTAACTTCGTTAAATGGTTCTTTGTATATTGTGACATTTATTGATTATTTCACCAGGATGATTTGGACATATTTTCTTAAAAATAAATCTAATGTATTTGGAAAATTTAAAGAATTTAAAGCTTTTGTTGAAAATTCATCAAATTATAAAATTAAGAGGCTTAGAACAGATAATGGGGGTGAATATGTTAGAAAGGCATTTGAAATTTTTTGTATTGATTGCGGTATTAAGAGAGAATTAACTTCTCCCCATTCTCCCCAGTCTAATGGTGTTTCAGAATGGAAAATAGGACTATTATAGATATGGCTCGCACTATGCTTCATTATGTCGGTCTTCCCAAATTTTTGTGGGCAGAAGTAATGAACACAACAGTGTACATTCTAAATAGAGTCCCTACCAAAGATATTCACCTTTTGACCCCCTTAGAGAAATGGTCAAATCAAAAACTTGATGTATCACATTTAAAAGTCTTTGGTAGTCTTGCCTCCTTATATATCCCTAAAAATAAAAGAAAGAAACTTGATATGAATTATTGTTCTTGTATTTTAATTGGATATGGTATTAACATTGCAGGTTTAAGGATTTACAACCCAATAAATAGGGAAGTAATTGAAAATCGCAATGTTATTGTTTTAGAAAAATGTTTCTGTTCATCTTCAAACAATAATGATATTCTTAATTCTATCAATATTCATAATAATGGTTCTGGTTTTGATAATGAAAATATGGTAAAAGATCATGATGATTTTTCTTATGTTAATGCTATGGATGTTTCTAAATCTCATATCTCCCTAGATAAGAAACAAAAATGGGCTCAAAATGTGTTGGAAAGTTCTAATCCTATTGACCTTCGGAAAATGACCAGAAGCCATCATACGTACCATGCACTAATGACCTTGTATGAACCTAAGCCACAAAGTTTTTAAGAAGCTTCTCAGGATGAGAAGTGGATCAATGCAATGCAGGCTGAATATAATTCCCTAGTTCAAAAGTAAACATGAGAGTTGGCTCCACCTCCTGAGAAAAGAAGCGTTATAATGTCTAGATGGTTATACAAAGTAAAATATAATGCTGATGGTAGTATTGACAAATATAAAGCTAGACTTGTTGCTAGAGGTTTCACTCAGAAACCTGGGATAGATTATGTTGAGACCTTTGCCCCTGTAGCTAAAATGAGCACTATTAGGACCTTGTTTTGTATTGTTTCTCAGTTTGGGTGGGAAATCCACCAAATGGATGTGAAAAATACTTTTTTTAAATGGTGATTTAAAAAAAGAACTTTACAGGTCTCAACCTAAATGTTTTGAAGAAACTAGAAAATAAAACTATGTAAGTTGAAAAATATTTGTATGGTTGAAAGCAAGCTCCTAGAGCTTGGTTTGTGAAAATTAACTCTTTCTTTAAAAAATTAGGTTTTGTAAATTGTTCTTATGATAATGATCTATTCATTAATCAAGAAGGTTCTCACATTATCATTTTATGTCTATATGTGGATGATCTACTTATGACTAGTGATATTTCTTCTTTAATTCATAGGATTATAGAAAAATTGAAACAATACTTTGAAATGACTGATTTAGGTCTCTTACATCATTTTCTTGGCATGGTTGTATTTCAAGATAAGAATTCTATTGTTGTTTCTCAAGCACAATATGCAACCAATGTATTAAATTTTTTTAATATGATTGATTGTAAACCAATTTGTATACCTATGTAAGTTGTAATAAAACTTGATCCTAAACATGCATGCGAAAAATTTGATTCTACTTTATATAGGCAGTTAGTTAGTAGTTTTATTTATCTAACTATAACTAGACAAGATATTTCCTATGCAGTAAGAATTGCTTCTAGGTTTATGAAGGAACCTTATAGAGATCATTGGATTCTTGTAAAAATAATTCTTACATATATTAAAGGTACAATCAATTATGGGTTGCATTATACTAAGGATGAAAATACTAACTTATATGGATTTTATGATTCTGATCATGTTGGTGATGTATTAGATAAAAAATATACTTCTGGTTATGTGTTTAAATTTGGTGGAGGTGCCATTACTTGGTGCAGTAAAAAGTAGCTAATTGGTTCTATCTCTTCAACTAAAGCTAAGTATAGAAGTGCAATGGAAGCTGCAAAAGAGGCACTATGGCTAAACAGGTTGTTCACCGAGATAAAGATGAAGGATTAAGGTAGTATTCTTTTGTTCTGCGATAACTAGAGCACCATAGATCTTGAACATAATCTAGTACAACATCATAGGATGAAGCACATTGAGATAAATATACACTTCATCCTTGAGAAGGTGCTAAGTGGTGAGATAGATCTCAAGTTTGTGCCAACTTAAGAGTAGGTTATTGACATCTTCACAAAGCCCCTGAGTACTGCAATTTTTTGTTACTTTCGTGAAAAACTTGGATTGTTAGAGTTTCCATTAGGGGGAGTGTGCATGACAATGTCACCTCCTAATGGAACTTGGTATTTGTAAAATGAAAAATGCATTGTAATAAATACCTTCAGAAAAAGAAAGTGTCAAAATACCTTCGGGCATGTGTATACCTCCTTGGATTCTTTTTTAGAAAGAAGTGTAGAAAGACCTCAAAGACAGTCTTCAGTAAACTCTTTATTGATATTAAGTTTACTGATAAACATCCAGTGTAAGCATATTGTTAAGGAGGACCTTGGTTATAAAAGACTCCTATATGTTTGGTTTCAAGTAACCTTTTACGAGAACTTGTGAGAACATGTAAAACTCACAAATCATACTTAGCCACTGATCATGAAATGAGATTTGGGATTCCAAATCCTTTTGTACCAAAAGATAACTTGAGTATGATGAAGGTGTTATAGTTTCTTCAACCTATATGCTATCCTAAAACCTTTATGGTTTAAGAATTGTAAATCCTATAGTGTACCATGGGAAGGTAATCTATTGGCATATGTTATCCCACTTAACATTAAGGGGGAGTAGTTGGAACATAATGGTTAAGTGGGCTAGCCACCCCTTAATTAAATATGAGTCCAACACTATACTATAGGTTAAATATTTAATAATAAGAAAAGACTATATTTCTATTATTAAATATTCAAACCTAGGAATATACTTTAAGTTAAATATTTAATAATAAGAAATATTTAGATTTCTATTATTAAATATTTTAAGCCTTGGTATATGTGTCAACCATTTAGGTTGAAAATGTGGGTAGGGAGACATGCCCGATCACCTCATATAAAAAGGATTTCGGGTCCTCATTTGACATATTGGAAAATATATATCAAAGGTTTTTTAACCCTTATGATTAGGGTTTCTAAAGGAGGATGTAATTTACTGGATGTAAAAGGGTTCTCTACAATAAAGGTTACTTTTCACAGTGGGTTTTTTACCTTTGAGGTTTCCACTATAAATCATGTGTCATTTGTTATTTACTTTATGTAAGTATTTCTTTATTTGTTATGTAATATAATGTGATGTTTATTGATATAATATTGCATAGTTTATTAATGTTGTATAATTTAATTGATTAAATCCATAGTTAATAGAATCCTCAAATTCTATCAGGTAGACCTTCAGAAATTAGGGGGTTCTTAAGGTTAGGAGGTGGATGTTGTAGCCTCTATTACATGTGTAGAATATATTTTATTGTTGTGCCTTCTATTTCTCTTGTGTCCCATCAATGTCTTAAGACTATTTACCCTTATAGAGTCTTCCCATGGTATTTCTGGATGATCCCTTTGCAAGGTATGTTTAACCACTAGGGTTATAAGACAATGATGTGATAATGTTGCCCTACCCCTCTATACTTCATGACTCATTTTCTTCGACATTTCATGGAAGAAGTTTGGTACATTCACTTGATGGTTGTTCTTTAGATGATTCAACAACTTAAAATGTATTGTATTCAATCTATAATACCTGCCTTCACAAGTAAAGTACTGAATAACAAATGTGGTAGCTTATGCCCACAAGGGTTTAAGAGAAGTTCTAAATTCACCTTATCTATCTAAAATGATCTCGTAATCATCATCTGTGAACTCTCTCCTTGTTACTTCTGGATTGGCCTTTTCTGGTAACAATTCTCCTTATGCTGGTAGACTAGTAACTTTAGCAATAATTTCATCACTGAGCCTGATTGCTAAGCCTTTCACCCTTGCCTTTCCATTGTGGAGTGTGTTGGAAAATTCTATGACAACTGCCTCATCAAAACCTTGAAGCTTATTAATATAATCCATCCAACCATGGTTATAAAAATATTACACAATCTGAGGGTGCCTCGAAAGTGACAAATGCACAGTGGGATATCTCCTTAATAATTCACCTCTCATGGTAGACACACAACTTCCTCTAGCTTCAATACACAAAAATATAATTCTTTTTTGAAAGCACTTTATATAATTAAGTTGCATTGTCAAATTTTCATATTTTTGAAACTTTTGTTACCTAGAGGAAAAGTGGCAAGGTTACAGGTAATTAGTCATTAATAGATGTGACAATGTGGAGCATATGAATCAAGGTGATGTGACACATAGCTTATGCAGAGGGGGTAAAGCAGACACATCATTTCTTGAAAGGTGGTGGTATTTAAATATTACATGTGCATGTTGACTCAGAATACCTGCTAATTAAATATAATTAAACTAATTATACTATATCGAAGTGATAGGATGAGTGTAATTATCTTGTTGTTTGCGTGTAAAGATGGTTGTGCATGCTTATTTAACTTGAGTCTTGGCTGCATGAAAGCTTCCAAAATGTTGTGGATGTGTGTTAAAATTATGTTGGTTTCTCCTCACTATAAATGGATAATTCCTGGAGAGGGAACTCCAGTTGGTTGGGGATACCAATCATTTCTTGTCCATCACCCACACATGCATGCATACATGTTATATGTTATGCTTCATGAGTTCTACTAAATGTAAAAGACAAAGCAGAGGCTTGTTTCATGTGGATTCAAGTAGAACTCATAGTCATTGCACTATCTCCTTGTGATGGATATCATTCCATCATGCATCCTCCTGACATAAAACCCTACAATTTTTTCATTTATAAAATAAATGTTAGAAAAGCTACTATGATCACCCAGAAGGCATATCAAAACACTTTTATTTGACTTTGGAATATCCAATAAGTCGAATACACCAAGGCCACTGAAATATCTTCAATCCTCTAAAATATCAAAAGGTTAGCCAATAGGCCCAACCTCTGGGGTTAATTATGATGTCCTTACTTCTGTTCTTCTTTGACCTCCTTTGAATATCTCTATGAATGAATCTTTGTCAATTGAATTTTTGTAGAATCTCTACCTATCGCCATTCACCAATAGCTTGAACCTCAAAGGATCTATGGTAGTGATATTTTTAGCTTCATTAGGTAAGATATTTTCAATTTCATAGGGGCCTAGCCACCTTGTTCCAAGATTTCCCATATGATCCTTGTATTTTGAATCAAACAAGAGTGCCCAATAACCTTCTTGGAACTATCTTGTCTTGATGTACCGCTCATGCCATTTGACTCTTTACTTCTACACCACCTCTATTTTATGTACTTACTTCCTTCTCAATTAATCCAACTCATTGAGTTGGAAAATTCTTTGTCTTTGAGCTTCTGATAAATCTATTCCCAGCTCAAGTGCAGTCCTCAAATGTTTTTCCTCAAATTAAATTAGCAAAACAACTATCTTGCCATACAAGAGCTCAAATGGTGTGAATCTAATTATGGTATTCCACATTTTGTTGAATGCCCAAAATGGTTCTAGAAGCATGTATTCCCATTATTTCCTATGGAGTGCAATGGTCTTGGTCAATATGGCCTCTATCTCTCGATTTGTAACATTTACTTGACAATTAGACTGGGGATGATACGATGTAGACTTCCTATACCTGATTTCATATTCCTTAACCAGATTAGAAATTACATCAGCAGTAAAATATGTACCCTAGTTTGTGACAATATCCCTTAGGACTCCATACCTGGTGAAGATGTGATCATATAGGAACTTGGCTACTTTCTCACTTTTTTTGGTTTGGCAATGCCTTCACCTCTATCCACTTGGTTATGTAACTTGTTCATACCAGGATGTATTATTTTTAATGAGATGGAGGGTCTATTGGACCAATAAAATATAAACCCCACTTGTGAAAAGGTTGCAAGACCAATTGAGGCTATAATGGCATCTCATCAGATCTAGTGGGCTTAGCCATTCTTTGACAGTTATCACATCTTTTGGTGTATAGCGTTGTATCCTTATGTAGTGTTGACCAATAATAACTAGTAGTCAACACCTTTTGAGTTGTTATTTTTGTAGAAAAATTCCCTCCATAAGGTTCAATTTGGTAGGCTCTAAGGACATCAAATATCTTCTCATCATCTATACACCTTCTAATTATTTGATCTTGTCCCTTATGAAACCAAAATTTAGTTATCCAAGAAAATGATAAACTCTTTTTCACTACATATTTTTTCTCATAGTAGAAGTAATGTGGAGGTGTTTTACCTAAGAGCAAATAGTTGGTTGTCTGCATACCAAGGTTTTTTTGTAGAAATAGAAAATAAGTGCTCATCTAGAAAGGAATCATCAACTACTTGATCTTCACTATTGGTTTCCATCCTAGAGAGGAAATCTTCTACCACATTATCCTTACTAGGCTTGTCCACTATGGTGACATAAAATTCTTGCAAGAGGAGAAACCACCTTATGATTATGTTACCTACTACAAATTTTTTTATTAGATATTTTATTGTAGCATGATCAGTGTGAATAAATATTGAATAACCGATGATGTAGTATCTGAATTTTATGTTATCATATGCAACCGCAAAGAACTCCTTTTTTGTTACTGTGTAGTTTAATTTTACATGCTACAAGTTCTTGCTAATATAATATTTAACATAATTCATGATTCCATCTTATTGTCCAAGAACATATCCAATAACATGATCTGATGCATCTGTGTGGATGTGAAAATGTAGGTTCCAATCTGGTCCTCTCAACACAAGAGCAATAGTAAACATCTGTTTCAAAGTTTGAAAAGCAACTTCATAGAGCTCAGTCCATACAAAGTTATCATCCTTCCCTACCAATGCAAAAAGTGGCATTGCAATCTTGCTAAAGTCTTGTATGAACTTTTTGTAATATCCAACATGGTCTAGAAAGATTCTAACATCCTTTTGTTTCCTTGGTGTTGGCAGGTTGATTATAACAGACACCTTTGCTGGATCAACTTGAATTCCTTCAGAGGAAAGGTAGTGCCCTAGAACTATACCTTCTAACATCATCATGTAGCAATTCTCATTAATTAGAGATAAATTTTTCTCTTTACATATTTTCAAGACCTTATCCATATTTTTCATAGTTTCTTCAAAAGTGCTGCCATGTACACTGAAGTTATCCATATAGACTTCCATGTAGTCATTTATCAAATCAAAAAAGATACTTAATACTTCCCTTTGGAATGTAGTAGGTGCATTACACAAGCCAAATGGAAGAAGTAAATTTTACCCATGGACATGTGAAGGTAGTTTTGTCTTGGTCCTTTGGTGCAATCTAAATCTGATTATAGCCACTATATCCATCAAGAAAAAAAGAATTTCTTACCAGCTAGAGTATCAAACACTTGATCAATGAAGGGAAATGGGAAGTGATCTTTCTTTGTAGCTGAGTTCAGCTCTATGTAATCTATGCAGATCCTCCATTTCCCATTTTTCTTTGGCACAATCACAAGAGGTGATACCCACTGACTGTATGATATGGGGTATATGAATCCAACATCCAACAAATTCTATAGTTTAGCCTTTACAATCTCTCTTACCATTGGGTTCATCTGCCTTTGAGGTTTTTTGATTGGTTTACAATATTCTTTGATGTAAATATTATGAGTGCAAAGTATAGGATTAATCCCACGCATATCACCATATTCCCAAGAAAATGTTGTTTTATGTTTTTGAATAAGAGTAATCAACAATTTCTCCTGTTGTCTATCCAACATTTTACTTACATTGAGTGGCCTTCCTGGTGTTATATCTACTTTCTTGGAGAGGTCCATCATTGAACACATGATGCTACTAACAAAATTTAGTATGCAGTCATGGGGAAGAAGTTGAAGAAGAATATAATTCTTACCTATAATATCCATGGTGATTTTTTACGGTAGAATTTGGTTCAAGGGACAACTTAAGAACCTTAATCTATCATCCACTTGTTTATTTCTTCCATATTTTTTCTGTAAGATGTTGGAGAGAACAATTTCTTCTTCTCGATATTCAATTGTAAAATATTACTCCAACATCATGAGCTATTGTATAAATCTTTGATCAGCTTCTGGTTCTTCAACCCAAATTTTTTGATCTTCATCATTCAATGACTGGGTAGGAAGATAGAGCATAAGATTCTTGGTACCATTTCTATTTGAGATAATCATGTTGCCAGATATGTAACCTATGAATGTATCAACAGTGGCCAAGCATGGTCTTCCCAAGTTAATATGATAACCTCATAAACTTTACTTTTTGTTAAAGGAAAATGAAATCAAAAGGGTATTCCCAAGAGTCTACCATCATAACAATGTCCTCAAGGACTCCTTTAGGAATTATTGTTGATCTATCTTCCAGTTTTAAGATTGTAGTTGTTGGCCTTAGTCCTTCTGACTTCATATCATCCATGATTTTCTTGGTAATGATGTTTATTTCTACCCCTAAGTCACTATGAGTATTCTTTATTGCTTTTCCATTGATAGTAATGTTTACCAAAGGACTATTTGGATCTATGTATTTGGGTAGTACTAAATTTCCAAGCATGATATCCGCCAATTGTTTAACAACTTGCACAGTGGACGGATATTTCATTTTTCTTCCTAGATTTTTAATGCACAAATCATTAACCAACTTGTTATAGATTTGAACATCCTTAATGACTTGAATAAGTGGAATCTTCACGTAAATATCCTTAAGCTAATTGAAAAAATCTGAATCTGAATCTGAATCTAATTTAGGGTCAGTATTTCTTTCTTGCAATCTCTCTATAAATGGGGGTTCATTAACTTGTGTCTTATCCTTGCTGGAACTCTATTTATGTTGCTTCAGATCATCTTGCAGTGCTTTCTAGCCTTGTTGTGGATCAATATGCAACAATTATGGTTCATCTGCAATCTCTATGATGGTGGGATAAGTGCTCTTCCTGAGCGGAGATGGATATCATTAACATCAACTAAATAAGTAGAGTATTGGATTGATTTAGTGGTGTAGGATGGTTGAAAAACTTTATTATTTGGGTTAAGTGTTGGATAAGCTGGAAATTGAGTAGCTTTTGGTTGAGAGCTAGGTTGTGGGTTTGGCATCAAAGCTTGTTGTTGTGGGTAAGGAAGTTTTTGGTATGGCTATTGGTAGTTAGGAGGATAATTTCTCCATTGCTACCCTCCTCTCCAAGGTTTCTTCCATGAATAAGTGGGTTTCTACCACGATTGGCCTTAGAACTGAGGTTTCCATGGTTGTTGGTATTGGCTAGGGTGTGTAGCCCATCCTTACCGAGTATTAACCCAAGGTGGGGGTTTCACATATGAATTACTAATCCAATTTCAGAAATATGACATGGGATCTTGTGGCATACCTCCTTGTCTTGGAGGCCAAGGTTTCCTTTGGGAAACATAGAAAACTTGCCAATCCTCCATTTCTATCATCTTGAATTTTGGTGTAGCCTCCTTTCCCTCTATAATGTTGTCCAATCTCCTGCATCTGCAATCAACTTTCTTTCTTCTACATGCATGGTAGAACTCTGTAAGTGTTTCCTCTACATCTTCTCTCTTCTTATTTGCATGAAGAACGTCAAGCTAGCTGGCCATGTCATTAACTATTTCCTATTTCATGTTCTTGAACATGTTTACAATCTCTAGTTTAGATATGTCCCCAATTCCTTTAGTAGTTGATCCACCTTTTGATCTAACACTCATTATTCTCTTCATAGTTTCTCTAGAATAATTCATGAAAGCTTCACAAATCTCATCAAAAGTACCTTTTGAGATATCTCCAGCTCCTATCAGGTCCAAAACATCCATATCCTCCTCACTGAGTCCTTTTAAGAAAAGTAACTTGAGAGACTCAGGAGGTAACCTTGTGTGTCTTAACTTTTGAACGTAAAATAGGAATCTCTCTAGGTAATATTCCAGTGGCTCATCTTCCTTTTGTGAAATTTTGAAGAGTTCATTACCTCCTCTACTACTTGTCCTGTAGTAGTCTTGGTACTTGGTCATAAAATTTTCCTTTATCTTCTTCCAGGTAGTAACAAAATCTCTTCCTAAACCCATAAACCATCTCAAGGTTACATCCTTGAGTGTAGTAAGGAACAACTTCAGACTTGTGTGCATCAGTTGTGTAGTCATAACTCCTATGCATAATACATCAAACTCAAACAAGAAAGTGTTTAGGTCTTCAGTCATGGATCCATGGAAATTAGGAAGAGTTGATGGGGAGATGTTCTTCATAACAATAGGCTGATTGTTATTGGAGATGGGAAACTCAAATGTACTTGTCTCCCTACTTCCATGTTTTGGTTCACCTCTTCTTCCATGATTGGTTGTTCAAGAAAAACTTTAGAACTTTCACTTAGAAGGGATATCTTCTAACAACAAACCTTATATAAAGGAAGATGTATCTTCTTCATAATCAAAAGTGATTTCTGCTACTCAAGGATTGGGTAGGAATATACCATGGGCATCTCTAGGATGGTGCACTACATTAACTACTCAACTCAATCAACATTATTTAGTGGGGGGGAGGGGAATTTAGAGGTAAAAAATTCCCCAGAAATGGTGCCAAAAATGGTGGTGCAAATCAACTTACAAAAACTAATATGATATGCATTAAATCACAATCATTTAATTATGAAACTAGGGGATGTAAACTTGAAACATTTACAGTGATGTATACAAAGTTACAATAGATCTAGGGGTTGGAAAATAAATAAATGTCACAAAAATTCTTGAAAGGTAAACAAAATTGATAACTGGAAATGAATGGTTTCTAAATGCTAGTACTAAGAAAAATATATAAATTCATAATGCAAATACAGAAAGTAAATGGTTCCTAGGTAAACATACATGTAATAAAACAAGACAAAAATGGAGGGGTTTAATAGACCGTAAGTAGGCCTTGACTTGGGTGTTAATCCCTCCTAAATTCTAAAACTAAAGACTAATAAATAGAAATCATATATTTATTGAATTTTCATGAATATTACATCAAGGAACAAAGTAATATCCTCTATGAATTTCTAGATAATCAATGTATGAATGAACCTCTGTTACCAGCACTAACTCTTTCTCTTATACTTATCATCTTACAACAAGAAGTTAGAAGAAGAAGAGTTCAACATGAAAAAATTAAGTGAAAGATATTCGATAGAATGAGTGGAAGATATTTAATAGAACATCAAGATACGAAACTCATAACAGATGTTCAGTTAATAGACTAGTTCCTTCAATCACATGTTAACTCAATCAATCAGTTATCAATAGTTTGTAATAAATGATTAGATCAAAGGCCGAGTTATCTCCCGGTTCTACATGTTCCAGTTGTAATTGCTTCTTCAGTGGCACATACAGACTTGAGCACCATTCATCATGCCTTCCAAAAGATATTCATAATGTGGGATCTTTGCTATAGATGATTTCCTTTGGCTGCAAATGGGTTACTGCGGAAAGGTTCTTTGGTTGTGGATGAGTTGCTGCGGATAGTTCCTTTGCTGCATACGAGTTGTTGCATATGGAAAAATTCTTACAACTAAGAGTAGCATCACACATATCATCATTCAAACAACTTATTGGGATAATAAGAATAAATACAAATAAAATACCATAGAATAAAGATAAATAGAAATAACTATATTAATCGGTAATTATGCCTCGAGTTCGATTTTGTAATGGTAATGTTTGGCAATGTACTTGGAAAATACATGGATATAACTACAATCACTTGATCAAAATATAGAAGATGAGATGTTTATAAAGGCAACTAACATAACTCATCATGGGTCATCCTTTTAAAAATGATCTTTAATTTATGTGGATAAGATTTGTGAAATATTTCTTAATTTATCTGTGTATAAAACATAATAGTATCATATAAAACACGTGTTATAGGAACTTATTCAATTTTTTCTCCCATAAAATCAACTCTTTTTTAAAAAGTATGCATTGGTATCTCTTTCTCATTAATAATGATACAAATATAATCCTTAATATTGAATTTCAAATAGCAATTAGGATCCTTAATATATGTTAATATTTGCTAATTCTCAAATACAATCCCTTTAAAATTGTCTTGGGACGGGTAAAGAATATCTAAAGTTTGACATACACATTTTCTCAACCATATGAAATCAATAATATATATGGACCTCTCTTGAAAATGTTTACTCAAACAATTGATTTCCTTTAACATGGGTAAAACACCACTTAATGTAAGTAATTTTTCCAAATCTGTTAAATGGTATAATAAATATTTTTCCTTGTCATATTCTCTACGATATTTATACATAAAACCTACCTACGATGGATATTCTTCAAAAACACTGCATGCAGGTTCATACATGGAAATCCACCTTATATCAAATCTTTTAGAATCTTTTTACTATAAGTCACTCCAATTACAAATTTCTGGAACTCTAGAAATATTCTCAGACTGGTGGACATATGTACATGCAATTCATAGATAAGCTCCTTGACTTTCACAACACTCTCAAATGTTCTAACTATTTTGTATGCAAGATTAATTCTATGAGTCATGCAATGGATTGGAATCATATATGAGACAATAGTGGTTTGTAATCAAATGCAAAGACAATTTTTGTGCCCCTATATTACTGATGCACCATCTACACTAACACACACCAACTTAGTAGAGATAGTATAATCATCCATCCCATCTATATCCCTCAAACTTGAAATAAACAAATTGTAAAAGTTCCCAAAATTGTAATTTTTTTTATCATTTTATGGACTGCTAATAAACGAGGTTTCCTTATATGGTTCTCAAAATTATAAACATGAATGTAAACCCATGATGTATTTTCAACTGTTGTGAACTCATTAATATACAATGAGATAAATTGTGCATTTTTTAATTTTAATTTCAAATCCTCCATCTCAATCATCGCTAGACATTTTTCAATTTCCCTAAGCATTGTTGTTTGACCAATGTGATTGTGGAATATTATGGAATCCATTATGTTTAAATAAAATTTTATAATGCAAAAAATTAGAAATAGGTCTACCCTTTTTAGAATGTGGTAAAAAGTTGAGAACTTTATATTTTTGGCACGTAGATTAGATTGAACAAATTTTCCTAATTGAGCTATAATTGTTACTCTCTCAATAAGATTTTTTTATTTGTTTCTGTTCATTTTCATACTCCGATGCATATCTTACACACATGCATTCTGTAGACATCCCAAAATTGCATTCCTAATTCTGTCCTAGTAGAATTAATTAAATTAATTATATTATGATATAATACTCATTTTAGAATTAATTAAATTAATTTTATCTACATACTCCTACCCCTTTGTAATTAATTAGTTTAATTCTATCATGCCTTTGGAATTAATTAAATTAATTCCTATATCCTCAATCTAATATAATTAAATATTTATTTATTTAAATGATTAATTATCTCCTCATAATTAATAACTAATTAAATTGGTTATTTAATTAATCCTATTTATCTACTCACACTCCACTTCACTACAATTCCAGAAGCCTACAATAGTGGAGGGAAAAATATTGCTTGTGCAACCACTTCTTAGATGAATTCAAAGATCATCATTACCCCTACAAAATCTGTAACAACATAGATTAATCCTCTTACTATTTCATGTAATTTCCATTATTATCCTGGAGCCCATTCAAACTAAGATCCATTTCTTATGGCATTACCCTTAGCTATAAAATTTTGGTCATTCCTTTATAAAATCATCCTTGGAAGCTTATGAAAATTGCAACCAACTTCTGCCAATTTGACATCCACATCATTGTGTCAAAAATCGCATAGCATTTACATTCATCCTTTGGACAATAATCAAGAGCATCCCCATTTCAAACATATTCAAGATTATACAAGTCTAAGAGCTTCATGATCTTCTTTGCGTTTTACAAAGAGATTTATAAGAGAGGTATATTGTTGTGTTTTTATTTATCTTTTGTTTAATGTAATATTTTTTTGAGTTACTTATTGCACCCCCCTCATCTGCCCTTTGTTAGTACTCATGAACGTGATTGGCACGGTGTTTCCTCCACACTCTTGGGGTCATCTCTCTACTAATTCATAAATCACATCTCTCTCAAATAACATAAAGGGTTTGATAACACAAATGGGTTGTGATGCTTTCCAACCCTCCCATCCCTCTATTTATCCCCTTTCTAACCCTACTTTTTCCTATTTTCTTCCCTCTTATGCTTCTTCTTGACTAGTTGGGAAACCTTAATGCTTTACTAGGGCACATTTTTTCCCATGATAGCAAATATCCAACATCACAACACTTACACAAACTCTTAAAAATTACAAAAATCATATATTTCAAAAAATTAAAAAAAAAAATCACCAAAATTATTAAAATTTGAACACCATTCACTTATCACAAAAATCATACAATTGGAAAACCCGTGAAGTTGAAATTTCAACATTTTAACTCAAAAATATTGATAAAGTCATACTTTTATCTATTACCCTAGTGATTGTTCCAATCTTATGACTATCACTCCATGTTCTTCCCTTTGCATGATTACTAACTATGTTTGGGGAATCTCAAAAAAATGTTTTTCCTTTGTGATATAACTTCTCCTAGGGAAATTTCTCTCACATCAATTTGCAAAACGGATCCAACAAGATGTTGAATATTTTTCATTGTTATATGTGTTGTCATTTACGTCAAGATTGATGAGTTGATATCAAGTTGAATTGATGGAAAAAGTAATCAATTGGTAAAGTGATCATGCAAGTAATATGAAGGTTGATTGGTAGTGTCAACTCATAAAGGATTTCAGATGGTTGGGGATAAGTCCTGAAGGACTTAGAAAACATTTCTACAAGCCGTGGATATAAGGTGCTATCCTCCAAGTATATAAAAGAGCTACGGAGCAAAGAAGATAAAGGAAGGTACCACAGACTAAAGGAAAGCTCCAGAATAAGTCACTGAAGGAAGGTGAGTGCCGCAGAGTGAAGAAGCTCAGAAGGTAAATCCGTGGATATGAATATTTAGAGAATGCTACGTATAAATGAAAAAGATGCAAAATCACAGATAAATAGAAAAGATGCCAAGTATAGAAGATTTTCATAGACAGAAGGAAATTTGTTAAGAAATAGAAAAGGAGAAAAGTCGTGGAAGGTAGAAAACAAGGAATGAAGTCGTGAGAAGTTTAAAAATCCACACAATGCATACAGATGCCACAGATAACTAAAAACCGCATAAGGAAAGGAAAATCTGAAGGACAAAAGGAGAAGCCGTGACATGAAAGAAAAGATTGAAGATGTCAAAGGAAGCCGTAGAACGATCAAATTGAACTGGAGTGGATCAAGGATAATTATTTGGAGTTAAAATTGAAAGAGTGAACATTTTCATTCAGATTTCGAAGGAGATTTGATTGAAATATAATTACAACTGTAAGTACAACTGGAACTTCACATAAACCAATGAAATTATATGTTTCAGCTACAAGCATTTAATGCATGTTGACCATGAGGAAATTTGGTTATAAGCTTCATGAAGATTCCTGATTTTAAGGTTAATTAAAATAATGCAAAGAGGATGGGTCACCATTTTAATTTCACGATGAAAATTCTAAACAATGCAAGTTTTCTATTTTTGGAAGTCAGCTAATAAATTGGTTTTTCAAATGCATGGAAGAAGGTGGAATGAATCCAAACAAGGAAAAAATTAAATCTAAACTCATCTAGAAACATTTAATGATCCGGATTCACAGGCGACATATCAGGAAGAATACATGATGCAAATTTTGAAGCAAGCATTTTGGTTCATTTTTCTAATAAAAGAAAAACTCTAAGTAATTTGATATCAGTTTATCATGAAAAAAAAACTAAGGCACTAGAGCCAAGAGAGCGAAAAAGGTAGAGAGAAGAAAATACAATGCAATCAAGCTAAGAAGAGCTACAACGGTGAAGTAGAGTAAAAGGGTGAGATCGAACAAATAATGAAGAACATGATCAGATAAGTAGAGCATAAAAGTGGAAGTTTGAATGAGTAGAAGAGAATGACAGACGAAGAACACACACCAGGCCAGGAAAGTGATCATAATTCATTGTATTAACAATTTGTGTAACTACATGATCAAAATGTATATGTAAAGAAGTCTAAGTTATAGCTTCCTTGTAGGTGGGTTGCTACAAAAAAGAATCTCTTGTGATGCATAATATTCACTTGAGTCTTTTATTATGTGTAATATCAGCATAAGTGTAGGGGTTAGTGCTCCTTATGGGATTGGTGTCTCACTAAAAAAATCTTGTAAGATGTGTTATATTCTATGAGTCCTTGCTTTGTGTAATATAAGCAACGGTTTTGGTGGGTTTTTCTCCCAAAAGGGTTTCCCACAGTAAACCTTTATGTTCCGTGTTTATGTGTTTGATGAATACATGATTGATTATATGCTACTCATACATATATACTGGTAAAGAATATAAAATTGGATCAAGAGTTTAAAAGTTTTAATCTACACTGATTCACCCCCCTAGTGCTTGTGATCTACAAAAATTGGTATCAGAGCAATGTCCTTATAGTAGAAACTTAACATCTTTAAGGAGATCCTCATATCACAAACATGGAAGAAAACCAAGCAAAAGGTGGTTTGTCTCTATCTATATCACCTCTCTTCATTGGAAAAAATTATGCATTCTGGAGAATAATGATGAAGACATATTTGATGTCACTTGGCTTTGATATATGGGAATGTGTTGAGAGAGGATACACTCTTCTTGCCAAATTGATCACTTCTTCCGTGGATAAGGTAGAATATGAATGCAACTCAAGAGAAATGAATTCCATTCTATGCGGCCTAAATGAAAAATAGTTTATCAAAGTGATGCACTACACAAAAACAAAGGAAATATAGACCAAACTACAAGATATCTATGAAAGGAGATGAAAAATTTAAGATGGCAAAGTTATAGACCTATAGAGCTTAGTTTGAGAATTTGAAAATGAAAGATGATGAGAGTATAACCTCCTACATGCAGAGAATAAATGAAGTGATTAATATGATCAGAGGCCTAGGTGAGACACTAGAAGTAGTCAGTGTTAGTGCAAAAGATCTTGATATCCCTGACCAACCAAGTATGATGCGAAGGTTTTAGCCATTGAGGAAGAAAAAGATATGATGACTCTCATGATGGATGAACTTCAAAGCACCCTATCATCATATAAGATGAGGACCATTGGATCCAAGACTACTAAAAAAGAATTGGCCTTTAAGGTCAAGAAAGAAATCAATGTGAGCAAGAAGAAGAAGAAGAGTCAGCTTCAGGATATGGGTTGGATGATGAAAAGATTGAAGCAATTTTCATCAGAAAGTTGAAAAGAGGCTCAGGTAAGTATAAATTAAAAATTCCCTTTAAATATTTTTCATGCGGGAAAGTTGGTCATTTTTTTGGAAAGTGTCCAAACAATAACAAATATAATAATTCAGAACACAAAGAAGATAGTCATAAATGTAATAAGAAAGATACTATTCATTTAAAGAAAAATAATAAGAAGAGATTCTTCAAAAATAAAAGAAACTTTTACTCAAAGGAAGAATCAAGTGACTCTAAATCTGACAATCATAGTATTTATGAGAATGAGAATGATGAGGGTCAATCAGAATGCTTGTTCATGGCCATGGATGCAAACAAAGAAAGCAAATCCAAAGTACGTAGTTAATGATGAAAACTACGAGGAAGAAGAAGTTGAGGTAAATCTTGAAGAAGAGCTAGTATGTGTGCTCTTGAAGCACTGAGTCTGTGCAGAAGAAATAATCAGAAACTGAGATGCACGCTAAAGGATTATGAAGAACAAATTCACATATTTGAACAAAGGAATTCTCAAAGAGAAGAAGAAGAGGTTAATGAGCTTAAGGAACTTGAGACACAGTTGGAGAAGATTTCACAGTCTCACAAGTCCAAAGAAGAATAATGTACAAAAATGAACTTTGAGATGGCAGCTGAAATCCCAGATGGAACAACTGACTAACAAGCTAGTAATGTATGAAAAGCTAGAGAAGATCTCAAATGTGCTAACGGACATGCTCAATAGTTAAAGAGACACAACTGATAAATATGGTATTGGCTTCAAATGAGAAAATAAAGAAAAGGATCCAACAAAGAGTAAAATAAACAAGTTCGTAGAAAATACAAGCACCTCATCTACTGTAAATGGAGGATTCAACAAATCCACAAGAATGAGAACTACTGCACCCAGGATCACATATGCTATGAGTTACACACATTATTTTTATGGTTACTATTTTTCATGTAATCAATTTGAACATAAAGCCACCAAGTGTAAGAAATTTTCTAGAGGCTATAGGAGAAGCTTTAGCCCATCTTATACCCAATAGAGCTATAAAAATTTCAACTATAATTATCAGAAGAAGTGTCATGCAGTTTCAACAAACAAACAAGATTTTCCTAAACAAAAGAAGTGGATATATGTTCCAAAGAAAGGTGAGAACAAGATAAAAGAGTCATGTTCAATAGTGCAGACTGCATTTCATGTACAAAATGAGGATAAAATATGGTACTTAGATAGTGGATGCTCAAGCCATATGACAGGTGATAAAATTAAATTCATTACTTTATCAAAAAATGCATCAGGTGTTATAATATTTGGTGATAACAACTCAGCAAACATAGTTGGAAAAGGAACATTGAGTTTAGACAATGGAAAGACTATCACTAAAAATGTTTTATATGTTAAAGATCTTAAACATAATCTGTTGAGTGTGAGCCAGATGTGTAAAAGGGGATATAATGTGATATTCCATGACAAAGGATGTGATATCATAAATTTCAAGACATGCAAAAGAGTTACAAAGTCTAAGCATACAAAGAACAACATGTATAAGCTGAATGAGATAAACAATGAGAAATGCTTCACTGGTAAAGTTGATTATAACTGGTTGTGGCACATAATACTTGGAGATATGAGATTTGAGAATTTGGTTAAACTAAGTGCTAAATGGTGTGTGAGACACATGCCTAAGATTATCAAAACCACAGATACACTATGTCAGGCGTATCTACATGGGAAACAAACAAGGAGGTCATTCAATTCAAATGAGTATTCTACAACAAAACCATTGGAATTGATTCATACACACCTGTGTGGCCCTACAAGAACTAAAGGAATATCAGGTGAAGTATATTTTATGTTTCTTATAGATGATTGTATAAGAATGACTTGGGTAGCATGTTTAAAACAAAATTCTGAATCCGTAGATAGATTTAAGAATTTCAAGGCATTGGTTGAAAATGAGAATAACAAGAAAATCAAATGCCTAAGATTAGATAGAGGCGGTGAATTCTAGTCAAATGAGTTTGATGAGTGCTTACCTCAAGAAGCTCCCCCTAGGCTTATCCTTCTTATTCATCTATTCTGGTGTTTTTGTGACAATGCTCCCCCTGAGCTGATGCATACTTTGATATATTTGAGCTAATAGATTAGCTCCCCTTCACTTTGGAAATATTTTTAGGAGAAGATAATTCCTAATAATGTTCCCTTACTTCTCTGCACACCCTCTAGTAGTTTGCAGGATCAGGAATTACCCCTAATTCATTCTGCTCTTCAATTTTGATTCTATTCCCATTTATTTCATAAGTTTAGTGCTTGAGGCCATTTTAATTTGCTTAATCAACATTGTGGTGTGCATTAGGTGCATAGATAGTTGTATTCTATTTCAAAGTTGTATTGCATTGTTGATGTTTAATTTTTGGACTAATTACACGTATTATATTATCATCTTGGCTTCTTTATAGTGTGTTTGCCTACTTTTGCTATGTATATTGGGTTTATTTTCCTTCTTTATCTTTTCTTTGTTGTGTGTGTGTTTGTTTATGTTTATCTAGGTTACACATCACAATTTTTTCATAATCATGGTGACAACTCTATTGTGTAACAAAAAATAAGATTTCTCTAAATTTCACTCTCTAAATGACGTTCATGCTATGAGCACGATTACATCCCATCCTCCTTCCAAATCCTTGTTTTCTTCTTATCAAGTGTTCTTCCACCGCATTACAATGTGACCCATCCATTTGAGGGGGCATTCCCTTACCACTTCTACTCAATGGGGCATCCAAATGCTTTACTGGGGAAAATCTAAATATCTACCTTTCTTTCCATGTATTCTACTTACCGATCTATGTACGTTTACTATATTTAAAATGATATTAATTCCTAATAACACTTTAAAAGGGGGAAAATGCAGACACCCCAAAATTGCATACCTAATTTCGTCATAATATAATTAATTAAATTAATTCTATGTTGCTATAATACACCCTTTGAGAATTAATTAAATTAATTCTAGCTACATACTATTACCTTGTTAGAACTAATTAAATTAGTTCTAGCTACATACTCCTACCTCTTTATAATTAATTAATTTAATTCTATGATGCCTTTGGAATTAATTAAATTAATTCATACACCCTTTAGCTAATATAATAAAACATTTATTTATTTAAATGATTAATTATCTCCTCATAATTAATTGCTAATTAAATTGTTTATTTAATTATTCCTATATATCTACTCACACTCCACTTCACTTCACTTCACTTCCTGAATCCTACAATGGTGAGGGAAACAATAAAGCCTGTGCAACTAATTCTCTGATGAATTTAAAGGTCATCATTACCACTGTAAAAGCTACAACAACACAAAATGAATCCTCTTACTATTTCAGGTAATTTCCATTATTATCTTGGATCCGATTCAAAATAATATCAGTAAGGATTATGATAAGATCAATTGGAGATTCCTAATAAAAATTCTAAAGAATTTTCACTTTTCCCCTCCTCTCTGTAGATGGATCTTAAGTTATATTGTTGGTCCTTCCTTTTTTGTGTTGATAAATGGCCACGTTGAAAGTTTTTTGAAGGTAATAGGGGCCTTAGGCAGGGGGATTCTCTCTCCTCTTTTCTTTACCTTTTGGTGGCTGAATCTCTAAGAAGATCTATCGGAAACAAAGTGAGATTAGGTTATGTCAGGGTTCATTTTAAGAGACCTCTTGGAAATCGGAGATGGAAAATACCTGGCGAATATCCTCGGAACCGGTTTTGCGGGAAGGAAATTTTTTTGGGGGTCTGACAACAAAATTTTCTCCTAATTTTTAAGTAGTGTGATAGAAGGCTGCAGACGCGCGATAAGAGATTTGATGTCACACATCAATAAGGTTTTTGTTGCACGTCAGCAAACCTCGCTGACACACATCAACAACCTTGTTGACGCGTGATAGAAAATCTTCTATCACGTGTCTGCAGCCTCTTCACTTTGGTCACGCGAAAACAAAATCTCTTTGTCACATGTCAACAAACTCTCTGTCATGCGTCTACTTCCTCCACACTCCTATCACGTGTCCAAAAACTCTCCTTATCACACATTAACAAAATCTCCTTGTCACGCATCAACAAACTCTATGTCATGCATCTACAGCCTCCGCCCTCCTATCGTGGGTCTGTAGCCTCTATCATTCTGTCATGTGTTTATTGTACTTGATAATACATATGCCCCTAGGTGGTATGAGTGATCTTGTAGTGTTCTACTTGGCAAATAATCTAGGATTATATAGGGGATAGTTTCAAGGGTAGGCGAAGCCAACCCCTAAAAAAATTAAAATGTAATTTTTAGGCGAACAGGTCACTGACCCGCACTAGAAAATTCACATTTTCAAATTTTTCAAAAATGGAATATTCACCATATTATGAATATTCACCACTAAAATTATCCTTGGGTTATGTGTAGGGTTAGAAAATCATTGATGAGTATATTCTAATTTCTCACCAAAAATTTGCAGATGGTACTTTCTTATTTTGTAAGGCGAGTATTCAAGAAGCAACTGAGCTGAAATCCACTCTTGATAAATATTCTATTGTTGTTGGTCATGAGGTAATTCTTCCAAAATCTTTCATTTTCTTTTTAAATGTTTGTCCAAAATTAAGACCCGTATTCTTAATATATTTTGTTTCAAGAAGGGTAAGCTTCCTATGAAATATTTGGGAATTCCTCTTTTTAAATGTGTTGAGAGAGATTCACTTTAGAAGGACCTTATCTCAACTCTCAAAGGTAGGTTACAATATTGGAAGGGCAGATGGCTCTCTCTAGTTGGTAGGCTTTTGCTTATTAAATCTATCTTGAATGCAACCCCCATTTATATGCTCTCGATTCTTAAGATCCCCAAAGGTATTCTTGATAAACTAGTGAGCATTAAGAGGAAATTTCTTTGGCAAGGGATAGAAGAAGAAAAAAATTCCTCTCATCAATTGGGACATTCTTTCCAAACCAAAGGATTTAGGTGGGGAAAGGATTATTAATCTAGGTAAATAAAACCTGGCCCTAGGTGCTAAATTGGTATAACAACTACTCTCTAATCCTAATAGTGTTATGGGTAAGATAATGGAAAAGGAATAATTAGGGGCTCCCTTGCTAGATTCAATTCTTTGAGTGGACAATCCTCTCCCTGGCTTACATATTTGGAATTTTCTGATTGCATGTAGAGGTATGTTTTTGAATTCAGCCTCCTAGAAAATTATAAATGGTGAAAAAGCCTGATTTTTGGAGGACTCTTGGAATGGATTTCCAATTTTGAACGAGATCTCAAAATTGCAGGAGTTGAAAATAATATTAGTTGTAGAATGGGGCTCCATAGTTATTGACTATGGAGTAAGATCAATTCAAACTCCTTGCCCCTAGTATGAAAGGATTTTGAGAATACTAATGTCTATGTAGAGGAAAAATCCAGGTTCAGAAATGAGCTTGATAGTAGGAATTTGGTCATATCTTTAGATGATGATGGGATCTTATGGACTCCTATTGTGTGAGGTGAATACACCTTTGGCTATGGATATAAAAAATTGATGAATGATGTAGGAGTGGATGATAATATTTGGTTAGATTATTGGTATAATATTTTTCCTCCTAGATCTAGTTTTTTTTCTTGGATGGCTTTCAAGGGGAAGATTCTCACTCAAGTAAGGCTGAGATAATTGGGGTTTTTTGGCCCTACAATATGTATTCTTTATTTTTATAAAGAAGAAGATAGGGGTCACCTTCTTATCCATTTCCCCTTTGTAGAGAAGTGCTAGAATTGGTTATGTGCTCAATTGAATCTTCCTTAGGTTCAACCGAGATCTTTGCCGGAAGTTTCCTAGCTTAGCCCAAAGGTAATCCTTTGATGCTCTCTCAACTATTTGTATTGTTAGTCCTATCCTCCTTAATTGGCATCTGTGGTGGGAAAGAAAGAAGAGTATTGTCAGAGAATAAAATCACACTATGGAGGAAGTGTTAAGAATATCTGAATGGGCTATTTCTGGTAATGCCTTCTCAAAGAAGGACAAGGAAATTCAAAATAATTGGCCAAGGATTTTAAAGCCAAGAGATGGTGCTTTAAAAGTGGATTCTACTAGTCAATCTAGAAGAAACTCATATAAATGGTCAAATTCTAGTCCTGGTTCTTACAAGCTAAATTTCGACGGAGCAACTAGAGGTAATCCTGGTGCTTCTGGTGTTGGTTGTATTATCAGGAATGATGAAGGTATTTTAATTATGGAAAATTCATTTAAATTAAGGGATGGTTCGTGCAATATGGTGGAAATCTAAGGTATGGAATTAGTCATTGAGTTGGCTACCTCCCTTAATATAAATGACCTTCAAATAGAAGGTGATTCCCAAGTTATAATTAATGCTATTATTAACAAAAAATCTCAATCCTCGAGACTAGATTTAGGAATTAGGAGAATTATTAATTGGATTTCTCATGTTACTTCTTGGATTATCAAGCATGTGTATAAATAATGCAATAAATGTGTTGATCTCCTAGTAAATAAGGGTATTAAGCAGATTAAAAAAGAAAAAAAGAAGCAATAATTATGCGGTATGGCCTGGTCTTGCAAATATTTTAAGTGATGACTTGGAGGGGAGGATTTGATTTCTATTTCTTACTCAACACGAGTGAAGTAGGGTTGAAGGATATTTTAATGTAATGACCTTTGGTTTTTTCACATTCTATGTTTTCTTTTTTTTCACAATGGTCAGTGCAAGGTTTCCCTCTCTGCTCTTCACTGGTAGTAATAGGGAAATGTATTTTTGTTCTTCCATAACAGACAAAATCTTGAAAATCTTCTTTCCTATGGATACTGAGGAGGAATTTTTGGTGGTTCAAAAGGTTATTGGAGATAGATATTTGGAATTATAGGGGCATCCCTGGGTTAATAAGGAAGTGGTGGCCACTTTCATGGAACATCTTCTAATTATCCGGCCAAACAAAAGGGACACTATTAACATGGAAATTCATTGGATTAAGCCCAAGAATCGAGTCAATATTGAGTTTGAGGTGGGGAGAGCCAACATGGATTTCTTGGTAGCAACTTCAGAGTCCATTTCTTCTCGGGATGGATGGATTGAAGAAATGGTTTTTAAAGAATTGGAAAAAAGACGTCGGGAAGTTCTGGACTTCATTGAAAATTTGGTCACCTTTTACAAGAATAAATAAGAGGTTGTGATCATCTAAAGTATCGTGACCCTTTTGTGATTAAAGATCCTTTTGACTTGGTTCTTGTATGGTGGCACGAGCTCAAGGTTTCGGTAGCTGTTACATATGATTTCCTATTGTCTAAGGTGAGCAGTGGTTCTTTGGCTGAAGCCTCACTAGATGAACAGGGGATGCCAGAGATTCTTATCTCTGTTTCATCTGATTCTGAGGCATAATGCCAATGTTTTTGTATGCTTTTCTTTATGACATTATTATCTATAGTTTTTTTGGGTCGACCTTCTAGGATGGTTTTTGCTACCGTATTCTCATCCCTATCCATATGGTGTTTTTTTTGGTTAACAAATGTCAATATCTGAGGTATCAAGCCTCTTCAAGTTGTAAAGGATACGGGTCCCTTCAACCCGGTTTATCTATCAAATATATATATATATATATATATATATATATATATATATATATATATATATATCTATTTCTCATGGCCTTACCCTCAACTTTAAAATGTAGGCCATTCCTTTACAAAATCATCCTTGTAAGCTTATGCAAATTGTATCCAACTTTTGTTAATTTTACATCCATATCCTTGTGTACCAAAGCTAGTAGAATTTTCATTCATCATTTAGAGAATAATCAAGAGCATCCACATTTCAAACATCTTCATGATCATACAACCTTCACGATCTTCTTTGAGCTTTTCAAAGAGATTTACAAGATAGGCTTATTTTTGTGTTTTTCTTTATATTTAGGGAGAACATGAAAATGAGAAGCACGAGGATCATGCGAGATAGTATGAACATTGACCAAGATGTAAATTGGTAGCATGACGAGGTCCCATGAAGGGGATAGCATTAACCATAGGTGCATGCAAAAACTCAACAAAGGGGCTAAAAAAATCTCATCCACCTCACATAGATCTAAAGTGCAGTGTACATATAGAGGGTGTTGAGTAACCCCCAGTGCTACAATGATGATGTCTCAAGTGGAGAGGGGGACTTACATTCTTGGAAAGGGAAGTAACTCCCATATGACACATATGACACATTTACACTTAATGGAATCTCATGATGACCCTAAAATGAAACCTATACCTATGACCACACCTAAGTGAGATCACTTTCCTAGTGATGTGGAATATGACTCACGCTAACACCCCCTCCATCATCACTTAAGATGAGGTGGAAAATCTGAGAGGAAAAAGATGGGTCCCGACACTAAATCCTGATGAGGTAACCATTCACAAAAAATAATCTCAAGAAATGAAGGAAACACACTCTCTAATATAAGAAAGATGCCAAATATGGGTCCTACCCACTGACAACCCTAATAAGGTACCCATGTACAAAATGGAAATCTCTTGGAAAGAAGAAGAAGAGAGGAGAAGAAGAGGGAGATGAGAGGAATTCAGATGATGCCATGAATGGATCTCAACTTTTGCAAGTCTAGGAAGTCTCCTAGAAGTGTGTCAATGACATGGTCCTCTACCTCTAGACTGAAGAAGAGCCACCCACACCAAAACATGTGCCTACCCTTAGGAAGGAAAAAAATAGAGTGTTTTTAAGTTCACCCACTCCACGAAGGAAACCAAAGGCAATAACATGACGAAATCTAAGTCTAGTCCACAAAAGTGTGACATAGATATAGCAAATGAGCCCAAAGGAACCAAAGTTAATGCCACATGCATAGAAATTTTAGAGTGAAGAAGAGGAACATCTACTAAAAGGATGCTCGGGTTGATGTGAAGGAAACATAACAACCCCCAAACAGAAAGAGGATCCACAAACAAGGGTGGATCAATGCTAGTCTCTTGAAAGGTGGAAATGATCAAAGTCCTAGAAGGGGTACTCCCAATAAAGGAGATTATGGAATCCTCCAAAACACCTGTAGAAGGATGAAGAACCTATAATACATCACAAGTAGGGACTATGAAAAGATGACCAAGGTCAGGTAGATACACATGTCCTAATGAGGGGGCTCGAAAAAATAGAAGAGATATGTCGTACATGTATAAGTAATTCGTGCATGAAGGAAGATGAGTTGAAAGGGCCTTGCACAATAGAAGTGGAAAGAAGGATGGTGTAATGATTATATGAGGCTAAGCAGAAGATTTCCCAGTGTTTGATGGGATGGGGGATGTGTCAACACTCTCAGGAATAGGGAGAGGAGTTCTCGGTGGTAGTCTCGACATCAGAACTAGAAGAAAAATCATGGTCATCAGAATAAGAACCAAGAGATTCTATCTCAGTGGAATTTCCATCTTACGAAGAAGAAGAGGAGACAACTAGATCAACAATAGTAACAATGGAAGTATGTGAAGGGTCTCCAAATAGGGAATGAAAGATTCTCCATATGTGGTTGGGAGGATCTGAGTCTTCCAAATGAATGTGAAGAGGTCTAGTGATAGTTAACATCAAGTGACCAACAACATGGTCGCAAGTGTCGAGAAAGTCCTCAAGACAACAATGATAAGTGGGTGCATGAACTAGTCGAAGAAAGAAGTTTGTAAGACCCTCATAAGCGTAGTAGCGTTCCATAGAAGCATGTTGTGATGTGTAGTTATCTCTCCAAAGAAGAAGTGGTGGAGGTTGTAATGTGGTCTTGTGACACTCAAGTCTAGAAAGAGCATCCTCCATGATGTAGAATTAGAAGAAATAAGTGCAAGGTGCATAAAATGAAGAAGGTACAAGAATGTAAGATGTCATACTCATCTGATAATGCATTTGCAAGCAACATGACACTCGAGAAGAATAGTGATAACCCCTAATATGAGGTACTTTATTAGTAGTACCTAATTACAATAGGGTGCGTTAATGCAAAGTTAGATAGTTTACACTCACCTCACAGTAGGTGATAAGTCACACAAGAGTGGAGGCCATAATGAAGTCCTAGTTCTTAAGTAGACAAAAACACTCAATCAAACATAAAAGGTGAAACAAAAAAAAGGGTACACTGCCCAGTGTAAGAAAAAATTCATCTCACGATGAAAAAGAGAAGGCTCTCTTACCACAAGGTTATGGTGGACGCGCTCACTAGCCGCAGACAAAGAGGATCATTACAATCCAATAAGCCAGAAAAGTGGCCTAGAAAGCCCAATAACCCTATTCAAAGAGCTTGGAAAAAGTACTCCCCCTTGTGTATAATGAATTTTTATATTTTTCCTCTCTACAATAGCTGAGCAATTGAAAAATGGAGAAAAAACGGAAAAAATATAAGGAGGGGAGAGAATGAAGTCTAGAGTGTCGGAGGGTGAGATGAGGAGGTAGCTCGATAAGTTGGTTCATACATCTTGGTGAGCTATTAGCTAAGCTGGGAATAGAGTTAAACGAGTCAATGTGGCTTGTGGAGCTGAGCGTAGTCAACCCATTGAGGTGAGTTGTGGGTTTCCGATGAGTTAGAAAGACACCTGAGTGGAAGGTAGACGTGTCGAGTCATGTGCAACCATGGATGAAAGTGATCACCGGGGAGGCTAAGGTCTGAGTGCACTGGGATGAGGCCATACATATAAGTTGAGGGGATGAGTCATAAGTGAGTTAGGCACTAAACCGAGCAGTGTAACATTCAAACGTAGAGTTGGGATAGGTTCATTCCACTATAAAATGCACGCGAGGGTAGAAACTTGACAGGTTAGCAAAAACACCACACATAGTAGGGGCCAAACAGACGGTGAGAAACCTAGGTGGGAATATAATACACAAAGAGATGGTTAACAACCCAGGGGTGAGCAAGCTTGAGCCATTAGTAGAGAAGGAAGAGAATAATCATGTTACAGATATTTCATAGTTGATGTTGAGTGCAGGGTTGGTTCTAACCAAGCATGAGTTTGAGATCAAACACATCCACACAGAGGTAGACTTTGAGTCGGTAGTTCAAAGAAAGAATAAACAGAACTCCATTCATAGACCAAAACAAAATGTAGGATCCTAAGAGTCAAAACATGAGTCAGTTAACAATGCAATCGTTGAAAGAGTCAATCAAATAAACAACCAATGAAAAACCGATCGGACAAGTTGAAACAAATGGCCAAGGAAAATAAGAGAGAAATGTAGAACTCAATTCCCATCTTAAAGATTTGGGGCTTAGTTGGGTCCTTAAGTGGATCTCATAATCCTCTTTAAAACACCAAACCAACACCTTCAACCTGTAAATGCATGAAACCTGACCTAAAACCTGTGAACCAAAAGATCACCTCCAAAGATGCATGCAAGGATGAAAAAAACACCCAGAACAACATGAGCACAAACACGCACCATGAAAAAATATGAACAGAGATGAAACCCTGAATCAATGTATTTGATGCATGAATGGAATAACCATTATAAAAAACACTCACGAAACTTGTATATCACGAATAGAGATATGAAAGTAGTGAAAACAAAAGAGTTGCACAAATCCACACAATTTAACACTTTGATGTTGTTTTCCTCTCAAATTTTCCCCTCTTTCAAAAGCTAAAAATTGAAAATTTTGAGTTGACACTTTTTTATGATGTTCTAGTTAAGGAGAGAAGTTGAGAAATTAGAAAAATTTCACGTTTTTTTGAGTCATTTGAGTAATTTATGGGTATGTCGGACATTTTTGTTCCATGTATCCCCAAGTTCTGACCCGAGCTCTTTGTTCACCGATTGGCCGCTTTCTCTGAAATCTGTCAAACTTGCGGGCCCGTCGGAACTTTTTGTTCCAACTGTCCCAAGTTCACCGGGGCTCTCTGTTCCTTGATCACCCACGTAGCGGTCGCATCATGCACTTCACGTACTTTGGTATCCCTTTTCCTGAGAAGTGATTATGCATTCTATCCCCGCTTTTCCCACATCGCCCGCATTGCCAGCATCGGTTGAGTCGCTGCTTTCACATTCCTCATGTCCCCAAATGTACCAAAGGCCATTCGAGTCTAATTTTTACATCTCTTCCCGATGGTTGCTTTTTGAGTTGGTATATATGAATTTAATGCACATTTAATAACCTTCTCTCTCTCCCAAATGGCTATTTAATGGGACTCACCTCTACACATTTTGCACACTACATTTCTCATTTCCAATCACTCATACCCTTACAAATTGAAACCGTCTGCTCGTGTCCCCATTTCCCTTGCATTTTCATTGCAGATTTTGGTTGTAGGGTTGTTTTTCTGAAGCACTATCAGTATGAAGATCAAGTTTCAGGGTTAGGAGCATGTTTCTCCTCTCGAGTCCTACTGTTCCTAATATCAAGGACAATGAAGTTTCGTCAACTAGACTTCAGTGATTTTTGGACCCAGGTTGACAGACTTGAACCTCTCTCCCATGGCACAAATGATTAATGACAGCGGCCTTGCATTTGTTGCTGGGTTTCCCAATCTCGGTTGTAGTGTGCCGATATTGTGCTCACCTGCGGAGCCCACTTCAACAGTGATACAAGTGAATTTACCAACGTGCATGGGGAGCTCATCACTAAACTTGATGCTACTGCCATTTCCACTGCCCCTAAGGATCCCCGAGATGGAAAATTCTGTGGTAATCTCTCAAAATCAAGCACAGGATATTTTTGATCAAGACAGTGAGAAATACAAGGCAAGAGTTGCAAAGTCATGGTTGAAGAACCCTAAAAAGGGGGCATCCCGACTATCAAAGGCCCTGTTTAGGGATGATTTCAATGAGGAGCTATCTGACTTCATAATCATGTTGGCTCATGTCATGGGCTTGCCCTCTACCAGTGAATTCCACTTTTGGATGTGCCGCTCATGAACATTGTATGTGAAGGTACTTAGAACATCAATTGGGTAGAGATCATCTGCATGAATTTGATAGAGTAGTTGTCCAATGTACAACAAACTAAGAAGTTCTACATGACTTCTTATCTTATGTATACCCTAGCAGCATCCAGATAATGGTTTGGTTTTACATACATTGATGCTTAGAAGGGTGATCCCATCTATGCTTATTGCCCTCAGTTCACCCTTGGCACTAGTAATCACAACTTTAGGAGGGTGAATGATGCTTTCACCATGTACATTATGAGGCTTCTAGAGAGTGACACTGCTAGGAGATTTTTTGATGAAGCTGATAGCGAAGTATGGAGCTTACTTCATCCAATTCAGAAGTTTTTCATATATCAGGCTAGCCAGTTATGAGAGCACTCCACTCAAGCTCCCCATATTTTGTAATGATAAGATGGCTTTGATTGAGGTATGCAGGCAACTGGATAAGTTACACAGAACCTGCAGGGAAAAGAAAATCACTGGGCTACATTTCCCCATATCTTTGGGGAACTATACATGTAAAACACCTCTGGATTCCCAAAACATAGAGAGAGCCCTTGCTCCCATCATTGTCCACTTTTTCAGGCCCAGAACCTGTTTTGATTTGAAGAAATTCATTGAGCTAAATCTCAGAATCAATTACCATCACAGGGTAGACACTAAAGACTACTGGCCTGATTGCACAGATGACTTTGAGGCTAGATAGAGACATTATGGCAGATTTTCCCTTCAGCTAATACAAGAGCTTAACTTGTATCAGATTCCTGAAGGGACTTCAAGATGACAACACAGATCTATTGTCATATGAATATGATACTGTGATCAAGCATACTCCTTTAGAGGATCTAGACTGGTTTAAAAGAGAAAAAGATGATTTAGCTGAGATTCTAGATCTTGTCCTGCTAAGAACCAAAGTCTAGTTTGACAGAAAGGTTCGACGAGCTGACGAAGAATTCAGGATATTCTTCTTCCAAAGACACTTCAACACCATGGAAGGAGTCACAAACACCCAGCTCAGAAGTACCTGTACAAACTCCTCCTCCTTCATCAAGTAAAGAACCTATATCCTCCACCCCTTCCTCATCCACTCAGGTATACTAGAAGAAGGTGAAGGAAGTCAAAAAGGAGCCCGTTGAGGAAGATCCTCTACCAAACATTCAGAATACCTTCTGGGTTGGAGAACATCATTGTTCTCAGTGAAAGTGAAGATAGTGAAATGTCAGTTCCTGTAGGTGCTTCAGAAGCCACAATGGATAAGGAGCAGGAAATTCATAACACTGAGCCTCCAAGTACCATGGATCCCTCTGTCCAAGAAGCCTCATCTACTCCAATCACATCTCTACTAGAGGCAACAATGGTAAATACTTTTAAGTGCCATCAGTTCTCTTACTCTTGGTTCTCTTGCTCCCCCTTATTCTTCTTCCTCCACTTTTTCATGGGTGCAACCCTTTGTTGATAGTAGGAAGAGGAAGTCTTCTTCTTGGTTGTCAGGGCACAATTTTGATGTTGTGGCAGCCTTGTTGGGCACTACTCCTTTTTCTCCTGCAAAGAAAGCTAGAACAACCTCAAGGATAGTGACTGATGCCCAAGGTCAGCAATTTCTTGAGATAGCCAAGCCCAAAGTTGATAAGCCAGAACATGATTTACAAGCCTCTGATCTGGAACTTTCTAGGGATCTCAATGGGAGAGTCTACCCTTGAAAGTGAAATCCATAACCTTTAGGAAATAGTGACCAAGGTTATTGGAAGGGTAGAAAAATGCAAGCAGACTATAGAGCAGCTGGAGGAGTAGGCTCAAGTGCTTTCTAGTTTCATCAAGTCATTGTTTATATAAGGATAAAGTTCTAGATCCTACCCCACTGACTTCCCTTCCACCACCTATGATCCTTAGTCAAGATGAATTCCAGAGCATCAAAGACATACACAGGTACTCCATCTACGGGAGAGCTATGGAGGACATGGTTGATGATATGGTCATTGCAGGTTTGAATTTTATTGGAGAAGCCTTCAAACTTAATGAGAAGGTAATTAGTCTGCAACAAAAGCTCTCCTCCACAATTGGAAATTTGGATAAAGAGCTTAAACTCTGGAGTAGCTGCATAGTAGACCTTCACCTAATGGGGCAGACTGATGAAAATTTATTAATGGCAAGTAAATTTTTTGATGATGCCAAAGATAATTTGTCAAAGTCATGGGTTTTTAGCGTAGAGTGGAAGATAAAAGTGTTGGAGGATGCTTTGGGAGAATTGAGGAGTAGTTGGTAGAAAGGGGTGGAGGCCTTCAAAACTTTGGTGGTATCTGCTTTTAAGGATATTCACTGTCACCTCCACGACGAGACTTCAGGTGGGCCTTTCTCCCTCTAGGAAATTAAGACTCAATTCAGAGCTTTTGTCAAGGAAAACTTGTTCAAGGACTCAATGACCAAAGAGAAGATAAAGGAAATCTACTCTCTCCAATCTGCCATTGAGGAAGCTAATAAAGAATATCATACGTACATCGAGTTTGACAAAGAAATGGATAAATGTCTGGGATCTTGGACCCAAGCCACTGCCAACACATCAGTCCCACGAGGTCGAGACATAGCGGAAGCGTTGAAAAATTTTAGACAACGAATCCTCAAGTTGGTGGGCCCTCCTCAATCATAAGCATTTGTGTTCTTTCCTAGCTTCTCCTTTCCTTCTTTTTCTCAATTCATGTTTATTGTAATTATTTGGGGGTTTTGTGTCAAGCATCCCTTTAACTAAGCATTTTAGTTAAAAGAAGTAGTTACCAAGTGTAACTGATTTGTAAAATTATATAATGGGCTCTCTGCGCCATTTTGAGGGGCTGGAACTTGGTTTATTTTTTGAAAGTGTAAAGAGCAAAAAAGCAATCAATACAAGAGCTTTATTTCTGTGTCTATCTAATCTTGTTCTTCTCATTACTATCCGCCGAATACATTTGAACCATTTGTCTGTATTGTTTCAAGAAGCTTTGTATTCTTGTGAATGTCATTTCTAGAACTTTATGTCTTTGCAATAACATCTTATTAATTCAAATACAAATGGTTTTGTTCCAAATAATTTTATCCTGGCATGTATAAGGAATTATTTTGTTATCTATAGTTTTGGAGAATGCCTTTCTGCTCATTTCCACTACTTCATTCCTCTGTACTTTTGTATTGATGATCCATTCTATTTTAAAGAACTTTCATGATATCCATGTTCCAAATTAAAATTATCCACTATACATATGTAAATACGCTTCGTCTTTAAATAAGGGAACCTCTCCCATCAAAGAGAAGGGACTTTCTGTCCCTTGATTATTTCTCTCAGCAAGTCCTCTTTGACGACCAACAGATGCCATGAGGGATAACATGAAAATGTGATGCACGAGGATCATGCGGGGTAGCGTGAACATCAAATGAGGTGAAAATTGACAGCGTGACAAGGTCCCATGAAGGAGCAATCATCAACCATAGGTGCATGTAAAAATTCAACAAAGGGGCTAAAAAACAATCTCATCCACCTCACATAGATATGAAGGGATGTGTACATGTAGAGGGTGTTGAGTAACCCCCAGTGCTGCAATGATGACCCCATAAGTGGAGAGGGGAAGTTACATTCCCGGAATGGAAAGTAACTCCCATATGACGCATAAGATACACTGATGTACTGACACATAAGGGAATCTCATGATGACCCTAAAATGACACACGGACCTATGACCTCACCTAAGTAAGATGACTTAACTAGTCATGTGGAATACGACTCACACAAACATATCTTTCGTTCAATGTAATTTTCATTTCCTACACATTTTGTCATTTTTCCATCTTTATGTTCATTTTATTTGACTATATTTTTTCTTAATCGGTACATACATTTTATCACAATGTTTCTAAATTGTTTCTAGTTTGAGTTTTCTTTTGTTTTCATTTCCAATTTTCTAGCTAAAAGTTATTCATTTACATTTTGATGGAGTATCATTACCTTTTTTGACTCTATTGGTTCAATGAATGGATATTTAGCTACCTATTCAAACTTAAATAACCTTCCAATAGTCCATCTACTTCTCTTTCTTCACATAGATTTTTGTGTTGTATTATCACCTGAAATAGGTGTTTGATCACTACGTGTAGAAATATCTTCTTTTTTGGTGGATATCATAATCAGGAATGTCATCTATTCTCTTCCTTTTCAAAGAATTGATAGTATAACTTCTAGCTGAATTTGGTGTTTGATGACAGGAAATATATTCTAATTGTTGCATATCGTAATCATGAATCCGATTACCACCCAATATAGGCACATAATAAGGATTGTCCTCGAGTGGAGGCATGTCTTCTTCTTGTTGCATATTATAATCATTAATGTTGTCTAATGTAGGCACATAATAATGATTTTCCTTAAGTGGAGGCATGTCATCATCAATAATATTCTGAGGTGGTGACAAGTTATTGTGATTAATTATTTCATGTGGAATATCACTATTAGTGGGTTCTACATTAAAAATATTTTTGGAAATTTGTATTATTAAGTATATTATTGCAATTTGAAATTTGAAAATAAATAAAAATGCTTAATTATTTAGTTAATACATAGTACATGTATTTGGTGTGGATGTTGGTTACATCTACATGACCCCATTTTGTGGATGGTTAAAATAAGATAAATATTCCCCTTTTTTGATGATTGGACCACCAAGGCCATCACATTTCGATTATCATCCAAACATGGGTGAGGTGTTGACGGTCGTTTGTATTACCAGGAAGGGATTTACATTTTTCAAGCAGGAGTCTTGAATATGTAGTCAGAAAACTAGATTATATGGTCGAGCATCTGGAATATGCTGTCGGGTGTCTAGATTATATGGCTAGGTGTATAGAGTCTAGACTCTATAGGTGGGAATCTGCAATATGTGGTTGGGTGTCTGTACACCTTTGGAAGGTGTCTAAAGTATGTTGTTGGGGCATATGTGCAACAAATTTAGGTGTCTGGACTATGTAGTCATGCATCTGGACTATTTGGTTGATCGTCAAACATCTTTTATGCAAGTTAATGATGACATTTGACTTTGGTATATGCTTATATTTTTATTAGTATATATTGGTGAATGTAACCAATTGATGATTCGAGGCAGTGATGATATACATGCATAAGTATGAAATTTATTTTAAACACTAGGAAAGTCAACCCACAAAAGTAACTTGCATCCCCAAATTTTCGGTGAAATGCTACTCCATACGACTCCTCAAAATCAACAAATAAAATTTCTAAATTTTTTTAATATTCTTGAATTAATGAAAAATTTTCCACTAAAATTTACTTTTCTCTTAACAGGACATAAATAATTTTTTGACATGTTCCGTCAGATCATCCATTCATTTACATTTTTCTAACTTTTAAAATTTTAAGTAAGGTGGTAAGGGTACACCACATTTCTGAGTTGAAAGGGTAGGGGCATAACTCAAACCTAGATTTTTTGTTTTTTCCATGGTTACTATCATGTAGTTTGTATAAGGTTCCCGCCATAAATTTCCATTCTTGGGATGGATACATATTATGGATTGGTGATGTTGGTGGTAGGATGAAATTTGATTTAGTTGGGTGAGGGCCCTGCTTTTCATATTCATGTATGATATGAAGGTTTTAATTTTTTTGGACTAATATAAAAGGCTAAATGAGCCAATTAGTAGCTCAACTATTGGATTTTGTCTTGTATATTTTCATCATCATTGCAAGGATTATGTTAGGGGTATTTGACCATATTTAATTTTTCAAAATTGGTTTTAACATGAAGTATTTTAGAATCCATGTTTTAATTGGAAGTTATAGGGGTTTTTTCTAGTGGTTCATGTGTTGGGTTACTTTTTGTTTAGAGGGTCATTAGATATGGTGGGTTGTTCCGAGTTTGAAGGATTATATTTTCCAATGATATTTCTTGAGATTTAGGCTAAAAATGGTATGAATTTTGGCTCCTAAGTCAATAATTCTAAGAAGGATGTTGTCACTAAAACATTTGAACTATTTTAAGTCATAGTTCTAGGTAACTTTATATTTACAGGAGTAAAATTTTGAACCTTGAATTCAAAATTAATGTCGTAAATTTTATTTGACTTTATATTAGGATGTTATGGTGGATTTACAAAGTGCCAAAATTAGGGTGGCATTGATACAGACGTTGGGGTGACTTAAACCATGTCTTCGTTGTCATTTTTGAGTGGTGATGTTAAGGGGAAATTTTGAAAGACGTAAGGGTGGCTTAAATAGTATATTTTTCCCATCTTTGATGAGCATATTAAAGAGGTGAATTTTTGGTGTCTTAAAAGACATTTTTATTCCCAACTTTACCCTACCTTATTTTATGACTTATGGCTTTATTAAATTTGTAAATTAAGTCAGAGACAATGTCATAATTATGTATGTAGATGTAAAAGTATCATCTAGAATATATTTGAATGGTTTTAGAAGAGAGATAACATATTGGGTCGGATTGAAAAAATTAGGGAATAAAGATTAAGTTGAATTCAAAATACTAGGTTCTTCATATTATTCTCCATTAGAAAAATAATGTATATAGAATTTGTTCAATTAGATAAATTGGAGTCTTGTTGCAATACATTGATGGTCAATTGAATTATTTCAATATTATATAGAGGGCATACATCATTTCCAAGTACTTTTTTTACATATTTAATAATTACTTATTGCTGGATTAGATATACAAAATGCATTACAAATAAAAATTAAACATAAATGTATGATTATGCACATTGGTAGATATTAATAACATTTTAAATATATATAGAGAGAGAGAGAGAGAGAGAGAGAGAGAGTGATTCAGATGAAAATGTTATACAAAATAATGACTTGGATTATCCTCTAGATCCTCACTATAGTTCTTCTATAGATATCCCTCCTGCACATCCTAATAGCAATAAATATGTGGCTTATCATGTACATTTGAGTTCTAATAATGATGCAATAAATTTTATCATATTAAAGTGTGTGTGTGTGTGTGGGCTTAATTGGAAAATAATTTTCACATTTTAAGGAAATGAGGTTGTAACACCATAAGAGAGGCAAAGGTGGAAGAGGAAGAAAGGGAAGGGGCCACAATTTTGGTGAGAGTAGTTCATTTTTTAGGTAAATCCCAAGAGGGCTATTACTTCTAACTCTTCATTTGTACTCTCTATTATAAGATCTAGTTCTTCAGTATATGCACTAGAAAAATCACCACGTCCTTTTGATGTAGAGACTCATAATAAATAAAATGAGGTTTAAAATAGTCAAGTATGAAAAATTTAGCATTCAATTATGCTCAATAATTTGAGCATAAGAAAAAGGGAATGTACTGTATAGATCTTATGAGGAGGAGTCTCAAGCTGATATGGAACTTACACGAAAATAAATAAAATTGTAAAATGCAAAGTTCAAAATTTCAAAGCATTTAGTGCATGTTAAATGAGTAAAGATTTGCCTATTGTATATGAACCTTTTAGCTTTTGCAATAAAAAATATAGGATACAACCATCTATTATATGTGATGCATATTTAGGTATTTTTATTTGAACCCCTCATTATTAGATAATAAACTATTCAAGATCATGGCATTCCCTTTTTACTATTCTATGAACATGAATACTCACTCAAAGATTGGAAAAGGTTGGCGAAGTATAAGTTTAGTATGTTATATTATGGATTCTGTTCAAATGTGGAAACACTTAGAGAAAATATTGAGAAGGGGAAAAAAGTGAGCATAATGTATGATCACAAATATATAGATAGGTGTGTGTGTATAATAATATTGTTAGTATCATAAACAATTCTAAAGGATGCAGGTCAAAGAAAGCAAATAGTCCATTTATGGAGTGTGGGAATGACAAAAAGAGTACATGCCTAATAAATTGATTCATTATATAATGGTTAATACAATTATGGATATTAGATCACGAGAAGAGTTGATTATTCATTATAAATGTCTCACTCATGTAAAGTTAAGAAAATTTCATAGAAAGAGTCTCTGAAATAGATAGTCTTTCATGAATAATTTGGATATGATGTTTAGTATATGAATTTTTAGACAAAAATTATAGAAAAAATTGTAATGAATATTTACAAATATATAATGTTAATTTTTATTTGCAATGTTGGAAATTTATTTAATTATTATGTTAAATATAATAACAAATGATCTTGAGTATTTATTTATCGTATTTTTTTTAATTTTCAAATCTTGTAGATGGACAATCACTGGCCTTCATCGAAATGTCACTAGATGGATGAAAAATCACTCTTATAGGTGTAAACATATAAATGAACCATTTTTACACCCTGATCATCCCATGGACCCTAAGATATGAGTTGCCCGATTTTTTTCAAAGAATGTTTAGATCTAGAAATCTATGTCCAATGGAGAAGACATTGAGTTCTATAAGGTAGCATAATACATGAACCCCAAAGTAGTGCAATATTATAATCAAATCATAGAAACAAACAAGATGGAAGTTTAGATGAAATGATAACTCATTTGTATTCTCATCCTTTTGGTCATATTTATGATCATGAACATATTGTGGAAGATAGAGGCAATGATAATGACAATGATGGTGTTAACGCAAAAATGAATATATTTGAATTCATGACCTTGCATATATAATTTGAGGTGATGAAAAGGTAAATAAAAAAGGATGAATTCATTAGTTATATAAAAGAAAATAGAAAAAACTCAATTGTTCGAAGTCGGGAAGTCTAGAATAACAATTTTGAATGCCACACTAGCATTGATGGACTTGAAGGTTAGATTTGGATGGTCAAACATTAGTGTATCACTATTACAGTAAGTAAAAACATTATGTTTGTAAAATATTGATTTTATTATAAAATTTATTCTTAAATATCTAATATTTAGGAAAATACTATAAGTTGATAAAAAGTATTATACATGTGCATGTTGCTAAATAATGTCATTTTGCCCAAGAAAAAAACAATTCCAACATCATATAGGGACGCAAAAAAAACATCCTTGGGAATTTCATATGAAAAAATATGATGCTTGTGTCAACTATTGTGTATTATTCTAGGAAAGAGTATGTGAATACTACAATTTTTCTATATCCTAAGTGCAAGGAATGTTATTTCATGTTGGTATCAGTAGATTTAAAATCTCAAGAAAGGTTTTTTGGAATTTCCCTTTGATTAGTGCATTGCATAATTTTTATCCTTACAAGTCACTTGTAGAGATAATTACATAGAATTGTAATAACAAAAGTAGTGATAAGGTGATGCATGTACCAAGTGATTATTAGGCTATGAAACACATTGAGTGTAAATATCCTGAAAATTTTAAAGCAAGAAGTGTTAAGATAGGTCTTGCAATGGATGGTGTTAATCTATGTTCCATTTTTGTCAATAAGATGTTCAAATTTACCTGGTGTACTGATAAATTATAACATTCTATCATGACTTATGTTATGAAAATAATATTTATTTTTGTCATTACTGGTCCTGGAAAGATTCAAGTGAAAAACATAGATGCTTATCTGACACCTCTTATAGATGAGTTGTAGACTTTTTGGAATGACATACATATGTATGATGTTTCAAAAACCACTTGAAAATAGAGAATTCAAATGATATGATTTTTTGTTGGAAAATCCATGATTATCCAAAAATTATCAATTTTTTCAGGTTTGACTACAAAGGGAGAGCACACATGCCCAAGGTGTGGGGACCAAATATTTTCAAGGCACTCCAGTGATTCAAGAAAGAATATTTATGATGGAAACAATTTGTTTTTAAGGATGAACCTTGAATATTGTAGCGTAAAAGAGAAAATTTCAATGGTCATGTGGAAATGAGATAACCACCAAAATTAAATGTCTCATTGAGATTGGTTGTAGGATTATAACTATACTTGTGTTGAAACAAATATTTTTGTACTAGAACTATGGTGAAGATATGAGTGGGAAATAATATCCATTGTATTTGATCAAACACACATAAATGTAATTCCTAAGGGAATGAAAAGATTATCTATATTATACATCCTTCCATACTAGAAAGATTTGCTAGTAAACCATCTTTTTGACATGATGCATATATTTAAGAATGTTAGTGTATCAATGTGGATGCATATTGCAAAACAAGACAAAGATAAATTAGAATCATGAAAAGGCCTAAAAAAAATTTAAAAAAAAATTGTGGCCTAAGAAAAATGAAACATATGAAAAGGCTCCATGGATTCTAAATAAACCCCATGTTACAAAATTCATAAAGGTCATAAAAAAACCGTAATTATATAGGTCATCCCTTACAAGTGCATTTACTGTTGAGAGACATATCACAGGGATGAAAACATGTGATTGAAATAACATTCTAAAGTTATGTTGAAAATAAATGTAATTAATATAAATTATATTTTATATATGTTTTCTATCTTTCTATAGCTGACATTATCAAGTAAATGTGTTTGACACCACATCATATATTTCTTCCCAGTTTAAGTGGAGAGGATGTGTTTTCAATGGATCTTAGAAATACCATTTTGAGGTTTTGAAAATTCCTTAAATGGTTATCAACAAAGGATATCTAAACCTCTAAGATAGAGGAGATGAGAAATAAGATTGCAAAGATTGTTGTATTTTTAAAAAGGAATTTCCAAATTTATATTTTGATTCTCAAGTTCATCTAATAGTATACTTAGTTGATTATACATGATATGGAAAGTGTTGTAAATACTTGATGAATGTTTTGGATTCAGAGGTACATGAAGACATTGAGGGGTTTGTCAAGCAATTAACCCTAGTAGAAGGTTGTACCATTCAATAAACGTTCTTCTTTGTAATTGAATATATAGAAATGGAATGCCTTGACATACCTCACATACGAGATGTTGATCGTGATGGTACATGGTTGGAGGAAATATTATAAGGAAAAGGAAAGGGAAGAATATTGAGTGAGTATAATAGTATATTAATTTTTATTTTTTAATATTGATATGTGTAAGTAAACCCTATTGGTGTATATGACTTGTTTTGTCATCCTCGGCATTTTTTACACCTCATGTGGTAAGTAATCTCACTTAGTGAGATCATATGTCATTAGGGTTAGTTAGGGTTGTGTCCACGTGTCATGCACAGGAGTTACACAACACTCATATATGTAGCTCTTATTTTTTATCTATGAGCATGCAGAAACTTTGTTTCTCTCTACTTAATTTTCCTTTTTGATTCGTTCTCTTGCTAATTACGTGAAGCATTCTTATCATCATTGGAAGTGAAACCATATTTGATGTGCATGAATTTCCTTATTGATCCTTTTAGAAAAATGTGATATTCTATTAGAGCTATTATTCGGTAAATGTGCACTCGTTTGAATTTGGTTGTTGGTTACTTCATTTTTGGTTTTTGTGTTTCTCATGCAAGTTTTCGATTATCTTTTGGAATATTGTTTATAGGTTTAAAAATATCATTTTTTGGATTTTATGTTGGTTTTATGGTTGTGCATGTGTAGGTTTCAGGGGTTTCACATCTAGATCTAGCTAGCTACAACTAAGTTTGAAGGAACAACTAAATTTCGAGGTAGGTTTTACATCTATGGTTTTAATCATTATTTTTTTAATTGAAAGTGAATTTTAAAAAAATGGTTTTTGGACCTATTTTCGCCTTGTCTTGTTGTTTTTCACTTTTTGTTACCTCACTTCAACCTTCTCTCCTTTTTCCTTTCTCTCCTCCTAGCTCAACTCAGTGACTCAGCTTAGTCAAGTTGGCTCTAATGGGTGAGCTAATTGATCCCATCTTGGGTCAGCATTACATGTTTATTTAGCTTCTTTGGATTTTGTGCATTACGATGTAGGTCAAGTGCTTTACGTTTTGCATTTGGGATCATGCTATCTAAGAATCATTAGCCTCTTTTTTCCCTTGTATTGCATGTTATTAGTCATGTTTACTTGTTGTGTTGGGTTATTGCATTGCTCGAGGGTTTTCTTGATATGTTATATCACCTTATCAGTGGGTTATCTGTTACATTGTTATTACCTTTTCATTTTCATTTTCATTGAGCTCGTGTTGTTGGATGCATCAGTTGAGGTGTGCCTACGATTTTGTGTTAGGTCATCCTTGCCTTGGTTTTCTGCTCTGTTTTTTGCATGACCCGTTCCTCAAGCTCGCCCTCAGTGTAGATCCCCTATACTTTCGGTCATGTAACGGATTACCTCGGTCCTGTATCGTCTTCACTCCCGTTCTACGTGCAACACGTATTGTGAGCCGACATACTTATTTGTTGGCTCCTTGAGCCCTGCATCCTCCTCCACGTGTTGAGTTTGGTCTGTCTAACCTGCTGCGCCGTCTGACCGAGATCTTTTCCCCACTTTGACCGCTTTTCAAATCCATCTCCCACTTTTAATTTTTGAGCCCTTCTAATAAGGTAGGTGTTTTTTTAAAAAAAAAATTGGTGGTTTGTTTATTATGTGTGGTCAGTTTAATAATGTAAGTGGGGTCTTATTTGTTAAAGTGAGGGTAATGGTTAATATTTTATTAAGAGTGTGGTGTCTATTTATAAGGTAAGGTTTTAATATAAGTTAGCTCTTAATGTATAATAAGATATAATTTTAATTAAGGTTAATTTAATTTAATCTTAGGAGATTTATAATTTTAATTAGGTATCTAATTTAATAATAAGCTCTTTACTCTCGATCAGTAGTATTTTTTTGTTAGATTAATCAGTTTTTAATAGCACCTCTTTTGTTCCTTTAATTTTTAAAATTACGTTAATTTGGCATCTTAAAAGTGTGTTTTAAAGTGTTATTGGATGATTTTTTTCTACTAATATGTTGTAGCATTTATAGTGTTTTTTTCCTTCTGGGATCCCTCACTACGCCCTGGAGGTCCTCTGGACTCGTTTTGAGTCATGTTTTTACATTGTATAGCCTTTGTTATTGCTTATGAACTAGTGAGTGCATTAGTCATAGTATTCCAACAAGGGGGTTTTTGTTGTGACGCGATACCATTTTTCTCACAATAGGACTTGCTTTCGCTCCTCCTCTTGATTTCTAGATCATTATTCCTATTTACAGTGTCAATTTTCTGCGATCAATGAAACTTGATTGTGGTCTCCACTCTTTCAAATCATTACGTTGATCGCAAGGTGAGTGAATTTTTTTTTCATGATGCAAACTCACACTTGATTTATATCCAACGCTCTAAACTATAAAGTTTAAAAATCAGGGGGTTTATAATATTGTCTTGGGTGGTTGTGTTGCTTGTTTTTCTTTTCTACATTCCTTCTTTCTCTCTCTTTGCAATGGATGCTCTTTCAATTACTTTGCTTACACCATTCAAATTATTTGAATGTAGATAAAAAATAGTAATGAAACTAAGGGGTAAAAAGTTATTTCACATCACCATGGGAGCTAAGATTGAACCTAACGATGAGCCCAAAAATATAAATGGATGAACCAAAGTGACGAAGCCTTAGGTAGTCTTTGTATGTTTGTTTATCATGGCTTGCTCTTCCACATTAAGTCGTCTGAAACACCTAATTCTGTTTGGAAAATGTTAGATGATATGTTCAAACAACAAGATGACATGAGAGCGCATGAGTTAGAAAATGAATTACTAGGATTAAATCCTAGAGACTTTGAAAACCTACAGGAATTCTTCTCAAAGTTCATCCACACTAGATTTTTGTTAAAGGAATGTAAAGTGGAGAAGAAATATTCGCAGTTGATTTTTTATTCTTTCTAAGTTAGGTCCCGAATACCCCATCTTCTTATCAAATTTTCACGCTACGAAATTTGCTCTGGGAATTTCTTGGAATATGCCCTCATTTGATAGTTTTTCATTCCAACTCATTCGAGAACAGGAAAAACTCATTCAAATGGTGTCTCTCAAGTCCAAGTCACATGTCCTTGTAGCAAGTATTGGTAAGGGAAAGAAGACTGAAAAGAAGAAAGAGAAGAAGGACTAACCTAAGAAGAAACCAATACCAACCAATCCAAAACCAAACCTAACATGTACGCTTCAACTTCTAAGCCTAAAAAAAGAAGGAAAAGTGTAAATGTTCCTATTGCAAGAAGACTGGTCATGAAGAGCATCAATGTATGAGAAAAAAAATTGATCACCTTACTCATTTACTTGAGAAAAATCATCTAGGTGTTCCTGAGTCTATCAAACAAAATTCTCTGAAAGCCAAGTCTTCCACTACAAGAGAGTCTAAAATATGATAAGAAGAAAGGAAAGGCCCTTGTAACTAGAGTCTCTCCTTTGTCGATGTGGATTATAGATTTTAGTGCCTTTCACCAGATGGCTTCTTCACATGTTGAGTTCTCCAACATCATATGTGGCATGTTCGAAATCATGTTGGGTGATGACACTATAGTGTTGCTTTCTAGTAGTGGATCGATAGAGATGGATGGGGGATAATTTAATTGAATTTTGAGTGTTCCTGATCTCTCTAACAATCTCATATCAGTTTACCAAATTACTCACCTTGGTGAAGGAATGTGAGGGGAACTTGGTCCTAACTCGATGATTATTCGTGAGCTTCACAATGAAACTACAGTGGTTGAGGGAAAATTAGATCACCAATCATGATTGTATACCTTCTCCCACTTTACTTTTGATTTGATGCCCACTATCTTGCTCACTCATACAGATGAGGTTAGTAAGATTTGACATGAGCATTTTGGCCATCTAAATCAATGAAATGGTCGATGGGTTACCCCACGTCAGATTTTCTAGGGGTCTTTGTGAGGGTTATGCCCTCGAGAAGCACCCTGAAAAGATTTTTGACAAAGAAAAATCATGGAGAGCTACTCTTCTTTTAGATATTGATCATAGTGAAATTTTTGGCCCTTTCCCATCTCCTTTGTTTACTAGATCTCTTTATATACTGACCTTCATTGATGATTTTTCATGTTATACTTGAGTGTATTATCTTAAGCTTAAGTCTGAAGTTTTTTATCACTTTCAGGAATTTAAGGCTCTTACTGAGAAACAAGTTGAATAGTCTATCAAGGTTCTTCAAACCGTCAATAGAGGCGAGTATATGAGTAATAGGTTCGAGGATTTCTATACTTCTGAATGGATTTATTCACAACATACAGTTGCTTACATCACTTCATAAAATGGAGTTTCAAAAAGAAAGAACTAAATGCTTAACAAGATGGCCACTTGTCTAGTTCACTCAAATTCCCTTCCTTCGCAGTATTTGGCTGAAGCAGTGAATTTTTCTTGTTACATTTAGAACCGTGTTCCACACAAGGTAGTAAGAGTGATGATACCATTTAAAGCCTGGTTTGGATGCAAACCTGATGTTGAGCAATTTTGAGTCTTTGGATCCAAGGCTAAGGCATAAAATCCCAAAAAGAAATGTAAGGCTTTGGAACCATAGTCAAAACATTATATCTTTGTAGGGTATCTTAATGGCATAAAGGGATATCAATTGTTGAATACTACTACTCATGATATTTATATCAAGAGAAGTGTGAAATTCGATGAGTCAAATTCGACTTCTACTTATTTACCTTCGAAGGTCCTTATGCTTTCTGATTCTGAATCTGACTCTTCAGATGATGTTGTTGTTGAGCATGTTTCTCCTCTGCTTGATCCTCTCATGCCTCCCAAACCTCATGCTTTGAAGTATTCTAATTCTGATGGTAGTGTTGATTGGAACCTTGTTCCTTCTCTCTCGAGTGAAGAATCTTCTGACTCTAAGCCTAATCATCTTGGTCCTTGTCGGGCTAGGAAAAATTTGCAGATTATTATAGAGTGAATGGGAGATCCCTCAGATAAGATATGGACTTGCTTAGATTTCATTGGACCTCACTCCTTATTTTCCTTCACTTATGACCCTTAATATTTTTGGCAGGCTTCTGGTATTCCGTAAGTCGGATTTTTCCATGGATGAGGAATATTCCTCACTTGTGAAGAAAGATACTTGGGATATCAATCCTCTTTTGAAAGGAAGAAAAATAATTCGGTGTAAGTGGGTGTTTCGAGAAAAGTATGGTGCAGATGGATAGATCGATAAGTTTAAAGTGCGGCTAATATCTAAGGGTTTCTCCAAGGCAACTGAGATTAATTACTCAGAAACATTTTCTCTAGTTGCAAAGATCACTTCTATTTAATTGAACCTTGCCATCATTTTTGTGAACATATGGGAAGTCCATCAAATGGACATTAAGAGCACCTTCCTTCATGGGGAACTAGAGGAATATATCTACTTGTAACAACCTTAAGGTTATGTCTATGATTCCTCTCTTGATTGTAAGTTAAAGAAGTCTCTCTACGGCCTTAAACACGCCCCTCGAGCTTGGTATGCCAAGATGGAGTCATTTCTACTTACATCAGGGTTCACTCAATGTCATTTTGACCCAAATGTTTACATTTTTGTGGCAATATGACTCCATACTCATCCTTGTTTTGTATGTTGATGAATTTTTGATCACAGGAAGCTCTTCCTCTATCATCAATTATGTGAAGATTTCCTTATCGAACAAGTTTTCTATGTCTGACTTAGAATTGCTTCATTACTTTCTTGGGATCCATAGTTCACAATTTGACTCAGTTATTGTGACTTCACATCCTAAGTACTCCCCCTATTTTCTTGTTTGGTTTCATATGTACGATTGTAAGCCTTCTCCTACTCCTTTCATTTCCAAGGTTAAGTTGGTTTCTGATTGCTCTACTCCCTTGGTTGATGCCACCCTTTATCGACAGTTGGTGGGGAGCTTCATTTACCTTACTGAAACTCATTTGGATATATCATATGTTGTTGGGATTGTGTCTAGATTCAAGTAGGAGCCATATGAGTTACATTGGAAAGCAACAAAGTAGATCCTTTATTATGTTTGTTGCACTTATACGGATGGCATTCACTATCTAAGAGGAGTAGATATTGACTTGGTTGGATATAATGACTCTGATTGGGCCAGTGATCTTGATCATTGGAAATCTACCTTAGGATACAATTTTTCTCTTGGTTTGAGTCATGTTAGTTGGTCTAGAAAGAAACAGAATGTAATTGTTATATCTTCTATAGAGGAAAAGTAATGAGGAATAGTTAACACTGCCACAATAGTTGTTTGGTTACAAGGTATCTTAACAGATTTCGGTATTCACTATCGGTGACCTACTATCATCTAATGAAAAGACATGTGAACCATCTCAATTTTCCAAAATTTGGTTTAACATCAGTGAACAAAGCACATAAAGATACACATGCACTTCATTCGGGATCTTTTTCACGACGAAATCATTGAACTGTAATATTGTCAAAATTTTGATATGGTTGCAAACATTTTCATGATCCCTTTCACTGAGGCAAAGTATCTTCACTTACGGTATCTTCTTAGGGTAAGGTCTACGACAATCGCCCATATTCTTTGATCTTTCTAGTCCTCTTCTTCTCTTCTAGAGAGCTATTGTTTGTGCATGGGTACGTCATTAGGCCTAGTTGCTAGGACCCATTTGATGCATCTTTCTTAAAACAAATTCAGGGATTCTTCTATCTCCTGTAAGTGGATGTTTTTACCTTAGGTTTTTTTCCTCCATTACTTAAGATCCTTATTATACATGGGTACCTCATCAGGTCTAGTTGTTGTGACCCATTTTTATCCTCTTCTTCTTTTTCTAGAGATATGTTGTTTATGCATGGGTACTATATGACAGAAAAACAACACGTGATTTTATTTGCACCTGACCTCCCAAGGTCATGCCGAGACAGCAGGTATAGAATGATTGTGAATGTGAGTGTGGTGACAAGGATCAAGCTAATTAGGAAATCTTATATCTTCAACAAGCAATGTCAGGATCTGCGAGTCTAAAGCAAAGAATGCTCTCCTAACTTGAAGTGGCATGATAGTTTGGTCTGAGATAATAACCGCTCGTAGACTCCAATCAATGTCTAGCTTGACTAAGATTCTATTTGTTGGTCATTGAACACGCAGAAAATGACCTACGGGCACCTCATATAGATTTCCAGACAAGGTCATGGAAGTAAGAACGAGAGGCACGATGAAGCCACATGTATTTACGGGTGATTTTGCAGTCTTGTCCAAAAATTATTTCCTAGTCGGCTGTTATGTTCAATAAGGAAAGTTGTGCAATAATATCTTATGGAAGTGGTGAAGATCTAAATACTAAGGTATGTAAACTAGCTTCAGTGTCTAACTAGCTAGCAGGCCCATTGGGTTGTGGGACTTGAGAACCACAACCAAAGACTCATGGAGGTTGTGGCCCTTGGATCGTCATGTGCGCAATTAAACCCTATAGTCAGGAGCAGTCCAATAGTCGTAGGCTTGATTATCAACTATGTTTAGTGTATTGAGTTGTTCTATCTTCTCAGCAAAAGTTACAGGTGTGCGTAAGAATATCAAATGTAAGTTGATATTAATGTCAATTATTAACTCTAGCCCATTGGGTTGTGGGACCAATGGATCACAATTATATGTATTTTCCTATTGTGGACCGTGAATGGTCATACAAAATGAAATAAAATGACTTCTAATAAGAAAACTAATTACCGAAAGAGATCTAATCTATGTTTTTGTATTATTCACAATATTTTAGATCAAAGCGATAAAAGCAAACTAACTTATGAAAGGAAATTTTTTTGTTCTTTTCTAATCTTTAAGCAAGTGTTCTAATCTAAAAAATAAACTAAAGACAAGTAGTCAGTCAGATGTAGTTTGTTACTTGTGTAAATGTATGAATCCAGTCTAAATCAAACAATGTAATATGATAAAAATCCTCCAAACCCTACCTCAGAGGTGAAGCACAAATCATGACCCTGAAAGGGCTATTGTCCCTCACAACTTCCCTGGTAATGTTAAAAGGGAAAACTTACTGAAATGAATTATTCTCTACTCTATTTGATATGAATGATTTTCTACTCTATTTCATATGAAATTGACAATTTAACACACAAGGAAAACAAATACACAATTCTAATTTGGACAACCAAGAGCTTTGGTAAATCTAGTTGTGTTTGTATCTGTCCCCTTAGTATGTTCCTTTCTTTCTCTGAGTGTTCATGTGAGTCCAAGAGATTAGGAATGCAAGAACAACAATAAGAGGATGGCCCTTGAGCAATGGTATCTTGATGGTAGTTTGGATATAATGTAGGTAGAAGAGACATAACACAAGAGATCAGAGCTTGGTTATGTAATTCCTCGCAAGATCGTAGCAGCAATACAATGCAAGATACACAAAATTATCAGGGCTTGTTGCTTGAATATAAGCATGGAATATATAGGAATGGAGGATGGGAGGTACCTTCATGCACAAGAAAATAAGGAGTGGTTCCAACTAATTAAATCTATAAATAAAAATAGAAGGAAGGAGAACCAAGCAATCAAAGCTAATTTTAGACAATTCAGCTCATAGATGCATGCAAAAAGTGAAATTAAGTGAATCGTCGCATGTTAAAACATGCGTGAAGAATCTAGAAAAAGCGGGCAGGATCGCTGCCCTACATATGGCGATGGTTTCAGGACCACCACCCTGTCTTGGGTGGTGGTTTCAGAACCACTACCCAAGCAGGGTGGTGGCCCTGGCACTAAAGGCCAAAACTTGCATAGAAAGAAGCAGGAAGATGGAAAAATCGTGGGAAGGCTAAGTATAGATGTCTAGACAACAAATATACACTGCGAATGGAAATTGGAGCTCGAACACCTTCTTGAAAGGACCTGAACAATCATTGGGGATTTTTGTAACCATTTTCCAACAATGTAGCACATGCAATTTTGGGTGCGTATAGGTACCTTATGAGGCCTTCAATTACTGGGACCCATTGACACATATTTCTTAGTTGTCTAGGCCTTCCGGTACCTTAGGAGGAAGCATGGGCTCATTACCACGAACAAGGAATAGGTTAGTAAGGGAATTGCACTCCTTTCCCAACCCTACATCACCAGTAAGAGATGCAGGCTCAACACCAAAGGTTGGTAGGGAAAAGAAATGTGTAAAATAAATAATTTCTGTGGATTTGCATTTGACTTACTTATCTAGGAAATTTTTTTAGTATGTTCTTATTTCTAAAGATATTTTTATGGGATATATGTGACACCATGAAGCTTCTATAACAGGACTATAGGCAAAGACATTGTAATCTAGAAAGTGACTATAAGCATAACCAAGTATGCAGGCCTTGGTATGATCACGGTAAAAAAATTTTCTTATCTTGCTTGAACTAATGAAATGATTCAGAAATAATTGATGATACTATGAATATGTGAAGAGATATGATTTGAATTTTTTTCCAATTTTTTCAAAAGTTTTTAGGAGTTGTAATAAGAATAAATCCCTTGATCAATAAATTTTACAAAAGGAACTGGCAGATGAAAATGCAATGCAGATGCAGTAATGTACATATGAAAATGTTGGTGGATCACGCGTAGTACTTCTTTAGGTGAAGAGAGTTCATGGATTCACTAAAATCCTCACCCTCTAGTGTACACAGGTGAAATGCCCCATTTTTGTAGTCTGTTACTACTCGATACGGACCTAACCACCTAGGTCTGAATTTCCTTCCCTCACCATTTTTTTATCTATCTACTTGTCGAGTCTTAATACCAAATCTCCTTTGTAGATCTCATGGTTGTAAACCTTCTTATTTTATTTCTGAGACATCCAGTTAGCATAAACATTATACCATTGTTTGGCGTTAAGTCTATCCTCGTTAAAAATTGCTAATCGGGTGAGTCATGATTCTCGATAACCCTCCTCTCCTAGGATCCCATGTAGTGAAATACGGATACTAGGTATTTTGACTTCAAGTGGCAGAACCGCCTCAGCACCAAATACTAAATAAAAGGGAGTTTCCATCATTGGCGTTCTAACTAAGGTTCGATAGGCCCACAAGGCTAGAAAAATATTTAGGTGCAAATCTCATTTATTCTCCTTAACGGTTTTGAGAAGGATGGTCTTTAACATTTTATTCGTAGCCTCAACTTGTCCATTAGCCTGAGGATAGTAGAGAGAAGTCATGTGATGGCTTATTTTGAACTTTTTACATAGCTCATGCACCTCATCATTTTTAAAAGACGTGCCATTATCTGAAATAATGACTTGTGGGATGTCATACCTACAAATGATCTGGTTTAAGATGAACTTAGCGATCACAAACCTGGGTACAGTGGTAAGAGGAATGGATTCTAACCACTTGGTAAAGTATTATGTGGCCGTGATTATGAAGTTATGGCCATCCATTGATGAGGGAGAAAACTTCCCTATCAAATCTAGGCCCCACATGGAAAAGGGCCATGGGGTTGTGATTGGTTGCAAAACTTGTGCTGGTATGTGGATCTCATGGGAGAAATCTTGACATTTGTGACATCTATGCACAAAATCTACTACAACATGCTCTAGAGTGGGCTAGAAATAGCCCATCTAATGTATTTTTTGAGCTATGGCATGGTCGTTGAAGTGACCTCCACATACTCTGCTATGTGACTCATAAAGAATATTTTCGGATTCTTTGGCGTTTACACATCTTAATAGCATTCCATCAAAGGCTCTGTGGTAGAGAACTTGTTCCAAAATAACGTACTTAGTGGCAATGACACGTAACCACCTTCTTTGTTGCGATGTTTCCCCTTCTAGTTATGTGTGGTCCATGATGAAATTGACAATGTCGGTGTACCAAGGACATATAGAGATAGGGGTTCTGGTTGATCTGATAAAATACACGCACTCATTAGGGAAATTCTAAATCTACCAAATCACCCCATCTAATGGATTATCAGCTAGCCAATCCACAATAATTTATCCCTTAACGGATTTCTAATTTACAAATGTTAGTTCAAATTCATCCATTAAGGTTATAAAATGCCTGACCTTTTTAGAAAAGGATCCCTGCGTGAGGAATGTTCGCAAGTGATATGTCTTAACAATAACCCTTGTTTCTTGATTCAACATCATAATGCCTTAAGCACTTTATTACAAAGACTATGACAAGGCATTCCTTTTTTGCCTATGTGTAATGTGCCTCATAATCAAGTAACATCCGACTAATGAAATAAAGTACATGCTCTCATTTATCATCATCCTCTTGAGACAACACGCAGGATAACGAAACATCCATAGTATCGTGAATACAAGATCAAAGGGTGATCTGATATAGGCAGCATTAGCGTGGGAGGGGGATAACAAAAATTATTTAACTACCTTGAAGGCCTCATTGCATTCTTCTATCCAATCAATGCTATAATCCATTTTTCAACAAATTATTGATTGGATGAATAGAAAAGGTCAAGTCAGGGATTAACCTTCAGATTGCACCGAGTTTCCTAAGAAAAGATCTAATACCAGACTCGTCTGATGGTGGAACCATTTCTAACACAACCTAGATTTTGGTTGGGTTGACATCAATCCCTCGTGAAGATATAATGTAACCCAGAAGATTGCCTCAAGTTACACTGAATACACATTTCTATGGATTTAATGTGACATCATACTCGATTAAGTGCGAGAGGATGATACGAAGAACCTATGGGTGATCGCAGTGCTTCCTGGCTTTGGCCAGCAGGTCATCCACGTAATATTCCATAATCTTATGAATAAGGTCATGGAATATATATTTCATTTCTCATTGGTATGTGGCGCCGACATTCTTAAGACCGAATGACATGACAACATAACAATAGGTTCCCCAAGGAGTTATAAACATAGTTTTGGCTTGATCCTCCTTCGGATATTTTGATTTGATTATATCTCAAAAACCCATCCATGACAGACAACAATTCAAATCCAGTTATTGCATCAACAATAACATTGATGGATGGTAATGGGAAATCATCTTTGGGGCAAGCTTTGTTAATGTCCCAGAATTCTATGCAAATATAGATCTTTCCATTCTTTTTGAGAATGGGGACGATATTAGATACCCATTGTGAATAATCTAATACCTTGATGAATCCCACCTGGAGAATTTTCATTACTTCTTCTTTCACCATGAGGGCCACTTTTGGCTTCATGGGTCTTGACTTTTGCTTAATTAGCTTTGCATCCGGTTTGGTGATGAGATTGTCCACCGCTATATGTGGTGTAATTCCATCATTTCTTTGTAATTAAATGTGAAAGCCTTTTGATGTTCCTTGAGGATTTGGGTATGTATTTCCACCTCCTTTAGAGTTAAAGAGGATCCCAATTTCAAAATATTTGGTTCCTCCTTTGTTCTAATGTTTATATCAATCGTTCCCTCGATTAAGGAGGTGTTTGCCTCCTCAAACTCAGGTGGGACCAGAGGTAACTCTAAATCCTCTTCTTCTTCTACCTCGTAAATCTCAAGACCCCTTCCCTAGGGAGGATTTGATCATGGGATTCCCAAAATAAGAAGAGGAACGTGAAATTAAGGAAAGGTCTATCTCGTGATAGGTAAGATGCAATTATGCCAAATCATTTAAATAAATTAAAGTTGATTCATCACTATTAATGTGCTCTAAACAATCGGGTTGACTCTTGGTTTCTACGTATGTCAACATTGGGGTCATTGGTGCTTTACAAATCAAGGGTTCGACATGAATTGAAACCATAAAGTTGGTATCTTCTAGGTCACTACTTGGGGTGAAGCATGAAGTAGAAGTTTTCTATAGAATCTGTGAGAAGGTTCTGTTCACGTGGAACTACTTCAATTGATATGAAATCAAACCCTTTCGTTCAGACCTAGCACTGTTATTTTGTAAAGTTGTAGATGCTCAACTCTAGTCTCATATACTTTGGATATCTTATTTGTGACTAGTTGTGAATCACCCAACACCCTAATATTGAGGATGCCCATTCTCTTAGCTATAATGAGACCTAATAGGAGAGCCTCATATTTAACCCCATTGTTTGTGCATTTGAAATTCAACTTGAAAGCAAAAGGTAGAATCCTTCCTTCAGGTGAAAAGTAAGGATTGCACCTGCCCTGACGCCAAAATGACACTTGGCTCCATTAAAATGGAGAGTCCAACAACTACTCAAAAAGATGGATCATTAATTCATCCTTTGTACCTTCCCCCTTTACCTCAGTTACCTCAACCATGCAAACCTCATATGCTAGAATGGAACTGAGTCCCAAGGTATGTCCCATACCCATAGAATTAAAGGGGAGGAGAATAGGAAAATCCTTCTCTAATAGCTCAAAAATATTTGTTGTGGTTCCTATCAACACTGTCTCTATAATAACAGTTTTCATCCTTGACATTCTAGAATGCCTTCGATCAAACCCGTGACTTCTAACTCTGTCTTAAGAACTAGTTTTTCTTCTGGTACCACGCTTACATGTTTGTTTAATTGATTCATGGGAAGCTTGAATTCAGAGTGGACCCCTAACCTCTTCTTTAAGTTAGCCAAATGTATATCAAAGGGTTTTGGATCACCTTGTGCCATAAAGAATTTCCCTAAATGCAAGAATCTGGCCTCCTGAAATAGAGTGAAAGGGATTTCCTTCATGGGGTGGATCTGTTGACGACCATCCTTGGTGGATCGATCCATCAGAGTCATGGGAATCCTTAGGTTAGTGGGACGTGCACCCTAAGGAGACCTCCAATTTTTTAAAGAATTTTTCTCTTCTCTGCAAGGTGAGATAGGGGCGAGAAGAATTAAACAAAAACATAAAATAAGCTCAGGTGATGTGCTAAACGAGCCTGTTAAGAGATCAATCGAGACCACAACTTCCTAAAGAAGGGAAATGGTGAATAACTGAAAAAGGGTGGATGAAATGCACCACAGGTCAGAAAGGGTCACATAGAACACTACCTCAAACTACTTAAGCATAGATTCGGAAGATCGTAACAACATTAAAAGATGCACAGTTTCTACATGAAAATAAAGGTGATCAGAGACAATAAGGATATGTGGATGATGAATAGAAAGCACCATAATCCATATATATTACTCTAATAGTTGTGCATAGTATTACATTTATAAAAGAGGCAAAATTGTTGTTACAAAACCTAGGCAAAAGTGGCTATGAGTTCCAAGACCTCTGTCTTTTACAAAAGAGAGACTTGTGATAGAGAAGAAAAGATTAACTCTCCTAGTATCTATCTAAAAAGATTGTTTTTTTTTTCCTCAGACTTTGATTACAATATATAGGAGGAGAAGGGAGGTAAGAGATAATTCTCGAACTCTTTTCCAACTATCCTTCAATTATGATAAATGATGTGAAGTGATAGAAACATATTTCCTCAAATCTTTCTCATTATTTTTGGCCCTTTCGAAAGAGTGAGGAGCCATGCCTATTTAATGCATCTTAATTATCATGTAACCGACTCCCTTAAGATGGACTCACCTTTTTAAAAAAAACCTTTCGGCTATTTATAACATAACCAAATATTTTGACCCTGGGGAGAGTGCATTGGTTCCCAGCCTCTTGATTCAAACTGGCACGTATTTTATAGTGAAATGACCCTTTGAATGTAGATGAATAACTTGAGTCTTTGCAGGCTGGAAAATCTTCACACAAGGCTATGCATTAATTCTTTACTAAAATGATAAGTTATACGAACCCTCACATCCCATCCTTTGAAAATTCTTGAGCATTTAAAATCTTATAGATAAGACCCAAAATCACTTATACATGGCGGATGGCTTGTCATCTTTTATGACCTATTTTGAAAATGGAGTCCATTTGTTACAAGATCCACGTGGAAGGCTCATGCATCCTTATGAATTTGATTTTCTTTCTGGATCTCGGGAATGCGATGGGTAGGCACTTGGCACCATCCGCGGATTGCTACTCTACTCCTTTCGGAAAGTAAAGGACTCGCTGGTATATAAAATGTGAAAACCATCCCTCAGGTGAGACCCCTTTGTTGACTCCATGTGTCATCCCTACGAGAGTTTGAGACTTCGTCCCCTCCCTTGAATTCTACAAGTTGCACCTATTTGACACTTGGCACCATCCGTGGCTTGCTTAGATCTCTTTGTGATTTTGTTAAGTCCCCCTTTTTCTTTTGGTGAAGATTTAGCTTCGAATGGGCTTTTAAAAATGCAAGATCAACTTCCTAGCTAGGGAACTGGTTTAAAGAATAGGATCCAAGGACGACCAAGGATCATATTATAGTTTGTTTCTCAGTCTATAATATAAAACTTAGTTAGTACCATCTTAGGCTCGAGAGTAATCGGTAATACTATGGTTCTGATCGATGTTTCCTTAAGGCTATCATAGCCTCGCAATGCGTTTCATGTCAAGGAGCAATTGGTCTCCCCATACCCTAACTTCTGAAGAAAATAGAAGGGAACTATGTTAACTTCTTCCCCATCATTGATCATTACATGCTTTACATAATTGTTGTAAATCCAAACTTGTAGAAACTAAGTGTCTGAGGTCACCCCTACGATCTATCTTAGTATTTGTGGGCATCTTGCATGATGTCAAACACAAACCCAATATCTCTCTCAAGCTGCCTTGGAGAACTAACATCGAAATCTATAGAAATATTCAATGTCCACCAATATAGCAGAGGCATAAGAGGTGTAGTCATATGGTCCAGACCTAGTACTTCTAACAGAGAAGCTCGATGAGTAGCCAGACATTTACCTAGTAGTATTCCCAATTGATAGGAAATGTGTGAAATTATCACTGGTTAGATCACTGATTAGATGCATAAGCCCCTACTGGCTTAAATAGCGTATCATGAAATAGGCTTCTGACATAGACCAGATAAATCAGTCATCGGGTTATGAAGAGAGGGAATCCTTAGTTCTTGTCATAGTGTAAAAATGGGGATTGAAAATCCCAAACTTTACCAAAAATCACATCCTTATCAGGTGTTTTATCAAAAACAATCCAATGAAGAAACCACCTGGATTGAGGGTTGAATGTCCAGTTTACCTAACATTAGAGGCCTCCAGTGAGTCATGATATCCAAACTATGTACATGTCGGGAGCCTTTAGGGCATAACTTGTTGTGATCTACATATACAATCCATTTGGATGCTTGAAATAAGTCTCAGATTTTATAACCTCTGTACCAAAGCATCCCTAGTAGGAGAGTTCTTGTGGACATACTGGTCCCATGTAGGGAGTTAGAAGTGGATGCAGTTGGAAGCAGATCTAGAAATAGCATGTCAATAACTAACTATTTTTACCCCTTTGAGACAGGGACAACGTTGTAAAAACTTGCTAGCAATCGCGACAAGATCTTGACATCACAGGATCCCTGTGAACTACCAGGGACAAGGGAAGATGATTGGTCAGGACGGTAATCTGGGCATGGCCTATGAAAAAAACATTGTCCTGGAGCAAAACTAATGGTTACCATGATTTGAGTTTTCAATTGTTATACTTTCTGTCTAGCGTTGGACCACCTCCTTTCCATTAGTTGACTCAAAACTTTCTGGCCCTATTGGCTAGGGCAAAACACAAATGCAAATATGTCTCAAAAATAGAGGAAGCCTCAGTAGTTGTTAAATGCTTCAGCGACAGCAATAGATCCATCTTCGTTCTAAGCCACGATGACCCCCATAATCCATTGATTGTTACTTCTGTAGTACCTTTACCGCCACCATTATTGCCATTATTAGGATTTTTGGGCTAGACAGTCATACCGTCAGTCATGAGCTCCACAATTCTTATTAAGTTTTTTTTTTTCCTTGATTATTATTTATGTTGTTGTAGTAATCTGGGATTGCTTTGATTGCAAGAGTGAATAAATTCCCATTTTCCCCATAAGTCTTACTACCACTGTTAATGGCCACTTGGTCAATCTAAAGAGCACCCTCTAGCACCTCTTCATACCTCCTTAGTGGGAAATTTTGAGCCTCTTCCTTTGTTTCTCTATTGAGAGAGTGAAGAAAAAAATCAAAAAGTTCCATTTGATCCATGTTAGGAGCACTTGCAGAAGAGAAGAGAACATGTCACCACCTCTAAATGAAGTCGGCCTATAGATTCATTATGTTCTTGTTTGATATGAAGGAATTTCTTGATTCCTATTCTCAAAATATTGTTCATATCAAAATTTTTGATAAACTCATATACGAGTTTCTTGAATGAGTGTATTGAAGCCTCTAGTATCCTAGAATACCAGTCGAGAGACAATACCTTCTAGTGTCTTAGGGAAAAATTTTGCAACGAACTGTGTCCCATATGAGTAGCTCTCGAATGGACCGTTACAATAAGCCTTGATATGGGTGTTAGGATTGCCATCACCTTTGAAATTCAGAAGATCAAGAAAGGGTCTTAGGAGCATGACTATCCTGGATGGAGAAATTTAGGGGCTTCCTTGAGATATTCAAAATAAGTCCCCATTTCATATGTTTCCACCATTGAAGACCCTATTTGGGGAGATGGGGGATACATCGGTTGACTGAAAGTGGGACATCATAGACATTTGGTGGGGTGTATGACATCCCTCTATGGTTGTCCATATGGAACTTGGGTAGGTATACATGTCGTCTTCCTGAGATTTATAATACATGTGTACATAGGGGGGTTGATTACCTTGACATGGCATCAAAGGCACAAAGCCAAGGGAACATTGCATTTATGGATGGTATGGCATTTGAGAATGCACTTCTGGCCATGGTGCTTTTTTTATAGATATCCATACACGTGTCTTTGGGGGAATACCCAAGGTTCCCGTCCCCGCAAGTCAGATCTCCATGGTTTCGAATATTCATGTAAACTAGAGGATTCTTGTACAGTTAGGCATTTTCCCATAATTATGCTGGGTAGGAAGGAGTCTCACGCTTTCCCTACATGTGAATTTTGCATATTTTGGGCAAGATCTCTAACTCTTTGAATTTTTCTACCTAAGCTGAAATGATCATCACCCATTGATGGGGTGGCGACTTTCTTAGGTACCTTTGGTTGAACCCTTGGAGGTTTTTGAGGAGTATGGTATCCTGCTATGAATTGTTCACCATGCTATCACCCCTCATTGGTTGTATTGTGAGTTGGTGGTGGGGGTAGCATTATTGTTTTGAAGTAGGACATCACCTTTTCCTTACAACCTATCGAAGGATTGGTTCATGTGTCTGGAATTTTTGTTTAGTCCTAGTATGTCATACTAAATACTCCTCATCTAGATGGGGGACTTGATCAGATTGGATGCTAATGGGCTGTCAAAACAATACATGAGGAGATGAACTTTCTTCACTAGTGAAATGTCATGTTATTTGAACTTTATTTTTTGAAGGGGATAAGTCTGAGTGACCTGATCCAGTTCCTCAATGCGTACAGAAGAAACCAACCATTGGTTCCCCTGAAATAAGAGGGTTTTGAGTGGATGAGCTAGTTTTCTATGCCCATTTTGAAAGTGACGGTAATTATTTTTCTATACTTGATTGGAAATGGTACATGTCAAAACCCAGGATGGGCCAAACGGTACTCGTCATATCCTAAAATATTCGAGGGGTATAAAAATACTTGCAAAATAAGGGATGGATGAAGAAAGTGTAATTGTTTAGAGACTAGTTCGATTCACATCAGGTTCACCAATTTGTATGGACAGAAAATGAAAACGTGACCTTCTTCAACCGCGCTCGACCCCCCGAGGTTGTTGCCAGAGTAGCCAACCGGTATGGAATTGAAATGGAATGTGAATGTGATGGTGGTAATCAAGCTAATTGGGCAATCTTATATCTTCAACACACAATGTCAAGATCTATGAGTCTAAAGAAAAGAATGCTCTCCTAACTTGAAATGGTGTGATAGTTCGGTCTGAGATATTAGTCACTCGTAGACTCCAATCAATGTTGAGCTTGGTTGAGATTCTATTCGATTGTTGTTGAACATGCAGAAAATGACCTGCAGGTGCCTCGTATAGATTTACAGACAAGGTCATGGAAGTAAGAATGATAGGCACAATGAAGCCATAAGTATTTATGGGTGATTTTCTGGTCTTGTCCAAAAAGTATTTTCCTGGTCAGCTACTATATTCAGTAAGGAAAGTTGTACAATAATATCTGGTGGAAGTGGTGAAGATCTGAATACTAATGTACACAACCTAGTGTTAATCTCTAACTAAGTGGCAGGCCCATTGGGTTGTGGGACCTACGGATCACAACCAAAGACTTGTGGAGGTTGTGGCCCTTGGATGGTCATGCATGTAATTAAACCTTGTTGCTAGGAGCAGTCCAATATTCATAGGCTTAATTAGCAGCTATGTTTAGTGTATTGAGTTGTTCTATCTTCTCAGAAAAATTTACAGGTGTGCGTAAGACTGTCAAACATAAGTTGGTATCAATGTCAGTTATTAACCCTGGCTCGTTGGGTTATGGGACCAATGGATCACAATTGTATGTCTTTTCCTGTTGTGGACTGTGGATGGTCATATAAAATAAAATAAAATGACTTTTAATAAGCAAACTAATTATTGAAAGAGATCTAATCTATGTTTTTTTTATTTTTCATAATATTTTGGATCAAAGCGATAAAAGCAAACTAACTTATCAAAGGAATTTTTTTGTTCTTTTCTAATCTTTAAGCAATGTGTTCTAATCTAAAAAATAAACTAAAGACAAGTAGTCAGTCAGATGTAGTTGGTTACTTGTGCAAATGTATGAATCTAGTCTAAATAAAAAAACCTAATCTGATAAAAATCCTCCAAACCCTACCTCAGAGGTGAAGAACAAATCACGACCCTGAAATGGCTATTGTCCCTCACAAATTCCCTGGTAATGTTAAAAGGGAAAACTTACTGAAATGAATTATTCTCTACTCTATTTGATATGAATGATTTTCTACTCTATTTCATATGAAATTGACAATTCAACACACATGGAAAACAAATACACAATTCTAATTTGGACAAGGAAGAGCTTTGGTAAATCTAGTTGTGTTTGTATCTGTCCCCTTAGTATGTTCCTTTCTTTCTCTGAGTGTTCCTGTGAGTCCAAGAGATTATAAATGCAAGAACAACAATAAGAGGATGGCCCTTGAGCAATGGTATCTTGACGGTAGTTTGGATGTAATGCAGGTAGAAGAGAGATAACACAAGATATCAAAGCTTGGATATGCAATGCTTAGCAAGATCATAGCATCAATACAATGCAAGATACACAAAATTCTTAGGGCCTATTGCTTGAATATAAGCATGGAATATATAGGAATGGAGGATGGGAGGTACCTTCATGCACAAGGCAAGAAGGAGTAGTTCCAGCTTATTAAATATATTTAAAAATGGGAGGAAGGAGAACCAAGCAATCAAAGCTAATTTTAGATAATTCGGCTCGCAAATGCATGCAAAAATCAAAATTAAGTGAATTGTCACATGTTAAAACACATGTGAAGAATCTGGAAAAAGTGGGTCAGACCACCACCCTACACACGGCGGCAGTTTCAGGACTGCTACCCTATCTTGGTTGGCTGTTTTAGAACCACTACCCAGGCAAGGTGGCGGTCCTGGAACCAAAGGCCAAAACTTACGTAGAAAGAGGTAGGAAGCTGAAAAAAGTGTGGGAAGGCTAAGTAAAGATGTCCAGGCAACAAATATACACTGCGAATGGAAATCAAAGCTCAAACACCTTCTCGAAATGACTTGGATCATCATTAGGGACTTTTGTAACCATTTTTTGATAATGTAGCACATGTAATTTTGGGTGCGTACAAGTACCCTATGAGGCCTTCAGTTACCGGGACCCATTGACACATCTTTCTTAGTTTTCTAAGGGATTTCTCTTTCAATTTTTACTTTCCATGAACTTTACCTCAGCTTCAATGACGGGGGTGTTGGTGTATATGACTTGTTTTGTCATCACTCAACCTCTTGTCCACCTCATGTGGTTATTCATCTCACTTAGTGAGATCATAGGTCATTATGGTTATTTATGGTTATTTCCACATGTCATGCATAGGAGTTACCCATCACTCCTATATGTACATCTTATTTTTATCTATGAGCATGTGGAAACTTTGTTTCTTTCTACTTGATTTTCCTTTGTGGTTCGTTCTCTTGCTAATTATGTGAAGCGTTCTCATCACCATTTGAAGTGTAACCCTTTTTGATGTGTATGAGGTTTCATATTGATCCTCATAGAACAATCCGATAAACCCAAATCCATATTTCCTATGGTATTGATTTATTTTGTCACGTTAGGGTTTCATGATGTACCTACAACTATTTATCTATGTAATTTTTCATAAGTTCCTACTGTTTAACATAGAGGAAACAATCAGGTGACCCAATGTATACAATATGAAAAAATAGGATCATGACATGGATAAATGTGTTTATAGAATACAATATTCTCATAAACCTTTTCTGCAAGACTTATGCACCGAATTTCTAGATAATTATAGTGTGAATTGGATGCATGAAAATTTATAAGATATTTATGATACAATCATTGGAAGTGTGTCTAAGGATGCTTTAAACATTATGTAAGGACATGAAACCTAAGTAAAAATATTAATTCTTTTATACATTAGTAATGTTTACTTATAAGAATCATGTTATTTAAGTTATAATGCAATTTGGGTGGATGGTAAATATTGTTGAATCAAGATAATTAACAAGAAAAGAAAGACCTACAATTGTGGTGCAGCAGTTCCATTTGATGAAGCTAATAAAAAAAGTGCAAGTGACAAAAACTATGTTGAATGGTGGTTGGATTATGTTCGAAAGATTCAAGAAATAATTCATGTGGAATATAAAACTTTTGAAATTATCTTTTTTAATGCAAATGTTATTCATCCATAAATAATAGATATATTAGGCCTAATATACATAGCGGTGTTTATGCATTAGACTTGTCAAAGGATTTGGTGGAGTGTAATGAGCCTTACATGTTGCCACAACACTATAGTAATGTATAATGTGTTATGTTTGTAATTAGTTCCTATAATAATTAATTCAATGATTAATAATTTCCCATTATTTGATATTTTTCATAGGTTTTCTTTTATCATGATTCTGAGATGCATGGATGGGAATTTATAATACATCATGAGCCAATGTAAAGACATATATTCTAAAAAGGCTCTAGGAAGAACATATTAAAAAATAAAGATGTTCAGTTTGAAGAAGAATATGTTCATGAAGAGGAAGATGTCTCAAAAATGAAAATGTTACAGAAGTTGAAGATCATCAAGAGGATGAAGATGTTGATGTAGAAGAATAGGATGTTCCATAAGATGAAAATGAAGAATTTGAAGAAAAACTGCTCTTATAAATAGAAGGAAATGATCAGGAAATAGGTGAATTGGCATAAAGGAAACTTAGGGATACTCAAATATTAATTGAAAATAATGTCATATGAGACATTATATGACATTGAAAATGAATAAAATGAAGAATCATAAATTTTTGGCATGCCTAATTTTGGCATGTATTGTAATTTTGGTGTTTATGAATGTGTATTGCATATGCCATAATTTTGATGTATATTTTAATTTTGGTGTTTATTAATGTGTGATGGATACACCCTAATTTTGATGTGTATTGTAATTTTTGTGTTTATGAATTTGTAATATGCCCTAATTTTGATGTGTGCTGTAATTTTGGTGTTCATGAATGTGTAATGGTTATGCCCTAATTTTGATGTGTATTATGATCTAGGTGTTTATGAATGTCTAATGGATAAACTCTATTTTTGATACAACACCCTAATTCGACACTCTAATATGACACCTTGATGTAATGATCTAAAATGAAACCCTAAACACAACCACACACATACATAAAAGTGACACCCTTTCCCCTAATTTGACCTAATTTATCCTAAATTCACATAATTTATCCCATTTTAACACCCAAATGTGACATACTAATGTGACACTATAATGAAATATCTTAACACAACAACCTAATCTAACACTCTCATGTGCCACCCTACTATGACAACCTAACATGATACCCTAATTTAACACCAGAATAGAAAATGATGACACAAAATCCTAACTCAACACCATAATGTGACACATTGACATGACACCCTAACATGAAACATTAATGTGACACCCTAACATAACACTTCTAACAAAACACCTTAAAATGGTACCATAACATGACACCGTAATGTGGCACACTAACTCGACACCCTAACATGACAACCTTACATGAAAAATTAACATGAGACCCTAATGTGATACTGTAATGTGACACCCTAATGCGACACTCTAATGCGACACCCTAATGAAACACCATAATATAATATGTTGATGCGACACCCTTTCAACTAATTTGACCTAATTTCCCTATTTTGACCCGTTTTCCCCTAATTTGACATAATTTACCTTGATACAATGACATAATTTGACCTAATTTCTCATAATTGGACATAATTTACTCAAATTTCCCCAAATTTGACATATTTAACCCTAATTTCCCTTAATTTGACATATTTTACCGTAATGTCCCCTAATTTGACCTAATGAAACCTGATAGCACACCCTAATACACCCTAACACGAAAATAATGTGACATCCTAATGTGACACCCTAACACGACACCTTAATGTGACACCCGAATGTAACATCCTAATGTAACACTATGACATGACACCATAAGATGACACTTTAATGCAACGTCCTAATGTAACACTCTAACACAACACTATAATGTGACACCCTTATGCGACACTATAATGTGACGATATAAATTTACCTAGTTTCCTCTAATTTGACCTAATTTCTCTTAATTGGACATAATAAGAAACACTAACATGATACCCTAATGACAAACCTTAATATGAAACCCTAATGTGACACACTAACACGAAACCTTAATGCAACACTGACATGACACCCTAATGTGAGACCTAACACGACATCCTAATGCAATACCCTTTCCCTTATTTTCACCTAATTACACATAATTCACCCTATTTTATCTGAAATTGACATAATTTTCCTTAATTTGACCTATTTTCCCCCTATTCTGACTCGTTTCCCCTAATTTGACATAATTTATCCTAAGTTAATGATATAATTTATCATCATTTCTCCTAATTTGGCCTAATTTACCATTAATTGACCTAATTTCTCTTAATTGGATATAATTTATCTAATTTCCCTAAATTTGACATATTTTACCCTAATGTATCTTAATTTTACCTAACAAAATTTGATTTGACACCCTAATTTGATTATTTAACACGACATCCTAATGTGACACCCTAATGTAACACACTGACACAACACTTTAACACCACATACTAACATAATACCCTATGATACCCGAATATTATAGTATAACACCATATCTTAACATGAAACACTAACACAACACCCTAACATGACACCCTAATGCTACACCCTAAGGCGACACCCTATTGTGAAAACCTAACATGAAATGCTAATGTGGCCCCATAACATTACACACTAACGTGACACCCTTTCTCCTAATTTAGCATAATTCCACATAATTCACCCTATTTTCAACTAATTTGACTTAGTTTTCACTTATTTGACTAATGTACCCAAATTTGACATAATTTTGTTAGGAATTAATAGAATTTAATGCGGAATAATTCCTCAAAATCACAATAATAAGAAGTATGAATAGAAATTACAGAAATGAAATATGCAAAACACGAAGACAATATTTAACGTGGTTCACCCAATGTGGGTTACATCCACCAAGAACACTTGCTTAGATTTTATAACAAGCCAACATTCTTCGCAATTACAATAACCAGATCTTATTTGGAGCTGAACTCAACAAACCCTCCCAAATTCACACTTGAATTCACACACACTGTTCACCTTCACAAAAATACACTTCTATATCCTATTATATGTCCATCTATTTATAAGTACATCAATCGGTTATCAAAGAGGCGGTATTACAAAACAATGGGTATCAAAAAGCCATGGGCCCAAAACCAGCCCATAACGGTTACCCATTACCCATGGGTTAATAAACCACCCATGAAAATTTGCTTCGGGGGCTTCACCCCTGAACCCCCTTGACCCGCTCACCAGTGAGCGGGACCGCCGTAAAAATATCTGAGAGTAACACATGGAAGGTGTACCAAACTCTAACATGAAAAAAGGCTCCACAAACATAAAAAATTTACCCTAATTTAATGAGATAATTTATTGTAATTTGACATAATTTCCTCTAGATTTTCTTACTTTATCTTAATTGGATGTAATTTACCCAAATTTCCTCTAATTTGACACAAGTTACCCTAATGTACCCTAATTTGACCCTTTTAGTGAAATAATTTTTTACAAGGGAAAATTAGTGGTTTTCACCAACGGTCACAGGAGTAGGTCCCTCCTCTCAAGAATGGGGAGGCTCCCATATATCGAATGTGGGAAAAGTAAAATTTTTGGTTGGCATCAAGCCGAGGATCACGCAAGAATATTCCACTAAACCTATGGCAAATTTCTTGTAATGAATACATTTTTGAAATTTGTATTTGGCGATTTTGAGGAGTCGTGCAGACAAACATTTCACCTAAAATTTGAGGATGCAAGTTACTTTTTCAAGTTGACTCACCTAGTGTTTACAAAAATTCATACTTATGCATGTATATCGTCATTTCCTTGAAACAAAAATCAGGTACATTCACCATTATATACTAATAAATAATCTAAGCATATGCCAAATTCAAATGCCATCAGTTCACTTACATAATTGATGCACCTTACGATCAAATCACACAGTCTAGACACATGACTACTTATTCTAGAACACCTAACTTGCATTTCATAGACATCCCCCACATGATCCAAATGCTCGAGAATAGTAACTTGAGTATCCAGATACCCGCTACAAAGTGTACATATGCTCTACTACATATCTCAAACACCCTTAATCCAGACACTCCAGACAACGTACTCTAGAAGCCCCCACATGATCTAGACGCATGACAACATATTTTAGAGTCCAGACACCTGACCAAAAGTGTCTAGACACACGACCATATATCCTAGCCATGCCTGACTACAAAATATAGACTGACCCAATCACATATTCACAGATGCTCTTACTACATATACCAAGTGTCCTTCCCGAACAATACAGATGCCTACCCACATACAATCCAGAATGGCCATCAAAATCTCACTCAGGTTTGGATGAGAATCGAAATGTGGTGACCCTAGTCAACCTAGTCATTAAAAAGGGAATATTTTATCTTATTTTAGCCATCCATAAAATGGGGTCATGCAAATGCAACCACCATCCACACCAAATATAGGTATTATGTATTAATTAGATAACTAAGCCTTCTTATTTATTTTCAAATTACAAAATGCAACAATATACTTAATAATAAAAATGTAAAAAATCCCTTTTTATTTAGATCCCATTGATACCGATATTTCTACATAAAAGAATTAATCATAATAAATTGTCACGACCTCAGAATATTATTTATGATGATATACCTCCACTTGAGGACAATTCTTATTATGTGCCTACATTGGATATGACATTCATGATTATGATATGTAACAAGTAGAAGAAATGTCTATCACTTGAGGCATAATATTTATTATGTGCCTACATTGGATGAAAATTGCATTCATGATTACGATATGACAACAGGTAGAAGACATTTCTTGTCATCAAACACCAACTTCAGTCAAGAAATTATACTCATCAATTATTCTCAAAAAGAAGAGAATAAATGACATTCTCGATGATGAGATCCACCAAACCAAAGATATTTCTACACATAGTGATCAAACACCTATTTTAGTTGATAATATACCACAAAAAATTATGTGTGAAGAAAGAGAAGTAGATGGACTATTGGAAGGTCTTTTAAGTTCGAATGGGACAGCTAAGTATCCATTCATTGAACCAGTAGATCCAGAAAAAGGTTAATGATACTCCAATAAAATGTAAATGTAAAATTTTTAGTTGAAAACTTGGAAAGGAACATAAAATGTAAGCTCAAGTTTGACACAATTGAGAAACATTGTGGTAAAATATATGTATTGGTTAAGCAAAAAGATGGTCAAATAAAATGAACACACGTAGATGGAAAAATGCAAAATAATGCATGCATGTAAGATACATGCAGAAAAGTATGAAAAATGAGTAGAAATGGTATAAAAAATCTTATTGAGAAAGGAGGAACAATTATAGCTCTAGTTAGGAAAATTTGTTCAGTCTAATCTATGTGCCAAAAATATACAGTTCTCAAATATTTACCACATTATAAAAAATGTTAGACCTATTTCTGATTTTTTGGATTATAAAATGTTATTTCAACATAATGGATTCCATAATATTCCATCATCACATTGGTCAGAACAATATTGCTTTGGAAATGAGAAAAATGTCTAACAATGATTGAGAAGGAGGATTTGAAAGAAAAAGTAAAAAATGCATGATTTATCTCATTATCTATTGATGAGGTCACAATAGTTTGACAACACATCATCATTTTGAATTCATGTTTATACTTTTGAGAACAATATAAGGAAACCTCATATATTAACAATCCATAAAATGATAGAAAATTGCAATGCCAAGAACCTTTACAAGTTGGTTATTTCAAGTTTGAGGGACATAATTGGGATGGAGGATTATACTATAGCTTACTAAATTTGGTGTGCGTTGGTACAGATGATGCATCAGTAATGCAGGTGGCATAAAAATGGTATTTGCATTCAAATACAAACCATGGTTACCCCATATATGATTCAAATCTATTGCATGACTCATAGAATTAATCTTGCATACACAATATTTATCACATTTGAGAGTGTTGCGAAATTCGAAGAGCTTATCTGTGACTTGCATGCATATATGTCTAGAAATCCAAAATGATTTCTAAAGTTCCATAAATTTTTAGTTGCAAGTGACTGATGGTAAAAACCATTATAAAAGATGTTGATATAAGTTGGATTTCCATGTATGAACCTACATGCATAGTTTTTGAAGAATATCCATCGTTGGCATATTTTATGTATAAATATTGTAGAGAAGTTTCCAAGGCAAAGATATTGTTGTGTTTTTTAACATATTTGGATACATTACTTATATTAAGTGGTATTTTTCCCATGTTGAAGGAAATCAATTCTTTGAGTAAACATTCTCAAGAGAGGTCCAAATATATTTTTGATTTCATTCATTTGAGAAAACATGTATGTGTTAGATATTTTATACCTGTCCCAAGACAGTTTTAAAGGGCATGTATTTGAGAATTAAAAATATTAACAGATATTAAGGATCCTAATTGTTATTTGAAATTCAATATTAAGGATTATCTTTGTATCTTTATTAATGAGAAGGAGATACCAATGCATACTTTTCAAAAAAGAGTTGATTTGATTAGGAAAAAATTGAATAAGTTCCTGTAACGTGTGTTTTATATGACATTGTTAGTTTTGATACATGGATGAAATTGAGAAACATTTCACAAATCTTATCCACAGAAATTCAAGATCATTTTAAAAGGGATGACCTACTTGATAGCCATGGGAGTAGTGAATCCCATATTTTGGAACATTGTTGATGGTCATAGTGAAGAATTAGTAAGTAATCTATTTCTCAAATATATGAGTGCTCTAATTAAGTATTTTAGCAAGTTCGTACAGATAAATGGAGTTGAAATTAAAGACATTTTGTAAAAAATATTTACTGATATCTCAGTCAACACATTTTTCACTTACAATGATTGATCAATATCAGTATCTAAATGAACCAATGGAAAATGGAGCTATCACAAGGATATTTGTATCCCAACACGTCTTGCAGGAAAATATTAGTGAATATTTATTATTATATGAACTTTTCCAAACAATGATTTTGGGATCAGTGGAAGATGAATGGGTCTTTAGTGCATTATATTTTGTTAAATCAAAACTTCAAAACAAATTGGATAAAAATCTAGAGACATGTTTGAGATTGTATGTTTCATGTTATCCCGTGGATGCATTTCCTTATAAAAGAGAACTTGTCATTTGGACTTCACTTACTGAAAGAAGAGGATTCACTAATACAATGAGCAAAAAATATGATCTTAATATTGACCCTAGGAAGTGGATGTCTCTGTTGACATAGTAGATACAAATGTCTCTAAAGAAAAAGGGCTTGCTCAAGGATTGTTTCAGCTTGCCTAAGTTTTAGGCTTTTAGCTTGGTAAGAAGATATGTATTATAAATATTTATTCCTATCTAAAAATTCATATGAAATTGTTACAGTTATTGTATGTATGTATTTTTTTTAATAAAACAATTTTAGTATCCTTATTTCTTATATTTTTTTATTCAATACAAGTTATGAAAACAATAATTACGGAATAGAACTCTGATATTATACTTTACACTTTTATAAAAAACAAAACACCAGAGATGTTATGAAAACAATATATATTAATAAAGTGTTGATCAAGTTGTTTCAAAACAATTTACAAAAGTGTAAAATATTTCAATTGAAATTTGAGATTTACATTTCAATTCTTTTCAGTATTACATATTATACAATATAATGAATCACAGTCAAGTCTCATTCTAAGATGCTTTCCCTTTGGTCTTGTATCTTTTGTCACTAGTGCTACCTGATTTAATTAGATCATCAGTTGTGGCATTGATACTAGTGATATTTTCCCTATCTTGATTGGCCACATCACATGCTGAAAGAAAACTAGGATCCACATTTGATTTCTAATTGAACAATATTCTGGATCCATGTCATGCTCCTTAATTATTTCTTCAATGTGTTGTTTTTTTTATTTAGGAAGCACATGTTTTTCCTTCAGTGAAATAGTAGCATTTAAAATTTTGTGTGCATTCTTGAGATGAAGATCCAAGACTAGTACTTCATTCTTCAAATTTTTCATATTTTGACTACCATTTGAACAAAGAAATATTATTTGTTAAAAAATTAAAATATGTAAAACTAAAATTTAAATGCAAAGAAAGAGTTAAACTTACATAAGCTTTATATTTTTTAGCATTTGCAATGACAACAAGGTTTTTTTCTCTAGCCCATTTGTTATAGTAAGCTTGGGCTTCACCATTTAAATTTTCCAACTTGTTTAACATGACATCCAAAACATTATCATTGTATTCATTGACTTACAGTAATGGCACATAAGAGAACTTTATTCAGTAATACATCTATCTTTACTGGCTCATTTTGACCTAAATCAAATAAACAATTTATTTGGGAATGGTTGTGAAAATGGGCATTTATTTCCTTCATAAAATCTTTGGCCCAGAATTCTCATGTTTTCAAAGTCTCTAATATCCTGCATAACAACATCATTAATAGTAGCATAATAGCTCTTTGCCAACAAATTATGCAACGGAAAAGTAGTTAATTGATCATAAGATGGTAGTACTGAGTATCTTGTGTTGGAGAGGGTGTGTCGTATGGCAAACTGGGTGTCTGTGCCTATAAAACATGATCTATTTGGAGCACTTGTGAGCCCTAAATCATATCATGTGGATTAAAAGTAGTTGGGTCACCAATACCACTCTCGATACCCAAGAAATCATCATCAAGATCAATTTGTTGTAAAATGGTGGTTGCCCATTGCACTAGGGAGACCACCAAAAGAGAAATTTGGAAACTATATTGATTTCAGATGAACTCTATAGCCACCAACTTGAGATGGAAAAGATATTTGTTTCCCCCTTGTTCTGAACTTGTATTAGGTGGAAAAATTGGTGGCATCATTTTATTTTTGGAAGAGGGAAATGGAACTACAAAAATAAAATGTGAACAAAACACATAAATAAGAATTCAATGTTTAGTAAATTTAGCATAAAACTTAAACTTTGAAGTGATACTAATAATGTACCTTACAGAGTATGTTTAGGAGTAGTTCCTTCCATTGTGAGTGGTTGAATCCTTGCATGGATTCTGTTTGTTCATGTTGATGTGGGGAAGTTTGATGAAAACTATCCAAGGAATATGTAAATATGCAGTAATGATTAAAACAAGTATAGTTCTATTAATAAAAAATTAAAACAATGTATGTTCCATTATTCATAGCTTGACAGACTGATAGTAGTAATACCTGGAACAATTGATGAAGTTTCATGTAGCACTTGCAATTGAGGGGGTGTAATAGAAATTATCATGTGTTTTTGTCTCAGAACTATGGAATAGGAGTTGGAGATGATTTTACATCCACGTATGAATCTGTAGAATCCTCACGAGGTTGGTGACCTCTAACTATAGCAAATTGTCTTCTTGCCCATGCGATATAATTGCTCTCTTCTGAAAGAAAATTGAATATTAGCTCTATTTTTCAAATAAATACATGAAGCTATTTTACTATAATTTAAAGTTAAACTTTAAATTTACCTCTTGATCATCATTTGAAATAGAATTTACTTTTATTTTTTCATCAAGTGCTATTCAATAATATTAGTATTATTGTGAGTGCAACTCAAGAAAGGCTATTCATAATATAATGCGATTAAATAATTACAATATGACAATGTTGCAATGTGATTAAAAATATTATATGAAAAAATCATGTAGTATCATATTGGATATATATGTACACCAATCAAATTGTTGGCAACTTAGAGAACGCAGGATGTATACAACATCCCAGTATAGGATGTCAGATTGTCTTCCCTGTGCAAGAATATCCTTTCCTAAAACAATTCAATCATGGTCTGAAAAAATGTTTGTGGAATAACTTGCATAAATAATCCCCTTCTTGAATTAAAGGAATTTAGCAATACCTACACAAAAGGATTAAAAACATGTTAGTAGATTACTATGATAATAATAGAAGAATAAAAAAATGTATAAAACATATTATTATCTTTAACCTATCCACGCCGAATTGGGACTCCAGATACTTTTTGTCTGTGTCAGAGATTAAGAATTTTGTTTTCACAAGGTTAAAATCCGCATGTATGGAAGCCTTGTTCAGTGAGTGGAGATCCTCTAGAGATGTTCTAAAAGAAAATTCTCGTGATGACAACTTGATTGTGATGATACATGTGGATTTGACATAATTGGATAAAATAAAGTTGTAGAAAAATCCACAATAATTTGATCAGTGAGGCAGTGTAAATTATCCCTTGAAAAACAAAATGTATCTACCAAATCACTTAATATGTCCTTCAATTTGAGATATGTGGCAATTTGTGGGCACATAAGGTTTTGGAATTTAATTTTGGGTTGAGCTTTAGACTGAGAGGGTGTTAGAATTGCATGCCATTTTTTAGATTGTAAAATGCAGATCTTCAAGCTTATATGATGACTTTGGAGTCTTGGTCTCAGTAGTTGTATGATACTGGAGTTTGGAGGTAGATATTGGAACGAAGCATGGAGCCTACAGGATCAAATGAGGAAAAATGAGGAAAAATGAGGCCCGAAACATATGAGTGTGTGTGTGTGTGTGTGAGGATGTGCGGTGACATGAGACAAGTTTTTGCATTTGAGCAGCAGCATGTGTTGATGCTCAACTATGTATGTAACTTGGTGACTACATGTATTGATGCCTGACTACACATGTAACAAGGCATCTGCATATGCAGATGTTCAACTACAACAACCTGGTTACATGTTTGGTTGGGTGTCAATACATGTAGCTACCTGGATATGCAACACATAGCTGGGTGTCTATATATACAGATGCTTGGTTACATATACAGTTAAGTGTCTATACATGCAGACACCTAATTGACAGAAACTCTATACAGAAGATGTGTTTGTATATACAAACACTTAAGATAAATACCCTACCTATAGACAAAATGTCTTCATATGTAGACACCTAACCGATAAATCCTTCATATAGATGATGCATTTGTAGCTTATTTTTTTAGTAGCTTGTCTACAACTAGTGCATCTGATTTCTTCGCAGTGCATCGTTTTGCTAGAAAATTATTTTTATGTGTCAGTATATAAATTTTTTATTGTTAGCCATCAACATGAAATCCATTTTTTTAAATTCACCAAAAAAAATCCAAGTTGGATTTTTGTAAGTGGTCTTAAAATTTTCCCTTATTTAATATTTTCAAATTAGTTATTAGATGAGCATATGGGACCATACAGGTCAACCCAGACCACAATATGGCCTAGACTTATTATATACTATCTTATAGATGCAATTAGTGACCAAATAGCTAGAGTCCAAGAAAGCTTCTTAGATATGGTTTATTTCTCTATATAATTAATATTACAAGGATGAATGATAGATCAATGTGTATAGATATGAAATTTGAGAGATAGAGAGAGAGAGAAGGATATTATAATTAAAATTAGAATGTGATAATTTATATTAGCATAAGAGCAAAGATAAAATTTTCATTTCCAAAGGATAAGTTAACAAATTTGAGTTTCTAAATTTTCTCCCCCTTTAAGTGTGTAATTGAAAATTGCATACTTAAAGGAAAGACATACTTAAGTGTGCACACACACTTTTTCCTTTCTCACTTAGTGTTGGCATGTCCCATGGTGAAACTTGAAAGACAAAGAGTAATCAATGTCATATAAAATAAATTGAAGTGTAACTCAAATATGAAATAGTTCTTATAACTTTGTAAATTAAAATTTATGCATAGTAAAGTAAAGAGATAAAAACATGGAAGGAATACACCTATTCATTTTGCAAAGGGAGAAGCTCCCATTATTTTTATACTTGGAGATTCTAGTTTTTATTAAGATGTCCAAGGAATGGGGGTAATTAGTCCCCAATTTTTATCGAAGGAGAATCTGGAGTAGGAGAATATTTGAGTACACATGACCCAATACTAAAGAGGAGAGTTATATAAGAATCCATTTAAGAGGGATGAGTATTATATAGAGCATTTAACCACCCTGATATCTTCCCACACAAAGAGATAGAGGAAGGAAAAATATCTCACAAATTTTTTAGTCACCCCCATATGATCCAACCCCATGGACCACACCATTATAGATGGATCTAGGCCCAAATTTACAAATAATGTAATTTCAAAATTTAGTATATGGCCCATACTCCTACTATGTGCTTTGATAACTTAGTCTAATAATGCAAAGGAGAATAAGGCCCATGTCCCCAAACCTTATATCTAAAACTGTATCTCAATAATATAATGAAGAAATAATGAAGTAACCATGCTCCTATATTCTACTCTAAACTATGTCATCTATATCTAAATATATACTAGAATTATATAAACACATGTAGGAATTTAAGAGTGCTAATTTTTTTAATGAATTTACCTCAGGATGAAAATGTCTAGTAAGGGCCATAACATTGCACAACTTCATTTTTTAGTGGATGATTTTATACCAATATGAATTCTATATCTTTTTTATATGTGTTCTTATTTCTAAGGATCTATACCCTATAAAAATATGTATTTGTGTCTTGTAATCTACCTATACCAGCTATAGATGCATAATATGCCCCGATGAATTTCTGCTTTTTTGAGTTACATGTGATAGACAATTTTAGTGTGAGGATAAAACTAGAGGATATGCACCCATGTCAAATAAATCTGATAGTTTGTGTTAAATAATATGAAAGGATATTTTGGTGGCACTCGTTAGGATCGTGTTCCTACAAAAGGGGTGTCCATGGTGGATATCGTGGTGCACAAAGAAATAAAAATGCAACAAACAATAATATTAATATAAATCGTGTGTTAGGGAAGTAATCACAAAGGAAAAATAAAATTAAATCAAGCTAACATAAGCAATAATATGCACTAGATTCATATCAATGCATAGATCCAAAAACATGGAACACCCACATTGTTGCAATACAATCATAGTTAAGACATGCATGTTACATACAAATATGTAAGTGTGCACATACAAGATATGAATAGAGCCATAAAATGGGACAATCATAGTGTCATAAGACAAACATAGTGCCATTGTTAGGATCATGTTCCTGAAAAATGGGTTTCTATGGTGGAGACCATGGTGCACAAAGAAAGAAAAATGCAACAAGAAATAATAGTAATAGAAATCATGTGTTTGGGAAGTAATAACAAAGGAAAATTAATAGTAAATATAGCTAACACAAGTAATAATATGCACAAAATTCACATCAATGCATAGATCCAAAAACATAGAACACCCACGTTGCTGCAAGACAATCATAGTGAAGACATACATGTTGCATATAAATATGTAAGTGTGCACATACAAGATATGAATAGAGCCACAAACATGGTATAATCATAGTGTCATAATACAATCAAGGCACTCATGCCACATACAATAAGTGGTCAAATAGGAAAGAAATCAAGCGAGAAAAAAATTGAGCAATCATGTATAGAAAATAATAGCCAAAAATAATAGAGATAGAGATAGGATAGTGTTACACAAGACAAATGTGTTAGCTCTATTAGCCCAAATTTTAGCATATACAAAATATAATTAATGGATCATAATGAGGAACTGAAAACAAATGTAATTAAAACAATCACCTATATAGTTTAGGAGATGCCCCCAAATGATCGGCATCATTGGGAAGGGACAAGGATAGAAGATTTCATTATGTATGAATTTGTGTGTGTCCTGCATCAAACTCAACATACATCATGAATGCATGGGTGTAAAGAGTATTTAGAAAATATGATATCTATCAAAGTAATTTGAAAAATAACATATGTAAAGTAAATAGCTATAAGAAAAGGTTTTATGTAGGTCATTATTTTGTATTTTTAAAAATATTGTAATGTTTGTGTATTATGTGGTTATTTGTATGTTTATGTAATTTCCAAAATTATCTATGTACAATAATGCAGGTAGTATAAGTGTTTCCAAATGATGGACTCGCTATGAGGTAGGGTAGACCCATGAAGTAAAGGATATTGATGCCTCAAATGTGTCATAGTGGAAGAAGAAGAATTGTGTATAATGTATGTAGGAACCATAATATGTGTAATATGATACCTAGGATATAAATACTCATGAGCATTAGTATGTGTACTATAGGAGCTAGTAGGAGGCATGGGAGGGAGAGAAACACTAGAATTAGTATGTGTGATATAATACCTAGCAGAAGGCCTAGGAGGGAGAGAGCCACTAGAAGTAGTATGTGCAACATAAGACATCAAAGGAGGAATTGTAGCTTTATGACTAAGTAACATAGGTATTTAGGGCCTCATATGGGATACCCTCACCATGACAACTTACTGACTATTTAATTAATTTGACACACTAATGCAAGATATATTGTGTAGCCTTAAAATATCACGTCTAAGGGAAACCTATGTGCATATCACATGAACTGGGAGAAAAAAGTAACTGAAAAGGGAATGACAATAGTAGTAGAACTAGTTGTAAAAGGTATAATAACATGCTTGAGTTTAGTAAGTATCAAATATCATGTGTTTTTTTAGTATATCCAGAAAACAAAGTAGTTTAACAATGCACATATTATGTTTAACACTTATATCAATCAAAACAATATGTATAGGATAATGACCAAAAAAATAAAGAATGTAGAGTGTATCGGAAATAAGATCATGAGATATATTGGTATTATAAAAAGCAATAAATAGATAAGAAGGTGACATAATGGTAATAATAACACTCATAACAACCAACAAATGACCATAAGAAGGAGGAGGCATAACATGATGAGTACAGTATAATCCTGATTTAGCTTTAGTATTGTTGGGATCAAGAAGTGGGTCATTCAATATATTGATTTTGGCATTATCATTAGGTGGGTTTGGATGACTCGTTTGAAGTATCCCATTCAATAACATTAGCATCAATAATATATTGAATAATATGACGAAACTTAACACATCAATTAGTAGAATGGCCAACACATCTACGATAATAAAAAAATGTATTAGCATCACAAATTTTACCATGAGGCTTTCTTATATCAACCTCAAGATTCAGAGAGATATAAAAGGTTTGCACCCAAATATTTTTTTAAGTACTAAGAGGGGTGCATAAGGAAATCATGTGAATTGTCTTCGAGGATCTTGAAAATGAAGTTTTGTTGGTTGATTTATAGGATTAACATTAGTTTTAGAATCACTCTTATTGTCATTGAAGGTTGTTTTCCTTGAAAATTTAGGAGTAGATGTGTTAAGATAATTGGTAACATATTTGAGCTTGTTCATGATGAAGACCTTAGATCCAAACTCTTTTAATGCATGAAATAGAAAATAAAATGAGTAAAGTTTATCAACAATAACAAATTATTTTTAATGGGGAAGAAGTATTTGAGTGAGTAAATATTGAAGCTCACTATCAACAAGAATATTTTTCATTTGTGTAAGCATGGTATTGAAACATATAACATAATCACTAGTTTTTTCGTTATAACCTTGTCGCATCTTATACATTTAAGCATAGAAAATATTATCCCCAATTTTTAAAGAGAATAGTGAAAGAAATTGATTATCTAGAGGAGTAAAATCCCAAATTAAATGAATTGGAATATCATAAAACCATTGTAAAGAAAAAGACCTAAGGATTTTAGGAAATAGCTTGGTTTAAAAAAGTTTCATCCTAAGTGTAATCAAAGAAAGATGCATGGAAAACATGAAGGTTCTCTTCGAGATCACCTTTACCATCAAATATAGGAATATTAGGAGCAAAAAAAACCCATAGGAAGAGGGTGATAATCCACTTTAGTTGCAATTGGGTTATGATTAAATTGAGTAGAATTCATTACATAGGAAGAGGTAGAGGCTCCTTGTTGTAATTATAATATTTGAGATTATTAACTATGAATAAGGATTTCAAGACATTTTGTGCTAGAATAAGAAGAATGTGAACCATTTTGGGGGTAAATAGGATATGTGGGAATAACATTGGTCATAGGAATAGTAATAGTCACATTATGAGGTAGGGAACTAGTTTCCCCCAGAGATATAGGTACCGTATATGTAGGAATAGTAGTTGTTTCAGTAGTAAAATATGTGAGGATAAACTCTAGATTTGAAGATTCAATAGTATGCTTGAGTTGGTCCTGAGCAATATATAAAAGAGAATCAATGTGATGAGAATTATGTTGCAGAAATATTATGAAGCATAGTTACTTGTCTTAAAGAAGGTCATGGGTATTACATTCGTTATGAGATCCCACTCCTTGAATATGGTTAGCAATGATAGTAAAGAAAACATGAACAAAATATAAGCAGAAGCATATTTTCAAGCACAAGTGTCGAAAATGACATCATTGTGAATGTTAAAGATTCCTTCACACTCATGGTGATAAGAATCATCACAAAAAACAAAACCAACTAGATTTGAATGGCTAAGTGCACCTACAAGCTCTGTTAAAGTGAATTCAGGGAAATTCATATCCAATTCTCAACAAATAGATATGTCATGAACCACATTAACTATGGTATCCATCAAAGAGGGTGTAAAGTGGGGAGGATGTTTAATAGTAATAAGAATAATATCATATTGTCTATTAATGTAAGTAGGATCCATTTCAGCCATGAAGTAGGTAGAATTAGCATGTGGGTCCTATATCTCACGTTGAGTATGAACATGGACTTGGTTAAATAGATGGTATCCCATATCAAAATTGAGGAAGTGGACCCTTATATTTGAGGTGAATATCATAAAATATTGTAGGATATGTGATGATGACACAAAAAAAAGAATCTTTGAGCTAATAAAATTGTTCATGCACTAAGAAAAAGAAGGAAAAACCCTAGGGTGACTAGGATTTGAGTCGTAGATTTGCAAAAGGGTCATGTTCACCAAATTTTTTACACCCTAAAAATATATGGTGAGATTTAGTATGTGAGGATGTAAGGTATGTTATATGTTGAATATACAAATAAAATGAATAAACATTAATCATATAATCCAAAATAAAACTTTTAATACTTTGGTACTATGATAAAACGATATAACGATTTCTCAAAACACAAGAGAGGATAAATACTTAGCTATGTAAGTTGGTAGAGAAGTGTTGTTGGTGTGTAGACTAGGTAAAATAAATCATATAAATCTTAAAATTATTTATCTTTATAAATATTCCTAACAATTCTCCTTTACAGGATTATTAGCTTGTTCTAGGGTGTAGTCTGGTCTTGGATGTCTCTATATGCTTTTTGAACCTATGCAGAGTGGGGTTTTAAAAATTTTCTTTCCCTTCATTGGCCTGAAAATGAGTGTTTTTTGTCCCTAGGGTTCACACAACATCATAAACACTTGTAATGATTTGTAACGAAGAATAAACCCTAGACACCTATAACAAACTTCATAAAACCATTAGATTAAAAAAGGAAATTTGTATGTAGGTGAGGCTAGACTACCCTTGGTAGTCAAACCTTGCTAATAAAATCTGAGTATTGCACTACATCCCCTTGAGTGGGAGCAAGCCTCATGTAGTTATCCTAGTGTAATTGCAATTAGTGTATGCAATCTAATCCAAACCTTTATGCATGCCCTCATTTATCTTGAAATAAATACAATGGGATAACTAAAGAATAGATAATGTAATCGATGTGATATTAGTGTGATGTGGTGTTCTTTAGATTTTAATATAAATCCCCTTTATCCTTGAATACCTTTTACAATTCCTTGAATGAATTTCTCTTGATAAGACATGGATTTATGACCTTTGCATGCTTGAAAATAGAGAAAGATAGACTCTTGAACCTAGTTTGAGTGCTTTAGACCCATGTGGTGGTTGCTCTAAAGGATGCACAACTACTTTTAGAAGATTTAAGAGAGCCTTGATTACTTTAATGTTGACATTTAAAATGTATGATTATGATAAAACTAAGTAAGTTATAAAGTGAATTGACTTACTTATATAGGCCTCCATAGGTTAGATATTTACATTATGGATGACCTAAGGAAGATGAGCTAATGCATATGAGATTTTAAAATTAAAAAATATTAATTAGATGGGAGTGTATGGGACCATACAAGTCACCCCAAACCATAGTATGGCCTAGCCCTATTCTATATAGTCTTAGACGTGAAATTAACTATAAAAGAGCTATAATCTAAAAAATATCTCTAGAGATAGATTATTTCTCTAGATAATTAATATTGCAAGGAAGAATGTTAGAGTAGTGTGTAGAGATCATGAATTCATGAGGGAGAGAGATATATGTCAATTGAGCTTAGAATGCGATCATTTGTTTTAGAATAGGAACAAAACCAAACTTTTCATTTCCAAAGGATAAGTTACTAAATTTGAGTGTCTACAAAACCCTAAAACAACCACTAGATCTTGATCCTAATTCAATGTTTTTATTATTTAAAATTACATGAAATGTTTTTTAATAACAAATAGAATACCACTCATTATATTTAATAATGAGCCACCTATTTCACTCAATAAATGAGGCATTACTAATGCATTGGATAGATTAGAGGTTTTTGTGTTGAGCCCCACCCAAGCTTAGCCTAATTTTTAATGAAATTGTTTTAGGGGAGATTATTGTTAACAACCCAAAAAATAAAGGTGGGTCATTTTATAGAAGGGTAAATGAGGAATTACTAAGACATTGGGGATTTTAGAGGTTCTGGGGTCAAGCACCACCCAACCTTAGCCTAATTTTTTTAATACAAAGTTATAAGTAGATATCATTGTTAAAAACTTAAAAAAGAGGGGGTCATTTTAAAGAAGGAAAAAAAATTCCCAAGAGGATTATTTAGAAATTAAATAATGGTATGATTTTTTTTAAATGAGAAAAAAATGGGGCATTTCCCTAATTCCCGACCCACACCCCAAGGGTAATGTAGTGGCATTTGGCCAACATATGCTAGCATCCACCTATATTATGGTAATTTTCAACATAAAAAAGGGAAATTTAATTTTTAGGAGATTTATCTTTGAAAAAAAACTTTAAAAAATCAATTTTTTGGGGGAGTATTTTTTCCTGAACGTGTTTTTTTGGGACATTATAAATTGTGTTTAGAACAATAATCTTATGTAGGGTTTAATATCCTCTTAATTGTTCTTATAATGTTATAAACTTTAGTTTATAATTAAATAAATCAAAAAAATATGTAATATTTTTGTTTATTTTAATATAAACTATTGATTATGGTAAAATTAATTATTAAAATCAGTTAAAAAGTGGAGGGGTACTTCACGGGAAGTTGCACCTCGTAAATCCACTTATATAAGGCTCTTGGGGCCTGGTAAGATTAAAAATTGAAACATATTCAAATAAATGTGGAGAGAAGTGGGTGAAGAAGGCTCTCGGGGCTCGGTAAGATTAAAAATTGAAACATATTGAAATAAATGTGGAGAGAAGTGGGTGAAGAAGATTTACTAGACTGTAAATGTTATGTTTCTCGGTTAATGGAAAACTATATTTTCACCATGGTTTTTTTTTACCTCTTACGAGGTTTTCCATGTAAATTTGTGTTCAACCTTGTTAATTTTATTTTTTGTGTTTTTATTATGTTTTACTTTATATTGTTTAATATCAACTTTACGTTATTTAATTAATTACTCAAACCTCTACAAGTTATACCTATAAAGTGAAAAAAAAAACTCAAAAGAAACATTATGTGATTCCAAATCACAAAATTTAGTGTTTGGTATTAATGGTGCATTTGTTTAATGTTTATAGGTAAATGCATTGTGTTAATCTACCACATCCAATCCTTAATATAGATGCAACCATTACATTAATGGTAGTGTCCCCCATAAATCATCAAGGAGTAATAAGTATTAAAAAAACATTTAACCATCCCTCCATTTCTCATTTTTCATGTGTATGATGAGAAAAATATAGGTTCCCAATTGGGTTCTCAAACATAGGGATCCAATCTAAGTCTAAACACATGATGTAGATAACAATGGTGTACGTGGAGCGCTAGTGTCATAACTCTATAGGATAGTGACCCTAACCCTAAGATAGTTATAGGTCTCCATGGCCTATACCTAAGATAAAGATAGGTATTATACTCTGATTCAAAATAAGATTAATCAAGGGATGAATAAAACCAATAGGGGTAATATAATAAGAAAATGTAATAGATCAAAGAAAACATGCATTTACTCTTTGCTATAACAATGAATGACTAATAAATAACATACATATGCAATATTAAAGAAATAAGGGTTATAAACACTTACTTTGTGTGTGTGTGTGTGTGTGCGTGTGTGTGTGTGTGTGTGTGTGTGAGAGAGAGAGAGAGAGAGAGAGAGAGAGAGATCATTGATGGATAATCCTCCCCAAAAACAACAATAAAGAGAGAATCACTATGGGTGGAGAACGGGAAGTTTCAACAAGAAGATCTCCAATCCTAACTCACTGTGGTGACCCAAATATAAAAAGGGTAAGCTCCAAGAATCCAAGTGTAATAGGTATGTGCAAAAAAGTGTAAAATTATGTGATATATAAGTTCCTTCATGTTTAATGAAAATGATTATTTGGTGGTTGTTTTATAAAAAGGAATTGGGGTACATATACCCACTAACATCACCCATAAGTGATGGTTTCGGATATGAAAAAATTAAAACTGACACCATCACCCATGGGCAATGGCATCGACCTTAGGGGTAACCCTAACATCAAAAGGTGAAAAATATGTGAGATCAAGGAAAAATTTAAGACCCCCGTAAAAAACCCTCATGGATATTTCTTGGCGTATATGTGAAAATGACCTTCAAAATCATGGAGAATCTTAAGGAAACGGGTTTCAAACGGTTTGGTGAATTATTTGATAATGGTGTCACCCACTGGCAATTTTCGGCTGATAGTATATGTTATCGGCCAACAACATATGTAATTTTCCAAAAATATTCTTTTGACAATAATAGTTAAAACGAACTTCTTGAAGAGAAATATTTCTTCGCAAAATATTGCGGTAAACAAGAAAATATAAAGTGTGATTTTTTTGTGAAAAAATGTTGATTTCCTAAGTTTTGTGTGGGAATTTTTTTTGAATTTTTTTTATGTTAGTAGTTAAAATGATCATCTCAATGACAAATTTATCCTCACAAAATATGGCGTAAGAAATTTTTTCCCATACTCTTTTTTATTCCCCTTTAGGTAGTGTTTTTGAATGCTACTAGCAGGTTGCTTAATGTATGCTACCAACCAGTAGTATATATTTATGCTACCGATTGGTAGGGGTTTTTGAATTTTTACAATATATGAAACTCTAATAAATTAACATATTAACTGTTAAAATACCTTTAATGTTGGAGGGTTGCGATATGCAGTCAATCTCGATCATCAATGTCAACAGGACCACGAGCACGTATAAAGGAATTGTAAGAAAAATTGATGTGTGCTTGATATTAAGAACTGTAAATTTGTGATCACTATATATATAAAGGAATATTTAACAAATTTCAATTTCAAACTAATGTTCATTCAAATTTAAAAATTTAGATATCGATGTAAGTGTTAAGTGAACCGAACCCTAAAACTAACTTGAACCCAAAAAACTTAGGCAACCCAATCCTAATCCTAACACCTAAAATTTTGTCAAATGTAAATTTCAAAAATTGAAATATTTTTGAATTAAAAAATATTCACCAATAAAATTTACTCTATGTGAGATGAAGGCTAGAAAGTAAATAGAGGTAAATGAAAAGGGGTCCAAGGTGAACAAAAGTAGGTATAATAATGTTTGATAAAATAAATAGACATAGTGACATAACTATACATAATGGGTGTCATGTGTGAACAAAGGGAAAAATAATACAATAGTAGGGTAACTATGAAATAATAACTTGACATCTCTCAAATTTTGTGTTCTAGCCCACGTGACCGAGTCTAATCACATCCCAATCTCGGTAGGCCCCTTAAGGAACTTGCTCAAGAGGAAGATGCATCAGCAACCCCCACAAAAATAAAAAGTTACCAAACATCAAAAATAAGTTGTATACATATGCCCCAACTAAATATCAACATGTGTCACAATAGTGAAATAGGAGTTGGTCTTTGGAAAGAGATCTATGCAACATACAAGATCAAAAGGAAATGTTAAAAGTAAAGTAGTAATGAAAGTGTTGTTGTAGACACTTAAATCAAGCAATTTAACTTGTATCGTTGCTAATTGTGATCATGCTTCTTGGATGATATAAACACCCTCATTCTATCATGTAATAAGTACATCATGTCATATCTTTCCTATATTTATTATTCCCACATACTGGTGTTTCAATGAATATTAAACATAAATACATATGACCAATACTTAAACTCAACTTTTTGTTGTGCAACTTCCAAATTTTATTCACTACATCCCCATCAAAAATTATACAGATTCATCATGATGTATAATATGATTCTAGCCACCCTATACAGTCATACACTGACACACCCTCCAACTCTCTTTTCGATGGAAAATTATTTTTTGGGTCTTTTCATCTTCCTGGTTTTGCCTTATCATGAAAATTTACCTTTAAAACATTACATAATAAATTTTTTAACATCACCTCATTTACTATTCCAGCACTAAAAAATAGTTGACACACTCATTTTCAACATTAAAAAAAGGAAATCAAGGTGCCCTAAATCTTCCTAAAGCTAATGCACATCCATTAAGGAAACCACCACTATAGTTTTGAAACACCCAACTAAGTCAATAATTCTATCTTCCCTTAATTCCAAGCACACCAACATCCCTACTTCAATGTCTTAGCAAGACCATGATCTTATCAAACATGTTTTAAGAGGTTCAAGTTCTCAACTAGATGCATTCATATAGATGTTACATGCTAGGTAAAAAAATATGTCGAGTTTTAATTCTCTTCAAATAAGTACCAATGTAGGTTTTGCACAAATTTCACTTCAACCTAAACATTAACCTTCTTATAGGGTCTTCCACCCATGGTTAGGGTTTTGACATGATTTAGTTGATTACATATGGTTTCAGGATTGTGTGCTAGATAGGGTTTGAAATTGAGACACATTTTCAAGTGACCAAAGGGCCTAAATAGTTATAGATCCCCATTCTAATAGGGTTTAAGACTGTACCATAGGGACAAGACAAGATTCTACATTATGACTAAGTTGTATTGTCTTATACTAGGGAACTTGTAGATCATGGTATCAGAAATGAAGTATCTCAAGTCTTTGCACTCCTAGATTCTCTAGTATGTACATCCAAATTTCTTCTATACAGTATTGTATCACTAATTTTATCTTCCCCTTGTGTTTTTCTCAATTATAGCATATTGTAATAGATTAGTTGCAAGAACCAATATGTTATTCCGATGTTGTATAGTTAATGTTGGAACTTAATTAATGAGAATAGATCATATTTTAATAATATTACATTCATTTTTAGTGTTATGTATATCCATAACATAAATATATTAAGGTTTAAATGGGTGTAAACATTCTGGGGAACACAACTTCTGAATTGAATATTTGTTGCTCAACCCCTAGCTACCCTAGGGTTCAATTTTGTATGTTTATCTCTCTTGGTTTTGTTTGTTTCTTTTTATTTTATCTCACCATGATTAATCTTCAACTATTCCTACAATATATTCATCAATTGTAGGCATTGTCGGTATTTTTCTCTACATGATACTATTCCCCTTATGTTATCACACATTGTGGCACTATAGTTCCCTACTATTATAACTTATTCTATTGTTGATATATTTTCTATCAAAAAAATTACTATTATCATTGACCATGTACAAGGTGAAGGGTCTAATGCTAACTCTAACAATCATTCACAAGCCCTTCCTGATGATGAGGCAAAAAATATGAAACATTTCTTATAAGAAAATTCTACTCATATTGACATCATTTTATATGTTTCTTGAGATTAACATAAGCATACTTCTCAATCTCATATAGAGCATATCTACAATTCTTACTTATATTGTGTGTACATCTATAGGGAACCTAATGTTTCTATACACAATGTCTCTATGCCTATTCCTATATCAAATATTGTTCCTACTTGTAATCATAGTAATTAAAATGCTTCTTCTTCTAGCACGTAGGACCTTGAAACCATTGTTCATACTTTACAAGATCAAATTTTAAAATTATAACAAGGAACATTAGCTACTTCTCACACTATAGATTCTACTCAATTGCTTCATAACCCACTTACCCAAAAATTGGCTTCTTATCCTTTCCCTCTTATTTTAGTTACTCCTAAAATGCCTATTTATGACGGCAAGAGTGACCCTGCATAACACCTTCAATCATTACATGTGTCTTGTTATTACTATGCATCACACGATATATTACTTACAAATATTTTCCTTTAAAGACTAAAGGAATTTTCCTTGCAATGGTTTTAAGATCTACCCACACATTTTATGTGCTCTTTCACCACTTTGGAAAATCAATTTCTTGCACAATTATCTATCAACATTGGTGACAAATGTTTCTTATGTTCAAATGTTCAAATATCTAATGAGAACATTAGTGAATTTTTTTTATGCTATAATACTATGCTTACTATAATGAATAATATCCTAGATCATAGTGATCTTGAATGTCTCATCACACAAAGTGTGTTTAATCCTTTGTAAGATTGTTATCTTTAATGTATTCCCCTTGTTTTATCATCTATGTCATACTCTCATTAGAACGTGAGGTCAAGTTACTACATATGAATAAGATTAATTAAGTTTTTAGCTCTTCTCCTACACCTAATTTCAATTTCCCAAAGAATAAATACATTCAAAGGCAAAGAAACTTATAATAAGGATTTTATTAAGGATGTTATTAATGTCATCTCCCATCCCACTATGCTACAATTACAACATATATGAAGGTAATTTATGTGTCTTCCCTATGTTCCTCATATTATGTTAAATACATTAATTGAGTTAAATCTTGTGTCTCTCCCTCCACCACTTCAGTTTTATGTGAGCAAGCCTCATAGTAATAGTTTGATGTTAATTCTTATTGTAACTATCATAGATGCATTGGTCACATCACTAAAAATTGTATCAATCTTAAATATTTTATCCAAGATCTTATTGATGCAAATGAAAATTAATGACATGATCCCACCAATCCTCTAAACCTAATCAATGATAATTCAAAGTTGAATATTATTTAATAATCTATTGTGTAATCATGGACACTGAAAAGTATAATTATAAAGTGAATAATGCTTATCATGTGATAGCTACCTTCATACCTTCTTATGATCACCCATCATACAATGATTGGATTTATTATCCCTAACCACTTCCTACACCATTTATTACATTTTGATGATTTTGATATGGATGATAATCTTTTCTTTGATACTTTGTATGTTCACACATTTATCAATCAATTCCTTATACATAGTTTTTTGGTTGATCCACATAATAAGGATAATCTATGTACTCTTAAGCTAATTCATTCTCTTAGTTATTCTAATGAGGCATCACACATGAATCTAATTATTCTTATGAAAAAATTATTCTACATATAATTATTGGATCTATTACTACACATGTCCCATTTCTAGTGGCTTTCAATTTTAGCTCAAGTGACATGAATTTAGGTCTCCCTTGGTTGCATTCCCTTAGGGTTCTAACATCTATCATACATAAATGTGTTAATCTTATTCATCAACAACAAGTTGTCACAATTTGAGGTATCCCTTTTGAGTCTCCTCTTCTCATGTCATCCCACCATATTTCTATATTTCCTACTTCTATGTCTCCTAATAGGAATTCTATATATTCACATCTCATCTCTAGTGGCTCTAGTTCCTCTAGGTCTCTCAATATTCCTTCTTGCACACATGTTCTATATAGTGGCTCTTTCCATTCCTAGATTCCTCATAAGTATTCTAGTGCACATCATATTTTTCATATCTCTCACTCTTCTAATCCTCCTCATAGATATACTCCATCAGATACTATCTCTCATGGATCTATTCCACCTTTCTCTCCTCCCAAAGTTTATATGGCATATGTTACTACTTTTAAACTACTTGCATATGAGCATCCTTCTTTGGAAAAAATGAGGCCTATGTCTCCCATTTCTTCCCAGATCATATTTTCCTCCTCATGAGGATATCATTAGGTATCTCTTTGGTTACCAATCTCCCTATACATAGTTATATTCAATAATATAAAATATTCAAATATTTTCAAAAATTCTAAAAACCAAGACCTATACACATAGCTTATTTGTTATCACTTTACATTACATATGTTGTTTTGTCACTATGGTTTGATTGACAACATAAATTTTCTACTCTTTACATACATGCATTCACAAGGTATATTGAGCTTGATGTAGGACACACATATCATTACATGATGATAGGAGATACTTTGGTTCCTTACATTACACCTATTTTGGGAATCCCTCTACACTATACATGTGTTATTATTTCATTATAGTTCCTGTCTACTTCCTCATTATGATTGATTACATATATCGTGTATATGATATTTTTCAAACTAAAAATACTAACACATGTGTCTTGTGTATATGCTGACATATTTGTTTCATGTGATTTCTTACTAATTATTTTTTTATCATTATTTGACATTGCTATTTTCTACACCATTCATGCTAGTTTCTTGTGTTGCTACTTGACTTTTTCATTGTATATGACCTAAGTGTCCTTACTTATCTTGTGACACTGTGGGTGTCCCATGTTTGTGGCTATATGCCTTTCTTATGTGACATTGCTTCTCTTGTATGCAACCTAATTTCCTTGATTTTCTTGTGACACTATGGGTGTCCTATGTTTGTGGTCTCTATGCCTAGATGTTACTCTTCTTTTGCATGTTTTTTCTTATATTTTCTCAATTGATTCTTTTTATCCTCTATATTAATTCTATTACATCTTCGTTACTACCTATATTATTGTTCTTGTTGTTATCATTACTACTATTTCTTTTGGTTCTATTGTTGTTTATCTCTTTGTGCACCATGGTTACCACCATGTGAAACCCCTTTTTATAGGTACATGTTCTTTAAATTTTTCACCTTCAACATTCCACATTATCTTCTAGCTTCTCAAACATACAATACATGGAAACACATCTATTATTTTGAGCCACCTGCACAAATTCTTTATCACACATGCCATCAAAAGAGGAATAATTCATCAATATATATTCTACACTTACATGTAAAATGTACAGGCTTAGATATAGGTTTTCATAGGGAAAATTTACTTAGAAACAACTCCATACATTACATGTTTTGTAGAAAACACATAGGGTCAATACTGTACAAAAAGGTTAGGGCCATACAGACATTCATAACCATACCATAAATTTTTCCATTGGGGGTAACAAACACTAACATATTTGTCTTTATTTTTGGATTTTAACTTATGGATACATGTTTTTGGCATAATCTTAGAATTAGTTGCCACAATTCATATCAATTTATAGGGTTCATGAATATTTCACTCTCCTTCACTTCAAGTACTCAATTTTGGTTACAAGTAGGTGTTTTGGGGGCATGTATATCCTTCTCCATTGATATTTTAGCATACTAAACACTCTTACTTAGTAATATAACTCACACAATAAGAGCATGGGGGCACTCATTCTCTTTTATAACTTGTTTTCTATATATTTAGACATTGGGCCTAGATCTATATGTAGTTGTGTGGTCCATAAGGTTATGTAAAGTATTGAAGTGGATAAGTTTTTTCATAAAAAATATTTCCTCTCCTCATTTAAAGATGAATATATTCAGAGTTACTAAAAAAATTCATACATAGTCTTCTTCCTTCATAGAGTGCATTAGTACCTCTCTAATTCTTTTCTCTCTACCTTCTATTTGATGTTGGGATGCATGCATCAATACTTATAGTTTATCCTTTGACATAAATTGGGACTAGTCACCCCCAATCCTTCAACAAATTTTAGCAACACAATCTAAATATCTAATTAAAGAAAGGAAATGGGAAGTTATTCCCATCTACAAGAAAACATGTGTATTCTTTCCATGTTTTATATCTCTTCATTTCACTTATGCAAGTTCAAATTATTATATTTACAATTCAGTTATAGTTTCAATTTCTACTATGGACATTAATACACTCTGTGTTGTAGGTTTCATCATGGAGCGTGCCAACACCAATACATATGGACAAAAAAAAATTTGAGTGAAGATAAAATGTGTGTCTTAACTCACTTGGGTATATTTTCCTTTAAACATTTAATTTTCATTTCATACTTAAAAGGGGGGAATGTAGACACTTAAATTTAGAAATTTACCCTTTGAAACTACTAATTGTGATAATGCTTCTTGGCTAAGACAAACACCCACATTCTATCAATACTCAGTACATCGTGCCATCTCTTTCTAAACTTTCTTATTCCCACACACTAATGTGTCATCAAATTAAGAATATAAACACATAATAATAGTCTTAAACTCTACTTTCCATTGTGCAACTTATTGATTTTATTCACTAAGTCTTTATCCAAAACCATATAAATTGGTTGGGTTGTATAATCTAGTCCTTGCTAACATGTAGTTTCCTACATAACAATTTCCTCTAACTCTACTTTCGATGTAATATCATTTTTTGGTATTTTCATCTTCATGGGTCAGCCTTATCATGATATTTACCTTCAAAACCCTATATAATAATGTTAATCATAACCTCATTTACTCACCTATGGCACATAGAAAATCACTTCACACTCATGTGTACAACACTCATAAAAAGGCAATCAAGGCTCAATAAATCTTCCTAAAGCTAATGCACATTAGATTAGGGAAACCACTACTACAGTTTTGAAGCACTCAACTAGGTAAAGGAGTCTATCTTCCCTTATTCTAAGAACACCAAGATCCCTACTTCAAAAGCATTAATAAGACCACAATCCTATCAAGCATGTTCAAAGAGGTTCAAGTTTCCAACTAGTTGTATTCATACAAATGTTACATGTTAGGTGGAGATATATGTGTGGTTTTATACCTCTTTGGACTAGTGCCAACATAAGAGATGCATAGATTTCACTTTAACCCAAACATTAACCTTCTTGCAGGGTCTTCTGCTCAAGGTTAGGGTTTTTGTATGATCCAATTGATTACATATGGTTTAGGGATTTTGTGAAAATTAGAATTTGACAATGAGACACATTTCCAAGCCATCAAAGGATCCATAAATTTAGACATATCCATTCCAATAGTGTATAAGACCCTACCATAGGGTCAAGACTAGATTATACATCCTAATCGATTTGTACGGTATTTCTCCAAGGAACTTGCATATTACAATATCATAAATGAAGCATCTCTAGTCTTTGCAATCCCAAATTCTCCATTCTATACATGTAGGTTTCTTATGTATAGTCTTATATAATTTTCCTCAACTATAGTATATTGTAATCATTTATTACAAGAACCAACATGGTATTCTGATGTTGTAAAATTAATATTGAAAGTTAATTAACGATAATAACTCCTAGTTTTCTAATCTTACATTCCTTTTTAGTGGTGTGTATATCCATAACATAAATATATTAAGGTTAAAAAGGGTGTTAATAGTTGTAAATAAATAAATTATCTCTACTAAATGAAATATACATGCCTCATACCTACCATTTAGCAATTCTTATCTTGAATGTGGCGGGCATGATAGCTTCTTGGAACTATGAATAAGCAAGACTGAAAAGTAACACTACAAGATAATCAGTAAAATAAGACATGAATCAAATATCTAGGAAGTTATAGAAGGAGGCATCTGAAGGTTGAAATGATAAAAAAATGGGGTTTTAAATAAATTTTGGAAGAGATATGTATAGTACATAAATAATGAGTGGCTCTCCACTTCGAGCATGGTGCAATTTATGAAATGATTTTAGGTTTTTTCGTTTAGAAGATACGAAGGTTTGAAGATTGGAAGATTGGAAGGAAAACATGTCAAAAATAGTTATGAGATTTGCTATAAATATTAAATGGAGGAATTCATTTGTCACTTTACTAATTGAGAGTTAGAGATACTAAGCTATGAGATACCCAGATTGAGTGATTTTAGCTATAATGGTGAGAATATAAAGTGAAAGATGAGGTTGTGTGTTTGATTCACATCAAATTCACTTGAGTGTATAGCATGGAAAATATAGGTTCCTAACTAGGTTCTCAAATATAGGGATCTAATATAAGTTAAACACATGATAAAGATACAAAAGTGCTCAAGGAGTGCTAGTGTAAAAATTTTAGAGGATAATAATTGTAAACCTAGGATAGATATATGTTTTTAAGGCCTATACCTAAGATAAAGATATGTATCCTACTAGGATTTTTAATAAATTTAATCAAGGGATGGATAAATCCAAGGGGATAAATATAATAATATAGTGTAATAAATCAAAGAAAAAATACATCTACTATAGCCTATGGAAATGAGTTACCAATAAATAACATACATGTGTAAGATAAAAGACTAATAAGGATTAGAAATACTATTTGTAGTGTATGTGTGATCACCGATGCATAATCCTCCCTAGATACAACATCACCAAGAGAGAATTTCTATTGGTGGAGAAGGTGAAATATCAACAAGAAGATATCCATTCCTAACTCAGTATGGTGACCCAAATGCAAAAAGGGTAGGCTTCAAGACTCCAATTCCAACACGTAGGTACAAAATTGTGTTAAATGTTATAAGATATAAGTTCCTTAATGTATGATTAAAATGATTGTTTAGTGGTGGTTTGAAAAAAAAGTGGTGGGGTACATATACCTAATGCCATCACCTTTGGTTGATGTCATCATCCATGGAAAAACTAATTGGGATTATTTCCCATCGGTGATGACATCATCGGGGAAAACCTAAGGTCAAAAGGTGAAAAACATGTGGGATGGAAGCCAAAAATTAAATAGAGGTAAATGAAAAAGGTCCAAAGTGATTGAAAACATGCATAATACAATTAAATAATCTTAAAATAGTATATATGATGAGATAAGTGAACATAATGGGTGTAGTGTGTGAACAGAGGTAAGAAAAAAACCCAGAGTAAGGTAAATATGGAATAATAGTGACATCTCTCAAATTTTTTACTCTACCCCATACGACCAAGTATGATCACACTCCAATATTGGTAGGTCCCTTGAGGCATCTATTTAGGAGGAATATGCATCAGAAACCCCTACACAAAGAAATCAATTACCAAGCATAAAAAATTAGATGCATATATGATGATCATTATGCATAACTCATGATGTGTGGTTCATCCACTAAGTAGGTTCCATTTATAGCTTGAATCATTTTCACATACTGACTTGGTACCATGTATCACTCTACTTTCACATGTATTAATATATCTTTTAATTATCCCTGAATATATAGAAAGTAATAACTTATTCCTTATACCAATGAGTATATAGAATGTTTACTTATAGGTTTTGTAAATCATACTAATGGTATATAAAGAAGGAAACCTTTTTTTATGAATATGGAACCAATTCATCTCCCACAAATTTTACAATTTATTGTCACTGGAAAAAAAATATTCCTATTAGATACATAACTTATTTTTAGTGATAATTACTTGCATGGTTAACTAAGGTGAAAACTTGCATGGAATTCTTGGAAGCATGATGGAATGAGAGGGGGATGAATCATTCCTACAATGATTTTTACTTCATTAACCAAACTATACTTTCATCAATTATATTTCACATACATCATTCGTAACCATATGTGTTTATTAATATATGCAACATCAATCACACGAGAATAAAACAAAGTAAAAAACACAAGAACGCCATATGTAATTGGGAAACCTTCATGGGGAAGAAACCCCATGGAAAATTTTCTGATATTACACACAAAAAATAAATTTAGTGAAGCACCAACTTGACAAGGAGCACCAACCCCTAGTTTAGTAGAGCACCAAACCTTACAAGGAGAAAAAACCCCTAATATTAGTGAAGCACCCACTCCACAAGGATGCTACAACCCCACAAGATGACCAAAAACCAACTCATCCAACTGATGATGATGATCTCTAAATTTTTTTGCTACCAAAATTGATGGAGATCTCTAATTCAGCTCACAAACCCTTGTTTAAACCCTCATGCCTTCAACTCGCTTTATCTTCTTCCTTCTCAACTTGTCTTGGATCTAAAAATATTGCACACATGATCTCAAACCTTAATCAACCTGTAACACATCTTAGCAGATCTCAAATCATGCCTTAAAACCTGCAAAACACTTCTACTTGGTTTACACATTTCCCTCAAAGAGAACTAGTTCAAAATTGAACCCAAAACATTACTTTAATAAGATTGTCTTCTTTAAACCATAAGATAGGTTAGTAATTAACATTTTAAATGACCAATATAACTTAATTAAATCCCATTACATTCATAAAAATGGTCATATATGACCCATATAGGTGGGCCATGCCCAAAACCTCCATAAAAGCACAAAAATGCCTCAAAACCTCATCACTAGGATGAGAAAAATCCACTCACACAAAAACCATCATTATTAAATCTCTAAAAATAACCAAAATGTGTAATATAACATTTAAACATCATCCATGGTCACACTTTTACTTGTACAAATAAAATATTTCATAATATGGCCCAAAAGGCTTATATCCTTCGTCGAGCAGTTGTTTCCAACACCTTGTCTTCACCTTTGGGCCTCAAGTCTACCCCAAAACATCTCAAATATGGCATGTGACCAATATATGGAAACATTAGGACATGTAGATAAATTCTATGAATACTAGACATCTTGAAACATCCATGTGTTCAAACCACATCAACTTTCCTCTTTACCAAAACATGTTGCCTAAAAACCAGTTTTGAAAAATCAAGTAGTTTGCACCCTTTTTGTCACTTCCAAGACCTCCAAAGGCCTTAAATAGGAACAAAATTAATCCCTATTTAATATAAATGTGATATAAAGCATCAATAAATCCATTTCATGCCTCAACTAACTAAATATTTCAGCCTAAGAAAACATGTCCTGATATCTAACATACCTTCTTCTTCACAAATTGACCTGAAAGAAAAAACAAATCAACACACCAAGAAATGAACATTATAAAACTAGAAATATATCTGAATCACCTTTCCATAACGTATTATAACTCCTTCCAAATCATATTTTAATTCCTTAAACCAATCCAATCTATGCAAACTAATTTTAATGCCTTCTTGGACTCAAGAACTGACCATTAGCCCAACATGCTCCATCACCTCAAAAATAACTTCCTGAATCAACCAAATAATGGAACACACTTAGACATGATGCCTAAGTACTCATACACCTTCACCAATCTTGAACAACTCAGAAATATCATCTTACCTCATGTAGCTACTGCACCACCCTGCTAGAACAAGCATCCTTTAGATTTGACCCTCAAAGAACATGTCATAAATTTTGTATACCATATCAAAAAACAATTTTGTATACACTATTGGAAATATCTATGAACTAGATTCACAAAAAAAAATGGAGTCCTACTTATAGCTCCTGCAATTCCTATTTTACAAGCTGCTCCAAACTGCCCCAAAAAATAGTCTTCATAAATAAGGTGTACTTTTCCATTTTTCAGCATCAACCATGACCTAAAAATATCATGGAAATCTAGAAAAACTTAGGGGATAAAAATAATGTCAATTTATTCATCACCTTCTTTGGACAAATTCTTCACAAACTAAAATTCTTCAGAAAACAAGAAATTTTTTAGGTGGGGCCCACATACTGTGACATGCTCTAATATACCTTTATGGAAATATGGAAGAGTTCATCTACAACATAAAATCATAAATTTTACAAAACCAATCAAAACTGAGCTGGTACATACTCAATCTTCTCCAAGTCACTCCTAGGGTTTCATTAGGGTTTCAAAACACTTTACCTTCTTAACGATCATTCATAAAAACTGTGACAATAAAACTACCTCATTCTTTTTGTAAAAGCTTTATAAATGAACTTAGAAGATATGCCAAATATCTCAGGTCCCAATAAAAATCATACAATTCATAACGAGGCATCAGAATGTCCACTTTCGCTTTAAAAACACACTATATCTTGCCTAGTTTTTCCAAATCTTTCATGTCTTGTAATTCCCATGTCATAATGACCCAAAACTTGTCATGAAGCATGATGAAAACATCATCTACCTTTTCATATTCACCACATAACTCAAATATGCCTAGAACTTTCTAGCCACAACAACTTACCTATGTCAACATTCTTATTTCTCGCCTACTTACTTCCTAAGGGCCCTCAATCACCACCAAATCTCTTAATTATGACCTGAAACTCACCATACACCTCAAGTTCACTACAACCATTTTGTTACCATAATCCACCATGACTAATTGGGTCCAAAACTCACACCTCTACTTCATTTTACTTGATTCAGGGCTAGAAATAATCCTGGAATGACCTCACTCAACCATGAATTCACATGTATTGACCTTTTTTACCTCATGTAGATCCATAGACACTTGTAACACACCTATATGACCATGTGTGACCTCATAACATACTCCAACCAACTCAAGAGATCTCAAACCATGAATAGACCTACTCAACCATGCACCAGGACCTCATAGAGACTTCACCAAACTCATTCACTACCAATCAACCTTCATACCTGCTACTAAATGACACCTCATGAAGACTCACATGACCTCATGACACCATTTTCCATCAATGTACTTGACATTCAATGACAACACTAGCACACAATGGACAACAATCTAACCTCTTTGTCATTGATGGATAACCACCTTCAGAACATTGATGGCAACCTACATGACCAACACACATACTTGAATCATTTCAATGTTTTCTGATGCTTCTCTCCCCCTTTGACATCTATGAAAAGGATATTTAGAATTACTATACATGGAAAAATGACAACACAAAAATAAACAATGAAAACAATACTCAAAATAATTGACTTGCATGCAATAAGCTCCCCCTGGGACTGAAATATCTCCTTTTTGAATCCTTTAGTAACATAAAAAGATCCATGGAACTATAAATGAGCCTCAAACCAGCTCTCCTTGAACATGATACTTTCCATTTTGGATCCTTCATTCATGCCTAACCTCACAATCTAAGGTCTATACCATGTTCAAAAATCAAATTTGTCCTCCAATACTATCATGTCACACTTTTAGGTCAATTCTCCCTAAACATCATCTTCAGTGTCTTTTTAGACTAACTTCTAACATGGATCTAGAAGTCATCATGCCTCATGAACTTCTCTCTCATTACTCCCCTTGGAATAATGACACTCCATATCTCAAGTAGAAAACACAAAAATTAAGCCTTTTACCTTGATCTACATGCCAACTTAGAGGTTTAAGACACTCACCAGCAGTCCCTGAAGCAATATTTGAGTCTTCGGTCTTCTTTTGACTCATATGAAGTTGTTCCCAACATAAAATATAGTGATGAACAAGCATTTTAGACTCCTAAACCTCATGATACAAGGTCAAGTTTGAAATGACTCCCTTATCTTAAATAACCTCCACAGTATTGTACCTTTCCACTTTAGCCTCAATCTTTGACCATCTTTGCTTACTAGTTATGTTTCAAACATGTACTATTCATCTAGTCACTCTACTTGCTAGAAAACTCATTCAAAACTTATGTAGGATCATTACATTAGTAAATGTTGAGCTAAGAATTACATATCTTAGAATTTAACTTCATAGTACATCATGTTGACCTATGAGCTTAAACAATATATTTGAGTCCTCATTATACAATTGTTTTAAGGAAGAACTTATATCATCAAGAACTATAAAGCTCTCAGCCTTTGTCAAGTAGATCACTTTTATCTCAGACCTCTGACAACTATACGCTTCAATTTACATAGTCTACTATCATGCATTTAAGAGATCCACCACATCTTGAACACCTATAGACCTTACTTTTCTCCAATCATTACAAACATGACAAAGTCCATTCTTCTTCATATTGACCCTAAATGCACACTCACAAAAATTATCATTACAAAACACTGAGTTCTTGTTTTAATACACATAGCACCTATGAGAATGCTTCTAAGTCCCTTTTAAATATATCAATACATTTACTTGATTCTTCATCTTTTTCCTGTGTAACATCATTGCATCTTGATTAGTTTCTACTTGACAGGCTATATTATCACATCTTTTTCTTCACAACTTGTGGATCTTAAAATCCAAACCTTGACTCTTCATGACCACACATAGATACATCTCTATAGATGGTCAATTCACACTTAAGTTACTTTAGAATAAGAAATACCTTGATTATGTATCCAAAACACTGATTAATAAGATATGGCATTCACACTCCTAGTCCTTAGATCAAGAACACTTCATTGGTTGTAACATCTCTACCAGTTTTTGACTGTGTTAACAATTCAAAACTTCATAAAAATCCTTTAAAGTGTGCATATCCTTCAATCTGAAAAAATATGTACCTTCCTTGATAACCATAGAATTTAGTATTTCTTGATTTATTTTGATGAATTACTTCAACTTATTCAAGTCTTGATGATAAAATAAAGGAAATGACCTTACATCATGCAATAACCTTGATGAGGTTTGATTGAAAAAGCTTTTAAGACCTCACCTACATGGAACCTTGGTATATTATTAACTATATCATCTCCATTTATCCTGTAGACTCATGATGGCATTTACTCTTCAACCATAGGTCAATACACATACTTCAGAGACTTCTTATGGTAATTGAACTTCTTAGACACTATTTCTAACCACATGGCTACTAACTTATCATGATGACACAACACTTTAACAAGCTACAATACTTGATGACCTCAGAACACTTGAAGTAAGACTATTGTAGCTTTCACACTATAAACCAAGGAAAAATACCTTTTTAATAGATTGCATGAAATTTACAGGCCCCAATTAGATACCCTATGTGAAGACATTAACCTTTAATATTGGTAGAAAATAGCATGTCTTGACAACTTGACTAAGATACTCATTTTAGACCTAACACCTTCATGATGATATTGGTACTTTAGCATATAGTAATTCTTGACCTTTAAACTTAATAATTTTTCTAACACTCTTTAACACTTGATGACAGATATAAGACTTTCATCTTATAAGTTACATCAACATCTTAACAATCATCAAAATCACTTTTAAGCTCATTATTTAAGATGACAAACCTTAGAATCATTAGGCTTAGAAGACAATGACTATAATACACACCTTGTGACACTTAGAATACAAACTCAGAAATATTGATTGATCATACACTCCCAGTTTTGGACTAAATCTCATTACATAGTGTGTACTCTTTCAACATAATGAGGAAATATCTTACAAAGACATTCACAACATACTTACAACTATCATGACTAAGATTTGATATTATGGCTCAGAGCTCAACACCTTCATGCACCAATTAAATACTTGTAACACTAGAGATACATCTCAAATTGAGACCTTAATATTCTTACAAACCTTTATACCCTGTAAAAAACTTTGTATTACATGGACTAAAATATGTCCATTTAAGGATTTGAAACAAAAAACATGTAGAGTAGAGGGACTCATTTCTTGACCTTCTCAAATCCGACCTATAGACACTCTAGGTTTGACCTTGACTCCATAATGCTCATCTTGAAATGTAGAAACAAGTACATGCTTCTCAAACCTGGAACACACTTGTGAACTCAAAACATCTTTGACAACATAGAACGCTGACTCCACCAACTATAAGTACTAGACATGCTTCATATATGTTTTCTCACTTCATGACAGTACAGTAAACCTCCTCAAGAGAGACTAAGAACTAATGAGGATATAGTTCCAAGACCTTCACTTTTTGCACATAGACCTTAACACAATATTTTGAAGACACCAACCTTGACTCACATACACAAACTAACATACTCATAATTCTCTTGAAAGAGCTTATAAAATTTATACCTTGATCATAGATATGACCTTGAACTCAGACCTCATCAAACTAAAACTTTGACTGAAAATACATTCCTTGAGGCACTACTTGACAATAACATAGACCATAATCATGCATGTTTTCACAACTCAGACACCTATACAAAAAGGACTCAACCTTATGGATAAAATCACATACCTCACAACTTTTTAGGTATAAAAAAGACCTAACTTCTTCATCTTATCATGCAAAGAGGTTTGGATGGTTGATAAGCACATATGATCTTCTTTAATAATGAAAACATGCTTCATTGACCTGGTTTAGGATTGATGACCTTTTTTCAGCTTGATAGCACTGGAACATTCCTTAAAAGACTTCATACACTACGTGGTTGGCTGAGAATCATCTTTCTTGACCTCTTTGACTTGAGAAACCTCCTATGTGCCCTTTAGATCTGACATGGTAGTCTTGGACTCATTCATAGGGCTAATTATCCTCTTAAAAACTCTTCCATTTGATGTTCGATACCTGCTCACAACTCTTGGTGATCCACCTTGGAGAAAATATCTAGCAATATGTCCTTATTTGTGACACTTATGACATACAACACCATTATTCTTTCTTATTGGTTCAAACACACTTAAGTTCCATCCACAATCCTTATCTCTATGGACATACTCACAATATGAATGACATTCACCTTTGAATAACCCTAAACTATTCCTAGGAGATATCATTTTGCAATCTCTAGCTCTATGAGAAAAATTATGGCAAACATAACAATAGCCATTTAATGAAGAACCATACCTCATAGCATTAGGATGTCTAACAGGGTTAGACCTTCTTAATTTAGCCTTCTTAGTAACCATCTCATCAGATTTAGAACTTGGACCAGCTATACTATCATTATTCACATGTTCACCTTTAAACCCTAAGCCAATTTTGTCACTATCCACATCTTTGGCTCTCCAAGATCCCCTCAAGAGATTTAGAACTCTTCTTTAACTTCCCCTACATCTTCAACCTATTGGAAGCATATTCTAAATAAGCAACTTCAACTTAGAAAAAAATTCCTCTTTCTCTTTTAGGGATTTAGACATATTCTCCACTTGAGATTTCAAACCCTTGATGGATTGATCATGATATTTCTCCATGTCACCCATTTTGTCTTTTAATCCAAATACCAAAGACTTGGAAATATCATATTGTTTCCTCTAAAGATCAACCAACTTACCCTTTTGTGCTTCAAGGATATCCTTCAAGCTATTAATATTGCTTCACAAGGACCTTCTCTGATACCAATTGTTGGAAGCACAGTGGAATGAGAGGGGGGTTGAATAATTCCTACAATGATTTTCAATTCATTAACCAAACCATACATTAATCAATTATATTATCCATACATCATTCATAACCATGTGTGTTTATTAAGATATGCAACATCAATCACAAGAGCATGAAACAAACTGCACAACACAAGAACATCATATGTAAGTGGGAAACCCTCATGGGGAAGAAAACCCACTGAAACTTTTCTGATATTATACACAACAAATAAATTTAGTGAAGCACTAACTTCACAAGGAGCACCAACCCCTAGTTTAGTAGAGCACCAACCCTATAAGGAGCACTAACCCCTAATTTTAGTGAAACACCCACTCTAAAAGGAGGCTAAAACCTCCCAAGATTACCAAGAACCAACTCATCCATCTGATGATGATGATATCTAAAAAAAAATTCTACCACAATTGATGGAGATCTCTATCTCAGCTCACAAACCCTTGTTCAAACCCTCATGCCTTCAACTCGATCTATCTTCTTCCTTCTCAACTTGTATTGGATCTAAAACACTTGCACACATGCTATTAAAAATTCCTCAGCCTATAACACATAGTATCAGCTCTCAAATCATGCCTTCAAACCTACAAAACACTTCTACTTGGGTCATACTTTTCCCTCTAAGAGCACTAGTTCAAAATTGAACCCAAAACATTGCTTTTATAAGATTTTCTTCCTCCAAACATAAGAGAGGTCGGTACTTAACATTTTTCATGACTAATAAAACTCAATTACATTCCATTGCATTAATAAAAATGGTCACATATGACCCATATAGCTCGGTCATGCCCAAAACTTCCATACAAGCACAAAAATGCCTCAAAACCCCATCACTAGGATGAGAAAAATCCACTCACACCAAAATCATCATTATTAAATATCTAAAAATCACCACACATGTTTAATATAACATTTAAACATCATCCATGGTCACACTTTTACTTTGACCAATCAAATATTTCATAATATGAGTCAAAAGGCTCATATCCTTCACCAAACAGTTGTTTCAGGACCATATCTTCACCTTTGGGCCTAAAGTCTAATCCAAAAACATAAAATATGGCATGTGAGTGCTATATATAATTTTTTGGGATTTTTAGATCACTTATATTCATGTTATAACTCTGTAAACATCCATGTGTTCAAACCACAAGCACTTTCCTCTTTACCAAAACATGTTACCCAGAAAGTTTTTTTGCAAAATCAACTAATTTACACCCTTACTGTCACTTCAAATAAATAAAAAGGACTTAAATAGGAACATGATTAATAATTTTTTAATCTTCATGTGATAGCAAGTATCAATCAATCCATTTCATGCCTCAACCAAATCAATCTTTCAACCTAAGCAAACCTGTCCTAAAATCCAGCATGCCTTCTTCTTCATTAATTAACCTGAAAGAACAAAAAAATCAACTCACAAATACACAAACCTTATAAAACTGGAAATATCTCTAAATCACCTTTCCAGAACATATTATAACTCCTTCCAAATCCAATTGGAATGCCTTAAACAAAGCCAATCTATGCAAACTACTTTTTATGCCTTTTTGGACTCAAAAACTAACCATTAGCCCAACATGCTTCATCACCTCAAAAATAACTTCCATACTCAAAAAAATCACAAAACACACTTATACATGATTCATAAGAACTCATAAACCTTTGCCAATCTTGAACAACTTAGAAAAATCATCTTACCTCATTTAGCCACTTAGCACCATGCTAGAAAAAACATCCTCCATATTTTACCCTCGAAGAATAGGTCATAAATTTTTCATAAAATATCAAAAAAAAATTGATATACCATTGGAAATATCTATGGAACAGAGTCACAACAAAACTTTAATGGATTTCTAACTCTTACTATAGTTCCTGCGATGTCAAGTTGACTACAAGCTGCTCCAAACTACCCAAAAAAATAGTCTTCATAAATAGGGTATAATTTTCCATTTTTTAGCTCAAACATGACCTCAAAATATCATGGACATAGAATAACTCAGGGTATAAAAACAATGTCAATTTATTCATCATCTTCTTTGGACAAATTTTTCACAAACTGGACTTCTTTAGAAATAAAATTTTTTTAGGTAGGGCCCACATACACAAATATACCTTTCTGTAAATTTGGAAGAGTAATCTAAAACATCCAATCATCACTTTTTCAAAAACAATCAAAACTAGGCTTGTACAATTAATCTTCTCCAATTCATTCCTAGCTAGGGTTTTAATTGACTTTACCTTCTTAACGATCGTTCATAAAATCATGAAGATAAAACCACCTCATTATTTTGTGAAAGCTTCATAACTGACCTAATAATTTATGCCAAATATCTCATGTCCCCATTAAAATCATACAATTCACAATGAGAATCAGAAGGTCCACTTTTGCTTTAAAAACACACTATACCTTACCCAGTTTTTCCAAATATTGCATATATTGTAATTCCCATGTCAGAATGACTTGAAACTCATCATGAAGCATCATGAAAACATCCTATACCTTTTCATATTCACCAAATATCTCAAATATTCTTGTAAATCTCTATCCACAATGACTTACCTATGCCAACATGCTTGTTTCTCACTCGTTTGCTTCCTAAGGGCCCTAAATCACCACCAAACCTTTGAATGTTGGCCTTAAACTCACCATACACCTCAAGTACATTGCCACCATGATTCTACCATGCCCCACCATGACTGATTAGGTGCAAATATCACACCTCTACCTCATTCTACTTGCTCTGGGGTTACAAACAAGCCTGGAACGACCTGACTCAGCCATGACCTCACATGTACTGATCTTGATGACCTCATGTAGACCCATAGACAACTGTAATACACCTCTATGACCATTTTTAACCTCATAAAATACTCCAACTCTAGAGATCTCAAACCATGAATAGACCTACTAAACCATGCACTGGGACCTCATAAGACTTCACCAAACACAGTCACTACCAATCAACCTTCATACTTGCTACTAAATGACACATCATGGAGACTCTCATTACCTCATGACACCCTTTACCATCAATGGAATTTAAATCAATGACAAGACTAACACACAATGGAAAACATGAATTTGAGGATATATAGCCTATTATTGATGGTTTGTACACCTAATATGTTGTTGATGCTCACTAGCAATGAGAGTTTGAAATATCTAACTGGATGAGGTAAAACCACATATCCATGAATTTTAAATAGCTAATAATCTTGGGATAATATCAAAATAGTATATGAGGCCAAGAATTAAAATATAGTCCTCCATCTACAGACCCAATTACACTATCTCAAACTACATGAATATGAAAAATTTGAATCCTTTATAAGACATGTTGCATATTAGAGGGCCTAACTCCAAAAATTGGAAGTAGAAGTGATAAATCACTCTCTCATATCTATTGTATTAGAGAAATTCACCCTCTTATAAAATATTTGAGACCACTTTGAATATCACATAATATACACAAATCTTTGAGAAGATGCTTACTATATTACAATCAGAAGAATCTTTACACACTATTAAGGAAAAAGATGAACATGCTCTTGATTCACATTAGAAGGGTAAAAATCCAATGAATTCTTCCAAATGATCTTAGTAAAAGAGTAATAAGTAGAATCAACAAGAAAATAAATAGTAGAAATTCTTCCTAATTTTTTGTTGGAAGGACCATGAATTGAAAAAAATAGTACAATGCATTCCAACATGCATCTTCAAGAAACAAAAATCTCAATACATAATCTTCATCACAAGGCAACCAAAACAAGTCAATGTTAGGCATTATTTATCACATGATGCTTATGACTTAGGTGCTTCACATTAGATTATTTAGTTATTAATATTTACGTAGAAAAATAATAATATGAGAAAATAATGTTTGGATTGTAAGTGATTACTACATGAATAATAATCACATAATAATAGGAGTTTGTAGAGATTAAGAGGGAATAATATATATTGTAGTTATTAATCATGTAACAATCACATTAGAATAGGAGTTAGGTGAGAGAATCTAGGAGATAGTTGGATTGTGAAATAACAAGGGAGATTTGAGATAAGTTTTGACTCTCTAATTTTATGATATTGTCTTTTTATATAATTTATTATCTCTTATTGAATTTAAACATGTTTTTTGAATCTAATTGAACATATTCTCTCTCTCTAATTGAAGGGGTAACCCCAACATTTAGGATCAGAGAAAGTTTTGAAAGAGTCATGTTTGATTTTCACTACACTCATGTTTTGTTTGTCAAGTAGACTAAGGAAAAAAATTATAAAATAACATGGACCTCATTACCTTTCTCCATGTCCATCCAATTATAATATCAAATGATGCAACAAAGGACTAACAAATACCACAAACCTCATACAAAATATAGATTTTTTATCATCCAAAGTTCTTACATTTTTTCAATGGTAGTAACAGGTACTATGAACCTCATATGAATCCATTGACATATGAAATTCTCCTCCATCATCTATCTCTTCCATATTTTTCACCCTATACATAGTTTTCACTCCATTTTATTCATTGGGTTCATGTTTATTAGGTGTGTTTATCCTAGTTTAGTGTTTGTGTTATCACTTGTGTGAGTAAACTATTTCCTATACCATTTTTGAGAAATTAAAACCTCGTATGTGAGTTCAAAACATCTAAAAATGTTAGAATCAACTGTAAAAAATGTCATATTTATATTATGATTTAATCTCCTTTTTTATCTTTTGTAGGTTTTTTGGGTATATTCAAATTTGTACGAGGAAATATAAGACAAGAAAAAATATCTTTAGAGTGCAACCAAAGGCTCTACTTGGGGAAACTCCTTATTTGGAATTTTCTCATATTTGTACAACAAAATTTATATAATGTTTTCATGTTTCAGTTTGAGGGTTTGAGATTTATTTGAAGATATTTGCATTCTATGGGTGTTATTTGCTTGTGTTTTGTTTTGGGATACATTCATTCATCTCTTTATCTTTATTTACATTGGATCAAGATCTACATTAATTGGGTTTTCACTCTTTGATAAAGAAAAATAAAAAGGTGTTTCCTGGGATCACACTTTTTCCTAAGAAACTAGTAGTTCACTTAAGTTTGGTGTTATTCTAAACGGAAAGAGGAAATTACTAGAGTCGTGAATTTCACCCAAGAGGGATGTGGGATAATAACTATAGTTTCTAAGTTCAGTATTCTACAACCTATCCTTCATAGTTTCCATGTTCATATAATGTGTGATACAACAAAGGGGTGTATGTCAAATGAAGCATATTTTAACCATCATGGAAAAAAACATGGCTCACCAAATATAAAAACATGCATGTTGGAGATATAGGAAATTAAATTGCAGAGGATGATGGTATTAGTGAAATTTTAGTCACTATTTAATTATAGGATGATTTGTGGTTATCTATGCAGATCCTAATGATCTAATTAAAGGTGGCCATGAAATCATTATGCATACAATATCGATGGTAATTCTACGCATCTTGAAAGAGGTGAGGTCAACTCTTTGAAAATTTTCCCTCATCAACTCATGATTGAGTCAACACAACATAGCCACAAGTTTCCTCGGTGGCATAAACTCCTCATCTCCTTTAAAGATATAAAATATTCAATGTGGTTGTCATCTCTCCCTCAAATAGCTCCAAGTTACAACTACTTAAACCCTAAACCTAACTCAAGGTGATTTTATTTCTTGTTTAAAAACAAAGATAATATTTCTAAAACTTAAAAAATATTTTTTATATACATGTTCAGTGAACAACATAACCTGATTGGCTATGTTCATTTTTCTAAGACCTTGAAGTTGATGGGTGGTCAATAGTTCGATACACCAACACCCCATGAATATAAATTTTAACTCATAAATTATATTAGGAAGAACTATTAAATAGGAATGTAAAAAAAAATTAAATGTGATGAAAATTATTGTCAGGGGAAGTGTTAGATTTTGTAAGGCATTTAGACTCTTTTTTTTTTGGATTGAAAAGCATAACCATATATTAAAGATGAATTACAATGCTAATCATACAAAATCAGGTGGAAAAGATCACACCCCATAAGCAGGATCAAAGTAGCCATAAAGGCTATGAGTAGCAAAGTGTCATGTCAACAGAAGCATTTTCAATCAAAAAATCTTAAAACAGAAAAGAATAGAACCAGAGAAACTCCAAACATGGAGCTAGGTAGCAAAACTAAACATGGAGGAAGGTGGCGGTGGCAGAGGGCTCTTTGGATGGTCACCCCAACCACCAAGAGTAGTATCAAGGGCGTCATCAGGATGCTCCCAGCCATCAGTCTACTGCTGCTCCTCCTCGTTTCCCCACCGAGAGGGTGAGATAGCTAAAGATAGCCGCGGGAAACTTTGACTGGTTGGTGCACTATTCCTCCCGGAGCCACCACTAGCCAGAGCCCAGCCAACCAAAAACCCATGAAAGTAGGTAGAGTCCAAGATGGAGGTGGAGAGAACCTACGTTGGTGAGGAGAGGCGCTACACCACCCATGAGCCAGAACCCAGTCAAAGTTGCGCCACCCATGGGATGAGCAGCGACCTTGCGAGTGGGAGCGGTTGTGAGGGGAATTAGGTGGGATGCATGACTAACAGCACAAGGGGCACTCCCCCAATGGTCTGAGAAGAGTTTGCAAGTGCTCAACTTCTATGCAGACTTTCTCCGCCTGAACCTAGATCTGAAGCGAAACATTAGAGATGACACCAAGCTTGTTAGAAATAGCAAAAATTCTATCCACTGTCTCTTTATTAAAAATAACAAATTTCTAGATTTCCAAATGTGATATAAAATAGCCACTCTGAAAGAATGCCAAATGTTGTTAAATTTTGTAGGAATAAAGGCCAGATCCCTCAAGAAGAACCATTTTCCACGTGAAGAAGGTGGGTAAAAAAGGTTGGAAAAGGGTATGAATCCAGCGCCAAGGTAAACTGAGCATGAGGGCAAGAACAAAAAGAGATGAAAAAGAGTCTCAATGTGGTTACAGAAAGGGCAACGCGGTGGGGGAGCTCCCAGAAGAACAAGGTGCTTGCCCATAGGAATCCCTTGATGAAGAATGCTCCAAAGAAAGTGCACAACTTTGGGCTCTATAGGAATGGCCCAAACAACATTGAAGCACTGCTTCCACCCAAAACGAGTGGAATGCAGGCTCCATCGAGCATTTAACTTTTTGAGAGGAAGTTGCGTCTGGGTGAGAATCTTGTAGCCCAACCGAGGTTGATAGTTTCTGAAGGGGGTGGCAGAGGGCCAATGCCAATCAAACCACCATGGGTGCTGCATAGTAACACCAATTTTATGCAAACAATCGCCAAGTATGAGATCTTGAATGATATAGATGGCTTGTTTGTCATTTTCATTTAGAGAAAAATTAGCTTTTAGGCTATTCCATGGAAGCCAATCCCTGGTGATGGGACAAAAAAGGTCCTGAATATACTAAATCCCTTTTTTGAAAAGATACAAACCCTTGAGCTGCAAGGAAAGAGCAAGGGGTTTGTCATGAAATTGAAGCACTGGATTCCACCAAAAACTAAGAGAGTTAAGAGAGAGCCCGTTCCAAAAACCATCACCCTACCAGAGCAGATGGGGTTTGAGAAGTTCCCAAGCTTTCCATATGATTTTTGCCACAAAAGAGCCACCTATTTTAATAGTAGTAGGGCATAGAAGTAAGGAGTAGTAGTTCAAACCCTGCCATGCCTTTCGATTAAGTGGAGACCCTTGAGATATACAATTTCTGAGAAGAATTTTCCAAGATTCCTCACCTTTCAAGGATGCGAATAATCCATTTGGCAGTGAGAGAAAACACCTGCATATGAATGTTGATTAGGCCAAGACCACCAATGTCCTTGGGCGTACAACATATGTCCCAAGCAACTCTGTGAAAACCATGGTTCCTTCGGAGTTGGCCCACAAGAAATCACACATAATTTTCTCCAGCCTGTGGTAAGTGGCTTTAGAGGGTGCCCAACATGATGAGTAATAGACATGAGTGGCAGCCAAAACCTTAGAGCAGACTTGGAATTTTCTAGCAAGAGACAAATGCTTGGTAATCCAAAAAGATATTTTTTTCTCAACTCGTTGAATCACATAGTTCCAAAGGTCAGCAGGGGATGCCATAAAGGAAAAAGGAATGCCTAAAAATTTGAATTGAACACTAGGTTCAATCCAAAGCCATTGGAATCCCTCTAGCCAAGGAGGTTTGGGACCCACTGCCTATCTGTAACATTGGGTTTTCTTCCATTGGATAGCAGAACCAGAAGCAAGACAAAAAATATCAAGGCATTTCATGGCATTAGTGACAGAGGCCTCAGTTTCAGCTAGAGTGAGAAAAGAGTCATCTGCAAAGTGACCATTAATCAACTACTTAGGAGAGGAAGGTAGTTAAATACCTTTAACTAAACCAACATTGGTAGCATTAGCAAGCAAGTAGCTCAGACCTTCAGCAGCAATGACATAAAGAGAAGGAGAAAGAGGGCAACCTTGCTGGATGGAACGATGAAGAGAGAATCTCTCAGACTACTGACCATTGATAGTAATACAGGCACCTATATTTTGAAAGAGCATATTGACAGAGCGGATGAATCTAGGTCCAAAACCAATAGCCTAGCAGCATGGCTAGAATGAAAGGCCACTCAACTCTGTCATAGGCATTTTTCAAAATCAATTTTAACAAACAGAGTCGGTTGAGAAGTCTGATGGGCATATTCCATGCCCTCCCAAACTACAATAATGTTGTCCAAGATATATGTATTCTTGATAAAGCCGGTTTGCTCACTCCTGATGATTCGACAGGGGTAGTAAATTAGTGAGCCTGATGGCAAGGGCTTTGGAAATAATTTTGTATGAGACATTGAGCAGAGTTATTAGCCACCAACTGGTGATAAGCTTGGGATCCCAGACTTGGGAATGAATTTGATGTTGCCTTGGTTGATCAGATCACCCAGGGTGTTGGAGGACATAGCTTCTAGATAGACCTGATGCAGATCTAGACCAACAGTCATCCATAGAGACTGGTAAAACTCATAGGGAAAACCATCAACATCGGGGGCTTTATCAGAGTTCATCTGTATAACAACTTCCTTCAAGTCATCAAGAGTGAGAGGTCTATCACAAGTGATGTGCTGACTTTCAGAGAGCTTGCAAGGAACAACTTCAATGCATTAGAGGAGAGTAGCATCATGAGCTGGAGTAGCAGGTTAAGCAGCAAAAACAACATGATAGTGATGCACAAAAGCTTGTAGAATGTCAGGTAAGAGAGTAAGCCTTTGATTACCATCCTTGATTGCTTTGATTTTGGTGAGAGTTTGATTAGATTTAAGGGAAGCAAAAAACTCCTTAGTAACTCTATCACCAATGCAAAGCCAGTGCAGACGGGCCTCGAACTTGGGCTCCTCTAGCCTTATAGTGCTCCTCAATTTGAAGCTTATGTTTCCAACAAGCAGCTTGCACTTGCAGGTGGGTGTTTAAAGGAGACAAATTAAGCTCTTGAATAGCCCTTGAATATTCAACATGAGAGGCTTCATGAGCATTCTTGTGAAAAAGAACAGCTTGTTTCCCATAGAGCCGAAGGAAAGAAGTGGTACGAGTGATGGCATGAGACCACCAGTCAATCAGCCAATCCCATCAACAGGTCTCGGGTCAAGATTCCAAATACGTCTTATATAATCCAAAGTCTTGGGATGAGAAAGGTGGGATGTATTTAAATAGAACTAGGTGGACTTGGGCTTGGGGCACTAAAAATTCCATTAAATCCCAAAGAAAATAGGCTTATGGTTAGAAACCAAAGCAAGTGTCCACCACCGAGACCGGGAGGCTATATGAAGAGTCAAAGGAAAACCATTGCTACTCTGAAAGTAGAGCTCTGTCAAGACACTTATAAAATCTGTCATCGCTAGCTCTAAAATTAGACCAAGTGAACCAAGGAGTGGCAGCAGAAGAGTGCTTGCGGTGGTTGGGATAAAAAAGACAAAGTTTATTGTGCAAATAAAAACAGGCTTCACATTTTCCAGTACACCAACGTATAGGAAGCCAACCCAATTTGTCTTCTGAGGGATTCAACCATGTTGAAATCACCGCATAAAAGCCAGGTAGTAGAGGGCAGATGATCAACCAACCACCCCCAAAAAGAAGAACGTTCAAAGGCATCGTTGGAAGCATAAATATTGGCCAACCCAAGAATGTGGCCGTCAAAATAAAAAAGGGTCCACACCACCTAATGAGTGGGGTCAGAACCCCAAGATATGATATTGGAGCTGAGGTCAGGGCTTAAAAGAGTGACAACACCACCTCAACCATTATCATGAGCTGACATCTGGCAGAGAGAACCAAGCCAGATGGTACGCATAGCAATAGAAAGATGGAAGCCAGAGATTTTTACTTCCTGTAAACACAACACCTGAAACTTTACAAAATGCTTGCAACTGTCTTGAAAACATATCTGCGAGTCAGATCAGTAAGCCCCCTGACATTCCATGAGTAAACTAACATGGAGAACTATCAAGGTGCATGTTTTCCTCCTCGAGGCTGGCTAACGCTCCAAAGCGGTTAGAGAAAGTGACTTGCCACGCATTCCCATGAATAAAATCACCAAGCTCGAACTTCGGGGGGTCTCTACGAGAAATATTCCTCAGGAAGGAGGGGAAGGACTTCGGAATGGTGTAAGGTAGCCTTTCTATCTATCTGAGTAGCCAAACCACCGGCTGTGAGATCCATAAAGCTTGAGGTCTTTGGAAATGAGGGGTGTGAAAGAGCAGGAGCTGAGGGGTGAGGGCTGATGACAATTGTAGCTTATGGAGACCGAGAGATGGTGGGCACGGGCTTGGGAGGGGTCGCAGTAGACAGCTTCAAAGGAGCAGAAGCAGAGGTAACCACTGGTTTGTAAGTAGCCTATTGGTGCTTATTTTAGGTCCAAAGGTTTTCTGCCATTGACAGTAGTCCATCCATCAGAGGAGGGAGTGTTGGATTTAGGGTCTATCGGGTTTTCTCTGAAACCAGCGGTGGGTTTGGAGTCATGAGAGGATAATCCTTGATCATATGGTCAGCAGATTGGCACCGAAAACAAGTGTTGGGTAGATTGATGTATAGAACTTTCTCAAAGTGCGTGTCTCCAACTTGGATATTGAGGGTATCTTTGAGGTCTTTTGAGAGATCAATTTCTACACAGACCCATTTTTGGGGTCGAGCGAGTAGAACTTACTTTGCTCGTGACAGATGAGGCAACCCAAGGGTTTGATAAGTTGATCAACGAATCCCCACAGAGGCAAAGAGAGGCCTGGAAATTCGACCCAAATAGGAATTTTGAGTTTGGCTTGCTCAGAGACTTGAAAATCTCGAGTCCAGTGGGAGAAAACCACAAGGGTATTACAAATAAACCAAGGACCATGGTTAACAATGGCTTTGCAATGTTCAACATTGGTAAAGTGAAATAGAAAGAAACCCTTGGTCATGTTTTGGACTCCCTCTACCTTGACTCCATGAGGTTGCCAATGATTATGAATCCATTGGCGGAGGATACCTTCAGGGGGAACTCAAACCACAAAATAAGCAACAAGAGAAAAAGATTCAAACCAGTTACAAGCTTTGTCAAAAGCTGGTAAATCAAGAATAATATCTGGGAAAGGAGTATCAGTATCCTTACCTCATCGAATACCTTTGGGAAGAACTTCCTCACTCGTTTTGGTGCCATTGTCTAGAGCTCCTACGATAAGACTAGCATCAATAGATGCATGGCTCGAGGAGGTGGTCATTTTATAAGCCACCGCCCAAGGGGTGGACTGGCGATCAATACAAAATTAATGCAGATAATCCCGCCTGGATCTGTAGATCGGTGGTGTGATGTGATGGTGGTGTACGAGCAAGGTTGAGCATTCACTGTGAAAATAACTCGCTGAGCCTAAACCCTAGTAGAGCCCAAAATATCTCCGGCATTTAGACGTTTTTTAGTCATTTTAGATGTCAAAATACAACCACTTTTAAAATATGACCGTTATGATTGACAGTTACATATATAATTTAAATATATTCAAAATTTGACCATCAAATTATATATATATATTTGTGTGTGTTAATAAATTAAATATTAAATAGACACTAAATATTTTTAATTTGTGAGATTCATGAGAAATATAACATAAAGGAAAATGGAATCTTTAGAATGCAAATAAAATAATAATAGAATTATCTTAATATCTTATTAATGAAATATAAACATATGCATATCTCATTGATAAAATAGAAACATCCATTAATTTTAATTTTTAATTACTTTTGTTTTGTTTTTTTTGTATTTCTTGTTTAGTTGTATTTTATTGATTTTGATTTGTAATTGTTTTTTTTGTTTTTTATCTATTTGATTTCTTATAAATAAAAATTAGATAATACACTAATACATTGGATTTGTCCTTTTGCATTGAGTGAGTTATTTATATCACTTTCTTCAAATTTGTTTTTAAATTGTAATTTGAAATTTTATTTTAATATTCTCATAAACTTTAATGATGTTTATGGATATTCAAATTGATTAGTGTGACATGATTTTTTGGGAAAAAAATGAATATGTGAAAACTATGAAATTGATTAGTACAATCTATTATCCATAATTAAATAAAAGTCACATAACTATGAGAGAATATTACAAAGAACACCAACATCCATTTAAAATCTAATTTAATTTGTATTTTGTAATAGTTATTATTAAAACAAATTTGACGTGCATATTAAATTGTAAACGTCAAATGACAGCCATATAATTTTCTAGACCACCAAACAATTTTACTGTGACATGTAACATTGAACGTCAAAATCCAGCACAGGTCGGGGGACATTTGAAAAAAAAAAAGGAGAATAATTTTCTAATAATGGAAAATATTTTATAAATGGAGTATTTAAAAAAAACAAATTACAAAAAGGGAGAGTATATTTCCAAAAATGAATTTTTTTGTAAAAGCAAAAGGGGAAAAAAAAATTTATGAAAAAAATTGTAATTGGTTGCATTTTGGGTAAAAATTGATACCCTATTTGTTTATCATTGTGGAGACGGGAATGGAATATTTGAGCTCTAATGTTAAACTCAATGAGTAAACAACAACTAGGAAGATATCAAAAGAGGTTGATCATTTTGTGTAGTTCCAGAATGGTGTGTCTCACATGTTTGCTCTAAGGGGGGAATATTGGGAATTATTTCTCACATGGATTTTTAGACTTAGGTCCTTGACATTATATTTTTAGTCATTAATATTTAGTGGAAAATTAATTAGTGGAGAAAATAATACTTAGATTTTAAGTGATTATTACATCAGTAATAATCACATAATAAGAGTTAGTAGAGATTATAAGAGAATAAGACAACATAAGTAATTTTTACTCATGTGAAAGTCACATTAGAATAACAATTGGGTGAGAGATTCTAGGAGATAGTTGGTTTGTGAAATATTTAGGGAGATTTGACTAATTTTAGGAGATCGCCTCTCTAATTAATGTATTATCTCTTATTAAATAAACATATTGATCAAATCTTATTGAGTGTATTCCCTCTCCATGTAAAGGGGGTAACCCCAACATTAAAAAGGATAAACAAAGGGAAACTATAAAAAGAAACCACGATAAATAATCAACACTGCTAAAGAGGAATAAAATATCTTAGATGAGGACTTTCTATATACTACATAATCTTACAAAGCATCAACTTCATAGTATTTTATCTAGCATGTTGGAAATCAAGACTGCAATATCACTAAAGTCTTATACGTCCTAGACTCACCAAAAATCTTATCTCAATAATTCAACTACTAGAACACAACCTAAAGGTTAATTTTGACAAAAAATTTGGAAAAAAAAAATGTGCCTCATTAGAGGTAAGTCAAAAACATCAAATATAGTTTCTCAAACATTTGGAGTTGTGAAATTTTTCTGTCTTGATTTTGTTAAGAAGAAGAACAAGAAAATTCTTGTAATAATGACACCACAAATATGGGCATGTGAGATTTGGATACATGCTTTCTCTAAGCCATCATAACATTATGATTGGAGTTCATCCACTAAATAATAATATAGTTATTTACCTCAATTATCAAGAAGGAAAACAACAAGCACCATTTGGTATAAGTACCTTTAGAGCTTCCAAAAAATTAGATCTTGTGTATACCAATATTTACATACCTATTATATCTAGTCACAATGGATTTTAGTATCTACAACTCTTTGTTGATGATTGCTCACACAAAAGGTGCGTATACTACTTAATCACAAAGGACCAAGGATTTGAAGCTTTTATATAATTCAAAGCATATGTGAAAACTACAACTAGTTGTAAATTCAAAACTCTCCTCTCCAATTTAGGGGGAATACACCAATAGTTAATTCTTAGTGTTTTTAAAAGAACGTGGTATTCACCAACAATTGATTGTACCATACACTCCATGGTGGATTGGTGTCATAGAAAGTCAGAACTGTAGTATCATGGAAATGGTGTATTGTATTGTGAGAAAGGAAAATTAATAGATAAATGAAAGATAAAGAAAACAGGAAACAATATACCTTCTATGTAACTCTCTTGAAAACCTTAAGAATATTTGTGAAGCACTTGGGCTTGTGAAATCTTAAAATTTGATTGATTGTGGGTGCTCTTGATATTACTCTCCAAAGTGGAATTGTAAGTTCTACAAGATTGGATTCACGAGGATGCGGATGTAAAATTGGCAGAAGTTGGATGCAATTTTCTCAAATCTTCCAGGGTTGAGTTTACAAAGGAGATGGCCTACTTTCATAGCTGAGGGTAAGGCCGTGAAGGGTGGATCAGAGTTTGACTAAGCTTCAAGTTAATAATTGTAATTGCCTAGAATAGTAAGTAGACTTGGTCTGTGGATTGTAGATTTACAGGGGTAATAGACATTTGGAATAACAGAATTTACATCTGGAAAGATGATTGCACATACAACTCTATTTCTCTCTCCTTTCTAGGATTATAGAAGTGGAGTTCAAGTGAAGTTGACTAGGGAATAAGATTAATTAAGTAACTAATTTAATTATTTATTAATTGTGAGGATATAATTAACCATTTATTTAAATAAATGTGTAATTACATTAGCTAAGGGTGTAGGAATTAATTTAATTAGTTCCAAAGGCATGATAGAATTAAATTAATTAATTCTAAAGGGTAGGAATATGACTTAAGCAATAGAATTAATTCTAAAAGGGGGTATTACAACAGGATATAATAAATTTAATTAATTCTAATTGGATGAAATTGTGTTAGGAATATGAATGTATTTTTAGGGTGTCTACATTTGGCCCTCTTTAAATTGTTATTACGAAGTAATAGCATTTTAAAGATAATAGACACGTTTAAATTAGCAAGTGGAAAATGGTGAAGTATTTAATTATTCCCTAGCGAGTAGGAATGGAAAGGGGATGGCCCCTCAAGTGGGTGGGTGATGTAGAAAAGTGGCAGACAACCACTTGATAGGAAAAAAACAAGGAATTCGAACAAGGATGGGAGGAATTGTGCTCATAGGATGAGCGTCATTTGGAGAGTATGAATATAAGAGCAACCTTTATTTTACTATTGCACAATATATTTTTCACCATGATTATGAAAGAATCAAGATGAGTAACTGTACATACCCGAAATTGTAGGGTACTGCACCACCGGAATGATGTTACACATGCCCCAATGATGATACAGATCTCCTTGCAAGGTGTTCAGAATCTAGAAAGGCTCGCCATGTATACGCTTGTATCCCGCATGCCCCGCTCAGCCTCCACATGCTTTGTTTTTCCCTTTTTCCCCCTTTCTTCTTGCATTTTATCTTCAGTGATGGAACTGCATGCCCTGCCTGGGTGGCTGGTCCCGTGACCACCACCCAGGACAGGGTGGCGGTCCCGTAACCACCGCCCTACACAGGGCGGTGGTTTTGTTCACATTTTCCAGATTCCTCTGACGATCGCGTCAAACGTAAATCTTCAAATTTACACACTTTCTTCAACCACTTTGGCTTGCATTAATGTTTTTGGTTCCCTGTGAATAGTGTTTTTCCTTTGTTTATAGTAAAAGAGATCAAATGGGAGTTACCCTCTGGTAAATGCATTGGTTATAAATAGCCAGCTTGTTTTCAAGCAAATGGCCCCTCATCCTCTCAATTCTCTTGTTCAGTTTTTCAATTCCTTTCTTAGAATTCTGTTAGTTTCATGTTTTGCTTCCATTGTTGGTATTTTAGAGGTCATATCATCTTCTTGTTTCAAGTCTTGTTTCATTGCTACTTCATACAATCAGTTTAACATAGAATAGCTTCATTTCTAGACTAGAATCCATTAAAGTTACAGGTTTTGTTTTGTCACAAGGATAGTTTCTGAAACTCTCGGTACACTTGTGTTGTATTCCCACAATAAATCCCACTAGGAATTGCATAGTCAAGCTCTGTTCACTTGCGCTATCTCTCTCCTACTTGCATTGTATTCGGTCTATATCCAAAGTTGCCATTGTTCGAATACCATCTTCTGTTGATACTATCATATACACGCTTTTCTGGATTCATGAGGACACGAAGGAATGAGGAGATCACACTGAGGGGATGAAATCACACACAACTAGATTTACCACTATTCTGTAAATGCCAGGTTTGAGCTATCAAAGTTCTAGTTACAACATATCAAATAGAGTAGTGAATTATTTTATTTCAGTTAAAAGTTCACTCTCAATATCACCGGGGAAGCTGTGGGGATTGATAGTTTCTAAGAAACTGTGATTCATTCCTCACTTCTGAGGTAGGAATGAGAGCCTTTCAATTCAAAATATATAGCTGCTTAGATATTTAGGATAAAATCACAACTGCACAGGCAAATAGCCATACTAGGCTACGTTGCTTGTTTTTATTCTGTTATTAGATTAGTTGTTCATTTTATAGATATACTAGAGTAGCTGCTCTTTAATTTCATTAAAATACGTCATTGAAAAATACAAAAATAGAAGGATGCTTACATAGTGTAAATACCTCTTTTGTAATCAGTTTATTAAATGTTAGTTAAAAGTTGAATCATTTTGTATGACAATCACAGGACCTAGAGAGCCTAGAGAATATATATTTGAACCCATAGTACCTCAACCAAATCTACCCATGACCTTAGCTGATATAGATCAGGACCTTAGGATACAGGTCTTTCGAGCAACAACAAACTTACAAGAAATTAGTGAGCAACTAAGAGGATTAAATATCGAAGACGACAAAGCTTACACATTCTGGTCAAACCATCCAAACTATAGATTGCCTTGATAAAACACCTGAATGACTGTGCAAGGATTTGAATGAGAGAAAACATTTGGTTGCGATCCTTTGGTTCCACAGCCTAACGTGGGAGACCTCCTCATTGACATAGACACTAGCTTACGTATTCAAATTGCCAGAACACCTGTTAGGTACTCCGAGAAAATCATACAACTTCTAGTTCTAAACGTAGAGGCTGAAAAAGCATACGATTACTGGATAGTTGGGAGAAGGGATTGATTCTTCACATGACCATAACAGGTCCACAACAACCACGAACTCATGGTTGTGATCCCCAAGTCCCACAACCCAACGGGCCAACAAACCAGTCAAGTATTGACACCGGCTTACGAACGCTGGTATTTAGATCCTCACCACTCCTGCCAGATATTATAGTACAGTTCTCCGTATTAAACATAGAAGCCAATCAATCTAATATTTTCTGGGCTAGACCAAAAAACCACCCATAGTTCACTACAAATCCATTAAATCACCTACCACTACTTTTATGACCTTATTTGGAGATATATACGAAGCTCCCACAGGTCACTTCCCACGTATCCAACAACCAAGAAACAGGATCTCGGTAGAGCTCGACATTGATTGGAGCCTCCGAGAAGCCATTATATCTGAATGAACCATTACACCAATTCAGGTTAGGAGGGCCTTCTTCACCTTAGATTCGTAGATTCCATTATTGCGTATTGAGGATTTAAGATTACCCGATTAGCTTGTCTATATCTATCCGCATTCAACATTCACCGGCTGTCTCGACACGACCTCGAGAGGTCGGGTATGAGGAAGAGGTACTTGTAGATTCCCATGCTCGCATGTTACTTTTCCATCGTACAAAATTGGTGAACCCGACATGAACAAATAATTCTTCCTTTTATTTTTCATTTCTCTCATCCACCTTCACTCTTTCCCATTATTCTGCGGGTATTCATATACCCCCCGAATATGTCGGGATACGATGCATATGGCAGACCTCTCTCAGGTCTCAGAAGTAAACTATAGTCAAACAAATAGACAACCATCGCCCTCACTTTCTGCATGGGCTGATAACTATTCAAGTAATTACTTGTCATCTCAAACTCCCCCTCAAAGAACTAGCTCAAATTCTTCGTTCTGAATTGAGGAGTTTGATCAGCTTGCACAAACACAACAGCCAGAGCCATCAGGCTCTAATAATATGACGTTTACTAGAGAGTCCACTTCATCTCCTCAGGTCTTGTTCAGACCATAGATCAGTAGACAAGTCAGATCCACTCCCCTTTTTGGATGAGGAGTACTTAGCACGCTTTGCTAAAAGTGAACAACGCTTCCAAAATATGTATCCACCTATAGGGAGTTTACAAATACAATCTGATACCCTATTCCAGGAAAACACCCCCATCCCTCCACCTATGGGAAATGCCCTCGGTGAAGCTTGGCAAGGTAATGATCAATTCATAGCAGGGTATCACACCCCTTTACAACCTCAAGGTATACAACAAATGCCGTTAAGGAAAAACATAGTGTCTTCACCAATAGAAGTCATTTCAGCCTTAGTTGAAAAGGTTAGAGGGCTGGAACTTGCTCAAGCAAACCAAAATTCATATTTTGGGCAAGCGGGAATCCCCAACCCTCTGCATCACCCTAGTCAAGTTGACCTCCTTACAGGAATAGGCACGTTAGGCATGCCTCCTCAAAATCCTTATAATTATCCACAACAAACGCCAACTAGGACAGCATTTTCAAATGCCGCTCCAGTTGAAAACATGACACCTCCCGGCTTGGCACCAAACAATCCATACCAGAACAATGCTCCTCCTTATTTAAACATTTATTCAAAGTCACCACAAGGAGACATGTTCTCTTCTCCCGGGATGTTCGTTCAACCACAGGGATTCCCTTATGTCCCTACAAATGCATATGCTATGCCATATCAACAACCCATTCCACCTCCACCCCCTCAACAAGTGCCATCGATGGTCGAGGCCTACGTAGTAGGGACTTATTCAGAATATTTAAAAGAGCCCCTAGACTTCACCATACGAAGTGTTATGCTTCCAAGACCTCTTCCCGATTTTCCCAAATACAAAGGAGAAGGGGACCCAAATGCACACATTAAGGCCTATGCCATAGCCATACGGGAGTTACTCCCTTGGGACGGGGTTGTCGCTAAAATATTCCCTAAAACCTTAGAAGGTATTTCCCTTGATTGGTATTACAGAATACCTGAAGCCTCGATACACTCATTCAAACAACTCGTGTCTGAGTTTATCAAAGCTTTCGACATGAACAAATTGTTAAGAATGGGAATCAGGGAGTTCTTGCATATCAAACAAGAACATAATGAGTCCACTGCACATTTTATTCAAAGATGGCGTACGGTTCTCTACTCATCAGCAAGTGCTCCAAACATGGATCAAATGGAACTATGTGATTTATTCCTTAATTCTCTCAATAGAGAGATAAAGGAAGAAGTCCAGAAGTTCCCACTAAGAACTTACGATGAAGTACTCGAGAGTGCTCTTCGAATTGACCAAGCAGTGATAGATAGTGGTCGTAAGATATATGGGACAAACGGGAAATTAACCACTCCCAATCAAAACACCGTGGCCTATCCTAATACCAGGAATGCTAATCAAGGACCTAAGATCCTTAACAAGAACCACGGAGTTACAACAGATGGAGTAACTGATCAAGTTAAAAGGGAAAACGTTGTAAACATTTCGCCACCTGTTAATAATCAATGAAATAACAATTTTACTCCAACAATCAACGCGGTGGATTTTAATCGTCCACCATGGCAACAAAACAACAACAACAATGACAAGTCCAAACACAAAGTCCAAATCGAAACCCAACTGGATATCAGAGTCAAAACCAAAGGCAACAACCTCAAAATTTTAACTCTAACAACCAACAACCTTATCAGAATTTTGGGTCACAACAGATTTTAAATCAACAACCTCGAAACTATAATCCTAATCTATATTGTGGCTTCCACAAGATTCAAGGCCACGATACTAGGACTTGTCGTGAATACAATAAATTCATGCAATGTTTTCCAGAAGATCAAAAACAACTCTTTATAGATATGTTTTTAACAAATTCTGTAGTACCCACGCCAAACGCTTATGCAGGGGCAGTTTCCCCTCAAAATGCATCCCTCAAGATCTTCAATGACCCACTCCCAAACCATTCTAACAATAACAGGTTAGATCCTAATGGAACAAATAAGGGTGTCATGACAGGAAACAATGATCATGAAGCTTCAACTTCATTAAATCCACCAGTCGCACCCCAATTAGGAACTCGACCTCAAACTAAGATAGTTGGTTTAGTGGAGTTAGACGCCGAGCTACCCATAGAAACCATAACAAGAACATGGGATTATTCTTCTCAACCAACTCCAAGTTATTCATTAGAGCCAGACAACACTCAACAAACATTGGTAAAACCTATAGGTGCCTATGATTTAATTAATGATTTAACTAAAACCTTCTCACACATCTCCTTCTTGGATTTGTTAAAGAACTCTCCCGCCCATAGGGCTGCTCTCTTAGAAGCATTAGGCCTTGGTCATTTAATCAACATCACTCCTCCCCCGGAAACGCAAGTAAACCATGTGGACTTTGACGTTTATCCTCTGGGGCAGCCAGATAGGGATACAAAATTTATATTCGATATAAGCAAAATGCCAACAGACGCTGAAATTACACGAAGAGGTGACCCAACTTTACATTTACAAGTTTGGGTCTACAATAATTATGTTAAACGTGCAATGGTTGATGATGGGGCAGCAGTTAACATAGTCCCCTTCACTTTCCTTCAAAAGTTAGGATATGGAGAGACAAACTGTTCCACAACGTGAAATATGCTAAGAGGTTATGACAGCCTCAAAGCCACTTCGATTGGAACCATAGTTTTACCAGTCACTTTAGGACCCAAGACGGTCCTCACCGAGTTTTATATTATAGATCGGGAAACCAATTATAATATGATCCTTGGTCGGCCATGGATACACCGCATGAAGGCAATCCCTTCCACATTATTCCAAGAAATAAGATTTCTACACTTAGGGAAAATATTTGTGGCACAAGGTGACCCAAAACCCTTCGATATACACCTAGCTGATTTAAAGAAAAGACTGGGTATTCACTCCGAGTTTGAACTTCCAGCAAACCAGCTTGTCAAACCAACTAATTCACAACCAAAAGAAAAGTTGATACCCACCACTGAGTTGGAAATTTCAAATCCAGCTGAGGACGTTCCAGTACTCAAAAGTGAGACCAATGTTATAAAAACAGTATCACTAGGGACTACCACAAAAATTGTCGAGTTACTGGAGAAAGACTTACCTATTCTCCTACCGTTTGATTCCATGGGTATGGGACACACCCTGGGAATTGCTTCTCTTCCATCAGATGAAATTTTTATGGTAGAGGTAACCGAAGCAGAAGAAACAACTACGACAGATATCCCAACATCCATTTTTCCAAGTGAGTATTGGACTCTCCACTTCGATGGAGCTAGATGTCACTTTGGAGCTAGAGCGGGAGTAATCTTTACTTCACCTGATGGAAAAATCTTACCTTTCACCTTTAAATTAAACTTTGAATGTACAAACAACGGGGCTGAGTACGAAGCTCTCCTCCTTGGCCTCATTCTAGCTAAAAGAATGGGTGTTGACAACATTAGAGTACTAGGAGACTCGCAATTGGTTGCAAACCAAGTCTCTGAGGTATATGAAACTAGAGCTGAGCACTTACAGCTCTATAAAACAGTGGTATTAGATCTAAGTAGGGGATTTAACTTCATATCAATTGAAGCAATCCCACGAGAGCAGAACCTTCTCGCAGACTCGATAGCAACCTCAGCTTCCCGTTTCACCCCAAACAATGAGTTGGAGGATACAAATTTCATGGTATCACTTCGTACCGAACCATTAGTGTGTAAAATACCAACAAACTCACTCCTAGCTCATGGAGAAGCTGAGGATGATTTTTCTATCATAGGTCACTTTGACGATGATAGAGTCACTCTCGAATATCTAAATGCCTATGCGGAGCTACACCTTGCTCACCGTATAGTTGATCTTTCCCTAATACCACATTCCTCTTCCTACTTTGGAAATCCCATGGTAGAGTCTCCTCCACAAAAGGATCTTGATATCTACGAGATAGAAAATGGAGAAATCTTGGAGCTACCTCCAGCCCCACCTGAATTTGAAGAAGGTAACACTTCTTTGATAGAAGAAACCATTGACATAAACATTGGAATGGAGGAAGAACCAAGAATTTTGAAGTTGGGATCCTCGTTAACTCTGGAGGAGATAAAAATACACACCCAAATCCTCAAAGAACATCAAAAGGCTTTTACATTTAATTATAAAGAAATGACAGGCATTGCACCACAAGTCACGGTACATAATCTTGTCACTAAACCAGATGTGAAGCCAATTAAACAGAAGTCAAGACCAATGAAGCCAAAAGTGGCTCTCATGGTAAAAGAGGAAGTAGTAAAACTTCTCCAAGTAGGATTCATCAAGCCTGTTGACTATTCACAATGGGTATCTAATATCGTTCCCATCCTCAAAAAGAATGGGAAGATACGCATTTGCATAGATTTTCAGGATATTAACAAAGCTTGTCCCAAGGATGACTTCCCATTACCATCCATTGACGTTATCGTTGATGCAACAACTGGATTTGAACTAATGTCCCTCATGGATGGGTTCTCAGGGTATAATCAGATTAAAATATCTGAACAGGATCAAGCCAAAACTACATTCATAACTCCCTGGGGAACTTATTGTTACGTTGTCATGCCATTTGGTCTTAAGAACGCCGGCGCTACGTATCAGTGGGCAATGACTTATATATTCCATGATCTTATCCATAAAATTGTGGAATCCTATGTGGATGACTTGTTGGCCAAAGCCAAGAAATGTTGTGATCATCTAGAAGTGCTCCGTATCATCCTCTCATGATTAATTGAATATGGTGTCACATTAAATCCAGAGAAGTGTGTGTTTGGTGTGACAGGAGGCAAACTTCTGGGCTACATTATATCTTCACGAGGGATTGATGTTGATCCAGCCAAAATATGGGCTGTTCTCAAAATGGTCCCACCCTCAGACGAGTCTGGAATTAGGTCATTTCTTGGGAAACTCGGTGCAATCCGCAGGTTCATCCCAGATCTAAGTTTTTCCATTCATCCAATCAACAATCTATTGAAGAAAGATTATAGTGTTGATTGGACTGAAGAATGCAACGAGGCCTTCGAAGTAGTTAAAAACTTCTTGTTGTCTCCACCCACGCTAATGCCTCCCAAACTAGACCTGCCCTTTGATCCTATACTCACGAGCCACTCACGTTTCACTAGCCTGCATGCTGGCTCAAGAAGACGATGATAAATGGGAATGTGTGGTCTATTTCATCAAGCTGAACGTTGCTTGATTATGAGACACGCTACACATAGGTAGAGAGAGAATGCCTCGCCATAATTTTTGCAACAAAACATTTAAGACATTACATGTTAAACCAGGAAACAAGGGTCATTGTAAAGACAGACCATTTACGAACATTTCTCACACAAGGATCTTTATCTAAAAAGGTTGGGCATTTCATAACCTTAATGGGAGAATTTGAGTTAACATTCGTAAACCAGAAAATCCATTAAGGGACAAATCATTGCAGACTGGTTAGCTGACAATCCACTAGATGGAGGTGAGCTGGTAAATCTAGACTTTCCCGATGAGTGTGTATACTTCGTCGAAACCAGGCCCCCCATTTCTACATGTCCCTGGTATACTGATATCATCAATTTTATCATGGACCATACATACCCAGAAGGTGCCACGTCACAACAAAGAAGGTGGTTATGCATTATTACCGCTAAATATGTTGTTTTAGACTAGGTACTCTATCGTAAAGCCTTCGACGACATGCTTCTAAGATGCGTCGACATAGAAGAATCCAAGAAGATTCTTCATGAATCCCACAGTGGGATATGTGGAGGCCACTTCGGTGGTCATGCCACCACTCGTAAAATACATTGGATGGGCTATTTTTGGCCCACTCTCGAGCATGACGCAATGGAATTTGTACGTAAGTGCCACAAATGCCAAGAATTCTCTCACGAGATTCACATGCCAGCACAATCCCTGCAACCAATAGTGACTCGTGGCCCTTCTCCATGTGGGGTCTAGACTTGATAGGGAAGTTCTCTCCCTCATCAACCAATGGCCATAATTTTATAATTACAGCCACAGAATATTTTACCAAATGGGTGGAGGCCATGCCTCTCACCACCGTACCAGGTTAAGTAATTGCCAAATTCATTTTGAACCAAATTATCTGTAGGTATGGTGTCCCACAAGTCATTATCTCAGATAATGGCACTTCCTTTAAAAATGACGAAGTCCGTGAGTTATGTAGCAAGTTCAAGATAAACCATCACACGGCCTCTCTTTACTACCCTCAAGCCAATGGGCAGGCCGAAGCAACAAACAAAACATTAAAAGCTATTCTCCTCAAAACGGTCAAGGAGAACAAGTGAGATTGGCATTTAAAACTATATCTAGCCTTGTGGGCCCATCGAACCTCAATAAGAACACCAACAGGAGAAACTCCTTTCTCACTGGTATTCAGAGCAGAAGTAGTTCTCCCACTTGAGGTTGAAATACCCAGTCTCTGTATCTCATTACAAGGGATTTTGGATGAAGAAGCTTACAGGGAGGCATGCCTCTCTCAACTGGAAAGCCTTGATGAGGCCAGGTTAAATGCCAAATAGTGGCACAGAGCCTATGCTGACCGGATGTGCCGGCAGTACAACAAAAAAGTCTATGAGTGAGAAATATATGAGGGAGATCTAGTTCTAAGACTAGACAGCTGGATTGATAAGAAAACCGGTGAAGGAAGGAAGTTTTGGCCCAAATGGTTGGGCCCATACCGAGTCATGAAGGACTATGAAAATGGTGTGTATCTTTTATGTATGCTAGAAGGTGAGGAATTCGGTGAAACTATCAATTCCTTGCATCTTAAGCAGTTTTACGCATAAAACATCAAAGTCATTACTAGTACATTATAGCTACCTACATTGCATTAGTCTTTTAGCTGCTTCATTCTGTCCATTTCGTAAAAATGGTAGTCTAGGAGCTTACTCTTAAACAATCTGTTACAAATTTCTGAAAATATTGGCAAAAGCATTCATATCACATCTCTCCAAGCATCATCAACTATTTTCAAATCTTCTCATCAAGTTCGACAGACAAACATTGACGGAAACCATACCAAGGCCTACATACTTGGCTTTGCTCTTTCTTTCTACTAGGTGAAGTTGTCCTTGCCTATGGTCTATTCTAGAAGCTTCTTGGTGTCACATCTATCCCTCTTAAATCTCTTGGAATGAAAGGATATCCCAAAGTCATAGATCAGAAATGTCAAAATCAAATGAAATCAAAAGCACCAAGCAAACAAAATATTTTATTTTACACACTTCTTTGCCCCATCAACCTTCGGTGATAAGCCCACATCTCTTACTGGTGGTGTGAGGTTGGGAAAGGAAAGAAGTGCCCTTACTCGCCTATATCCTGCCTTTGGTGACAAACCCGTGCTTCTTACTGGTGGCATGAGGCAGGGTGTGGGGGTCCAGTCACACAAATTAACAAATCTTGGTATGCTAAAAACATAGATCAAATTCTATTAAGAGAAAGTAAATATCCAAATATCCAAATTCCAAAGAGATCAAATCCTCAAAACCAGATTTTGTCAACCAGGTTGCCATTCATGAATCTAAGTCTAGATAAACTGGAAAGTAAGTGGCTTTCTAAGCATGGTAGTAGTTCTGAGTAGGGTGGGTGTGTAGGTCCAAATTTGGTTCTTGTTACTGGTTTTTCTGTCTCTCATCATTCCATTCAATCAAACTCATACAACTTGTGCCCTTCCTAACTCTTGGTGTTGAGCCCTCGCGTCTTACTAGTTGCGTGGATTTGGGATTGGGGCAAGTTCATCTCTTTATCACTATGCATTCATCATGTTTTGCCAACATAAGAAGAAATTACAAACATTTCCCAAAGAGTTCAAAAGTTCAGTACTACCATATGTTAGTATCATCTCATATCAACATTACAAAAGCATACAGAGTAAAGCATTCTATCTACTATCATTTGTTATCCATTGCATACATTCTGAAAACATGAAAACAATATTCTAAAAATATCTAAAGTACGCATGTGGAAACAAGTCACGAAATTCTAGATGCCAAGAGTCTAGATCCAAAAAGATATATATATATATATATATATATATATATATATATATATATCAAGTTTCATATACAATGCCATCATGCACTAGGCATGGTCAAAACGCTCAATGAGCCCAAAAAGTACAAAAACACTCGTATAGACATCTGACAAAATGCTACAAAGATAGTCTCTCAATCCCTATGGGATCCCTTAGAAGGTGCACGACCACACCCAGGACTCTGGCTACATCGGCACTCTGAGTGCACTGAGGGCTCACGGTCATGACCAGTAGCTGCCGTCTCACTACGAGAATGGCTCCTCCTCATCAGGTGCTCGACTGTCCTATATCCAGCTACCTCCATGTGGAGAGAAGTCATGATCTTCGCCGCATACCAGACAGAGGAAAAAACATCAGTGTGCCTACCGGCTGCTGAGGGCTCCCCCACATCCACGGAAAGCTCAGCACAAGTCTTCTCCAAGGGGAGAAGCAAGGTATCAGTGCACACTGGTGAATCAAGTCTCACCACTCATCAGCAGTCACTGCAAACAAAGGAGAAAACAAGTTAGAAAATGATCAACGATAAAACTAAGAGTAAACAAAACAAAAAGAAACAACAAACTAGGACAACTCTAACTAAAACAAATGTCAAGAGAAGAGTGATAACTCACTCGGATCTCTAGGCCTCCAAGAAGGATCTCTAGGATCCGCACCTGCCACTGACACCACCACTGACTGGTGCCCCTCACCCACGTCTGGGGCAATGTGATGGCCTACAATAGACTCGCCATCCCCACCTAAATCCTGAGAGAGCAACTCCTCTAAAACTAGAGTCACCCTCTCTACACTCCGCTCTGCCCTCTCAGCCTGTAGGATCTCCTGAGTGTCATGCCACTCAGGATCACTATCATCCCCCCCACCCATCTCACTGATCTCCATGTCCTCTGTCTCCTCCTCAGTCTCTCCCCAGTGAACTCCTCAGACTCGGAGTCCACGTCAATGGGCTCATCACTACTATGAGTAGGACCGGTGGCAATCCAAAGTAAGGGTGCCTGAGGAGCACCGACTCTCCCTCATGCACGTACCACCCTCCTAGCCGCAATAGGAGTACCAGGAGTAACAATAGTCCAACCCTGGCCTCTAGGACCTCCCTGAGCCTCGCGGATAGATCTATACACTGGCATCGCGGAGGAAGCATGTCACTATAGGGGAGGCCAAACTGCTGTGGAACTCTATCAAAGGGGTGTATCTCCAACTTCCCTGCCCTGTCTATCAACTGGCTGGTGGTCTGGCAGGAAAATCAGTGTAATGGTCTCCTCTCCCCATACCCCTGCCATGGCCTGATAAGGAGTGGCCTCCATGTCTCTGCAGTGGTCAGGGAAGCCACTAGCTGGTGGGGTGCTCTAAGAACTGTCATCCCCATCCACCTCGCTGCTCTGACGGCCTCAGGATCCTCCACCTCTACACCTCTCCCATATGGGGTGATATGCTCATACACCCAACTCATGACAAGATTCGGGTGGCTCAGTGACTATCCCTGTAAATGGACTACCCTGTATAAGTCATGGTAGGTAGTCCCGAGGATATCTACTCCCCAAGGCATAGACACGTCCATGGCCCTCAATCTATGCAATAATGGGGGCCCAACAATATAAGAGGGTGTCCCCTCCCTTATCCCCAATCATTCTAGATGCAAGGATGCCCATGATGGCCTTACGGAGCAAGGGAATGTCTGACTCAATAATAGAGTAGATCCTCATGCCCTTCTTCGATCCCATCGATACAACCACATCTCCCATATAGGTGGCCCACTGAACCACCTGTGATCTAGATACTAGTTGTCTTAAGAGATAGCCACCACCCAAGGATCGGAACCCCCAATATACGGTAAACATCCTCCAGGGTGATGGACCACTCACCCCTAACTCCTGGCAATCAGAAGGTGTTCCGATCCACATCCCAATATGAGAACAAGTCACACAGTATGTGACTGGCAGGTGCAACATGAGGAACCTGTGTAATCCTCCATATACCAGCCCTCTGGAGAGTATCCCGCTCTACCTGGGAGAGTGCCTCTAACACTGCCAAGAGCCAATCACACTCCCTCTCCTTGGCTCCATCTAATGTACTCCTCCTTCTGCATACACCCAAAAACACAAAAAGAAGTGAGTTAGTACTGAAATCCAATTAAAAAACTAGTAAAAACATGTAAAAATGCTAAACATGCAAAAACAAGATAAGGTAAAGTATTGTTTTGCCACTCTTGTCATGGACCGCCACCCTGTGCAGAGTGATAGTTCCGTAACTACCACCTTCTAAGGTGGTGGTCCCGTAACCACCACCCTGCACAGGGTGGTGGTCCTGTCCCGCAAACCTAAACGGGTCGTAAGCCCTAAAAAATGCTTAAAAGCAAGCAAAAACACCTTTTTAACAAAAAAAGAAACCTACCCTATGGGACGCCCCCCCTAGAAGACACATTTAAAGCTAACATTTTCAAAAATGATCCCCCCAAGAGAAAGATTTCATCATTTCACATTTTAGGTTTAAAAGCAATAAATCAAGAAGAACTAACTTGAGACTTCGCGGGTCGATGTTCCACTCTCGGAGGCATGATCACTATCTCACCATGAATGTTTTGACTACACTCTCGTCGAAAACTGTCACTGTGGGTCCCAGAGCTCAAAAACTATCAAATCAATCCACGTAAATGAATAGTAAAATGACCTCATTTTATATAAATAGCCCTCTTAATTTGATTTTGAATGTCTTTCACAAGGACAGAGCACCGATGGAGGTAAGTTCTAAACCCCGCGTAGATGGTAAGTCCTCTTTTCATGTCAATTTAGCCTTATTTCTCAATTTATTTTATCTATCTGCACTTGAGTCCCCTTTTTCAATTTTATAGGTAGTGGGATCTTGGATGGCGACTTTCCAGCACACGGGCGTGTCAGGTATAAGCTCCTAACTCCCCATTTCGGGACTGCCATACTCGGATCCACCATTTTATGCCTCTCCATGGCTAAGACGCTTCTCTGAGGGGGCAATATGTACGTACCCAAAATTGTAGGGTACTGCACCACCAGAACGATGTTACACATGCCCCAATGATGATACAAATCTCCTTGCAAGGTGTTCAGAATCTAGAAAGGCTCACCATGTATACGCTTGTATCCCGCATGCCCCGCTCAGCCTCTGCATGCTTGGTTTTTCCCTTTTTCCCCCTTTCTTCTTGCATTTTGTCTTCAGTGACAGAACTACCACCCTACCTGGGCGGCGGTCCCATGACCACCGCCCAGGATAAGGTGGTGGTCCCATAACCGCCACCACTGCATAGGGTGGTGGTTTTGTTCGCATTTTCCAGATTCCTTCGACGATGCGTCAAATTTAAATCTTCAAATTTACACACTTTCTTCAACCACTTTGGCTTGCATTAATGTTTTTGGTTCCCTGTGAATAGTGTTTTTCCTTTGTTTATAGTAAAAGAGATCAAATGGGAGTTACCCTCTGGTAAATGCATTGGTTATAAATAGCCAGCTTGTTTTCAAGCAAATGGCCCCTCATCCTCTCAATTCTCTTGTTCAGTTTTTCAATTCCTTGCTTAGAATTCTGTTAGTTTCAGGTTTTGCTTCCATTGTTGGCATTTTGGAGGTCATATCATCTTCTTGTTTCAAGTCTTTGTTTCATTGCTACTGCATACAGTCAATTTAACATAGAATAGCTTCATTTCTAGACTAGAATCCATTAAAGTTACAGGTTTTGTTTTGTCACAAGGATAGTTTCTGAAACTCTCGGTACACTTGTGTTGTATTCCCACAATAAATCCCGCTAGGAATTGCATAGTCAAGCTCTGTTCACTTGCGCTATCTCTCTCCTACTTGCATTGTATTCGGTCTATATCCAAAGCTGCCATTGTTCGAATACCATCTTCTGTTGATACTATCATATACACACTTTCTAGATTCACGAGGACATGAAGGAATGAGGAGATCACACTGAGGGGATGAAATCACACACAACTAGATTTACCACTATTCTGTAAATGCCAGGTTTGAGCTATCAAAGTTCTAGTTACGGCATATCAAATAGAGTAGTGAATTATTTTATTTCAGTTAAAATTTCACTCTCGATATCACGGGGAAGCTGTGGGGATTGATAGTTTCTGAGAAACTATGATTCATTCCTCACTTCTGAGGTAGGATCGAGAGCCTTTCAATTCAAAATATATAGCTTCTTAGATATTTAGGATAAAATCACAACTACACAGGAAAATAGCCATACCAGGCTATGTTGCTCATTTTTATTCTTGTTATTAGATTAGTTGTTCATTTTATAGATATACTAGAGTAGCTGCTCTTTAATTTCATTAAAATACGTCATTGAAAAATACAAAAATAGAAGGATGCTTACATAGTGTAAATACCTCTTTTGTAATCAGTTTATTAAATGTTAGTTAAAAGTTGAATCATTTTGTATGACAATCACAGGACCTAGAGAGCCTAGAGAGTATATATTTGAACCCATAGTGCCTCAACCAAATCTACCCACGACCTTAGCTGATATAGATCAGGACCTTAGGATACAGGTCTTTCGAGCAACAACAAACTTACAAGAAATTAGTGAGCAACTAAGAGGATTAAATATCGAAGACGACAAAGCTTACACATTCTGGTCAAACCATCCAAACTATAGATTGCCTTGATAAAACACCTGAATGACTGTGCAAGGATTCGAACGAGAGAAAACATTTGGTTGTGATCCTTTGGTTCCATAGCCTAACGCGGGAGACCTCCTCATTAACATAGACACTAGCTTACGTATTCAGATTTCCAGAACACCTGTTAGGTACTCCGAGAAAATCATACAACTTCTAGTTCTAAACGTAGAGGCTGAAAAAGCATATGATTACTGGATAGTTGGGAGAAGGGATTGATTCTTCACATGACCATAACAGGTCCACAACAACCACGAACTCACGGTTGTGATCCCCAAGTCCCACAACCCAATGGGCCAACAAACCAGTCAAGTATTGACACTAGCTTACGAATGCTGGTATTTAGATCCTCACCACTCCCGCCAGATATTATAGTACAGTTCTCTATATTAAACATAGAAGCCAATCAATCTAATATTTTCTGGACTAGACCAGAAAACCACCCATAGTTCACTACAAATCCATTAAATCGCCCATCACCATTTTTATGACCTTGTCTGGAGATATATACGAAGCTCCCACAAGTCACTTCCCACGTATCCAACAACCAAGAAACAGGATCTCGACAGAGCTCGATATTTATTGGAACCTCCGAGCAGCCATCATATTTGAATGGACCATTACACCAATTCAGGTTAGGAGGGCCTTCTTCACCTTAGATTCGTAGATTCCATTGTTGCGTATTGAGGATTTAAGATTTCTCGATTAGTTTTTCTGTATCTATCCACATTCAACATTCACCGGCTTTCTCGACGTGACCTCGAGAGGTCAAGTACGAGGAAGAGGTACTTATAGATTCCCATACTCGCATGTTACTTTTCCATCGTACAATAACCCAGATACGCATAAACAAAAATACACAAAGAAAAGAAAATTTAAAGAGGAAAAAAAAACCAATATACACAAGAGGTGCAGGCATCATGGTTATAAAGGAACCAAGATGTTATCACACTACTTGTAATTGGTCTAAAAAGTAAACATCAATAATGCAACACAATGTTGAATAATAAGATAATAAACTATGCCCTTAATGCGTGTCATAATGATGTTTAAGCAAATGTAAATTCCCCTAAGCACTAAACGTATGAAATGCATGGGAATATGATCAGATTAAGATCAGAGTATACTTAGAAACTCCTCGTGACACTCTTGTTGGATCCATTTTATAAATTATCTTCAAGAAATTACCTCAGGCGACATTATATCGTGAAGGGAAAACAATTTTATGACTTTCCCCAAGTAGAAGTTAGGAATCATGCAAAGGGAAGAAAGTGTAGTGATAGTTGTAAGATTGGAATGATCACTAGGGTAGTAGATAAAGGTATGAATTTATCAAGATTGTGTTGAAATGTTGAAATATCAAATTCATGGGTTTCTAATTGTAGGATGTCAATGATAAGTGAATGTTTGTTTGAATTTTTATGATTTTTTTTACAATTTTTTTAATCTCTTTACAAATTTTTTGAGAAATTTGACGTTTTTACAAATAGAAATTAATGTAAACAAACCTAATGACATAGGAAGAGGAAAACACGTTTTTGCTTATTTAATTTATTATGGAGGAAAACACAACTTGTTGCAAGCAGTCAAAAGACTCAAAACAAGATGTTCAAAACAACCCAATATGAACAAGAAGGAAATACACCAAAGTTATATGTGAACTAAGATGCAAAGAATTTTGTTTGCAATAGATCTACAACAAAGGTAAACAAAGTACAACAAAATAACAAATTGATAAGAAGCAAAACATCATCACAATGTGGAAAAAATGCAACAGTACAACAAAATTTGCAATAACAACGTGTAATGACACTCCTAATGTGTTCCACATTGAATAAATATACATATATGAATGCCCCTGAGTGATAGCTTAGAACACGAGAGGATTGGATCATGTTGAAGAGTAGAGTGATGTTTAGATACTCAAAAAGATACTCTTATTAGATCCAATTGAAGTTTGATCTGTAATGGATTAAAATATGAAATCCAAGTGTTCACCAAGAAAAATTATATTGCAAAAGGGTAATTGATTTCCTCGAGCATAGATATACACCACAAGAAATAATTTAATTGATTAGTGAAAGATGATATGGAATGATCATGAGGAGCACTGTCAAATGGATGAAATTTTTGAACTATGTTACACAATTGCTAAGATTTGGTCAAACATTTTATGAATGTTTCATTTTTTTCTAGTTTTATATTGTTTTTAGTTTTTTGAAACAATTTGATACTACTTTTGATTTTTTTGAAAAACATTATATTGTTTTTTGAATTTTACGAAACATATTTTAATTTTTTTTTAGTTTTTGAAAAATATTTGAATGTTTTTTATTTTTGAATGTTTTTGTTTTGAGTAAAAAGGGTTACACAGTCTGAACTCATGTTCAAACAATTGTAAGCATTTCATTCCATTAGCAGAAATGTTGATGATGTAATGATAGGATGTCTCACTCCACTTGTAGACTCCACACAACTAGGAATATGTGAGGGCTCATCACTAAGAGCCAAAAAGGACATGAGAACGAGGTGAATAGTGATATGAAAATGAAGATGATGGATTCTAAGACATAAGGTGTAACAATGATCCATTCAAGAAAAGTATGATGCATCTCCAGTCAAGATTATCTGACCAATTCCAAGATGATTCCACTTTATAGGTTTTTACTATACTTAGATCCATTGATGGCCTACTAATTGATAAAATCCATGGTTGAAGGAATTGTTGTCTCTCTTAACATAAACTAAATTACTTCTTGGGATGTATATGATTAATCAATTTTGATTTAGATTTTCTGAAGTAATTTATTGGTTAATTATTTTTGTGAAGGACCCCCTACATCTTTCCCCATGCCACCAGTAAGAGACAAGGGCTCAACACCGAAGACAAATTGTAGGTGAGTAAGGACACCTTCCTCTGTTCCTAGGTCTCATACTACTAGTAAGAAGTATGGGCTCATCACCAAAGACTATGAAAGATGAAAGGTGTAATGATTGATTTATATATATATATATATATATATATATATATATATATTTATATTATTATTATATTTATATATTGTAATATTGATTGTTTGTTGGGATTTTGCTTGAACATTCTACCCCCAAGTCTCAGCCTTCATATGACTAGTAGGACGTAAGGGTTCAACACCGTAGACTGAGATGGACGGTAAAAAGGTCTGGGTAAAGAAGTTTGATGATTTCTGTTAAAGAGGGATCTTTTTTGAAAGGAGTAAGTTTCCATCAGTAAGCTTCGAGAAAAAACCATAGGTAAAAGATATTGGAATGGTAGAAACCATAACAAGGATGAGACAATAAAATTCCCAATAAGAACAAGATTAACATGTGTTGTGATAGGTGAAGAATGCTCGAAGATATGATAATGTTATGATTAAAATATCTACCAATGGATGAAATAATTAAAATTTTTGTTAAATGAGCTAACTATGCAAGTGGCCTCCCCTAGTACGGAGACAAACCGTGGAAGAAGATGTTTTTACTTCTACATTTTTTATGTTCAAATAGTGCTTTAATGATGGGTTTGATATGGATTTTAATTCTCTTTTTATGCTATTTTTATTTTTTCTAAAATTTGGCAGATGAAGGTTTGTAATGGACTCATCAAGAGAAGGTCCATGTTTATGAAATTTGAATGGTCCTAACTTATGATACTTGGGGTGAATGAGATCCAAGTCAACAAGAGTGAATGTAAATGATTTGATAGAGTCTTGAGATATGAGACTTGGGAAGATGAGGTCCAAGTCAAAGGAGAATATAAGGATTCAATGAGTCCTATATTTATGAGACTTGGGAAACATGTATCCAAGTCAAAGGGAGGAATCAAAATATTTGTAAGTCCTAAAGTATGAGACTTGGGAGGATGAGTTCCAAGTCAAAGGAGAAGCTAGAAGGATTTAATGAGTCCATGATTGAAAGTGATTTATGAGACTTAGGAGGATGAGGTCCAAGTCAAAGGAGTGAATCTGAACGATTCAATGAGTCCTGAAATTACGAGACTTGGGATAAAATCCAAGTCAAAAGGGATGGAATCAAAAGATTTAATGAGTCCAAAAATATGAGACTTGGACAGATGAGATCCAAGTCAAAGGATATATGATTAGATAAGTCTTCGATGGGATCGAAAGACCTATGTGATGTTAGAGGAGGATTTTTGAGGCAAAGGAATATGTTGAGATTCATATTCATCCTATGAGTGGAAGATATGCGAGGAAAGAAGGATTGATCTCTAGATGTACATCTGAGGCTCCTTATAGGTCATAGAGATAAAATATTCAATGTTTCTCCATCGAGGTTGTGGATTAATTGATTTGATAGATATTTACAATTAAATCTTGAAAAGGTTGTATAAGGATATTCCTAGGTATATGCAACTCATAGAGTGTACACATGTAGATGTCTTGACATGTAAGGGTCATCATTGATGAGATTCCTACAAGATTGATCATTTGAGGTATTATGGACACGAAAGGCTACGTTGTTGCAAGTGTCCAAACTTGTTGTGGTTGTGTTTCTACAACAAGAACTAGAGATGTTAGGCATAAGATATAGATAGTGAAAGAATAGAATCAAGCTCAATGGTGCTTGATGATGGAACCTCTTCTATAGAGTCTATACAATTATATCAAGGGTTGAAAGGGAGTCTTGAAGCAAGGTCAAACTCTCATTTGATGGTAGAAGGTTGTTTGTCCAAAATAGTTCAATGTCTGTTTGAATAACGGAATAAAATATGTAGAAGAGATAGATTGGTTTTGAGTTAGAGATACTTGACCCTTCTCATCATGATCTCATTGAGTTTTATTATGTATAGGAGTTTGTACAACATGTTCAACTCTTCATTAAGAAGTTTTGGTAGTTGACATGTCTTCAGTTTCGATATCTTTTCATCAACTCTATAAAAATGACTCCATTGTCAATTAAGTCTTGGACATAATTCTTAAATCACACACATTTATTTCTTGAGTGCCATCAATGCGATGAAAATCACAATATGTATTAGGTTTTTACCAAGTATGGCTTAGGTTCATCCTTCAAAAAAGGGTTTTTTGATTGGATATCTTATCATTCTAGCCTTTACTAATTGATGAAAGACACTAGAGAGACTCTCCCCGAGGGGTGTAAACTGATGTTTAACTTTGCGTGGAGTAGTGTCTTTTCTAGGTTGTATAATTGATTTTTGGTTGATTGTTCATGTATGTTGTGCACATTTCAATTATCCATGACACCATCATTGATGACATTATGGTTACAGTTGACGTACCAATATTTATTGTGATGAGTGCTAGTATTTTTATTATTATTTGATTAGTATCTTTGGAATGAGGCTTGATCAAGCCTTTAGCAATAAGGGACTTTTATATTTGAGTTTCCCTTTTTTGATAACTTCCTCAAAGCTGTTGAGGAAGTGCATTTGCATGTGAAAGGATAACTCGCTGTTAAGGTTTGGAATGAAGATGTTAACCATTTGTTTTTTAGGGATTGAACATGGGAACCGACTTGTGATTCCTCTCCATCATTGTAAAAAAATTATAAATATTTCATTTGGTGTTGTTTGGCATTGCATAAATCCATCATTGTGACTTCAGAGTCAAGGTTGAAAGAGAAATGGTTGATGAAACTTCTCTAAGAGGTATATGAATTTGGTGATAGATCCCTTTGGAAGGTGTAAGAACCATTCCAAAGATTTTCCTCCTAGACTTCTAGGAAAGAGATGCAAGAGAAAGATATAATTATATGCCACTTCTTGGCATGCCATGAAAAATTATTTGATATGCTCTCTTGGATCAGTTTTTCCCTTATATTTATCAAATTTGGGCATCTCAAAATATTTTGGAAAGGGTATATGTAAGATGTCCTTATCAAAGGGGTAAGGACACAATTCATCAAAGTTGAATTTTTTGCGTTGTTTTTACATACCTGAAATTTTGTCTTTCATCATTTTCCATTCTTGAGAAAATGGTGAATTATTTTGTGGGATAAATTATGAATTATCATTCTTAATGATTGTTGTTTTCTGGGTTATAGGTTTTGAATTTTCATTTTCTTCATTTGATTTTTTTCAATTGTGTCACTAGTGACTTTGGAAGATATGAGAGCCATTCCATTTTCTCATCTCAGTAAGTTTTTCTAATAACTCATTGCATGATGTCTTGTATGAATCCATCATGTTTGAAAGAGAGGGAGAACGAAGAAAGGTGTGATGAAGAAAAATCAACCCTTAGCAAAGTGAATGCTAAGATGGAAGAGGGAAAAGGTTTGAAATATTGAATATCTCAACCCTTAGCAAAGTGAATGCTAAGATGGAAGAGGTAAAAAAGGAAGATTGAAGAACTCAACCCTTAGAAAAGTGAATGCTAAGATGGAAGAGGTGGGAATTTGAAAGATTCAAATTTTCTCAACCCTTAAAAAAGTGAATGCTAAGATGGAAGAAGTGTTTAATTTTGAAATGTATTGACCCTTAGCAAAGTGAATGCTAGAATGGAAGAAGGTGACGAAAATATTTAACAATGTTGAACCCTTAGAAATGTGAATGCTAAGATGGAAGCAAGATTGAAAAGATTTGTTTAGAAATCTTCCACCCTTAACAACGTGAATGTTAAGATGGATAAATTTTGAAATGATGATAGACTGACTCAACCCTTTACAAAGTGAATGTAAAGATGGAAGATTTTAAAAATAAAAGTTGCTCGACCCTTAACAAAGAGAATTTTAAGGTGGAAGAGACTTAGTAGATGACAAGAGGGTACTCGATTCCTTACAAATTGAATGTTTAAGAAAAAAGGATTGGAAAATATTTGAGAGAATCGACCCTTAACAACGTGAATGTTAAGATGGATGAGGTATTTGAAAATTGTTAGATTTGACACTTAACAACGTGAATGTAAAGATGGATGAAGAGAAAAAAAAATTGAAAGTGAAAGTCTGATTATGGAAATCTTAGACAAAATGAAATTCTAAGATAGGATAATTATTGTATGAGCTAAGTGATGTGCTCGAAATTTTTAAAAAGTGAATGTAAAAAGGAGATGAGCCTTTGACAAGGTTAGTTTTCTCAACTCTTAAAAAAATGGGTGTTTAAAAGATAAGAGACTTAATAAGACAAAATGTTATGCAACTCTTAACAAAATGAGTTTTAAGAGAGACTAGAAAGGTTTGAAATTTTAACTCTTAACAAGATGAGTGAGTTAAGAGAAAAAAAGGTGAGGTTGCTACAACCCTTAAAAAATGAGTGTTAAAAGGGAAGATGGATTGAAATGTTAGTTTAGAGCACTCTTAACAAAATGAGTGTTAAGAAAAGAAGAGACTTGGAAAGGTTTCTCAACCCTTTAACAAAATGAATGCAAAGAGGGAAGAAGTGAAAGATGTTTGGCTTGCTCAAATCATTAACAAAATGAGTGTTAAAAGAGGAGACTTGAAATCACAATGAAAATGCTCAATTATTAAAAAATGAGTGTTAAGAGGGAAAGGAAATTAGGAAAGATGATGAGGGTCTCAACTCTTTAACAAAATGTGTGTTAAGAGAGGAGATAAACAATGGAAGGAATGGGAACACTCAAATAATGATGAATGTGAATGTATAAATATAGAGTGAAGAAGATGATGATGAAAGGTCTCAAATCTTCAAAGGTGAGATGTGAGATGAAGGGAAAGTGATTAATTAAGGATCTCAAATTAAAGAAAAGGGAATATTCTAAAAGAGAGGAGGGAAGATATATTGAAGATGTCGACAATTCAACAAAGTGAATGTGAAATGTGATGACATAAGATGGTATAATTCTTTAAGTTCAACAATGTAATTGTTAAACTTAATACTTATGAAAGTGATAGATCAAGGTGATCACGATGGTGCTTGACCATGCAATAAAGTGAGTATCACGATGTCAATACTTAGATGAAGAAGGATGAAAGTTCTTAAAATAGATATGGATGTCCACAACTCAAGAATTAGACTTGTTTACAAAGTGATAAGATTGATGAGAGAGGAAATAAGTGAGAAGATAAAATCTCACAAAGAAAAGGATGTGAAAAATAAAATTTGCAAGATAGAGACAAAGAGTATAAAAGATATGAAAGATGGAACATAAACTTTGTGAGGTAGAATAGCTGAAGATTGTGAATGACAAGAAAGTGAGAATACGAAATTGTGTAAAACATAGAACAAATGAGAAAAATGTTTTGTTTAAGTTGACCTCTACCTTAGATTGGCTTGGACAAGGTGTGGCTTCCTAGGTGGTTCTCTCAACTAGGTGTCAGCAGTATATCCAAGCGAGCATTTTACTATTGCTAATTTTGGATTTACTTTACCCCCTTTTAAACAATGAGAAAAGATCTTGCTCAAATGAATCGCACTGGGGTTGCCACTACTGAATATCTCGTGACTCTAATCTCACAAGCGTACTAGTCAGTTGGGATGGGGGTACCCATTTCGTCAGCTAGTTCCCTCAATGTGCCAACTACTTTGGGGTTCTTGTGGTACTTCCTCATAATGATTTTTATGGCTTAAGCCAAAGCACTTCCCACAATTAAGTGGATGGGGAATATCCTTTTCATCCGAGACATGAAAATACACTGTGAATTGTTCATTTTTATCTTGATTTAAAATGAGACTTAACCATTTTTGACAGAGGCAAAGTTAGTGACTATCTTTTCGTTCAAGGCAACCAGCAGTTAGTAGTTTAAGAATAACCTCATCTAGATATGGTCCTGTAAAGAATTATTAATATGTTTTCCTGAGGTGGAGAGGACATAACGAAAGAATCAAAAAGTGCGGGGGAAATAACATATACGTTGAGCTTGCTTTGATCAAAAAAAGAAAAAATTGATTCCTTAAATAGCCCCTAAGGAAAGATAATGTTTTTTATTTCCAAGATCACTTAAATAGTGTGAGGAAATATGATAAGTGTGATCCTTTTAGTGCTATTAGCCTCACAAAAACTAAAAACGACAATAAAACCGAAACAAAATCCACCATGAAGCATTAATTACGTTGAACAAAAGGTTAATGTTTTTACAAAAATTGGCCTAAAAAGTGAATTAATGGGACAAAAAACATCTAATAACCCTGTAAAAGGAAGTTCCACTATTAGTCTGTTAAAGCAAAATGACGAAAAAAAATGAAATGAAGGCCCTAAGTTAGAGTATAAGACCTAAGTTAATAAATTAACTAGAACAAATGTAATTAACTAATTAAATTAAATTAATTAGATTTAATAACAAATAAACAATATTCTTAATTAAAAAGAAACCTAATTAAATTAAGTTTTAAAAAAATACTAATCATAACCTAAGCTGAGACCTAAGCTCTTTTTTTATTAATGGTAAAAGGTTTTTTTTTACTGGGATCCTACCCAGGTACAAAAATGCCATAGCTAGAATATAACTATAAAGTAAAAAAACATCAAAGACTATAACACAACAAGATGATATCTAAGGAACAACCTAAGTTAAGACCTAAGTTAAGAATAGAATAACTTAAGTAAAAATGTAATCCTAAATGAAACTTTAGTTAAACCTAATTTTAAATCTATCAAAATGTAAGAAATCCCTTAAAAAAGTCTTTAATGTGTGTGAGGGCTTGGGTTCTATTTGTTTTGTGTAGGTTGGATGAGCTCAAATGGGTGAGGAGAGGGAAGGGGCCCATGCACACCAGGAAGGCTCGTAGGGTAGCTTGTCGTACATGGAGTTGGCACGGCATATAGGAGTCAGCGGTTGGCTTGGTGACAAAGCAAAGGCAAAATGGTGATAGCACAGTGGGGTCACAACAGTAATGCAGGGAGTGCAACGTCTAGTATGTGGTGAGCATGAGGGATAATGTGGTGAGAAAAGGGGTGTCTTGGTGGTGGTTTGGTGTGGATTGGTGCCCAAGAAAGGCAGGGGTCATGACAATCCAAAGAGATAAGGGTGGGAGAGGGGAGTCAGGTTTGGGCTCAGCTCTGTCGATTTAGGCCCGAGTCAGGCCGAGGGGGAAGGGTAGGTCAGGTCGGTGGGAGGGGATTTGGGGTGGGGCTCGGCTCAGTTAATTCAAGGTCAAGTCAGGTTAGGGGGTAGGTTAGGTCTGGGGTAGTGTTAGCATATGGATTTACACGCATGCAAATGACATCCAACAATGTGGGAATGAAATCCCTCCTCAATGAAGGTAAGGTTGCCTTTATTGAAAACCAAAACTATATTTACACCTATATATTCAAAATTGTATGTGGGGGGTGTTGTTGGAACATCAATGGAAATAAAAGTGAATGAGGGAGATGGAATGGAATGAAGGAAAGTAATGGAAAGGAATGAATGGAAGGAAAATGCAAGATTTAGGTAAAAACAGAGCCTAATATTACATATAGAAGAACAAACAATAACTAACACAAATAAAACAAAGTTTTCATTAGCTAAATGAGAATGATTTGTTTAGTGTAGGTTATTATTTATCCTTTTATTTATTTATTAGGATAATTCTCACACTTGTGTTAGCCCTACACTTTTTGGGTTAGCTTGCTTAGGGTGTACTAGTTGTGTGGAGTTAGCTTACTAGTCTTATGGAATTAACTTAACTACCAGTATCAGTTAGTGGGAGTTATTCACCACTGATTTAGGTAGTAGTTGCACTTCCCTCCTCCTATATGTACATCTTTCTTATTGAATAATTCAAGTCATTTTATTGTAATGTATTGAACATTATGGATTATGATGGATTTCCAATATATGGTATTTTAGCTATTTTTGTTTTGCAAAGCTAATGTGGTGTGTTATTATCATCTAAGATCATGGCTTGGAGCAATCTTCTTTTCAATCCTTTCATGAGTAAAAGGGAACACACATGAGAAAGTAAATAGCAGAGCTTAATCACTATGAACAAGAACAACAACTTAATAACGTTGACAATAAGATCAAAGACAATATTTACATCCAAGATTTAAACATCAAACATCTAATGAACATAAGAACATCAAATGTTACAAGAGACAATGAATGAGACACAAATATTTTATTTCATTAACTCCAAAATGTTTTCACAAAAGAACACAAAGTTTCTTCCTAAAACAAAGCTTACACACAAAAGTATTTTCTTCTCCTCTCTCAAAATCACCCCCTACAAATGAGACCCTCACTTCCTTTTATAACCCAAAATTTGGTTACAAAGTAGTTAGTGGTTTTACAATGAACATTAAATAGGGCACTTAAGTGACCTTTGAATTTTTCAACCAACTAAAAATCAACAAAAAAATAGAAATCACTTAAGTCATCCACAGTTTTCCGAAAGCAAACTAAATAACAACATCCTTTTCTTAAAATCCCATTTTTAAAACATACAATAATAACCAGTGCCTTATCCATTGAAATGGGGGTCCACCTATCTCAAATGTATGAGAAAAGGAATCTCCACTTTGCTAGATACCAAGAAAACTATCTCTTTGAATCGTCAATGAAATTAGGATCTTTCGCTTTCACCAATTGAAAGGATCTGAACCTTCCCAATGTTTCAAACATATTTCTCTTCTTCTGGAGGTTCATTTGGTCGAAAGAATTAGCCTCATAAAAATACCTGTAATTCCAAAATCCTACTTGGCATATCATCTAAATTAACCATTATTAAGCGTTCTCAAACAAGTTCTTGTAATTTGATGCAATGCTCTATTGAAGATGAAGATAAATTATTGGCAGGAGTATACATGTCTTTAAACAAATGTGAAAATCGCTCTTCCACATGTTCTGATAAACACCTTTGATTATGCTAATTTACGAGGTTGTAAGGGATCTCAGCTAAGAATTCTTGAATCAAGGCGAGTGAAGTGAAGGCTTCATTGCATATGCTCTCATAATGGATCATAGAATCCTCGAAAAGCATCTTCCTTTATTTGAGATGCAGACACTAAAGAAAACGTGTCTCTCAATGTTCAAATTCAAGAATTCCTTCAATGGATAAAGTTGAGGATTCCATACTCGTCATTTCCTGTAAACTGGGCATTATCTCATCCAATTTTGATATGTTGGAAAACAAAATTTTCTTTGAAAGAAAAGAACCAGATCAAGATACGCACTGACATCTTCATAGAGCTTAACCGTTGTTTTGATCATCTCTTGGCCTAAAATGAGAATGTATGAAAACCAAGTTTTAGTGACATGGGCCAATGTGTTTATTTATTTTGATAAATTGAGAGTTTATTTATTAGGTAAAGCCACTACATCAGGTACTGGGAAAGTGGATGATATGGGATGTATCAGATATTGAAACATATTCCATCAATTGATTCTTTTCAACCTTGAGCTGAGAGTTATGAGACTTATATTCATCAAGTCTCTTAAGCACGATATCAATTGAATCTCGAACCATCGCCATGTCACTTTCCAATGTAGACCTCCCAAGTCTAAGTCTAGAAACTTCGTAATCAACAGATGTCATGGAATCATGCTCCTTGTCAACTTGTGGGATGGCAAGATCCACAAATTTGTTTTCCATCACTATCCACCATTCCTTGAGAAATCACTTTAGGATTCTTCGGAATGACATCATTTGAAAGTTTGAAAAGGGCATAAAAATCAATGTATATTTCCTTGACAATCCTCTTCCTTTTCTTGACCCTCGCAATCAACCCAGAAAAGGAGTATCATTCACTATTTTTGGCATACAAAATCCTTGAGCTTGAAGCAACATTCTCATTGTTCTCAACATCATGATATTTTGTAAGAATCCTTTTCACGACCTTTATTTCAGGAGAAATAACCTTGATATCCACCTCCTGCTCATTTGGGAGATTTTGGGAAATCTCTTCGTGAATTGTAGGTTCCAAAGGGTTCAATATTTGGACTACTATGTACCTGATTGGATGCTTGTGTAAGGCATGGCTGAGGATCGTTTATCACTAGCTTCTAAGAAATATTAACAATGTGAGTAGAAGAATCTCTACTTGAAATAGAAAATCCCGATACATGCTCTTTACTTCACTGGGGTTAGGACCCTTAGGTTTTCTCCCCATGACACATTTTTCAGAAAATTGGATTTTGGCAACCACTCCTTTCTTGTTGGTTATGTATGATTGGATGGCTTGAAGGTTGATTGAGAAGGGGATTTGGTTGAAAGAAGACCCTCCTCAAGTTGGAAATTTTTGTGATCCTGAAGTATGATCTGGAATTGACTGTAACTTGGCAAGTTATCTTTCATACCAAGATATGCTTCTTTCAAGGATCGGTTGATTCTTGCTATCAAGATAAAATTCATCTCTTTTGGTCCAGAAAATTTAGGGCAATGGGGTAAAAAGCAACTGCATCATATGAAGGATCAATAACATCTTCATCATCATTTACAAATGAATCTGGAGGGATTTTGATGTGAAAGGCCTTGATCTGAGCAAGGGTTAGGCAAGAAAACTCTCACCTTCTTACTTCATGCTTGTCTGAACAAGCATCCTAGAAATATTCCATGGTAGGGTTATGTTGATACTTTGCTCCAAGAATCTTCTACATATATCCATTGATATCAAACAATGCTCTCTTTCATATATGGATGAATTGTGATGAGGAAAAACTCTTTTTCCATGAGTTGTGCACTGAAGATATTTTGGACATTGGTATTTCCTAATTTGGATTAGGAAATGAAATTCCTAAGCGATACTTGTCACTAAGAAGATAATGAACTTGGAATAGTTGTCGTGCAAGCTCCATCATGCCCATTTTTCACTAACATACTTAGGAAGTTTCCATGCAGTACCCGCAAAGCCACTTACGCGAATGTAGGAAAAAAATGAGAATTGAATAAACCAGGTTGCCCATTGGGAAATGACATCCATGGCTTCTTTAGAAAATATTTCCTCTGTACTCTGATTCAGGTTCCGAACCATGCGAAAGGTAAATGCATCGTTGACCCTTCTGAAATGGTGAGAGCTATTTTTGAAATTTAGTTACAGGTAATAATGGAAGACACTATTTGATGGACCCATGACTCCTCTTGTTTTGAGTCCTAAAAATAGCTTTCTTCTTGCCACCGCATAAATCAGATACGATGGCATGTAAAATCATCCAATCATCTTTACTTCAATCAATTATTTGTGAAGGGTATCACTGATGATGGTGGCCCAATCCACAAACTCTCTCTTAGCAAGGATGATACAAATAAACTAATACATCTATAGAAGTCAGCTATGCTAAGTAATTCCTCAATGTGCTCTGGTGTTATTAAGAGGAAAGGATCGTGATTATCTTTAAAAATTCCTCATCTCTCAGGATCATAATGCTCTGCGTAAGTGATAACCAACTCTGGAAACTACACTGAGATAGGAAGTGTTGTTGTTTGGGGGTAAATCACTTTGGTAAAGCCTATCCGAGAATATGGTTTTACCTTCAGTTTTCACTTGATCGCAGAATTGTTGTACATTGATGTGACGCAAATTTGTTATCAGTGATATTGTCAGGATGCCGACTTGATGAGAACTAGGAGGGGATGATTCCTTGGAATTCATACTTGAGTGTAGACTTATTCGATTTCTCCACTAGCTTCTTTGATCTTCCTGCAGATTTATTAGATTTTTTCAGCCATTATGAACTTTACAGAAAAATGACTCAGGCACGCAAAATAATGCAAAGAAGGGTCGAGGTCTCAGTCTTTGTAAACCCTCGTCAATGCAAGAAAAAATATGAATTATTTTAATATTATTATTATTATAATAAAAGTCCTGGTTACAATTTTTTGATTCTGGTGACAATGATTTATTTATTTATTTAAAATAAACAAAATCACCCGATTTCTAATATCCTGATTTTTTATTTAATTTTCCGGAGCAAATTCTCCTTGGTATGCATGAAAATGAGGCCTGATTTTAATGACCGCATACTTTTGAGATTTACTTATTCCTTGCGATCTTCTGATCGATGCGTGAGTATACTCCGCTTAATTCTTCTGCAAATATTGTGGACACTTCTAGACTATTTTTTTAATATTTTTATTCTTGGGTGAATGCGTGATGATCCTTAGCATTAAAAATGGCTTCTTCCTCCTATACAACGTGATGATTATCTTTGTTAAGGCACTTAAACTTATTATTTCTCCTCCCTCTAGTTGTGCATGAAATATTCTTTTGGCTAAAAAATGTGTGTACACTTTGCTATTTTCCTTCCTTTGGACTATTTTGTACGTATTTCCTCTTATGCATGCGTTGAAACTTCTTCCTTGTTTTAGCATGAAAAACTGCTAAAACATGGAGTTATTTTCTTTTCCTTAGCAGTGGGAAATTATTTTTGTTCATCTTTGCTTGGAATGAGAATTTTGAACTGCAACGTGGACTCATTGCTTTGTGCAATGTGTTGGAATTTTGAACTTTTTTGTCTTGTATTTAACTGATGCATGGTGGACTCTCTGTCAAGCTTCAATGTTGGAATTTCTTTCACCCTTTTTTTTTCTTTTGGAACATTGATAGTTGCTTCTATTCCAATTCATGAAAATAGTTTTTTATTTAATATTAACCTCCAACTACATTTTGCTTTTCTAAGGTGTGGGTTTTTCTCTTCCTCTTGTGTATTTCCTTTTCTTCAGGCTATGCATGGAAGGTACAGTTGTCTCTCTTTGGTGTGTTCTTTTTGTTATTTGGTTGTTTCCCCCTCTCCCTACGTGAAGGATCTTCCTTTGTCTCACCTCTTCTTCTTTGTTGGAATGTATATTCTTTGAAAAAAGTTTCATGGGAACTATCTCCTGGTAAATGTATGGCTTTCTGCAATCTTGGCTATGTGGGCATTTATTGAGGGATGTGATAAAATATTACTCTGAGACGTTCCTTTCAAAAGAAATAAAAAGAAATTGGAAAGATTCACATGATTTCTTTCCAACAAGTTTGAAAAAAAGGATTTTTATGAGGTTTTTTATGAGGATTTAGGAAGCTTCCTCACAAACGTTTTCTTATTCATCCCGTTAAAACAACTTCCCTCTTTCCTGAGTAGTGACATTAATTACCAGGGGGAAATGGGGAAAATTAAAGAGCCAATTGTCAGCGGAAAGAGGGCAAGGTGGGTTGGGGCAATCCCTATTTTATTTCCCCATGTGGGAAATCAGGATATTTTTCACATGTTTGTCAATTCATTGATTTGACAATTGATGGAAAGAAATCCCACAAGCAGGGAATTAAAATAAATTTTCCAGGAAAGGGGAAATCTGGTGTCTGAGAAGCCAATTTGGCATCCCGACAATGGGAAGCGGAAGCTTATTTTTCCCCTGGTAATTAAAAATAAATCTTGTTGAATGAATTTGATTAATATTTGTTTAATTAAAAACCCTAAAGTTATTAAAATTTGATTTTATCAAACAAAGAGTAATTAATTAATTAATACTTAACGCAGTTTAAGACCTGGTGGGAGGAGTTCTAGCCCAAAAATGGACGAAACGAAGACCGGAACAAATCACAAAATCGAGATGATCGTGATGAGAGTGATAGATCATGTAAAGTAACACTTTTGAAAAAATTTGAAAATTTCCATTTTTATTTAATTTTTGCGCAGTCAAAAATGGCAGATAACAGGTAGCAAAGAGTTAGCTCGATGAGCTAGCTCACCGAGATGGGTAGGGCAGTGAGGGAGGGGTGGGTGAGCAGGGATGTGAGGGAGGTTAGGCCCAAGTAAGCTCGGTGAGTTAGACTCACCGAGCTAGTATGGTGAGTCGGGGTGAGGGGGCTAGAGAGGTAGCGGTAAGTCCCACCGGGGCATGCCAAAATGTGAGCAAGGAAAAATTAGCAGACAAATGAAAGATAAAGAAAATAAGCAGTAATATTACCTTCTTTGTAACTCTCTTGCAAACCTCAAGAAGATTTGTGAAGCACTTGGGTTTGTGAAATCTTAAGATTTAATTGATTGTGGGTTCTCTTGATATTACTCTCTAAAGTGGATTTGTAAATGTTTATGAGCTTAGATAGCACAAGGATGCAGATGTCAAATTTGTAAAATTTGGATGTAATTTTTCTCAAAGCTTTCCAGGGATGAGTTTACAAATTAAATGACCCTACCTTTAATTATTGAGGGTAAGGCCATGAAAGGTAGATCAGAGTTTGATATAAGCTTCAGGTTAATAATTGTAATTATCCTGGAATATTAAGTAGACTTGGGTTTGTGGATTACAGATTTACAGTGGTAATAGACATTTGGAATAACATAATTTACATCATGGAAAGGTGATTGCACGTACAACTCTATTGCCCCCGCTACCTTTCTAGGTTTTTAGAAGTGGAGTTCAAGTGAAGTTGACTAGGAAATAATATTAATTGAATAACTAATTTAATTAGTTATTAACTGTGAAAATATTATTAACCATTTATTTAAATAAATGTTTTAATTATATTAGCTAAGGGGTGTAGGAATTAATTTAATTAATTCCAAAGGCATGATAGAATTAAATTAATTAATCATAAAGGGTAGGAATATGACTTAAGCAATATAAATTAATTCTAATTGGATGAGAGTAGGGCTAGGAGATATGAATGTATTTTTAGGGTGTGTACTATATATGATTGAATATTCAAGTTTAGAATGAACATACCATGCACAAGTAGTATGAATGGTAGTTTTACTTGTTGAATAGGTCACCTATTATAGCTCTTGATGAATGTAACCTCCACATGAAGCTATGGTTTTGGCACAAAAACCTCAATATATCATCTTTGTATTTGTTATCCAAATAACTCTCCTAGTGATTTGGATAACTTGCATACACATTCTAGCCCTAAGTTATTCATTGAAGAATTGTGTGCACATCAAAATCACTTGGGCACATTCCCTTAGTCGCAGTTTACCTGCGTGCCCCCTTTCCTTTTTCTCCTTCCACTTCTCCCTTGCGCCCACATTCTATGTGTTCACCTTCTTTCTAGTCAGCTCAGTGCACTCTCCAAAGATTGAATCCAAAAGTGGAGGCCCAAATGAGCGCTGGGCTCGCCACGTAATCCAAGTTGGAAAATGGGACAGAGTGGGCCCAAAATCTTCTAAGTATGGAGAACAAGGGTCAGCTCGCCGCGTGTTTCAAGGCCCAAAAAGGTAAGAGTGGCCATTGAAAATTCCAAGAGCCTGCAGAAGATTCCACATGTCAACTCAATGCTCCTTCAAAGGCAAAATCTTGAGTGGGTTTCTAAAATGAGCATGGAGCCTCCACACGTCTAAATTTCATAAAAGGACAGGGTCGGGGGTTGAATAGTCAAATCATTGAGACATGCCAACGGAGGGTTCTAAGTGTCAACACAGTGCTAATTCAAGAGAAAAATTGGGGGGAGGGTTTCCAAACAAGCGCCAGGTTGTCACGTGTCCCCGATCAGATATATGACCCTGTCGAGCAAAAGACTTAGCCAAAACATGAAGAAACTGAGCAAGCCACGGAAGAAGCCATGTGTCAGCCCGGTGTAACTTCAAAAGTGAAATACAAAGGCTTCCCTCAGACATGCGTCAGCCCTCCACGTGTTTTGGTTTCAAAAGGGGGCTTGTTTTGGTAGCTAGTTACCGCCATTTTGTATGGACTCGATTCAAATTTCAAATGAGCATATCTTTTGACTCAGTGCTCAAAATCTGACAAATTTGGCACCGTTGGAAAGATCTTGGCCTTTTCTATGCCATGGATATCTGAAATTTTAATTTTTGAGAGGTTAGGAGGGGAAAAAATTAAGAAACATCTTTGTGCCATTAATACAGGATCTATTTTCCCCAACAACCAGATCAGATTTGATCTGATTTGTCATTCCTCCTCCTTCGAGGCACTGAACAAGCAATTGATGCAAACACGACAAATTTGGGGTGGATTTACAAGAGGAATTGATGATGGTGGTTGAGCTTCAAATTATTTTTCCTGCTTCTCTCTCTCCTTCTTCTTTCTGTGTTGAATCTATAAAGGAAGGGTCGGGGTTCATTGTAAAGGGTTGGACATTCTAGATCCTTACACATTTTTCTAAGGACACCGTATTTCTATATTTTTAGTTGTAAACCTCTATGTATGGCTATTGCATGTGGATATCAGCCTCTTTCATCATTTTAGCAGTTATGTGCATCTCCATAAGTAATAGAATCATCGTTTTGTGACTATTCTCTGTCCTAACATGTTTACATTCCTTCTTCTTGTCTTTTCTTTTACGTTGTGTGTTTGTTGTGCTACTTTAGGTCCCCTGCAGTTTCATATTTAGTTGTGTTCCATGAGAATGATTTGGTGAATGCATCTTTCACTGTGTTACTCGTGCCTAGCCTCCTTTTACGCATTCCCTGTCATTCTCAATCAAAATAGATAGTGTTCATCCCTCTTTTCTAGTGCTATCACCTTTTATTATAGCTTACTTCATGTTATCCTTCTTTCCCTGGTCCCTTGGCATGCTTAGCTTAGTTTCCCCTTTCCATCCCAAGCTCGCAAGGTCCCATAACTTGGGGACGGTTCCATTGTGGTCTCAAACACCTCGGCCCTTTCGAGATCCAAGATGTGGGTGCACGTTTGAGCAACCAACAGTACATTTATAGGTGAGGCTCACATTAACATATTTAAAAATAAGAGAAATAAATTGGATAAAAATTATATGACATACATATTTCTAATGCACAATGAAGATACATTGGGTGACATGCTCATGGACCCAAAAACTAGGAAAATATATGAAGTAGGGATGTTGTTTTTTAGGAGAAGGGTGATTCCAATCCACTCTCCACACGCTCACTAGATACACAAATAAATCCTATTGAGGATGAGAAAATATATGATAGTGATAATATGATGAGGGTTATTGTGATGATCAAGTAGGCCCTCTGGATCTACAACCCATAAGAATCATTGAAATCATTCTTATAATTGTATAAAATTATGATACAAGATGAAAAATTGGATTGATTCCTAGAAAAATCTACCACTAGACTAAGAACTTGCATCATGGATTAATATATAGGTCGATTATTCCTTAATGAAAATTATAAAATCATTTCATCCCTGTACATTTTAGGAATCCCTAAAGAAAAAACTTTGGAAATATGTCATGAATACATAATATCAATCAATGATGAAAAATAACACATGGAAGCATGTATATATTCCACTAAGGAATAATCCAATCAATTGTAAGTGATTATTCAAGAAAAAATAAAAATTAGATTGTAGTATTGACAAGCATAAGGTAATTCTTGTAGTAAAAGAGTGTGGTAAAAATTAAGGCATTGAGTATGAGGATACATTTTCTCCCACAACTAAGATTAATATTATTAGGATGATATTTTCTCTAGCTACTCATTTGAGAAGGAAAGTCTACTAAATGAATATATAATGTTCCTTTCTTAATGGATATATATATATATATATATATATATATATATATATATATATATATATATATATATATATATATATATTAATAATTATACATATATAAAGTTTTATCACACCTAGATAATAAGAAAAAGTGTGTAGGCTTGTAAAATTATTTGATGGTCTCAAACAAGCTCCCCAATCCTGGTATATAAATATTGATGAGAATTTCATTCAAAATGGATTCTAGAGGAGTCCTTATGATCCAAATATCTACCTAAAATAGCAAGGAGATGTCATGATTATTATTGTATAAGTTGATCTAATCATCATTGGAAGTTATGCAGTTATGATTGATGCAACAAAGAAATATATTAATCAAATGTTTGAAATGACAAATATCAGGCTAATGTACTACTATTTTATTCTATAAGTATTGAAAAATGAGCATTGCATTTTTGTGTCCCAAATTAAATATTCCAATATAATGCTCTATAATTTTTAGATTTTGGACTATAATCCTATTGCAACACCAATGGAGAAAAATCTTTAGTTGTCTTATTTAGATCCATCACCACAAGTAACTGTAACTCACTATCGACAGTTAATTGGGAGCCTCGTTTACTTTACATATACTAGGTGAGGCATTTAATATGTTTTTAGCTATATCTCATGGTTCATGTAAGAGATTAATATGTATCATTGGAAATTAGTAAAGTGGCTTTTGAGATATGTACGAGGAACTTTTGACTTTTTCCTAGAATACAAGTAGAATGATCAGTTCTTCTCAATAGGATATTTGAATTTGAATCATGCAAGAAATATTGATGGTAGAAAAATCATTCTATGTGTGTATTCTATTTGGGATGTTTTACAATATTATGGGGTAGTAAGAAGAAAAAAATCGTGATCTTGTACTATAACAAAATATCATGTAGCAAGAGGAGTTTTCTAAGAAGTTATATGACTACATTGAGGCAATAGGAGTTGTATAGAAACAAACTACTATTTTATATTATGACAATGATGTTTTTCTTAAACTTTTTCATAAGATGGTGTTTCATGAATGCACAAATCACATTGAGGTATAGGTTAATCTTATATGTGAGCATGTTCAATAACACAAAATCCATCTTCTTTTTTTCCTAATAGAATATCAATGTGTAGGTTTCTTCACAATTCGCTTACAAGGTAAAATTTCAAGGAATTTAAATAATCTATCTATTGTTCACTTGATACCATGCTAAATATGGGGGGATTGTAATGTTAGATTTATCCTAGGTAAGTGATTAATTCACCTTAGTCAATAATAAATATAAGTGAGTAGTTTTACTCACATAGGTGAATATTTTTTTATTGGGTTTTATATTTGTTATATTTCAAAAATCTATCATTTTTGTAATGTTTTTAGGTTGGTTTTACACATATCTTTATTTGTAATAAAATAATCATGTTTTCTACGAGACTAAACCTGGTTGTGAAATATCTTTAAGTATTGCAGCCATATGTTTTGTATGTAGTGATTAATTTTATTTTAGTAAATTACATTGTTGTGTTTATGTTACTAGATTGATTATGATGAATAATAAAAAAATATTGGCACTTGTCATCTTAATAATGTAAAATATACAAGAAAAGGTTTTTGATAAAAATCTGAGGATAAGTGAATAATTTGAAAGCCAACATATAATTCTAAAACCCTGAGGTTGAAGAACAAAACCCTAGGTTGGTATATTTCAATAGATAAGTGGGTTTACGAAAGTGTAATATCAAATTTCAACCTTTGTGTTCCTAACTACTATTACTTGTTGTAATAGATAATTTAGAACAACAAGACAATATATTAGACAATTTTGAATTATGAAAAATTATTATGTCATAAAATACATAATAAATATATTAAGGAAAGGATAGTTAGGGTTTATTTTCTTAAATATATTACAATTCTACTAGATACATGTGGTGTGACACTGTGATAAAATTAGATGGGGAAATTTTGTAAACTCTTATTAAGCTATATATAAAATTTGGAAGACTAAAAATAAGCATAGGATATTTTTTTCATGCAAGGGATAGGTTCATAGCCAAGCCTCTGTAGGAAACTATAAATGTTTTCTTTGGGGATATGAGCTACAATTTTATTTAAGGATCTACTTATTATGTGTATTTAGACCAATTTCATGTATCTAAATCCCTAAAATGGAAGTGTTATACCTATATGTTGATTCTCTTCAATCGTTGAAGTAAAATGAGTTGGTCATAATTTTCACTAGACTAGCCTCGATAAACCCCCATTAAGGTGATGAATATTGTATTACATATTGCAATACTCTAATAAGGGATCAAAAATACATAATTCTCCAAATACTATGAAGAGATAGATAAGATAATGTAAACAAGATGGATACCTCAATTTGGCACTTACACTTGGAAATTAACACTTATCTTGATTGTAATACTTGGATTTGACCTATGGAAACAATAGAGATGTATTTAGAATTTGAGTAACTTTTTTGTAGTCATTTTCTAAGGTAAATGTGCTACAATACTTTTCTCAATGACCATATAAGAGTGTGTATTTAATATGGGATCCCAAAATGACCCTGATATATATGAGCATTTGAATGATTTACCTCTCAATCGATCTTAAAATAATACTCAACCAAGCTAACATTTGCATTTTAATTCATGACCATTACAATAAAAAGGGATGGGATCGTAGTGTGTGGAAAGGTTCATCATCCAAACATGTCCTAGGATCACATATCTATTTAAGATAAATATATATTCATATATAATACATGTGGTAGTTTGGAGATAGTTTATATAATTATTCTATAAAATGAGTAGTGATCCATGAAGTGTTAAGTTAGATAATAGGTGTGACCTAGTGGAATCAAGGAGTGGGATGGATTAGGAAGCTTTAATTTGGTCAATAAATAGGAAAATATGATAATGTCAAAATAAATTCCAAAATGTTATTTTCAACTGTCAAGTTCCATACAACCAGAATTTGGGTATTAAATGTGGGAATTAATAAATATTACACATATTTTCCTACTTACACTAATATATTTTGATGATGAAAAATTCAACCATGTCATTTATACATGTTTTATATGGTTTATCTTAATATACTTAAAACATGGTAATTCCTTTTTTAGATGAGTGATATATATGTTCTCCTTCTCCTCTCTCACCTCAAAAGGGGTATATACAGTGGGATTATTTCAAATATTAAGATAAATTATTCACATAAATCTAAACCTAGTGATATTCTACATGATTATCAATACTATACCAAATTTAACTAGATTTACCAAGCTCTTACTACCATTTCCAAGACTCCCTGACCAAGACATTCAAGATTTATGAAGATTTTAGTCAAGCCTTTCAAAGCATTTTCCATCCCTTTTCAATATTTTTCAATATGGATTGATACTTACAAGTGTTACATGAATTATGGGTTTTCTTCATTTATAGCAAGATACCCTATCCTTTTTATCCTTTATTCAAATACATTTCCATTTCATATTTTTCCTTTCCTTATGTATTCATTTTTCTTGTTTTATCCTCTAGATGTAGTTTCTTAACCTTAGTAATATTATCCTTGCATATTTACTTTTCTTTCGCAACACCTAGTGCAATTATTCTCCATCAATAGCCTCTATATATTTGCTTGAAATTAGTAGTATTTATCTTGCATAGTCATTTATTTTGTGTTACCTCTCTATATTTCAAAATGTAAAATATTCTCCTTAATAATTGTTGCATGACCAAATCCTTGATTAGGCTGCCCTTCTCTATGAGCATGTTTATGTGAATTCCTCCTTGATAAAGGTCATCTTTCTATACTAGATGAAAATTGCATGAATTTCTCCTTAATAAAGTTCAATCTCCATTATAAGTGCAAAATTTCATTGTTTCCCAACAAGGGGTACGTCACTACAATTATTTTTAGCACTTACTCTAATTAGGGTTTGTACACCCCATAACATTAATTAAGTTTTTACTAAGATGGAAACATGGTATAAAATACCAATCATGTATAGTTCTTCCTATGCTCACTCTTTGATATTATCAAAAATTAAATTATGGAAAACTTCAAACAAATCATTTCAAGTGTATACATATTGATTGAGTTATAATTTACTTCTACTTTTTTCGCAAACATTTATACATGGGGTATATTTTTTGTCTCTTACCCACAATCTATAGTTCCCTAAATTTGATCTAAGGAACTTGACAATAATACTTTTCTCACCTTCACAAACATTGCATACATAAATAAATAATTGACTTTGTTCATGCATATTTCCCCATTTGAACACCCTATAATCCACTAGGTTATCCCCAATATCCAATTCAACATCACCATAACCACTCCACTCTACACATAAGTCAACTTGTATTCTAGATATACATCACACATATTTTGGTTCTAAGTTTCATGTTGTATAAATGGGTTTCTATCCCTCATATAGGTTCAACCTCAAACTTGATTCATATTCTCAAACCATATTGTTCCAAACTTTCTTGTGTAATTTCAAATGGGTAGCTTGTGTTAATTGGCCTTAGCAGGATTTTAGGGTCATATGATCACAGAAAAAATAAAATGTCATAAATTTTAACAAATAATCCCTACATAATATAACCATTTGGACTCACCTCATTATGTGGATACATTAATCCTACACTTCCTAATTTTTTCAAGAATAGACATAGATTAGCTAAGAGAAGAACTATGAAGAATACATGGGTCAAAATTCATGTTGTTAAGTGTCAAAGTCAAATCAAAGGTTTCATTATAAGTGCATTTATTATATATTTATAGTTTCATCTCATCATAGGATTAGAGAGAAATGCATGGTTTTGAGTCCTATTTGGAGTAACGCTAAATAAGAAATGTTCATCCATTAAGGGGTGATTAGGCACAATCTTACCCAAAATTCTAACCCTTATTTAAGGTTTCTCCTCTTCAAGTAATAAAATATAATAGCTGGACAAAGGAAAAATAAATTTAACGTCATCAAATATCATTGTAACATTTTGTTCTAGAAAAGAAGTACAAACCCAGGTGAACCTACATAGTGAAGTTGATCACTACACATCTATCATCAAATACCTTCATAACTTCCAAACACCTGAAATCATAGTTATGTATGAGATAAACAAGTTTGAACATGAACCTACCTTCCATTTTTTAACCTATCTAAAGCATACTGTCAATCCTTGAATTATTTTGGGTGCCTTGATAGCTGTATTCCCAGATAATTTTTTCCAACATCTACACATTACGATTCATCATTTGTAATCCTATATGGGTGAGTGTATTTCATTTCCATGTCTTGATGATTATTTTTCTATCTTTAGAGTGATTGAACATATTATAACTTCAAGATTCCATATTTCACATTTAATTTGAATTATGCTTGTGGATTAATTTTTTGATAGATAAAAATAACGACAATAATGATAGTAATAAGTTAATTTTCTATACTTGTCGTAAACTATTCATTTTAAATCAATCCCTTCATAAAGATGTAATACATTATTCGATACCTATTACATGACCTATTCCCATGCGTTATCATTCATATAGAATCTTAATTAATTTCCCTCACTATTTCTCAGCAAGATGCCTATGTAAGTCCTACCAAAAATTGGAGGAAGTAGACCCAAGTGTACCTCAAGATGTCATAAATGAAGGTGATGAATGTATGTATGTCCCTGTATGAAGGAAGGTATGTAGGGATCATGGCATGTACCACACTAAAATCACACACTTTACGTTAAGTATGGCTAGTCTTGGCTATATACTACTATTCATTATGGTTCAAAATTTTAAAAAGTACTAACTAACCCATATCTGTATGGCCACCTTAACTTCGATTAATGTTAATACTTTTGAAATTATACCCTTACTATATCGCAGTCTACGTAGGATAAACTCTACACACATTTGACTCATGTATAGGACACCAGCACCCAGCCAGGAAAGAAGCGCTAGTCACCCTCGTCCCCTGTGGGTGTCCCTATCCCCTTTGCAACTTCAATCTCACACACAAGTGAGCTCCTTTCTAAAAATTATAACCTATAATATAATTAAAATCTAGTCGTCCTCATCAGAGTGGTAATATATGATACATACAAGACAGGGAATACATATACATACATACATACATACATGATCATACATACAAGTATGTAAGCATGTAAGCATGTATATGTATCACCCCTAAGGTATGTCATCAATAATAGGCATCTAAGAGCTCCATGATGCATCCATCTAGATTCCATCACAAGGGACACAGGTTATATGGTTTTCTGTATCACACTTCCTAGGAGGGAAGATTCAATACACTCCATACTACACATTATACGTACATTCTATATCTAGCTATCTTACTACATTATGTCAAATGTTTGTACATGCATCAAGAGTAATATAGGGTACATTTCCACACCCACACACAAAACTACATTAGGTCTGAGATGTAGTGTAGCGCTCCATGTTGTTAGTTCACTTATTAGCGATAGTTGATTCCTCTTAGTGTGACCACTCATTCTACATCTTATCTTTTTTGGGATTTGATTTCTAACTTTGAGGGTATTGACAACTAGTTATTCTATTATTGTATTATAGCCACAATTTTGTTTCTAGCGATCTTGGAGCGACCTCGATTTTAGATGAAAGGAGATTATTAGGATAAAACTCTTGACTAAAAATTAGAGTTAGGTTTTCTTAAGCTTCTTATTTTAGGATCCATATTTTCCCTTAATTTATAGGTCTTTTAGGGCATCCCACGGGTGCCCTATGTCCCTCTACCAGGCTACCCCAGTGCCAACCTAGCTCCTCTAGTTCATACATTTTTTAGTACTTCTATGTGACATTTCTTAGGAGATTTGTTGCAGATCCTAATCAAAGTGTTAGATCCAATACAGAATTGACAGGTGCAGGATCAACACTAAGGCTGATGGTGGAGCCCTATCTTTGCATCCTAGGATTGTTACTTTATTGCTTAGTTTTCTTGAGGTTAGAGAGGTTGTACTTAGGTCAATTATTTATTTCAGTGGTACATATAATGATGATATTAGCAGCTACATGGGAAAATACTACTTTATCATAATCGATTTTTGTGAACCTGACCTTTGAATTCAGTGACTTCTCTCTAGCGAAGTCTTCTTCTTATGCCCGTAGGGGGATTGTAGTTCCCACTTCCCTTTGTACACCTTTTTGATACTAATCATGATACTGCTGATTATACTATGGATATGATTATGGACCTAATTATAGTATGATTATAGATGTTAGTTCATGGATTATTGTTGACTTGATTCAGTTATGAAGCATGATGATTATTAGAGACATTCTGGATATGTTGATTACGATATACTGTTCGACATGGTTATATTATGGATGTTGTGCGGACTTGTGATATTTGGATATTGTGAGTAGACGTAGAAATGGAAATTATTGGATGATGATATAGTTTTTGAGTAAAACTATAAGTGATATTGTTATAATTTCTTTGATGTTGTTGTGATTTGTATATCTAAATGATTTTGGGAATTATATTTATATTATTTTTGATGTTCTGATATGGCCATTGAGGCCGAAGGAGGTATTTGTGTTTTACAGGTTAAAATATCACAACAAACATCGAGGGATTAGAGACCAACCACATTAGAATTATAGATTAATTCAATAAGGTCACCATGGCAACTAGTATTTGTTTGTACGTGTTTTTGTGTATTAGGGATTCCCATAGGGGGGATCACCTTTAATTGTGACAAAGGGGTTTTATGTATTTCTTTTATTTTGGTCCCTTTATTTATGTTTGCATGTGTTAATTTTTGTGATGCTTTTACCCCTTTCATTAATTATTTAATGGTGTGTAAATATTGTGAGTAATCATGTTTTTAAGATAAATTAATTAAAATATGACATAAGAAAGTAGTTAATAGAGTTGTTGTCCTTGAATTAAAGTGTTGTAAATAATGTGTAAGTGATGTGTGAGTTGACTCTTGAGTGTGAAACACTCCACTTTCTTGGAAATTCGAATATTGTCCTTGGAGGCCTGATTTTGGAGGCTTGTGGGACAAGTTAAACTTGTCCCATACCTCTTAAATTTAATTACCAACCATACCTACAGTTGGAGAGTTGAAGACTAGACTTTTTTAATGCATTTTGGGAAGATAAATTGTATGTTTTAATTGCAACTTTTCCTACATGATTTAATTTCAGTCCTTTGGGGTGTGGGTTGGATTTGAGTGTGTAAGTAAACTGTCATATTTATTCACCCACCTATTTATTATGCATTGGAGAATGAAGTTGAATTTTGGGTTGGGGTTTAAGATGTGTGATATGGCATCCTACGTGGAGCTACCTCATCCTCTTCCCTTCCCTCTTCCATAAAATTTGAATGGCTTGCCTTGTTTTGGGGGTTGTCTTCATTTTTGGAGAGTTGATTTTTGGGAAGAATTTTCTTACTATTTTGGGAGATCTTGCTTTGAAGAAGTTGTTGGAAGATTGTTGCATGCTTGTGTTTGGCTGATTTTAGAATTGCTTGCATTGGGATAGAGATTGTCTATTTTAGAACTTGGAATAACTACACCATGGAGAGGTAAGATCTTGGCTCTTGAAATGCTTCTCTTCTGTCTATGAATGTAAATGTTAATTTATGAATGTTTTGGTTTTGTTTGTGGGATTGTTGGGTAGATGGCCTAGGAATGGTGTAGGAGAAGACTATGGGGTTATTTTTTGGGAGGCACAAGTGTGTTTCAGGGAGGTATAAGGGTGGAGGGTGTTGGGATTTGGGTTCCACCTTCCAAAGAAATAGCTTGCATTTCTTTACTTGTTATGGGGTGTCATAAGAGGTTGGGGAGGCATAAGCAAATGTCAGGAATAAGGGGTACTTTAGGGAGGCATAAGGGCATGATCAGGAATTTGAAATGATATATATACATATATATATATGTATATATATATATATTATATATATATATATATATATATATATATATATATATATATATATTAGGTGGTTTGTTCTCAGGTGGTGATACTCATTTTTCCTTTGGGAGGCACAAGTAGCATCCCCCATAGTTTCTTTCTCCTTTGGCTTGCTTGATGAAGCCTCAATAATGTTTTTCATATTTTTAATGTAGTTGTAAACTACATTCTATTTTGGACTATGTTTTCATTGTGAAAATGTTGCTTGTATGTTTGTGGAAGCCTGTTGTTGCCATGAGTTGGATCACATATTTTATTGCATTATGGTTGGGGTTTGGGGGCCAATGAAGAAGGATGGATTCTCCTCTTCATTAGATGTCTTGGTTGGGTGGAGAGTAGTTTCCTTTCCCCTACTCTTGTTGTGATTAAAATTGGAAGTATGAGGAATTTGTATGTTGTTGTTCTAGAGCTAAGAAAAAGATAGTATGATAGTCCCTTGTTGAAATGAAATCTTATTGTATCCCTTTTCCACTATGAAGTGGATGATCTTGTAATATGTCTTTGTCAATGGAAAGATACCTATATTGTCAATAAAATTTGTCGAAATTTGAAATGTAAAAGAGTATGACACTCTGTATTTCTGCTTTTGGAAAGAATGTGAAAGAATTGAAACATATTCTGTATGTTGAATTTTGAAATAAAATGGAAAGAAAGGTTGTAAGAGTTGTAATTTGGATTAATGGAAGTGGTTTCCTTTTTCAGATGATATGCATTTCCATTCGAAATAAATTTTTAACATGAACTATGAAATCCTTGTTTAGGAAGTGGAAAAGTGAAACACGTGAGAAGAAAATGTAATATTTTTCCCTATAAATAATATGTGATTTTGGAAAGAGTAAAAGAAGGAAGTTGTAAAGTTGTATTTGGGAATAGATAAAGGATTTTATAACCTTCCTCAAATTGTATCATTGTATTGAATTTAGATCATCTAGATGTGAGTTGTAACCTCTATTTGAAAGGAAATGCGTATAAAGGAAGTGTAATACTCTGTGTTTTGAAATATGTGAAAATAGGAAATTAGAGACGTATCTTAGTTTTGAAATAGTTAATTTGAATCAAATAAACGTACTAGATTAGGAATTGGAAGGACATTTTAATACTTGGAAGAAGAAGGATGGCTAAATAGACCTTTTACCAATTTGATCTCTGTCTTGCATTTCTCAAATTGAAAAATACTTTAATCCTTAAATGCATAGATTCAAATATGTAACAAAGAAATAAAAAATGAAATGATAAAATTGGGCAGTAATAAGATCCTAATTGAATTCAATCTAGACCTTAACACTTAAGGATAATTTCTTCAGAAACCTTAGCAAAATTGGGCTCATACCATTTTGTAGTCGTTTTGCCATCAAGAAATGTAAATGTTCAAATTGCGAATCAATCAGACAAATTGAATCTTTAAATCCTTTCTTAATTCCACCTAAGAACAGATTACTCCATGTCTATTTGACAGTATTGAGAGAGGAAGAAGATCAAATCGAACAAATCTTATAAGTTAAAATTTGCCAGTTCGTACTGTAAAATCATGTAGATCGTTTTCTTGAAATTGACCCCCTTAAACTTCATCAAAATTAGAAATTAATGATCCTTGAGTAATGAGGATGTCGAGATATTTCCAAAAAGTCCTTGTTTTCCTGAAAACGAGATCTCTCTATAAAAATGTATGGCCTTCTGAAGTTTTTCTTCACTCAGAGTCAAAAAAAAATTTGGGAAAAATTTCCTTAGTGGGCCCGCGGGCCCTACATTTTTCCCTAAGAACTTCGGAAATTTTTTGGGAAAATTTTTCAAAAAATTTCCCACCTCCCCATCTGTCCGCATCCAATCAGAGGTTTCCATGTGGAAACACGAGGTGTAAGCGGAGGGGCAGATCTTTTTCTGACTTAGCACTTCCGGAAAATTTTCTAAGTTTTCCCCGTCAGCCCGCAGCCAATCAGGAGATGCCATGTGGCATTGTGTGGTGCCGGTGGAGGCACAGGTGAGGGCTACCCTCTTACCCCTTCAGTACGTTAAACTAATTTTCTCCCTGCCGTCCTACCTTCCCTGCATTGGCTTAGGAGATGCCACGTGTCCCTTGTGGACTTGCAGGAGTGTGAGCGCAAGGTTGGTTTTTTGCCCCGAGCGAGAAGAATTCTCAAAAGGTTTCCTGCCGCCCCGCCTTCCTCGCATTGGCTTAGGAGACGCCGTGTGTCCCTTGCAGACCCATGGGTACGCAGGTGCAAAGTTGGTTTTTTTTCCCCCACATGGGAAATTTTCCAAATGTCTCCCCGCAGCCCGCCGACCTGCCCTTGGGGCAAATTTTCACCCCTGGGCCCGCAAGCCCGCTCTTGGGGAAAATTTTCACCCCAAGGCCCGTCGGCCCATAACTTGGAAAATATGAGGAGTTAGGAGGAATTCTTTATATCAATGGAAAGTTGAGGAAATTTCCTATCCAATGGGAGTGATTTAGAGAAATTTTGAATGAGGTAAATTTGAGAAAAATCAAGTTGAACCTTTAAGCTTGTTAAAGAGTGGGTATGGTGAGGAATTACCCTCTAAACCTAATTGAACCTTCTAACCCTAAATTTTAGACCTTTGACCTCTAATAATTGTTCATAAAATAAAATTATGTTCTAGTGGATTAGAATTGTTCCGGAACCTGTTAGTGACAACTAATGTCTTATAACCCTGTTGTAGATTCTTTTAATCAAAAAAATTATTATTCCATAATTTTCCTAAGTAATCCTAGGTTGTTCTTGGGTCTCAAGTGGGTTGTTTTAGTGGGTGTTACACAAGTGATGAAAATAGAATTGTAGAGGCACCAAGACCCTAAGTGCATATAGATCTCATGCAAGTTGAAAGTAAGCATGGATTTCTCATTATTTAATTTACACTCCCATTTTTAATCCATTCTTATTCTAGTCACTTATTCAATTTCATTTATCGGTCTTTGTCTACTTGAATTTTTTTCATTTCTCCATACAATGATTGACTCTCATTGTGCTCTATTTCCTCATATTTAATATTATACTCTTTAGTTCCATCATACATGTAATTTCCATATTTTTATACATCCTTTATTATATTTTCTATGATCTATATATCATGAATATATTGGGGGTAAGGACACTTAAATATGTTATCCCTAATTCTACCTTGCCAGCTTGAGGAACACTTAATTACGTTATCCCTAATTTTACCTTGCATGTGTCTTCTAATTTAATCTTTCCCACTTGCATAAATAGTATATATTCAATCATATAGTGATCATTCATTTCCCACATTTTGGCATATTCCTATTTCATTATATGTCCTATAATATTATATCTTCCCCTATCTTGGGCACTTTTTTCTCCTATCAATATTGAACTATAATATCTCACCCTACCTTTGGGATAACTTCCCTATTCTAAGATTATACTAAATATATTTTTCCCACCATGAGGCATCAATTTTTTTCATTTCAAGCTTCCATTGATTATACCTTTCTTACATTTGGGAATTATCTCATTACTTTATTTTTCAAGAGTACAATGATTATATCTTTCCTATTATGAGGCATTGTAATATTTTTGAGTATACACTCATTTAAGGCGTGACTCTAGTATGGTTCGTACATTGCTTATACTCATTCTCATATAAGGGAAATTAACATATTGCATATATGCTTGCATGATGATATATTTAAATTTTTACATTGGGGATTTATTTTCCTATCTTATACATAGTTCACATAATTCATTTCTTTTCAGATATAAGATTCATAGGTTCATCCCACACCTCAAATGGAGGGTATTTATCCAAGTCACTTTTATCTCCAATCTCTACACTCTAGGAAAATTCATCAAATACCATATGTGGAAGAAAACACATGATTTTTCATAACATACCTCACTTGATATCATTGTGAGACACACTTATTTAGATTTAGTATTAACACATGCTTTGAGAAATAATTCCATAGAGGTATTCTTACCAGTTTGAACATGACTAGGTGTATTTTGTTCCTATCTTGTATTCTATAGATTTCAATTGTTCTTTGATTACAATTTTATCCATATGGATATTAATTCCTTTGCACATGTGTCTATATTTTTGTAGAGTAGAGATTTCTAAACACAAGAGTATGAATACTAGCAACAAGATCTTCACACCTTTTACTTGGGAGATACATAGTACTCTCTTTCATTTTGATTTTTAGCTCATTTTTTCTCTTACTGGCTTCTAAAAATCTCAATAGATATAAAAGTGACCATAATATAAAATTCTCATGTGATTGTTTACTTGTCTTAATTTTGATATGTATGTACACACACATCAATTTGTGCTTTAATGTAGATGCACACTTTTAGTATGTGACTAGTTAATTGCTATAAAGCTAGTGCATTTGTTTGTTTATTGATTATTAGCCCAAATTATGTTTTTTTGGTGTGCGTTCCTTGTGCTATTTAACATGTTACTTGTTACCCTTTTGTTCCTCATGAATTTTGACCTCTTTAACCTCATATGTCTTTATGTTCTTGATATTTTTTTCCCATTTTCCCATGTTCCTTCTATGCCCCGATTATCTCTCTCATCCCCAATTTTTGTTTGGTCATAAGAAGTGACCATTTTCATGGATGTTGTCATGCTAAATGTCTCGCGTGAAAAAATATAAAAAATTCCCATGTAAAATAAACCCACACTCAAAAATCCCTGAACCAGGTACTGTAAACCTGCCCTTTGGCCAATTGCTAACTATGTAAACCCCATCATGGCCAAGAGAGATGTGCTAAATATATTTTTTAAGTTTGTTTCATGTGTAGGTAAGTTGGTGGGAAGCAATTCATTGATTCGTTTTGATTTACTCTGAAGGAACTGCTCCCAGAGGCCCAAAAAGCCCTACTTTCAGGGTTTTTGCACCTAATGAGCACCCTATGGGGATGAACCAAGGAGATATAATGCATTAAATTAGTGTGTGACAGAGTTATAAGATTGTTCAAGGAAGTTTATAGAATTTTTGCAAGGAAAAGTAGGTTTAGGAACAAGTTATGAAACATCGGGCTACTTATAGCACAGTGCAAGGAAATGAAAGTAGTGAAAAAATCTAGTCAGCTTGTTCTAGATATTGTAGGATCCTCGAGATATTTTTTGAAGTAAAAAAATAATCCTTAGAAATATAATAATTCCTACTTCACATTACAAAATGTTAGGATATTCTACTATCCGGATTTTGAGATATTGGCCTGACATTGTAGATGAAGATCCCCGATCCCGGTGGGGATTCAAATGATAATTCTAGGAGTTATACAGATGTTTGAGGCCTAATTCTAATCCCAATTTGAGTTATTCAATTCCCTCTTCACTCAAAATTCGTTGGTTGTCAATTTCATCATCATACTTTTTTGTGGTAAACCCTTTCACCGGCACACAAAACTTGAGCAGAATAAAAAAGGGTGGTGAATTTGAAATTTTAGGTATAATTGTCTCCTGAAACTTATGGGAATGATATCATCAAACCTTTTTGATTCAAAATGATATAGTTTTTCCCTAGGTAACTCTTAGGGAAGCTCATGGGGCAAAGAATCACTCTCTAGTATCTATTTTTGGCAGTTGTTCATGGAGGGGTTTCTAAAAGTATCCATGGTGCATTTTCACACCTTAGATGCACTTTTTCACCTTTTCACTTGGTGAAAAAGTTAATATGGTGCAAAAACATGTGCCACCAAGGTGAGGAGAGATGGTAAGAAGGTTTTCATTATTTAAATGGAATTTTGGATGGTTATGTGAGTGTTTTCAACTCACAAGTCAAAATGCCCCCCTCTCCATGTTTAGGATGACCCATGGCACACCTGGGAAGACCTACTAAACCTTTTCACCTAATGGAAAATTGCATGAGGTGAAAAACGTGTGCCACTAACAAAGGAAGAAGCTTTCATCACTTAAGTGACTAATTCAAGCGTTAGGCTCATGTTATGTGCTCACATCTTCAAATGACCCCTTTCCATGACACACCACACCCATGGCACACTTTTCCACACCTATTTCACCTTTTCACAAGATTAAAAATATCACCCTCTCTCATCACTTGACAACTTCAAACTTGCTTCCTAAAGCATGTATTTCACTCACCACATGAGTACCCCTTGTCCCCCTCCTCATGATGTCTGCTCTCCATGGCACATTTTATCCATGTTGATGCCAATTTTCTCCTCAGTTACCTTTAATAAATGTTTTAAGGGACGTGAGAGGCTCCTAGACCAATTTAGTAACTCCTAAACTCACCCTCAACCTGAGTTAAGAATGAAGTGTCAAAGGTGGGTTAAGGAGTGGATTTGCCTAACCTAGGTTAAGGGGTGAATATTTGAATGAACTTAGCCTATTTTTACAACCCATTTTACAATATATTTTCCCTCCATTGTTTTTTTAAGTAGGACATGCCAAATTTGGAAACCCCATGCCCAAAATCACTCTTTTGCTCATATATCACAAACCCCTGCTACAATCTTCACAAGATTCAAACTGAAGCTTTCCTACATGAACACCTTTTAACTAAGTATTTGAATGACATCATCAATGCACTCATCCATTTTTTACAGTCATCCAAAACTTTCAGCCATACAAAACTTCTGCCTCATATATCCGGAGTTGCAGCAAGCCAAATGAGATAAAAATTGAAGCATGAGGTCCTCAAAAAATTAGGTTTCCAATGAACACTCTCTTGCCCCATGAAAATAGGTATGATTGGAGTTATGGAGGATTTTTATTTTTTTCATTATACCCTATTAGATGAAGAAAACATAGACCTGTAAGTTCACTTTTCATTTCGTGAAGATCTGGATGAGAAAAACCCTTGAAAATTGGAGCAATGCATCCCGGTGAGAAGTAGAAGTTTTGGAGACCTTTTTCGTCCCAATCCGACACCCCATGGATAATGTCTATTTTTATTAAGTCTCCATTCAATACACTTATTAAGATTAGTAGGTATGAATTATGAATTGATTCAAGACACTCATTTCATTCCTCGAGAGGAAAAGTGCTCAAAAGTGACAATTTAGTGAAATTACCAAAACTAATCACTCAGGAAGAACTTACTAAAAATAGTAAGTGTCCGAGAAAGGCTCAAAATGGTCATGGTTCTTCATCCTCTATTCCTCACTAACATCAATACCTTCATGGAGGGAAAACCCATGCTTTTAAAATGGTGGATAATGGCATTATGTCTCAAGTAGGAAAAGAATCCTTCTCAGTTCCCAATTTTGGCTCATAGTGAAACATTATGGTCTTGGTGTGCTTCTCACTTCGTCGGATGGGTTGATCAAAGTCTTGAAGCATGATCCATAAAATCTCTCACCTTCACTCATCACATGATCAAATTAATCTTCACCTCATCTCATGGATGGATCCATTTCCCCAAGGCCCCAGATCATCAGGTTGAATTGTGCAAGAAATGGTCTCAAGTTGCATCAATAACTTAGAATTTTGGAAGGCACTATAGTGTTTCAAATTTTTAAATATTTTTTCAAGTGAGATAAATATTCCCTCATCATCTTCAATGGTCTCCACCCCCCCTTCTTGTGGCCAATAAATTAAGGCATGAGCTCATAATGTGCAATGTTACAGAGTTAGGACAGTGCTCATCACTCCTATTCTCAGTGTGTTCAAGCAGTGTTATAGATGGTTCATCATTTTGATAGTTTTAAAAGGGAGGAGAATGTTCAAAGGTCTTCATCGGAGCTCTTCATCAGTCCACCACAGTGTTTTGGAGTGTTATTATGGGTCATGTTTTGATCTTCATCACTGTCGAAGACGATTCTCATCTTCCTTGAGAGTGGAAATATCTCCATTCATGCTCAGGATCATCCTTCCTCTCCTCTCTCATTATTTATCCTCTTCTTTCCTCATTATAATTCCTCATTTTACATGATCATGATGTTTTTTCCTATTCATTTAATTGAAAAATTAAATATTTGCAAAATGTAAAAGTACTTCCTCAAATTAAAAGAGGGGTACTTAATTTTTTATTTCCTAGGATAATGAAAAGTCACAATGTAGAATAGGAACATGAAAATTCATGTAGGGGGTAGAGCAAGAGTTGAATTGTAAGGCTATAAAAGGAAATGATATCCTCATTGTAAGGGCATGGTTAATTCTTTTTTACTATCTCCCATTGTCTTTCTAGGAACAAGTGTCTTCATTTCCTCTATTCTCTTGTCTATTGAAATTTTGTCTCCATCTCAACTTATTCTCCAAGAGCTTTGTAAATTGTGCAACATGATGTAATAAAACTTTGTGTTTCTCATTGATTGTTCCTCTTTCTATGTGAATGGTTTCTTCTAATTGATGCAAGTGAAATACTCTGATTTTAATGCAATGAACTTAGTTATTCTATTTGTTGGTTAAATTCCCCCTCTTATTGACCTTTCCTATCTCCTCTCTCCAAGCAATTTTCCTCCCTTGTAGTTCCTACAAGCATGGTGCCACATGTGTAGAGAAGTACCCCTTGTGTGATCCCTGGTTGAAAAACCACCCCTAGTTGATAGAATAGTGTACATAGTTTTCCTTTCTTTCAATAAATGGAGCTGCCCCATTCAAGTAGAGGGATTTAGTCCCAGAGTGTTGGTGAAATCCTACTATTTATCCATCATGACAAATTATTTTGCCAACATGGTCATAATGTATTGGTGGAGTAGTTACCCAGGATGATTTTGGAGGATTACAATGTGTAATGCAATATTTTAGGGTGTACACATTACAACCAAAATGGATCAATAGGAGAAGATAAAAATATTTACTATTTCTGATAAATAGAATAAATTTCCATTTTTCCTACAATTGGAGAGGGGGTTGATAGCTTGAGGATAAATTACAATAAAAACCCATTATTTGTTTGTTTTTTTAAATCTTTTTTTGAGCAATTATTAGTACTAATAGAAATATAAGTATTAATAATTTATATATAACTTGATAGAATATTGTTATTAAGTTTATTACAAATAATAAACTTTATATATGAGAAATATAATTAAAACATTAAAATTTTATATAAAATGAACCTTATAAAAGGTTATAATGTCCCTAGCATAAGTTTGACACCGATAGAATGGTCCATGTGGAGAGTGCCTTATTGTACAAATGTGGAGTGTAAAGGAACCTATATCAACAAATGGTCATGCATATATGTATGGGTGGTAGGAAGGGTACACGAGGTCGACGAATTGAGAGTCGACAACGTTGGCAGTAGATAATGCCATTATGAAGTAGTAAGGTAAATTAATGAATAATGGAAAAATGAAAATGCCATTAAGATATGTGAGGAGTTAGATTGTTGGTGCAATCTGGACCACGTAGACATAGTAATCATGGAATTCGGTAAAATACCTTCCAAAAGGGTGTGCCACATGTCTTTGTCACAAGCAATTCTATTCAAGAGTAGGTTGCACTCAATGTAGGGCCCCTAATTGGATGCATGGGCGGGGCTACTGAATGGCAACAAGAGCTATGAGGATGACAATCATGTAATTATATGCCATGTGAGGGTGATGTCTAGTAGCATGTGTATTTCATCAATAACAAGGATGTGTAGGGAGGGTTATCAATGTTGATGACAAGCTATGTTAGCTTCTCTAGAAAAACATGTTGGGTGCGGCATACACAATAAAATAATGACAAAATATAGATGAAACAAAAGGCAAAGTGCATGTGGAGGGTATCATCTGCACATGGAGTATACTCGATGTAGTAATAACTTTTAATGTAGTGGTTGGATGAGTGGTTGTGGTGTGATAATGAAAAATAGATGTGAGACAATTGGTGATTTGATGTGGTCGCCATGTGGGGGTGAAGAATAGTAGTATACTTGCTAATATTACAATGCCAAGAGCTTGTTAGATGACGTTAACCGCCGCTATAAAATTTTTAATGTATTTTTCGAAATATACAATACCACATTATCATGTTTAATGTATAATTTCCCTTAATATTTGTAAATGACCTTAAATTCTACGAAACCACCATTGCCCCCAAAATTTTACAATAAATTTGTTAAACTATTTTATTTTTTGCAAAATTCCATCTATGAATGTAAATTTGGCCTTCATCTTGGGATGATAAGTAAAAGCCTTTATCTTGGGATGAGTAAGTCATCATCAAAGAAACATTAGTCAATACTTCCACTATATTGGTGGCATACAAAATTTTCCCTATATATATAAGGGTAAACTAAATTCTAAAGGGTTTCAATTAACATAATTTGACCCTAACATGAATTTGACCTTTTCACCCTCCCTTTACTTTAAAAATATGTTTATAATATATGTTACTAGTGGATTTACACCACTGTAACCAAATCAAACAAAATGAGTACAAATTTAAATCAATGAAATAGGAGAACTATATTTGGATGTTCCTTTATCATTTATTCCTATAATCTAATTAGGTATTAGGTAGTATTTGTGATTTTACAAAACCTGCTCAGGTGCTGAATCGTGCAAAATCCAGCACTGTGAGTACCCCCGTTTGGGTTCCTGTTAGTCTTGACAAGGAATTAGCCCAATGTCTGCCATTCTGCAACGTCTTTTCCATCTCAACGAGTTGTGTCACACGCCAGGTATAATGCCTTTTTTCCACAGCAGGGCTTTGTTCGCCGTATCTCTTTGTCAACATCCTTTGTGTCATTCTGGTAGAAGTGAATTGCCTCACAGTGACAGTGTTTCTTTGTCATCGTGGTAGAAGTAAATTGCCCAACATTGCAGATTCTCAACACTAAAAATAATAATCATACAATGCCAATGCCAAGCACTGCCGATCTCGATCTCAATCTCAATCTCACAGCATTATGTGGAGGTGGTCGTTGAAAGAGGCGCTACACATTCTGCTTACTAAACATAATCCGCCTGTAAACTCTAACACATACTTTCACCTATTACAGACCTGCATTTCCAAGAAAGCACTTTCAGAGGCGTTCCCCCTATGGGAAAGGCACTTGCGGACGTTTCTGCAACCGGTTTGACGGCCGTCTGGACGTTTTTCACATTTTTTATCAGTTGTGGTTGGCGGGTGGGTGCCTCAGGTTCGTATAGTTTCCCACCTCTCTATAGGATGTTATGTGACCCACGGCGGGTGGAGTTCTGTTATGGAAGCCTGGTTCTATTCCGGCTTACCTCTCGTGTTAATTCCCCTGTTACACGACTAGGGGTTAAATTGTCATCAGGTGGCACAGGAATTGATGGTTGGACTGGAGGTCGATAGAGCCTCCGAGAATGGGTGTTTCCGTGAGGAGGACGTTACGATGGCGGTAAGGACAGTAATGGCGGAAGAAAATACTGGTGCGAAGATTCGATTGAAGGTGAAACAACTCCGTGATCAGATACTTGTCAACACGGGACGACAACAAATGATAACTCAAACCCTGGTGAAGCACATGAGAAAAGTTCTGGTTGACAGAAAGGACGGAATATCTTCCCCTTAGTTTCCAATTTTTGGGTGGGCGGGAAATTGATGTGGACCCGTCAATAATAAAATGAAAATGAGGTGGCGCCGGTCTACTAACAATACCTGTATAACCTTTTTAAGTGTTTTATGTGTTCTTATGTCACTGTTAATGTTTAGATGTTTTATCATTTCCAAATCGAGTAAATGGACATTGCCAAGTTCTATGTGAAGCAAATTTTAAAACATGTTTTTGAGAAAAAAAAATCGTGTGGAACTATATAATAATAAATTTAAGGAACTTTTTAAATTAGTTATAAAAAAAAATTAACCTTTTAATTAGCTAGATTGTCTCTTAAATTAGGTAAAGTGTTCCGTAATTTTGTTTTTAAAAGGTTAAATTGTCCCTTAAATGATAACTCAAAGCCTGGTGAAGCACATGAGAAAAGTTCTGGTTGACAGAAAGGACGGAATATCTTCCCCTTAGTTTCCAATTTTTGGGTGGGCGGTAAATTGATGTGGACCCGTCAATAATAAAATGGAGATGAGGTGGCGCCGGTCTACTAACAATACCTGTATAACCTTTTTAAGTGTTTTATGTGTTCTTATGTCACTATTAATGTTTAGACATTTTATCATTTCCAAATCGAGTAAATGGACATTGCCAAGTTCTATTTGAAGCAAATTTTAAAACATGTTTTTGAGAAAAAAAAATCATGTGGAACTATATAATAATAAATTTAAGGAACTTTTTAAATTAGTTATAAAAAAAATTAACCTTTTAATTAGCTAGATTGTCTCTTAAATTAGGTAAAGTGTTTCGTAATTTTGTTTTTAAAAGGTTAAATTGTCCCTTAAATGATAACTCAAAGCCTGGGGAAGCACATGAGAAAAGTTCTGGTTGACAGAAAGGACGGAATATCTTCCCCTTAGTTTCCAATTTTTGGGTGGGCGGGAAATTGATGTGGACCCGTCAATAATAAAATGGAGATGAGGTGGCGCCGGTCTACTAACAATCCCTGTATAACCTTTTTAAGTGTTTTCTGTGTTCTTATGTCACTGTTAATGTTTAGACGTTTTATCATTTCCAAATCGAGTAAATGGACATTGCCAAGTTCTATGTGAAGCAAATTTTAAAACATGTTTTTGAGAAAAAAAAATCGTGTGGAACTATATAATAATAAATTTAAGGAACTTTTTAAATTAGTTATAAAAAAAAATTAACCTTTTAATTAGCTAGATTGTCTCTTAAATTAGGTAAAGTGTTCCGTAATTTTGTTTTTAAAAGGTTAAATTGTCCCTTAAATTTATTAAAAAAAGTTAATTTAATAAAAATTAACCTTTTAATTAGGTAAATTGTCCCTTACATTTATTAAAATAAGATTAATTTTTTTATCACGCCAAAGGCCTCTGCGGACGTTTCTATGACTAAGTTAAATTTGACGGCCGTCACTTTCAAGAAAAATAGCAAACTGTAGTTTATTAGGGTTACAAATTTATCTCTATTTGCAGGACTGATTTAATGCATAATGACGTTGATTTTAGGACGGCTATTGATCTGCAGGAATGCGTGAAGAATTTTGCAACATTGAACTTTGGAATTGCAGGTGTAAATGCCAATCTCCGTAACATTTGCCAGCATCCTCCGAGCCTGTGCCAAAATGGGAGCTTAACGAATACAACCTCAAATTTGAGTCATTGGCGAGGGCTTCTTTAGGTTGATACTGGCTAAACCGATCATTCAAATATGAAGAGGTGAACAAGGTTTTTTGACGTCTGCTTTTGATCTCTTATCTGACACATGTTTCGCACATAAAATGGCCGCCAGCAGAAATAAAGATTTGCGATCCTGATTTTCGCTCAAACAGATTGCCTTCAGGCTTTCAAATCCTGTGAGGACATTGTATTTCTATGGAGATCAACTCAGACTCCCGAAAACCTATTTCAGGTTTCTGTTTAGCCAAATGCATCTCAGATCTGGCTGTAGTGCACATAACCACGCGGGAGTAGCCGGGGCCTTGGATTGGGAATGGGAATGGGGATGCACCTCGATCGTCTTCAGCGGATGGTGTATGCATACTCCCAGGAGTAGAGCTTGCTCCATCGCACTCTCTCACATTTGAGGTCTTGTTTAACTCGCAGGAATTGAAGACAGGGTTTTGCAGCATATTGAACTCCCTCAACGGGAATTGGTGGTGTAAAAGCCAACCCCATAACATTTGTGCATGGGCGTCTTCCCGAACGATGCATGCCAGAATAGGAGCTTTAGAAAGGGTATGGCAAGTATCAAAGCAGTTAGTATTATTTGCAAGCGCCCTAGGGTTAGATATGTACGCAAAATGTGGAAGCATACACAAGGCATGCAAACTGTTCGACAAAATGCCTCAAAAAAATGTGGTCTCGTGGAATACCATGATTGGACGATATGTACAAAACGGGTTTGTTGAAAAAGTTGTTGAAGCTTTTAAGCAAATGCATCTGTCAAGCGCAAATTTTGAAACAGAAGCTTCATATCATGGAGGGACTGGTCGCTGCGACTCTACTTCATTTACTGTGGTATGACTTCCCAGCTGATTAAAGTGGACCAAGCCACAGAGATGCACTGTTGGGTGCCCACAACACCATCTCCCACAAAACAGAACTTTGTTCTGATTCATGGATTTGGAGCCAATGCAATGTGACAGTGGCATCCACAGATCAGGCCCCTTCTGCAAAATTTCAATCTCTATGTGCCTGACCTTATTTTCTTTGGCAAATCCTATTCCACAAGTAGTGGGAGAACAGAGTTTTTTCAGGCAGAGGCAATGATGAAGCTTTTGAAACAATTGGGTTTGGGGAAATTTCATCTGGGTGGGATTAGCTATGGTGGGTTTTTGGCATATAGGCTCGCTCATCTGTTCCCTCAGGCAGTGGAGAGAGTGGTCATTATTAGCTCTGGTGTGTGCATGGTGTATCAGGAAAATGATGAAATTTTTAGGAACAATAATTCCCTGGCTGTAGCTGACATCCTTCTGCCACAGACTCCTGATAACATGAGGTTTTTGATGAAGTTTGCCATGTACAAGCCTCCTAGAATGGTCCCCTCATTCCTTCTCCAGGATTTTATAAATGTAGGCACATGTTTATAATTCCTTTTCTATTTCAAAATTTTACTCGTACCATTGCCTCAAATTGAATAGTCAGTATTTATATATTTTATCAATGTGGGACATTTATTCAAGTCCTTTACTTTAACATGTTTTTTTTTTCCCTATTCTAAGTTTTACTATTGTCTCAAGCTTTAGTCAATCTATCTGTACTCTATGTATTTCAGATGGACAGGGTCTTCCAATTATTGTTTTTTATAAAACCCATCATAGGCTGAATATTTTGTTTGCAATCAAATAGGGGCGGTTGGACCATGGTGACATCTGCATTTGTTTCATGTCGAAAAGTTTTCGATCTAGGATTTCCATTATCAGCGCTACTGTAATCCGTGCCCATGTCTTCTAATTACAAACAGGATACAAAATGTTGAGTAAGCACACATCTAAATCAGAACCTTCTTTGGTTTATTGCATTGCATTTACAATTGATCATTATGTGTGCATGGTTGACCTTTTTGGCCATGCTGGCTATCTTGAGGAATCTCTAAATTTTATAATCAAAATGGCAATTAAACCCATGGTCGTTGTGTGGAAATGTTTGTTGGGTGCTTGTAGAGCACACATAAGAATATAGGGTTAGAATCATTTATAGCAACTCTTCTTTTTGAGCTCAATCCTCAAAATACTGCAACTTATGTTCTTCTGTCAAACATTTATGCAGAAGTGAGCAGATGGAGTGAGGTTCAAATGATAAGATGATTGATGAAAGATAGAGGAATTCAAAAGAAACCTAGATGTAGTTGGATTGAAGGCCATAAAATGGTACATGCTTTCTGTGTAGGAGACACATCACATCCACAAACACAGGGGATTTATGCAAAGTTGGACGAATTGTATTGGGAGATGAAGGCAGGAGGATATTTCCGAGATTCAAATCATGGACTGATTGATGTGGACAAGGAGGAAAAAAAGTTATTCCTCTCCCACCATAGTGAGAAGGTGGCAATTGCATTTTGATGTTTTGTCTCTGTACACTAAAAATAATGCTTAAAGATGAAATGTTTGACTAATCATAATGAAGAAAAATGGATTTGTACATTGTAGATTCATAAGAATCCAATAAATATCTAACCTTCTAATTACAATGGATTGTTGAAGAATCTAACAAGTGTATTTTTTTAATTTCGTATAGAATCATAAAAGAAGACAAAAGCTAGACTGGGACACTCGGCTAAAGATTACTAATTGTGCTACAAAAGGATTAGCATATCTTCATCATGATTGTAGCCCATGCATTGTTCATAGGGATGTGAAGACTTGTAACATTCTTTTGGATGATAATTTTAAGGCACATTTTTCAGACTTTGGCATTGCCAAGTACATTTCCTCGGCCAAAACCCACACCTGCACCTATGTTATGGTTACCATTGGCTACATTGACCCTGAATATGCAAGAACATCAAGGCTTAATGAGAAATGTGTTGTATACAACAAGGACATTTTCATTCATGTACAATAATACAAACTTGTTGGCTTGAAGTATCACACTCCTTATCAACATATTAACGACAATACAAAAAAGGCTTTTTCAACAAAAAAATTAACCAAAAAACTGATGCAATCACCGTCTCAAACACATTGCAACACTAACACAATTTCACCCAAATAGTTAACTACCCCTCTAAATCAAATAACATATACCGTTCGGCGTTCACATTGCATTATACACATGCGATTGAAAAAAAAGTATATAAAACAGTTCAGATTGATTCTAAATAGTTTAGAATGGATGGAGATCATTCATGTGCTTCTGTTTTTTTTTTCCAATTTATTATCATAATGAAAAGACTATTCATGTGATAAAAAAACATTTGTAGTCTAAAGATTATTGGTTCATTAGTAAACTTAAGTGGGTCATAAACACTTCAAAATGTATCTTAATTATTTCTGTTTACATACCTGTTTTAATATAGTATTATTTATAGAAACCAAAAATAAATGTAGAATAATTTCTAAATAAATGATGTTAGTTAAGGTAGGTTAGCAGAACAATTTCTAAATAAATTATGTTAGCTGAGGTAGGACAGCAGAATAATATGGTTTTTATTGTTATAAAGGCGTGTCTATTTTTTGACTTTTTAATTCTTCACAGAATAGACGTGTCACGCACGTGTGAACATGTCTGCATTTTGATGCTGGCCCATTGACTCCTACCTAAGTCAGCAAAGAATAGCTGAGAGCTTTTAATATATATTTCCTCTAGTGGATATGAATAAAATAATATTAGGTCATAAGATTATCTTATCACCTAATTTTTTTTGGTGGAGAATGACTTCCTTCGAGAAAATGATGATAGGGAACATGAAGCTCTAAATGTTTCACCAAAAAATCATTTTGGTTAGGTATGATGTGGGAGGTTTAAATATGAAAAGTTGTTATTAAATATTTGTTTTATTATTTAAGTTAAATGTATTTTGGAATTGTTTTTAGGACTTAAATTTTTTTATTTAATAAAAAAATAATCTCATTTTAGTTGGTTGGTTTCGTTAGTAGTAATACATAAATTTGAATATAGCGTGATTTTTTATGTTAATAGGGTGATGTTTCAATGGAAGTAGTTCCCATAATGGAAGTGGCTCTCTTACTAACATAACGGTTGATTGGTTGTGAGATGAGTATGTTTTCTTGCTCGGTCTTCCTCTCTCCTCCTCTAAGACTTCAAATAATCTTAAAAAATCATATAATTGCCTCTAAATATATGCCTTACTACCCAAGTCAAAAATAATATAGAATAACTAAAATAATTGAAAATTTTGAGAGAATTAGGGTTTTAGAATGATATGGATTTTATCCAAAACATAGAACCTTAACCATAACAATATTGTTTCTTAAGTTGCACGGCTCAAACCATGTTGGTACAAAACTGATAGCTATCAAACAATACAAAATTGGTTTGATGACCATGTTCATCCTTAAGTGGCACGACCATAACTATGTTAGTACGGAAATGATAGCTATCAATAGTACAAAATTGATTTAGGGCTTCGAAAGCCTCGCTTACTTTTCTAGAATCCACTAAAGTCATTTGGAAATTTCACTCATTTTTAAAACCCTAATATTATTGCAACACCTTATAAAGTGTTAAAATTAGAGGGAATCAATGGGGGCAGTGTTATCCCTCCATTAATATTAGGCTCTAGGTTTTAAAACAATTTTGAAAATAAATAACCAAATCTAATACAATTTGTTACGCAATCCATTAAAATGTTACAAGTGTTCTAACTCTTTTTTTTTTCAATGTGCATCATATAAATGCTAGATGTTTCTCTAAATGTTTGAAATCTACTTTAGACATGGATATTTTTTTTATAAATGAATTATTTATCATCCCTAATATCATTAATTGTCCTAAATGCACTAGTGCATTTATGTATTTATAGACTTCTTGAACTTTAATTACAACCTTATTGTCACACAGGACAATATACAATGTGAGGGAAAATTGATAAACAAGGACCAAAAACCCTAAGGACTTGAAATAAGAATTAAAAGAGCCCATAAAAAAGTGACTAGCGTTGTACTAGTATGGTTATTACATTCACCATAATTATTCTACTACGGTTCTTAAAATATCCTAGAACAACATGAAAATAGGAGAAAAGAGAGAACATCATGGAGGTGTAGACCCTAAATTTGGTAATTTATCACTTAGTAATGACAACATTACTTTTATCCTCAAATCATGAGTTGCACATTCAACCCGAGCTTAATTTCCCATCATCAGGGATCATTTTAAGACCCCCCTCCAAAAATTTATTATAGAATCGGTGGCGAATGTGCCAAAAAAATTATTCGTATTGTTGGTGAATCTTGGAAATAAGGGTTTCGGGATGGCGACGAATCTAGTTTCTTAACAATGTTACCATACAATAACACATATCAGTTACCAACTGGTACTAAATACTAAATTATTGACCGACAACACTTATCGGTTAGTGGACAGCTACACGTTTTGTGTCACCGACTAGTAACATGTGTTTTTTTTCGACTGGTAACATGTTTTTTGTTGTTGCCCAGTAACTTATGCTTTATTGTCGACCAGTAACATATTTTTTGTTGTCGTATAACAATAGAAACGTGTTTTCGTCTAACACGTTCGAGCACGTTGTCGCTTGATAACACATTTTTGTTACTGTCTGGTTTCTTTTCCTGGAGTTGTTGACGTACGGGAATCTTTGCTCCTTGATGGACGTGAACACATTCGTAATTTCAGTCGGTAACAATTGGTTATTAACGTCATCTGGCAGTATAAAGGGGTTGTCAGGTGACAACGAACAACGTTACGACACAATAGCCTGTGAGTGTTTCCACTCGATAGCATGCCCTTCTTACCGGATGTTCTCAGCTCCATGTTACGGTCCTCAACCAATGGGCCCTTACCTTTACTATACATATACTCGTCCCCATTCATTTTGTCCCATTTGCACTTGCAAGTTTCTCCAGATTAGAGTTTTTCAAAGCGTTTGCCACTATCGCAAACAGTTTGTTCTACGATCTTGATTCCTCGTCCACTTCTAGTAAGCCACATGTGACACAACTAGCTCTTCACGTCACAAGTACACCGTACCCATACAGGTATATACCAACACCCTTTTTTTCAAAAGATCGAGATTCAAGAATCATCAATCATGACACCAAGAAAAAAGTCAATTAACACTTCATCATTTGTTTACAGAAACCTATTATATCCACAGTCACTACAACTATTGGAAGACCCAAAAATTAAGAATCAATCCGATTGGATTGGAAACTCAGGGTTCCATGAAATTCTATACAATCCTCAGTATGAGACAGAAACCAAATTGTTAGACAATTTAATGCATTTATCTAATATTTTTTATGGCTCTTTTGCATTTTCATTACCATCTCACCAATTTTTCATCAAAATAACCCCTGATGACATTCATCGTCTAACAGGGCTACCCCATCAAAACTCATAGCTTGTATCCACAAAAACCATTCTACCTGATGAGAAAAAGAAATTTTTAGAGTCTCAATACAGGCTTTTATTGATGTTGATGTTAATAAGCCCTCCAAAAGAGGGATTAGCACACAATCAATCAAAGACCCCTTTCTCATGGCCATGGTGGAATTTTTCTAGGCCCACATCATTTTACAGGGAAGATACATTGACTTTCCTCAGTGGGCAATGTACTACCTTATCGAAACCCCTTCCAATGTTATATTTGATTGGTGTACATGTCTTTCAACAAGGATTCACTTTGACCTTGAAAAATCCATTGTGAATCCTAGTGCAGTTATTTCTTCTTCTTGTTTTATTCTTGATTTCTGTTATGAAGGTTTTCACACATTGAAATCATCAACTATTCCAACTTCTCTACATGAGAAGATGGATAAATATGCAATGTCTATGAACTGATAGTTGGTGAGTCTTTTGTTTTGAAATCATTCTATCTCGATTATTTTCATAAAAATAATCAATTTTTAAATCGATTCTAAAAAACATATAATTTGTTTTCAACAGGTCAAAGTAGGCAAAATGATGGCTTGACATGTTGCAGAAATTCACGCACATAACCCTGCTAGGCTTAGGGGTTTGGTGAGATCGTTGCAGTTGATCTCACCACGATTTATGATTTTATGGTTGTCACTAGCACCCAAGAGCCTAGAAGTAGAATCAAACGGATGCGCAGTTCTTTTGAATCATCCCACAACTAGGATAGAACACATACTGAGGCCAATATAGGTTTTAATTAATCCATAATCGACAATCATTTTAATTTTGATAAAATTTGTTTATAGACTAATGATAATCTTAGTCTTGACAATACATATGTCATTTTCCTAATGTACAGCCTTGTCTGGCACATCACCCAGACACATGGTGTCTACTGCTACATACACAACTTACGTTCCTAAGCAACATGATATTCAGTCTGCGCAAGTTCTTCACCCTTCAAGTTTAGGTATGAATGAATTGTAGATTTAAATTTTATTTATATTAGTCTTTCTTTTAGGATTTTATCATTCAATTTAACTGGTTTTCCTTAAAATCAGGGCTTGCAATGCCACCACCCCCCTTCCATCGAGTGCCATAGTCTGTAGATTATAGACAACAACATTCATAGCATAAGAAATTTATATTGTTCTTATTATTTTTAAGTGCTTACTATTATCTTGTTTGACTTCGTAAATACATCATACTGATATTGTTAAATTATTGATGTCTGCATAATTTTTGTAACCTAAATCTCATTTTCTGGAGGCCACCCCCATTGCTGAACCTCGACGCTTAAGAAGTACATCAATCCCACATCCCCTTCTACCTCATGGTAGGGGAAATAGGATAGTGTTCCCTAGAGTGAGCAGGTTGATGCACAATTATACAACGTCAGAGTTCCTTGACTTTTCATTAGGCAGTGTGCAGAGTGTCAAAGGAACTTCTGTTTTATATAATATATATATTGATGAGTCTCTTGGTTTTGATAACATTTATGACATGGAGGAAACAGAGAAACATAGTGAAGATATTTTTCAGTCTACACAAAAGGAGTTTTGAGTGCCACAACATCAATGCACTTCAGATCTTCCTTCCCAATTGCAGAGGAAAATTTGGATGATGACGGGAAAACAAGATTTTCGGTTGACATTCTTGAGGTTGATAATGCTATAGCTCGTGTGATAGAAATTGTTATTCCTAATATTAAGGAACTAAGGATATGGGAGATCAAATTGAAAGCTCTTATCAAATAAATTAATGAAAGATATCATAATTTTTCAAACAGGGAAAAACTATTTTCATTGATTAAAAATGAACCAGTGACGATTGATGCTTAACTTTCTCAAGCACAATCTAGAAGTTTTGTCACCAACAATATTTACAATAATGATAATTTTTTTAAGTATAATGTTTAGTGAATTGGAAAATTTGAACGCCGAGGCACAGTCTTATTACAATAAGTGGAATAGAGACAAAAAAAACTTGTCACTATTGCAAATGTTGAGAAAGACTTGGGCTGTGGTAAGTACTTAATATTTTGAAGATTATATTTTATGTTGTTATATTATATAGTTTATCTACTTTCTAATTATTAGTTTTTTTACGTGCGGTGAAAATACTAAACATTGAAGATTGAAGTGCATGTGTTGGTTGAGCACTTGAAAAAAGCTAGAGAAAGTGTTTGCGGTGTAATCACCTTCAAAGAGAAACTTGTTTTGTTAAAAAATAAGAACAATAAATTGTGAAATATTATAAAGGATCATGGACTGGATCTTGATATTCTATTAAAGAAAAAACCTGATGAGGATCCTAACCTCCTTTCAGTAGGAGATGCAGCTAGTGAAGATAAAAAAAAATAGAAAATATTAATGCAACTGCAAAACAATTAGTCGAGTCTAGTGTTGTAAAATATAGTTCAAATGTTTTTGATGTAATAGAATTTGTTCAAGTATAAGGGTCCAAATGAAGTAAAACTATTAAGATGAAAATCATTGTATTTGTCAAATGAAAACATTATCTTGATGTCAATCATCGTATTTGTCTCATGTCTATTGTCTTATGAAAACATTATATTTCTTTCAAGCTTGAGTTAATGAATAGTAATACATGGATTTACGTTGTAAAATTTAGTTTTAAACATGTATGAACTCGATATTGAAAACATGGATGTACAATGTACATTTTGATTTTTCTCTTGAATGTTGATGGTTGAATCTTCATGCATAAATATATTTTGATTATAATTAGCGTGTATTTTCAAATCTGTTGAATTAAATATAAAAAACATTATCTCTAGACTCCTATGTTTGTTATTAATCCTGAGAATCTTGATTGGATATATGGATTATAATATATTTGCGAACACATGTGCATTCGATATTGATAAATCAAAGATTGAAAAAGCTTTCCTAATAATGTAATTAAATTTAATTACATCATTCATTTTTTAGTTTGCACAACTAGTTACTATTTTTTATTTCTAAACATTATATACAAAAATATATGTAAAAGAAAAATACCTAAATCAAAATGACAATTCACAATATATGTATTTCAGAAAATGAAAATTTTTAACTATCTGGTAACTGAAACAACCCTATCCTGAATGGTCCTCCATAACTTATTTTATCTTTTACACTTGTTAGTCTGCTAGAGTTTGAGTCAATTTCACCATAATTTGAGTCTCCATTGGTTGTTATTTGATTAAAAACCCTCTGCTCTACAAGGAATGTCCAAGTAGCTAATGCTCTTTTATATGGAAATGTGTCCACTCCATATCTTAAAACATACAATCTCACACAATTTTCCATATTTTTGTCCAATTTGTTGTGGATTTTTTATTTAACAAATGTTCATGCGTTGAAAACCCTTTCATCTTCAACTGACCCCAGAATCATTATTTGTATGAGTTCATAAAACTTGAAGTATTCACTTATAATTTCCCCCAGAATGCCACTCTGATACAATTTTCTCCACAATAGTGTGATAGCTTCCTTTTCTATTAGTTCAGTAAGATTCTTATATTGATCACTCATTGTCAAGGCAAAATGCGTTGATTGTGATATGAGTAATTTTTTATTCAATATACCATTCAATTCTCCTCCATTAACTTCCAAAACATACGAAACACCAAACCATCACTAAAATGATCTCTGGTAAATCCTCTTAAACCATGATGCATCATTGTTTCTTACCAAGATTTTATGGATACCATATAATTCACTTTTCTCAAGTTGCTCTAGAAGGAGGGTTTTTCTAGGGTTTCAAGCCAACTTATCTTCTTAACGATTGTTCATAAAAAACTAACGATCAAGTGACCTAATTAATTTTTTAAAACATTATTAGTTCAATGCAAAAACATCCCCCAAAACCTTTGTCTCCCATGCAAATTTTGTGTGAGTGGGTGAACATCTAAAGTTCACAATTCGAGTTGATTTCTTCTTCTTCTCAACTCAGTTTTACTAAAAATGACATAACTTGCAATTCCTTCACAAGTTTGACTTGAAACTTGCCCTGAAGCATCATTGCTACCTCCTCTAATTACAAAAACTCACCACCTTTCTCAAATAGGACTTAAACTCTCTATCCACAACAGCTTGTATGTGCTTATATAGCTTGTCTTCACTGTTTTGCTTCCCTAAGACCATGAAACATCATCGAACCTCTGAGAACAGACCTAAAAATAATCATACATTTCATATACACCATCATCATGATCCTACCACGCTTGAACATGAATTCCTTTCTCCATTCCTTAAGCTACCATACCATACCACATGTTTTAGGTCTAGGAATAGTCCTAGAATGACCTCTTCACACCATAAATCTTCATGAACTGGCCATGATGAATCTTTTCTGACACTTGGAAACCTGTAACACATTATATGGACTTTTCTTGACCTCGTGAAATCCTTCAACCAATATTGGATGTCTCAAACAATGACCATGCTCCAGAACACCATAGCAACTCACCAAACCTTGACACTACCAATCAAACTTCATGTTTGACCTTGAATTACACCTCATGGAGAATCATATGACATCTACACACCCTTTTCCATCGACGGATTTGAAATAAATGACAACACCAAGACACAACGACCAACACTAGTCAATGATATATGAAAGGGGAAGTCATAAACTTGGATGGATTGATAGTCTAATTGATTGATTGATTGATTGATATATTGTTTGTTTGATAAGCTAATAGATAGATTGATTGATTGTTATATAAATTTATTGAGATATTTTTGTATTGAGATATTGAATAGATAGACAGATCAAAGTTAATTAGTCATTAGACTGTAGGATGCATGCATGATTTTTATATTTAAATGTATCGAGATGATGATGGGTGTGATGAGGATATGATTGAAAGGTCAATGATTGAGAGATATAAAGGATGAGAGATGTTGGAGTGATATGATGCTCCTCCTAAGTGGCGGGGAGGGAGATATGGTTAGTGATGGGTAGTTAAGGTAGGTATGTAGCTAGGTTGGATGAATGATTTGTGATAGAGAGAGATGGTTAGCTTAGATGAAGTTTAGTTAAGATGTTTTATGCTTTCATAGTCCATTATATCAGATAAAACTATGTGTAAGGTTTTTCCTATTGACATTTAGAATCATTTCCCGTTATCCATGATTAGGATGAGAAAACTTATGTGGGAACAATGGAGTCATCTAACTTATAAAGATATGATCATTGTGTGGGCAACACGTGAAAATATAAATAGGTAGAAACCCAACCATTAGAGTTATCAAAAAATTAATAAAACATTAATCATGATTAGTATTTTACTAACTATTAATTGTTAATAAGGTTTAACAAGACCAAAATTCTAAGGGAATCATGAAAATTCAAAAGGATAAAAGGGAGGAGAAATGGAGGCATGGGAGAAAAAATTAGAGTGAAGTGAAAGTTATAAAAAATAAGAAAGAGAGGAGGTTTACCATAACGTTAGAATAAACTTAAGGGAAGATGCTACCCACAAAATTAATTGCATATCAAAGTCCCACAAAATTTTTTAGGGTGTGGACGATGGTTTTCCAGGCATAGTTGAGACATAAACCTTCATCTCTATTAAGTTTTTCAGCATGTCTCCCAATCTCAATGACTTCTCTTGATTTATTTTTCTTATAATGGTTTTCTTCCGCAAGCACCTTTGTCTCCTCAATAAAAATAGAATGGTTAGTTTTTTGAGAGTTCTTGAGCAAAGCTAAATTTTCTATCCTTTCAAAAAGAATTTCAGCAACGTGCTCTTTAATTCTAGTGCGGATGGACCTTCAGGTTTCCCTTATGGACCTTGAAGGTTATTATTATATTTTTCATAATTTGGTTAGTTAATAATCGATGGCATGAGAAGATGGGACAGGATGATGGTGATGGGGGGAATTTTGACACCTTGTTACATAAATTTTCCACTATTTTCATCATTAGCAACCTTATTGGTGTGGCATAGAGCAGAATGCACCATGATATGGAAATACCACGATGATGTGAATACCGTATGCCCATGTCCTCATATCACAGATAGACTCAAAACAAGTAGAACTGTAAAACCATCCTCATATAGATATTGATGTAATAAAAATACTAAGATAAATAAGCAATTAAAAAACACTTACAGAAGTAAATGTGATATCCCTTGTTCAATTGAAGGTATGTGTTTGGTGATCAATGACGAGATTTATTGATTTTCCCCAAGCAATGATGCATGTGAGGTTAGTGGTATTGGGAAATATGTATCCCAAGAAAAATTATTTTGATTGGTTTGTATACAATGAATGACTTTGGATGTGTGGTTGTATTTTTATTTTTATGATTTTTTTGGATTTTGTGTAGTTTTATGATTATTTATATTTTAAAATAGTGGATGAAAATGATAATGAATGAACAGGAGATAGATAAAATTCAATATGGGATGGATTAAAGGATTTATGGTAATGTGGGTGAGGATAGGATATTATAGGATAAAATGGATTTGAGGATGTAGGATGGGAATTAGATCTGCCCCCTGGTGTAGGATGTTTAATTTGTTATGGATGATGTAATACAATTGAGGTTATCAGTGGATAGTTCCCCCAATGGATGTCAGATAACATGAGAGAAAATTTTCTCCCAATAATGAAAATGAGGTTGGAAAAGGATTGTAAGTTAGATTATATGAAAATCACATGTCATTGGATAACCACATATATTTAATCAAAACGAAGTAGGAGATGGATGTCATAAATTTTTATGAAGGATGGTTTGAAATAATATTAGTGATGAAAAAGAGATGATCCAAAAGGAAAAAACTGTGAGATAATAGTTGGATTAAAATAGGAGTGTGACCGAGGTCTAAATAACACCTGGAAACATGCTAGCCCTATGTCTCATCAAGATCTAGTGTGTGCAATCATCATGGTTGATTACCACTTAAAGTGAAGACCCGATGGCTAGTATGTGAAGACAAACCAACCAATGTGCAAGAATGATTGATTGTAATAATTGGATGGAGAGGTGGGTAGAAGGTAAAGTGAAAATGTGCATTGCTCCATTGTCAACCAGGAGTTCATATCCCTAACTAATATGCATCTGATTCTTATTACCATATTTCGATACTACCAGCTAGGCATCCATGGCCCCATTAGAGATGTTGGAAACACCCCTAGAGAGAGTATGGAGATTGATTTTGATTTCTAATTTTTAATTTTTTTAATTTTTGACTTGTTGTTTTTCTTTTTAATTTTTAATTTCCTTTTTTATTTCTTTAATTTTGTTATTTTTTGTGAAAGAATTCCAATCTTTTGAACACTCTCAAGGGATCAAGAATCACAAGTGGCTTTATGGGGGAGTTGAATTAAGTGTGGATATGAAAATGGATAGTGTTAATAAATACGCCCTAGGGTCTTCACAACAAGTTGATTAAGTGTTTTAAAGTGTTGAGATCTTTAGGATGACCGTCAAGCTTGAATTTACTAAGTAGTATTAGACCAAGGTCACATGACTCTAGTAGAGACTAGTGAATTACAACATGTGTGAACATGTTGATAAAGGGTTCAAAAAATGGATATGAATATAAAATAAATGGATTATATAATAAGGATGGGTGATGTGCAAAGGGATGGGGGTAAGTAGAAGAAGGATGAACATGAAGTAAATGATATTCATGTTTAGGCATCAAGTTATTGTATTTTTTTAAAATTAGGTATTTTGAAAGATATTTTTTTATTTTTGGGTTTTATATTTTATGTTGGTGTTTGATTTGTGATTTTTTCAAGTGGGTTTATTTACAATAGGTGTTATTGATTGTTTGTTTTGTATGATGTGTGACTTTTTGGATTGCCTCACAAATTCCCATGATGTTGGTGATGGTTTGGTTATTTTAGAAGAATTTGAATGATCTATGATTTGATTGGGTGGTTAAAATGATGTTGTCGATAAAAGGATTGATGTAAACAAGGTCAAAAGTAGATTATATTTTGATGTTAGGAGATATGTCAAAACTCATAGTTTTGTATCCTATGCCATAACAATTGGGGTTATGATGAAGAGAAATGGGTTTTTGGATGACTTGTTCATAGATTCCTATGACTTTTCCTTAATTATTCATAATGGTGAACATATTTTTGGTAATAAGATATGCATTAGATTTGGGGAATAAAGTAAGGTGGTCATCATGATATTGACAGATACAAGCGATTTTGGTTTCCTCGTCCACTAAGAGGTCTTCCTTGATGAAGGATGAGGTTTCTGGATTGTCTTATATTTTGATAGGTAAGGGTCATTTGGATGTGGAATGAGATTTGGATGGTAGATAAAACTTGGGTGTTCAAAATTTGTCATTGATGTCAAGGTAAGTTTTTTGGCATATAGTGTTGTCATTGATGTCAAGTTGTTGAGTATTGAAGAATGTTGTCAAATGATGTTTTGTTGTACAAGGTCAAGAACACTAAAGAAGCCTAGTCATGGTATGAAGTGACATAGTGACTATTTGAGAATGGTAACTTGGTGAGATGAGTTGATACAGGTATGTAGAGGATGTTTGAGCATGAAAATGTGGTTTAGAATGCATAGACAAGGTATGGATTCAATTTCAAGGTCAGTTGTTGCTTGAAGACCAAGTTGTAGAAAGAAAAAGTGAAGAAAACATGTCTTTATGAGGTATGAGGTATGAGGTATGAGGTATGAGGTATGAGGTTCTGTTTCCAAGGTAAGTGTGAACATGTGAGAATTTTTATATATGTAACACATTTTCCTAGGCATGTTCATGAATTTTTTAGGTCATGGATTGAAGGAGAAATCATGAAAATTTGTTTTAAGGTGTGAACCTAGAAAAGTTCTTGATTTTTACCTATCCTGATGAGGTATTTTGATCATTTTTCAGTACCATTATGTAAATATTAGTATGGGAAGTTGTTTGGCATGTTGATTCAGGTATGTGGACAAAAATTTAGGTCTTAGTTTGAAGTATTTTGCAAGATATTGCATTTTTGGTCAAACTGAGTTCTCAAAATGGTGAAATCCCAACTTAAGGTGAACTTTCAGTTGCTCTTTGGTATGTTAATATTCTGCATGGGAACATAATATATTTGAGAGAGTTATATGGGTTTCCTAGTTAAGATATCCACATTATTTTTTTTAAGGTCTATATCTTTATGAACAATCGTTAACACCAAAATAGCTCCAAAACCCTTCTAAAACCCTAGTTTGAAGTCGATATGGAAGATATTTCTCAAACATACCAATAATTGATTTTTTTTATAATTTTTATTATTTAATCATGTTAAGGACTCCCTGAGATATCTCTAGATGGTTTTGTGTTTTCAAATGAGTTAGTGGACCCCACATAAAAAGACTATTTTTTGAATATTTTGTTGTAGCTCTCAAGTTGTACATTGGACATGTTAAAAAATGGATGTTTAAGGATGGCATGGACCTATAATTTATGTATATGATAATTTATAGATAATTTATAGCCTTTAGGTGTCCTAAACAAGTCAATTTCTCATGACTGGTTTTTGGGTGTTGAAGAAAGTTTTGACAGTGCTTTGAAAGGAGATGTTCTTGAACCCTTATGCTCTAAGTTAAAGTATCTAATGGACATGGTTATGTTTTTTAGGTCATGTAGTACATGTTTATGTGTTTTATTTTACATGGTTAATTTTTTCAAGGTTGTACAAGCTTCATCTTGCTAGGCAGACTTTCTGGGTATGCAGTCATAATAGGACAGTCTTGGTTTTAAGGTGTTTTCATGGCATGAATGAATGGTGCAGACAATTCCAATAATGGAGGAAGTTAGTAGAGGTCATGGAAAATTTTCTAGAAGTGTTTTTTTATTTGAATAAGATCATGGTCACTCTAGAAGTGTCAAAGTGCAACACTAGGGACAAACCTAATGAATTAGGCCTTCTTGAGACCTAATGAAGGAGTATGAGATACGTTGAGGCATTACAGACCTTGAAAAGCCTACGTTCTTATTTATTCATGATTTTCATAGTATATATGATCTATAATGGCTTATCTAAGTGAATTTGGGCTACCCATATGGTGTATGTGTGCAAGAGTTGTGTATATATACAAGGCAAATTAGGCCTATTTGATTTAGGTGTGTGTATGAGAGAATGGGTGAGCCATAGGTGCTTGATATAGTTGTATGAGGTATTAAAGACTATTAAAAAGGCATATCTTTTGATTATATGAAGGTGTTTGATCTTGTAAGGTCTATTTGTCTATGACCATGTCAAAGTAAAGAATATGATGAGCAAAGAAGTATGAGAGGTAGTTTTGAGAGAGTTCAAGGGTAGAGCATTAGGAGTATGAATGTCATTTTATGTTTGAGGATCAAAATGTTTGAAAGAGGATTGAGATCATGATGATGTGTCTGATACATCATAGATAGATAGAATACAAAGAAGAAGAAGATCAAAATATAGAGAATATCAAAGAAGAAGCATACTATGACAGTTTAAGGAGAGAAGAAGAGAAGATGAGATAAGAGAGTGTCATCATCAGTCGATCAACAAAAAAGTGAAGGTGAAAAAAATTCAGGTGATTGAGTTGGTGTCGAGTCTTCCTTATGGATCTGGTGCTTCACTAAAACCTAGGGTTTTTGTGCTCCTTGTGGAGTTGGTACTTCACTAAATTAGGGGGTTGTAGCCTCCTTGCAAGTTGGTGCTTGTTAAAGTTAGGTCAGTGCCTGATAAATTAAGGGTTGGTGCTCCTTGTGGAGTTGGTGCTTAACTAAATTAGGGAGTTCATTCCTCCTTGCAATTTGTTGCTTGCTAAAGTCAATTTTTTTCTTGATAAATTAGGGGTTGGTGTTCCTTATAGAGCTGGTGCTTCACTAAATATTGATTGATGTTTATTAATACAATGATTAGTAGCTTTACTTATCCTTGAGGTTTTCCCACCTAAATAATGTGTTCATGTGTACTCTCTCTTGTTCCATGCTCATGTGTATGGTTGTTATGTTGTTTTTATGTTTTGATATTGCTTATACAATGATGGCTTATTCAATGGTTCATACAAGTCAAGTAAAAGTAAAGATAATTGAAGTTAAAGTTTTTGAAGTTAATAATTCACCCCCCCATCTCTTTGAAAGTAGTAAAAGGATAATGTACCTCAATCCATGAGGTTTTGGACATACGATTTTAAGCACGTGTATCGATTAGGGGAATATTTTTTGGTGCGATGGAAATCACAATAGTAGTTTTCTTAATACAAAGATAGTTATGGTATGTTCTCATCACATGGTTTGAGTGGTGGATGAATGATCATATTTATAGTTTTCAATCAATGGAATATGGTGGTCAAGGATTCCCTTAAGGGGGTGAAGTGTCTTCAATTAGTTGTATGTTTAGAATTTATCTTAGGGAGAGCAGTATGAGGTATAAAATTAGGTTTTTGCAGTATAAGGGATGAATTGGTTGATGTGCATGGCTTAGGAACCAAATTGTATTGGTGTGGCCTAAGGGGTAGGATTGAGTTGATTCTGCCTAGGGGCTACATTAGATAGATTTGATCTAAGGACCATATTATATTTTTGATTAGGTGACTTGGGATTGGTAGGGATTTTTGATGAGGTAAGATGTATTTTAGGTGACTCAGGGTCTTCTAGGAGAAAGTTATTTTTTTGAAACTTATGGGCGTGGGAAGGATTGGTTTGTGGATGGGATTGATTGGGTGATAAGGTTGGGTGTTTAGAGTGTATAGGGGTTTAAAATATGACGTGAATATATTATGTATATTTTTGCAATCCTAATGTATATGCCTGGTCTATATAAGATAAAATATAAAAAATGTAAAGCTCTTTTGGAATAGATAAAAAAGTTATGAAGATATTGGTAACTCAACAATTACCTCATATTATATAAAACTATGTAAGAGTAGTGTGTATAAGGTTGATTTTTTATCTTGATTTGTAATTAGTTTTTAGTCCTTAAGTTCCATTCTATGTTATGTCTGAGTTTTAATTTAGTAATCAATATTCCAGTTTGTTGTTCATATTCCCATTCACTATTGTTGTGTCCCTTCAATTATTTCAACTATGTAGTTATTGTGCACTCGAGAATTAAGCTATGTCATATATTTAGTTCATTGTTTATTTGGAAGTATGGATTTACCCTAGACTACAACTTATTTCAAGTCTTGATGTTATGATCTAAGGACATCTACTAACAATGGTTTCAATTTCAAGACCTAAAAATGTTAACATGGATACCTAGACAAAGGGATGTAGAACTATGGTTGCAGGAGAAGATGAACCATTTTGCAGAAGCTGGAGAGACTATGATGGGAATTACTTCTGAAAGAATCAGGTTGAAACATATCTATGAAGATATTCATGATATTTTATGGTGCAAGCTTCCTGAATAGTTAGATGCCTAGCTACCTCAATTGGAAGTTTAGTGTTTTAGGTACAAACACAAAGAATAATACAAGTGGACAGATGAAATTCTATGGACCCAATTTTTATACCATTGGATGCCAACCACTATTGACGAGTATGTAATTGAAATTTTTGTCCAATATTTTTGTTCATTTGATTATGTTGAAGAAATTTTCTTTTCTAGATTGAGAGGAAAATTTGTTGGGCAAATCCCTTTCTTATTCAAGATGTTATCTATGGAAAAGGTCATGGTTTCTATTCCACATAAAATGGAGTATTTAGGTAGTCATAAAATGGATGTACTACTATAAAAATGGGGATGCAAGAGAAAGGTATGAAAACAAAGAAAACTATTGAAAGGTATGAAAAGGGTATGAGAGAATAAAAGATAAGAATGGAAAGACTACAAAGAGAATCCAAAAAACACAATCGATGGGGAAGCTCAAGCTCTATTAGATTCAAGATAAAACCAAATACAAGTTGAAGTAGTGTAGGGAAAGTGGTCAAGGAAGGAGGGAATGAACCTCCTAAAGAAACTAAATAAATAACCAAAGGATAAAATTGAAGTGACTAAGATGGTGTGTAATGAGGTGTGGACCCTGATCATGAAATCAAAAAGTGGTATGAAGGAACCTAGGAATGGGAAGAATAAAATGATGGTATGGTATTAGAGGTAGTTTTAATAAATTTTATGAATAAGTTGATGTTAAACCTCAATAAGCCAACATGGAAGCCATAATATTACACAAATAGAGAAGACGATACCCACAATGAGGAAATAATACCAAATCCACAAAGGTCAATAGAAGATGATAATACCCCTCTTCTAGGTTATTTATACCTTGATCTAGATAGATAATTGATTACTTTGGATTATCTAAAAAATGGGAGTAGATTGGAATTAGACAAGAATTTTGAAGAAGGTTGAGCCGACCATCTACAATACAAATTGTGTTAACTACAGGTGTCGAGGAAATAAGTGTTGAAGAGATTTATAATGAGGTAGATTCATCATTGTGTAGGCATTTGTTACACATACTCACATTTGGTGGAAAAAGATAAAATAATGGGGAATACAATAATAACAATTTTGTGAGTCCAAATTATAATGTAAGTTTTCTAGAGTCCAAAGATTCAGAAGAAGAGAAGCCTGAATCTAGTAAGGCTAGAGTAAGTACTGGTGTAATTAAAAATTAGATGAGTACACATTTGAATATAAATATAACTATTATTTCAACCCATATTACCACACAAATTCATCCAATAATCCATCTAATAATGGGAGGAAATACGGCTCATTATCCTAACCCCTACACAAATTTACAACCATATGATGGGTTTGATGGTCCATTTTATTACTTACTAACTTGTGATGTGAAATGAAGAGAAAAAAGAGTAACATATGATACAACTAAGAAATTTGAACTCGTAGGAGCATTGCATGGAAGGGAAATTAAATTTATGATTTTGAGGAATCGTAATGAGCAAACTCTTAAAGAAGTGTGTGATACCCTTACGCAAGAATTTAAAACAAAAAAGTTTGTGGGAGAGAATATTCAGGATTTGAAAGAAATAAAACAAAAATTAGGAGTTTGTTATGGAATATGACATGTGAATCTTAGATGTCATGAAAAAAATCAGATTTAACTTTGAAGGGTCTAGAAAAGTAGTCTTGTTTATAAAAGGATTGCATAGTAAGACACATTTTGTAATTATGTATATGAAATTCAATACCAAAGCAAATACCAATAAACACGATATTCGAGTGGAAAATATTGAATATTATGGACATGGTGGTGTGGAAAGTCATAAAACATAATTAAAATTAGATACAGCTATGCACAAATGTGAGGAATTGCAAGAAGGAAATAAATCCAAACTAAGTATATAGTACGCAGAGTATGGAGATGAAGGACATCACAAAAACAACTGCACTAAAATATAGATAAGAGGAAGAGTGGTAATATTTTGCAAAGTATGCAAATGTATGGGGACACTTTCTTAACAAATGTCCATTTGTATGTAATCATTATGTCGGGAAAACACAAATGATTTAATATGCAATTTTTGTCAGAGACAACTAGTGTACGAAGCTCAAAGATTATAGAGTGTTAATGGAATTAAAAGATGACAGGTTACGTAGGAATGTCATTCATAGTCCAAATACATAATTAGTTCACAAAATCACAACTAGTTATTCCTGGATATAGAAATGGTTGCATCTCCTTGACTGACTGTGTAATGGGATCCTCCATCACCATCAATCAAGTATGTAGTAGACCCCACAATATCCATAATCTAGTTTAAGTTTGGATCCACCATATCTTTATAAAATAATATGGGTTATGAACACCTCCTTCACCTGCAGCAATCACCTATGTGTAACACACATGACCACCACAATCATTCGTAATGGAGGATATCATAGATCCATATTCAAGGATGGAATTGCTCGCAAAGACCATATGGAGCACAATAAGGAGGATATCAAAGAGGCTATCAACAAAGGAAGATGTGACCCCAATCTCAAAGATAAGGGGTAATATGTTACCTTTACATGGAAAACCAAACCAAATTACATGGAACTATCCTTCAAACACATAGAGCAATGAAGTATTTTATGCATATTGTAGGGTACACGCACAACATAATACAGAATATTTTACCTTGCATTGGAGAAGCAATGAAAGGATAAAAACAACTGCACAATGTCTAAAATGATAAATGCGGTGCTCAAAGATATTGGTAGTATCCAAGTTGTCAACTGGTTATCATAGGAAAGAGATCAAGGCTTGTAACATGTGGATATTCCTGGTGAGCCCCAAGTCTAACATGCGCATATAATGACAAGTATCCTAGATCCAAGGAAAGATTAAAGCATTACTAGAAGAAGTTAATGAATTGTTGATGTTCAATTTAGAACAAATGTGCATGTTAATGGTAGAATTACTAGTAAAGTGGAAGTGCACATACATGGCCAGATGATGCAGGATTTTGAAAGCAAGAAGGATTGGTTGTTGTATTGCAATATATTCTAAGATTTAAAAAATATACTACACAATGAATATATCTTACAAAACATCTCCAACATGTTGAAGACTCTGTGGGAAAGCGCAACTAGCACAATGGAGATGTGTAGTTTAAAAATCCTATCTGGTATGTTCAAAACAAAAAAAACCTTGGGATGTAAACATTAAACTAAACATAATTCTAGGAGGCTATGAAATAAGAGTATGCAATCTTTCACTTGTAGAAGCAGTGTCAACATGATGCCAAAGCTCTACATGGGAAGTTATGGGTACCCCGACCTTAGCTTACAACCCTATCACTTTGAAGCTTTTACAGATTATGGAAGAGTATACCCCATTTAGACGGTTATTAAAAAATGTAAAAATTTAGGTTAGGGGAACTAAGTCATGAAAGGAGACTTTCAAGGTCATTTACATGAAGACTAATGATACACAATGATCCTGTGCTAATTGGAAATAGATTGGCAAAAAAAAATGGGCATATGACAATCAATATAGCGGCAAATCAAATAGAAAGCGTACATATGGAAGACTCTATACATTGTCATACCTGATGAATATAGACTTGCAAAGAATCTATATACCATTCCTATATATCCCATGTATCCCCCTCATGTGCATGATATTGAAAGTCCGGTTCAATTTGGAATGTCAAGATAAATATCATGAAGATCCATAATCAAGGAAGGGATAAATCACGTACAAAAGAGTGTATTGCAATTGGGAGATTCCTATTAATGTACGTATTCTAAGAATATATTTGTGGAAGAGATACCTACAGTATCACATAATTAGTTCCCCTTATTAAACTATGAGATATGAAATTTGTATGCATGTTGTGCACATAATGGACCAAGACTATATAGATACTAATGGAGAAATGTCAAATTCCATTTGAGGTAAAATCCTCAATTGGAAGAGATTCAGATGCAGATTTGAATCACTAGATGCACAAAGAGTATGAGATCAAGCCTATGAGTATGGTCCAAGTAGAGGGGAAAACAAACTCTGCAATAATTTGGAACTTTCTAATTTTAACACATTTTTGGTCAAATTATCAGGAACATGTGCCATAATAAGGTATGAGGATAGTGCACATTAGACTATGCACTAAAAGGCAATAATAGCTACATGGTGGGTTGTACATAAAAGGAAGAACCTTGCATGTGAAATGAAGAAATAGGAATATTGTTACATGCAAGATATTTTCCTTACCATTCTAGATTAACTAAAGCTTAGCCCAAATATTGTGTAAATCAATGTTTCAAAATCCACATTCAATGAATGTACTGAGGACTTGGAAGACTACAATAGATTGATCCTAACATGGTGGGTGCACATATTCCCTGAGAGATATGTACCCCATTTCCAAAAGTAAGGTACGTCCATCAGGATAGAAGTAAGAGAAACATGCACTTGGAGACAGGTGCAGGAAGATTTCATTAAAAACCTTCATGTTTGAAGGACAAATAATCCTATGGTGGATATGGAACACTACAAAAGATCAAAAAAATTATTTGTTACAATGAAACTATAAATTTAGAAGGATGAGTTGAATTCCATGAGATTTAGAAGACACAAACCAAGGGAATTACGTAACCAGATAGTAGGAGCAGGAGTGAAATCACTCAAGAATGAGTATACATCAGAAGGTGGAAGTATGTCATAGAGTAGGGGATAAAAAATAAGAAGGAGATAATCCAAGTTCTAAGGAAGACATGAAACATGTAGGAATATTTGAACTATAAGGCATTAAACCTATTCTGATAAAAAAAATAGTTATTCAATGAAGAAGAAGAACATCTACACAATTTAAACATAGAAGAAAAAGAAGGCTCAATAATAGTGGAAGACACCAAGAATAAAGTTAAGGATAAAATGTATGATGATCCAATGTTAAATAGGGTGGAATATATAGTTCCTTTAGACACATTTTACTTAGATATCATTAGAGACTACTAATTAGAAAAATAAGTGTTTGAGATTATACAATGATTGTGAGACTATGAAGATGTTTTCCCTATTAAATTCAAGGAAATTAAAGGAGTATACCCATCACTAGGAGAAATGAACATATAGCTAAAGCAAGTCACCAATAGTATCCAACCTTTGTTATCTTATTGGCATGAACATCCTTAACCAAGGTGGGCCAACAGTATCCAACCTTCAGAATCTTGTGAGTTGTGGCTCTACTAGATGGATGGCCATGTCCTAGATTTTCATGGAAATTGTGCATGATGTCAACAACTTCTTCTTTAAAAACACATCTTAAGTAGATTCTTTGATAATAATTTCTAAATAGGACTCCTCTTATGATCATGGAATGGGATGCTTTGAGCCTTAATGCTCTTCTTTTCTTCTTAACTCGGGCAAGAAATTTCCATATAACAGATAATGGATAATGTGGCTATACCATTCATCCTTTTGCTTGTTTTCCTTTTCTACTTGCATTATTTCTATTTGTAGATCTACATATGCCATAATTATTTCCATGCCTTGACCTTTAACCATATTAACAAGCTCGATTTCCAATTCAAACTCTTATAGCCTAGTCATTAATTTCCCTCTTCTTTCTCCTAGCTCATTTTGTCCTAACATCCACTTAATAGTTAGATCGGTGACAATAACATGCACTTTATTTATGATTATATAATGTTTGAATTTTTTTACTGATTTTACTAAGGAAAAGTCTTGGCTTTCCATCATATAATAGTTGAGTTGGGCATCTTTCAAATTTTTTCACATGAATGCAATTGGATGTTCACTGTCTTTGACTTCTGAGTTATCACAGTAGTAATGATGTGATCAGAAGAACATGAATACAAGTAGAATTCCTTGGTGAAGTTAGGAATGATTAATATGGATGTTTGGGATATTGCCTCTTTGATTTCTTGGAAATACTTCTTGGCACCTATTGTCCATTCAATTTTGGAATCTTTCTTAAGCATGACATTTAATGTCCCAAAAATTTGTAGAAAATCTAGAAATAAATTTCCTAAAATTAACTTTCACAAATAAGGACTTTTAATTCTTTTCTGCTATTAGGTGGGATTATTTTAGAAATTCTATTAACTCTATCGAGGTCAATAGATATTCCTTCCCTTGTGAGGATATGGACCAAAAAATTACCTTCTCTAACACATAATACTCTCTTTTTTAGTTTAAGGACATACCATACCTTCTGCATCTTATAAAAACCTTTTGCAGGTGTCCCACATGGACCAACCTATTTTTATATAACATAGTTAGGTCATCCATATAAATGATAATGCATTTTCCGTTCAAACTTTGAAAATCATGTTCCATGGATCTTTGTAATGGTTCTCTAACATTGATTAAACAAAATGGCATCCTCTTGTAGGCAAATGTTCCCCACTTGGTGGTGAAAGCAGTCTTCATTATGTATTCCCTATTTACTAGTACTTGATTGTACCCTAAAAACCCATCAAGAAAAGATATCATTTTTGACCACTTATTATTTGTAGAACTTCATCAAGAGAGAGAAGGGGGTAATTGTCTTTTTTAGAGGCCATATTCAGGTTTTTGAAATCTACACAGAGTCTTATCTCTCCACTCTTTTTTCTAAATGGGACCAAATTAGCCACCCAAGTTGAGTGTCTTATTGGAAATATTATACCAGCGGTGAGCAATTTCTTTACTTCTCTATAAATTAAAGGATCTAGGACTAGGTTTAGTGGTCTTTGCCTTTGCCTAAAAGGTTTATGATCTTCTATTAATGGAATGGTGTGGGTGATGACTCTGGGATTAAAAATATTTAAATCATCATATGATCATGCTATAATGCCTGTGTAATTCTTTAGGAGAGAAATTGTGCTTATTATTTCCTCATTAGTATAACCTAGACCTATGTTTATGAGATTGGGATGTTCCTTGGTGCCAAGGTTTACTTGGGTTTAATCTATGTCATTATCCTTAAGATTAACAGTTTTATGAGTTTTTTGTTCTAGATCAAATGTCCTTTCAAGGGCTATCATGCCTTTAGGGATCTTATTTTCTTTAATATTGATGATGTCATCATCAGTTAAATCACTCACATCCTTTTCATCTATGATTTGTATTTCAAAAACATCTAAACCATTTAGGAATTGCAGGATTTGATGATCATCATTAAATACTTGAAAGTGATCCACATTATCTAGTAATGAAGGGGTGGGAATTAATTCTACCAACATTGTTTCTTTCTTGACCTCCTGTGTGGTTGTAATAGTAGAAAAAAAGTGGCCAATGCATCAACTTCTTGATTTTACTTCCTGGGTACATACATGATGTTAAATGCATCAAAATATTTAATAATATCCCATACTATGTGTTTGTATCTCTTAATATATGACTGTTTACATTGTTATTTACTCTTGGCTTGATTGCCTACAACCTTAGAGTCCCCAAAAACTTTTAGTTCTTTGATCTTGTGTTTGATGGAAAATTGTAGTCCTGATACCAAGGCTTCATACTTAGACAAATTGTTAGTGCAAGGGACTGCGGTTTGTAAGAGCTTAAACACTATTATTGTTTTGGGTTGGTTAAGACAATTTCTACCCAGACCCTTGTTTAGATCAGGCCCCATCAAAATTCATGGACCATATTCATGAGACATCTTGGTGTTTTCTAAATTTTTTTCATCTTCCTTGTTTAAAGCATATACATCAATGCATGTTAAACAAAACTTAGCTTCTTCATTTTGGTGTTATATCTAGTGATCATATATTTCATACCAGTCTCCCTTTCTAATTGAATCTGGTTTGGGATATTGCTATCCAAAATTACCCCTGGGTTATTTTGGCTCTAATAAGCTTAAAAATTAACTTAACCATTTTTAAGGGGTCTGAGATGTTCAAACAACCGTTAATTTTCATTTCCAAAAATCACCAGCCATTGGCTTTTAGAAATTTGTGGGAGACTAATTCAGTTTACCACGGAGTGCATAAACTTAGTGTTTTGTGGGTTCTCCTAACCCACAAAACAAAGGAGCGTCGGTTGGAATTAGGTGGGTTTTAATTAAACCCGCGAAAAGAAAGTAAAAGCTGCAATACAAAGGAAGTGTAGTGGAGTGTTGTGCGGAAAATGTTAAAGCCATGACACAAAGGCCACATGATGCAGATCCAAGGGTCAAAGCAGGGGCACATGTCTGCATTCTGACAGTCTTCAAGATAGATGCATTCCGCGGACCTCAAAGCCTATAATAAACCGAGTTCAATTAAGGCTTTGGGTCTGGGAAATCAATGAGGTTAACAAGGAGATACATGGTATAAATTCAAATTCCAAAATTTTTCTAAGCCCACCCAAACTAAAAAGTTACAATGTGAAGCCTGAAGCTACGTGGAGCTGTCTTATTGGCTAACCTTTCGCAATATGACAAATGTGAAGGTTAAAGGAAGTCTGACACTGCAAAGTGCATGGAGATTCCCTATTAGCTTGCACTTCGTAGTTTTTAGTCAAGATCTAAGAATATTTTGACAACCCGAGGGGTAGGGGGCTTCCTCATTGTTAATGTTTTGTGGATGTCAAAGGCGGTAATCAAAGGACTGACATGGCGAAGCACGTGGAGCCTTTTCATTGGCTCATACTTCGCAATGGTCATTCAAAGGGCCTTGAAAAGGTGAATTGTAAAGGTGCTTGGTAATATTCTATTGGATCACATTTCTAAAGATACTAACAAGGTCTAAGTATAGTTTGACACTACAAAGGAACGTGGCATGATCTTATTGGCTCGTATTTCTTAATACAACAGACCTTCATAAAGTCAAAGGAAATAGAGGAAAAGAAAGGAAACAAAATTCCAATACCTGAGCCAATGGGAGGTGGACACATGGTAAAGATAAAGGAAATTATACATTGGTAAAGGTTGATCCCTAAACTAATCAAGGATTGCCACGTGTCAAATTCTTGTGCTTCACGACATGAAGATCTTTAAACGGCCATATCGTTTGATCCAAAGCTCCAAATCAGATAAAATTTATATCCTTAGAAAGGTCTCCTTGAGCCCTTCATTTTGATGTAAACAAATTTGAATTTTGAGGGTAATTATTAGGTCAAAATGGAAAACAAGGCATCAAAGGGAGAGAGAACAATCCTGAGCACACAAATGATCAAATCTAGTAGCTCAACCACCAGAATTGCTGAAGTATGGCTTCATTTCCTTCTAAAAAATGGAATAGACATAGTAATGGCCTTGCAGAGTTCTCATGTGCTTTGTAAAAGACTTCAATGGAGATTATTGGTGTTTGAAAGTTTAAAAATTCACACCCCTTCTCTTTTCCCTCTTCTCTCTCTTTCTCTAAGCTATATATTGTAAAATCTTTCATTATTGAAAAGAGGGTGTTCTAAAATTGTAAAGGAACTATTTCAAAATGGTTTTTGAGAATATGTGAGTCATCCAACCCTTATTTTGGGCTTGGGAATGTGTTATTGTGCTTTCCTTTGTAACTGTAATGGACTGTGTATACTTTTAGTGTAATAAATATTGTTTTGTGACACATTTGTCTTTCCTAGCTCATTTTATCTGCAACCTTGTCTTTCTTTTATTTATCACATCGTGTTGTGCATGTATTTCTCCTTTACAAGCTCATTTTTTTTGTTTCATGCAGAGCATATCATGAGTGAAGCTTTGGGTCTATGTCATGTATGTGTGGCCTCTCCCTTATCCATTTCCTTCTCCCTTCTCCCTCACTAAAGTGTCTCTCACCATTTTTTGGTGTTATCACTGCCTTTTAGCATAGGATTTCCCTTCCATGCATCTTTCTAACCTTTCTCTCTCCCTAGTCCCTTGAAATGGTTATTTTAGGATTGGTTAGTTGCATTTTCTTTATTAGGAGTAGTGTTAGCATTACATTAGGTAGAGGAAGTCGACCTTCTTTGGAGGTCCATCTCAAGTAGCAAGTCCCACAACTTGAGAGATGGTCCCATGTTAGCAAAAAATAGGGATCTGTAATACATAATCCTAGGGTTCTACTTTTTTTTTATAATAGTTTTGGCATGCCCGGTAGGACAAGCATTGAAAGCTATACATTTCACAGTTGTGTATCCTTAGTTTACATCTCCATTTCGCCAAGTTTAATGTGCTCTTGGTGAGATCTCAGCCTTTGGAGGAATTCTTAAGCATATCTAGCAACTCCAATGATCTAAACAACCCATTTTCTCATTTGCATACCCTTCCTTTCATCCATTTCTTATTTCCCTTTCTTCCCATTCATTTTCCCTTCCTTCCATTCTTTCCATTTTCCTTTCATTCATGAAGTTGTGCAATCATGACTTAATTTCCTTCTTAGAACTATCATTTGCAGTAGAAAAAACAATTCTCTCCATCCCCATATTTCCAAAATCCTCCTCCAAATCATTTTTATGAGCCCCATCATGAAGAACCTGCATATAACCTAACCCCTATTGCTACATATGGTTATTATTCTAACCAAAATGTTTGTATAAGAAAAAGGTTATACAGGTGATGGTGGAAAATATATAGTCAGATGTCTGATTTCCAAAGACATATTCAAAAAATGGAGGTGAACATGGTGCAGACCATAGGGATAATATGTGAAATAAAGGCATTCAAATTTGGCTTTCAGAGTCCCTTGTCCATGGTTTGGCCCTATGCCAAACCGGTTCATCCCTCAATAAAAGTTAGATTTCATAGATTGAGATGACTACTCTAACTTGTAAATTGGGCTTAGTTATTGGAGTCTCATGAATCTAGAGTTAGGACAACCATTTCAATGGGGAAAACTCTACACTACCATCTCACAGTCCTTCCTATTCCTCCTCCCTAACCTACACCATCTTAATTTAAGTTTCATATCCCTTGTTTTTTTACATGCTTCCTCCATTAAGAATTTCCCTTCTCCATCTTCTTCCCTCCCATCTCGCCTTCAATTCTATGCCTTTTTCTCTTCCATTTCCCCCTCCTCTAAAAGAATAAATGTACACCTTCCCCTCCCACCTAAACAATTGTAATAATCAGTCTTATAGATCCCATCACACCCCTCCTCTTGCATTACCAGATCCATTTTGGGAATGAAAAATAAAAAAATCAAAGAATGAGGGCATCAAGTTGAAGAAACGAGAAGAGAAGAACTTGCAAAAAATATGAAGGAATGGGTAGAATTTTTTTATTCCAATCAGATGCCATATGTTAGTTAAGCCTTCAATAGAGGTTGGGAGCTGAAGAACAAAAAGTGGAAACTAATTTTACAGTAAGAAAAAGTACATAATAAGAAGATGATGAACAGTCTCTATGTTTTGAATGTAGTGTGTATGTTTGATACCATATTCTTGGAGGTTCTTGATTGATCTCAGCTTGCAAAGTAAGAAGAGGAGGAGAAATCAGTTCCAAAAGAAGAGGAGCACATGGAGGAGAGAAAATCAGATTCATAGGCCTTAGATGAAGAAGATATTATTGGAAAATTTTCTTCTTTATTTTATTTAATCTGATTTCGTTGATGAACCTGCCATAGAGGGGAACATCAAGGAAGATCCTGCCCAAAAAAGTCCTCATGAAGAGAAGAATAGAATGATTTTGATCTTTCAAACTTCATGATTGAGTATAAGGACAGATAATGACACCATTGCTCATATCAATAATCATGGAGAAGGAAATTGTTGAAGGAAGTAAAGTTGTTTTTAGAAGAAGAGAAGAGTCTAATTCAGCTTGCAAACAACCACCTTCAAAGTGCAATCTAGCCTACAGATAGTATCCTTCAATAAGGTAGTCTACATGATAATCCCAAATGCAAAAATATTAGAGGAGGTATACGTCATTTTTGTAGCTAATACTTTGAAGAAACAAGAAGTTTGGATTATGTTTACACTTCCACCATGTGATTTTGTTACCAAACAAATCACATGGCCGCATATTGTGAGGAAAGGATGTTATTTCTCACAACTTGTTGCGGGATTTTTTTAGCTTCCATTGCCTCTAATTAGAGTAGATTAGGTAGGTTTTTTTTCAGCAAAAGAAGTGCATTGTGCACACTCTGCATGTTTCCATTTGGGGCATGTATTATTTTTTCATATTTGTATATAGTTTTTATGGTGTTTTGTTGTTATTTGTATAGTTCAATTTAGTTTAGTTTGAGTAGTTTAATGGTGGAATCAGATAAATGGAGTAGTTTCAAAGATCATTCAAGGCACCACAAATCATGCTAAGTTTATTTCGTGCTTCATACAACTCAAGGGTAAGATTTTATAAAAAAAAGTTCATATCTTTTTTTTAAGTTTTTGGGCTCGACTCCATGCCCAATGGATTGCATAAAGGCTACTGATCTAATCTAGCAGGAAGATTACCCTGAGAGGTCACCAAATTGTTATCCAAAATTACCCCCTGGGTTATTTTGGCTCTAACAAGCTTAAAAATGGATTTAGAAATTTTTAAGGGGTTTGAGATGTTCAAACAGCTGTCAATTTGCCTTTCCCAAAAGCATTAGCCATTGGCTTTTAGAAAACCATGGGAGACTTATTCACGTTACCACAAAGTGTACAAATGTAGTGTTCCACGTGTTCTCCTAACTTGTGAAACAAAGGATCATCGGTTAGAATTAGGTGGGTTTTAATTAAACCCGCGGGAAGCAAGTAAAAGCTGCAATACAAAGGAAGTATCATAAAGTGTTGTGCAATAAAAGGTTAAGGTCATGAAATAAAGGCCACATGGTACATATCCAATGGTCAAAGCAGGGGCACGCGTCGGCATTCTGACAATCTTCAAGATAAATGCATTTTGGGGAGCTCAAAGCCGCGGAATAAACCGAGTTCAATTAAGGCTTCGGGTCCGAGAAATCAACAAGGTCAACAAGGGGCTACATGGCGGAAATTCAAAGTCCAAAAATTTTGTAAGCCCCCCCAAACTAAAAAGTTATTGTGAAGCCCGAAGCTACGTGGAGTTGTCTTATTGACTAACCTTTCACAGCTTGAAAAATACAAAGGTTAAAGGCAGTCTGACAATGCAGAGTGCATGGAGCAACCCTTTTGGCTCACACTTCATAGTTGTTAGTTAAGAGCTAAGAAGAGTCTGATAACTCGATGGGTGTGGGGCTTCCTTATTGGTTAATGTTTCACAGATGTCAGAGGTGGTAATAAAAGGACTGACACTACGAAGCATGTGGAGCCTTCTCATTGGCTCATACTTTGTAATAACCAGTCAAAGGGCTTTGAAAAGGTGAATGGTAAAGGTGCTTAGAAATATTCTATTGCCTCACATTTATAAAGAGACTGAAAAGGTCTAAGGGCAGTTTGACACCGCAAAGGAATGTGGCATGATCTTATTGGCCCCTATTTCTTAATACGAAAGACCTTCATAAAGCCAAAACAAACTGAGGAAAAGAAAGGAAGAAAGGGCCTAATACTTGAGCCAATGGGAGGTAGATGCATGAAAAATTCAAAAGTAAGCACACATTGGCAAATGTCGATCCTCAAACCAATCAAGGACTACCACATGTCAAATTCATGTGCTTTCCGACATGCAGATCTTTAAACGGCCATATCATTTGATCGAGATCTCCAAATAAGAAAAAACTTATATCGTTGAAAAGGTCTCCTCAAGACCTTCATTTTGAATCAATCATATTTGAGTTTTGATGGTGGTTATTGGGTTAAAATGGAAAACATGACATCAAAGGGAGAGAGAACAGTCATGAACACACAAACGATCAAATCAAGTAGCTCAAACACTAGAATTGATGAAGTATAGCTTCATTTCCTTCTACAATATGGAATAGACATAGTAATGGCCTTGGAAAGTGCCCATGTGCTTTGCAAAAGACTTCATTGTAGATTTTTGGTGGTTTAAAGTCTAAAAATTTGTGCCTTTTCTCTTTTCTCTCTTCTCTCTCTTTCTCTGAGCTATATATTGTAAAATCTTTCATTATTGAAAAGAGGATGTTTTAACATTATAAAATAACTATGTCAAAATGATTTTTGAGCAGTTGTGAGCTGTCAAACCTTCATTTTGGGCTTGGAAACGTGTTCTTGTGCCTTCCTTTGTAATTGTAATGGACTGTGCATACTTTTATTGCAAAAGACCTTGTTTTATGACACATATGTTTGTCCTAGCTCATTTTATCTGCAACCTTGCCTCTCTTTTACTTATCGCATCATGTTGTGCATGTATTTATCCTTTGTAAGGTAATTTTTGTGTGTTTCATGGAGAACATATCGTGAATGAAGCTTTGGGTTTGTGTCACTTATGTCTGGCCTCTCCTTTCTCCATTTCCTTTGCCCTTCTCCCTAACTACAGTGTCGCTCATGCGTTTTTGGTTTTATCACTGCCTTTTAGCTTAGGATTTCCCTTCCATGCATCTTTATAACCTTTATCTCTCCCCCTATTGCTTGGAATGATTAGTTTAGGATTATTTAGCTACATTTTCTTTTTTAGGAGTAGTGTTAACATTAGAGTAGGTAGAGGAAGCCGACCTTCTCCGGAGGTCCATCTTAAGTAGCAAGTCCCACAACATGAGAGATGGTCCCATGTTAGCAAAAAGTAGGGATCTACAACACATAATCCCAGGGTGCTAGTTTTTTGTGATAACATATACCTCTCCAAGGAAAGCACATATGGAAACAATCAATGGACATGTAATCATTCAAAACTTTTAACCAATATTTTCTCAATAACACGACATAAGCATTTGGGATTTCTACAACTTGTATGTTTATGAATTGTTGGATCCTAGGCTCATACGCCATTTGCATGTGTACGTTAAAGATCTCCCATATTACTTACACTTTGGATTTTTCTAGTTGGACTACCACCCTGTCATATTTGATTAGGGTCAGACCATGTTTCTTACATACACTTTCAAGATTGATGTTAATAGATGCCCCAAACTCAACCAAACAATTGTGTAGGTTCTTCCCAAACATCCTCATTGTTAATAGGAAAAGGGGAACCTATACCTTTCTCTTGAATAAGGAGACGTTGGCATGAGAGGACTTTTAATGGTCCTTTGTAGTTTGTTAGTTAAAAATTTCAATAACAAGTCTCTTGCTCAGTGATTTGAGATAATTAATGCAAAGTGATGTTTGCCTTAATTTTCTTCATGTCTTCTACAATATTATAACTATTTTTAGAAATACCTGAATCCATTTCCTGAATTTGAGTCTCATTTTCTTTTGGAGGAAGAGGATTGTTGCTATCCTTTGGGTCTAGTGGAGTTGTACTGAAATTAAGAGGTGTTAAAGTATTGTTGTGGTATTTTCTCCTTAATGTGTAATTACTCTTTTGGTACTGCTGGAATGTATGGATCTCATCTATATCCTCCTCTAGTTTATTTTCCTCCTATAAGGGAAAACAAAATGTCTCCACCATCATAGTAATGCTTTATGGTTTTGTGTCATCATATTGGTTAACCATATCATTTGGGATTATTTCATAGTTATCCAATTCACCTTGAAAATATTCAAATGCATGACAAAACCTCTATACAATCTAATTCAACATGTTTAGCAGTATTGTGAATTCTACACCAATTTGGTAATGCAATTTCACATACATTTATTTACGGTATTTTTATCTGAGAGGATTATGCCTGATTATTGTTATTCTTGTTGAAGGTGTGTTTTTATATCTTTGATAAATGTAATTCCTACTCGATTTTCATTCTCCAATATTTCATATTTGTCTCTACAAATTTAGGAAATCCTAGCCTAATTTCTTCACCATTCTTTGGATAGAATCTAATTCTCCAATAGCATTATCCTAATTTGTTGTTGGGGAGGAACTATTGCTAACTGGAACTAAAACTTGTTATCACTTTTTTGTGGCTTAACTAAGGGCGTAATGTTAGCTAGGCTTGGTTGTTGATTGGGAGTTGTATAACTGAGGGGAAAGACATATAGAACTAGTGTTTACAAAATATTTGGCATATTTTTACTAGCTTGAGGAAATTGATTGATATGTGGATTCTAGAAGGAAGAAGTAGTATACCCTTGAGGATGCATATTCTCATCGATTTGGATTTCCTCGACATAGACAATCGTCAACATTGTGACATTTTGAGATCTCCTTAGAAAGACTAAAGTCACGGGATCCAAGGCATTTTTTACATTTTCCAGTACCAAATCATTTGTGGGTTTGTATGGCTAGGTGCTGAAGCTATAGACCCTTTAGAACCTAGCACTGAAAGCTATCAAAGGTTCATGGGCATCTCTCTATAGGGTGGTGAAACTTTGATACAAAATGGCTGGACTAGTTATTCTGCCAAACTGGGTGACAAATATATCATTGAAAACTTTCCAAATAGTTATTGCATCCTCGGGTAAGTTTAAGAACCAATCATATGTTGCATTTCTTAAGGAAAATGGGAAGAGTTTGTAGGCTACATCCTCATGTGTCACATTCAAAAACCTTAGGGAAAACTTTTTTGTTCTAATATACTCCTCAACAAAAATGTTACCAGTTGGGTTAAACACAAGTAGGTATTTCTTTGGGTTCCTTGGTATAACACCTGGGATGTTGATGGGAGATCTTGCCAACCAAGCCATTGAGTTTATTTTATGGGATGGATTTCCCAATTTGGGAGGACTTGGTGGTTTATTCACCTCTGTAGGTTTCATAAATGCCTTAGGAATTTTAGATTTTCCCCTATCTGAATGTGGTTTCCTATGAGAATCTAAAGAAATATGAGACACCGTAGTATCAAAGAGGGACCTAATCATAATTCTTGGTAAATCTAGTGTAAATGCATAATGTTAATGACCAAGCACATGAATATTTGTCAAACAAAAACATGTGAACAATAATAACAATGGATATGCCAAAATTCACTTGTAATTTGGAATTTTGCTCCTCCTTCTAACACTAACTTTTCCCTCTTCTCTATTGATGTATCAAAATAACATGGATGAATGAAATATTCTTATGTATTTCTCATTTAGCATCACTTAGAATGTGATTCATGGCATGAGTTACAGGGTATTGGTTATTCAGACCAATAATAGAGGGGTTTGTTGGATTATTAATCCTTCTAACACCACTCTTGTAGTTATTTCACCTAATTTTCCTTTGAAATAATTCTCTAAACTAATATAAAGGGGTGTGCTCAAATAAACCAAAAAGGAAGAAAAAGGGAGAGATAAAAGAGAAAACTATTGAAAAAAATGTGTTTTAAATGCTTGATGCTCGACTGTTGGAAATAAAATGATTTCCTTACTAGCCATGAGCAACATATATAGGTTAGACTCAAATTTGAATGTTATTGTTTAGAACTTAACCATACTAGAAGTTAGATTTACCAATAAAATATCTAAATTACAAATTTATATGATTAATCCAATCCACAACTATTATGGTAATTTATTTTAAATTTGCATAACACAATTTAAAGAGATCACCTAGGAAGCAATGAAAGATACATTCAAACATAAAAAACCCTCAACACAAAGATTTACAGCACAAGAGGAAAATGAAACCTTGACAATATCAACTTGCATGATTTAATTTTTAAATTGGCTTGCATCTATTGATCAAAAAATCACCCCCCCTTTTTATAATTCCCAATTTGGACCACGATTACAAAATATTGAGGAAAATTGCAACAACTGATCATTTCAAGAATTATCCTAACTGATTCAGTTATGATAATTACAATGGATAAAGTTAATGTGCCAAAAATACACATATCCAAGGAATCATTACAGTTATTTCTTAAATATGGGGCCTTTTTGGCTGGATCCACCAAGGAAGGTGCCTCTTGAGTTGGTTGAGCTTATGTGGGGTCCTCATGTGCTAGTTCTACTGTAGTTGGGATTTTCCTCGTGGAAATGAAGGCTTCCTTGCAGATTTTGTATTCTTTTTCCAGCTTTGCTAAGTCCAAAATTGGCTTCCTGAAGAGTGCAAGAGCTTTATCTAGTAAGGCCCTTTGTGTATCCTTTGCCTTCCCTATGATTTCTTTTAAGGTTTCTATATTTTGTACCTTCTCCCTGCCTATGAGATAATCTCAATCACTTGAGAATCCTCTTCTTCATTTGCTTCTATTATATTCCTTTAAGAACATGCCAAAAAATGATTAAGTAACCCAACAAAATCAATAGTGGATATTAATTATTGGTCTTCCTTGAAGACCCCCATAATGGACACCTTTGAGAAAATTTGATTTTCTCTTGAAATCATGTCATCCATTTGAGCTGGAAGCTTACTCATTTGATCTATCCAATCCCTTAATTTTTCCTTTGTGTAATTGGCATATGTTTGAAATATTCCAATATCATTCATGGTCACAATTACATGGTCTTTGCAAATCCCTTCTTCAACGGCATGAGCCATGCTTATAAACATTTTCTACATAACACCCATCTTTTCAATGATGATGTTGGTCTTCTTGGAGTAGGATTGTCCCTTCTTTTTATTCTTGATTTTTTCTTTGATAACATCATATAAGCTCATTAAGGATTCTTCAACATCCAAAGTGAGACCTTCAGGAACAGTGGCAATAGCTTGGGTTTTAAGCTCTTTATTTCTAGCTTGTACTTCTCTTACTAGTTCAAGTGCCAATTATGTTAAAGACTTTATATAAGACATAAGGTCTTCCGCATATTGAGCCACCTGGGAACCTTTGGATTTCATTTTCTTTCTAAGAGAGAAGAGGACCTTTGATACCTAATGCCAAATGATGGCTTGTTGTGTGGACATTCTCTTTCTGCTCACCCTATTCAAATTCCCTGTCCTTGGATTGTATTCAATGTTAATTAAGTATTCCTTTTGGGATACCCAATCTGGTTGCTCCCTCTAAGAAATCATGGCTTGTTCAACCTAGTCTTGCTAGGGCTCATGAGGAGTGGTACTTATAAGGGTAGTCTGAACTTGTTTTTCTTGTGTTGGCCCTACTGAAGTCTCTAGTTGTGTGGGATCCTCGTCATCATCTAAATAGGTTAGGTCATATGTAACCAACGCAGGTGCATGACTTCTTATACCTCTTGTGATGCTTCTACCTCTAAAAATATAGGAGGAGCTATGGGGATTTGAGATTGCCATGTATGCTCTAAATAACTAGTTGCATTCCTTTTTGTAAATTCCTTTTTAAATGTCCCTCTTGGGGGAGGAACTTCCCCTGTCACCTTCATGTTTTATTGAATCAAGATTTCATCTACTTTGGTAATCCATACTCAATCATTAACATTAGCCTCATATGCATAGGCTATACTTATTTTCCCTCTAAGAGACTCCAAATGATTAACCAATATTTTCCTTGAGTCATATTATCTTAGATGGTGTTGGGGAAAGTGGAATGAATTTTGGTGGGTTGTTGTTACTTTCAAATTATTTCATCTTCTAAATTCTTTGTATCCTACAATGACTGCCAAAGGAGGATGAATCTTGATATTCTTATCCTTGCATTTAGGTGCTATACAATTGTAAATCTAGTAGGTAACTTCCTATTCTACTATTTTTTTGGGTACATAATATGGGAGTTGCAAAGGTGGTGTGAGAATTCCCTCAATCATGATCACTATGTATTATGGGTAAAATAAGACAACCCCCATCTTCTTGATTGAGGCAAGGACATCATCAAAGACTTTAGGCATGGTTGTCTCATACATCTCCTTCTAGATCGTGGGATATAATGAAGTGTAGATGTTCTCTATGTGAGCCGTGAATATATGGGGGTATAGGTCTGAATATAATTCATTCACTTTCAAAATGGATGAGGGAGACCATGGTTCACAGAATTCTAGAAATTAAAGAACACCACAAACTGCATCCAGTAAATAGGAGGCCATCAAAAATGGTTTCCTATGGTATACAAAGTTTGATCTTTGGGAAAACAGGTTGGAGGTGACCACTTTCCCTAAAGCAGGAACATTTTGATCATCTATAATTATGACAAGTAGGGGAAGCCAGGATACATAAAATTTTGTAATAAAAGGGTTTCCATATAATCTATTCATTAGGACCATACCTATACGGACCCCGGATTTGAACCTTTGAATTTGGATGTCGTTCAGACGAGGATTATCCATGTTATCAATTGGGTCCTTGGCCCAACTCTGCACAATAACTCTAACTTATCTAGTTTCAATCCATGACTCAATTGTGGTCGAATTATAAATAACATCTACCGCAGGTAGCTTGTAATAAGAATCCTCGACCCCCATATAGATAGATAGATATAGAGAGGGGGGCCATATCTATATAGGGGGTGAGTGCCCCATATCTAGATAGGCCCCCTAATGGGGGGTCTAGATAGGTCTGGAACGGATGCGGCCCTATCTCCCTATCCATATATCTAAGGCCCCAAATCTCTCTATAGGGGCCCAACCCGTTGCCAGATATTTATAGGATAGGGGGACCTATATAGTTTTACCAAGGACCTCTCTTCTTATATAGATATATGGCCCCTAAATATTTATAGAGAGTTTGAATCTAAGATATCCTGGTCATTTAGAAGGGGGGGTGCTATCTTTCTATCTTGGGGGGCTATATATATATGGGAGGCCGAGATAACTCTAACATATATCCGGTGACTGAACTCTATATAGATAGGGCAGCCATCACTGAATTGAGGAGCTGAGCGCTTAGCTAGGCTGAGACTCTAGAATGTTTAATTAAGGTACCCCCTCCATTCCCTATATAGATATACTTCACTTTAATAACTATAACTCTATATAGGGGCTTTTATTCTTTCAAGCAGAGCATATAGCCTATATCCTAAAGGCAGGTGCTTGACTTGCCACTAACAAATGTGAGTAAGCCCTAAGCCATGTATATGGTGGAGTGGATGTGGATATAGATGTTCAGTAGTGGGGAGATGAAATGGCTAGTTTGACACAAGGCACACCCTACCTATGGATGGGTAAATACATACTCGACAAAGAAAATTAATCTATTGATCCCAAATTTGTAGAATAAAGCCCAATTTTGTGTTTTTGTATGAATTGGAAGAAAAGAGAGAAATTATGAGCATGGAAATACCTTGGTATTAGCTGTAATTAAGTGGAGGATGAATTTATTTAATAATATCTCTGGTACTTTGTGCTTGATTGGTCGATATCTTTGTTTCATCCATGGCATCTGTGTCTAATCTTTCTCTTTGAATTGTCGAGAAGATGGTTGAATAATGCTGAAATTCATGGTCCAGTGAAGCTAAATCGAACAAGGTGTCTTGGATCAATCTAGTGTTTAAATATGAGTACAGGAACACGTTGACATTAGAAGGTACTGATTCTCCTGCCATAGTTGAAGATTAATTACTTGTAAATGGCATAATGGATCCTTCAAAGTAATTTTCTTTGAAACAGGTGTAAAGGGAATCAAACTCTCGAAGGTAATCCTACAAATTGAAGTCTCAAATAAGTTTTCCTCAGTTAGCACAATATTCTTTATAACTTAGGAAATAATTCCTTGAAAATGACATGTTCCATATTAATAGTGCATAATGTGTGACTTGATGTTTTTTCACCTGCAGAGAACATTTCTTTTTGAATTGCTAAGCCTTTTGAATGTGAGCCTTACACCTGTGCGACCTAAGATAAATCACGATCGTCATTTCTAATTAGCTTTCACCTTTTAAGGAATTTGGAGTCACGTGTATGCCATGTTGGAATGCTATGTTGTAATGTCATGTAGGAATGCCACATGGGAAAACTATGCATAATGACAGGTAGGGTGCCATGCGTAGAATCGAGAATGGCTCGCCATTTGAAATTGGTGACTTGTACTTGACTTTTCTTGACCTTTTACTTTCTTTGAATTTTCTCACACTTGGAAGTGTGATCCCATTTCCCGTGAAGTGCGAGCTACGAGGCTTTAGGTTTTGTTACTCACACTTAGAAGTGCAATCATTTAATCCTTGCCCATGAATCCTCACACTTGGAAGTGTGAGTTTTGAATATTTGGAACTGTGAGGTCTTGTCTTTTGAGTTCTCTCCTTTTAAATAATCACACTTGGAAGTGTGAGTACTCACTCTATGACTTGCAAGGAGATTCAAACTTTGATCTAGTCAAATTTCAAAAATTGAAAGTGAGAGTGCGAGAGAATTATAAAGTGTGATTCCTCGCACATAGGAAGTGTGAGTGCTAGAATTCTCTAAAGTGTGAGTGCATAAAAAAATTTAAGTATTGACTTAGTTTAATTAATTTAAGCATAAGCACTAGCATTAATAAAGTTAGGTAACTCCACTTAAAACTTATCTCAATCCAAAGGAAAATTAGTTCAAATTGTTAACTAGTAAACCATAGAGGGTCCTTACCTAGAACATGTAAACATTTTCTAAGGTGGGAGAAGTTATGAAATAACATATATACTTTCTACTTCTTTCCCAGTACCTTCAAGACTCTCCACGTGATGAGAAAATTATCTCATTGCTCATATTCTTCCAAATGTTTTGGTGATGTTATGGACTCTATGTGTGGTTGTAGGAATTGCGCACCACCTCACTTTTCTTCTTCTCACTAATAAAGCACACAAGGGTACCCATTGTTGAACTCTTTAAAGTCATAGGAGCACGATAAAATTATCCCTCATGCACTCCTTCCATTTTTTATAGACCTGCAAGGTGTTGCAATCTTGTTAGGCTTTCAAGGAAGGAAATTTGTTTCCCAATGATGTTTAATGAATCCTAAAAACATGAACACGGGGTTCAGAGTCATGAAGCAAGGGAATAAGGTTGAAAAATTAGTTTCACAGTATCTAATAACCAAAATCGCATTGTTATAGTTCTGGATATTCCACTAAATGAGTGTCATAGATCTGGTCAAGATGTTATGTTTCCCCTAAATTTATGGGGTCTATTTTACCTCTTTCAATGTACATATTTTATGTTCCCTATTTTTGACGACTATCTCCTAATTTACGAATAAACATGTATCACTCTAAAACCCTAAGACAAACCGACTTTCCACATCTACAATTCCATATAACCTTACAAAATTCTTTAAGAATGATATGAAATAGTCCACCTCAACCTACTAAACCTTGACAATAATTCCAAAGTACTTTTGACTCTCCAAATTCTAACTCTATTTAAATGTGAACTTCTTCGATAATAACCACCTCCAAATGCTATAGAGTGGTTTTCTCTATAAAAAGTTAACAACACTAAATTTTTTGGTGAAGTCTTATATGATTTTGACTCCCAAGAGAATTATAATAATAATTGGATGGGTCTAATCCTTAAATTCTTCTCGAAAATCCATGAAATTGATCCTTTTACTTCGGGACAATAGGGTGTGTCTGCACAAATTAAGTTACCTTGAGAGAGACTCGAGTCTTGTGAAATATTTGAAACTTCCATCATGGAGAGAGCTATTCAATATTCCTAATGAGTATTTGATTGGATTCTAAATCCTTACATAGCTCTTGGAATCATCCGATGAAGTCTAGGTACATGTTTTGACTACTTATTATTTACCCTTGAAAAACCTGATGTTACACTGTTTGTCCCTAAACCTTCAAATCCTTACTAAAATTTCCTAAATAAGTTCTAACATGTTCATATATCTTCAATACCACATCTGGATGATTTTTATCCTTTTGTTCCATTCCAGAGGATGCACACCAGTTTTGGAAAGGTCAGAATCATCCTTTCTAGGCCTATTGAGAAACTAGTTGTTGGAAGCATTTCACTGAATGAAATTACTGACCTTGTCATATCATTCCAAACACTTGTACTTATTTGTTAATCATCTTGGAAGTACCTGTAAAGCCTATATAGACATGAAAGAACTTACAAACTAACCAAGAGAGGGGTTCGAGAAGACTTGAGAGAAAAACATTCGATTTTGGCTTAGTTGTCATGCTTAAAAGTTTGAAATTTTTATGCAACACATTTGCATGATAACACCCTTGTAATGGATGCCTTTGAGAAAATTTGATTTTCTCTTGAAATCACATCATCTAGATGAGGTGGGAGATTACTCATGTTGATCTATACACTCCCTTAGTTTTTCCTTTGTGTAATTGAAATATGTTTGACATATTCCAATATCATCCATGGTCATAATTGCAGGGTCTTTGCAAATCCCTTCTTCAATGGATTGAGCCACGATTCTTGATTTTTTCTACATAACACCCATCTTTTCAATTATGATGTTGGTCTTCTTAGAGTAGGTGTGTTCCTTATTTTTAGCCTCGATGATTTATTTAATAACATCATATAATCTTAGTAAGGATTCTTCAACATCCGAAGTGATACCTTTGAGAACAATGGCATTAGCTTGGGTTTTAAGATCTTTGTTTCTAGCCTGTGCTCCTCTTATTAGTTTGGCTTCTAATTCTATTGAATCCTTTATATAAGACTTATGGTCTTCATCATACTAAGCCACCTGGGAACATTTGGCTTTCTTTTTCTTTGTAAGAGAGAAGAGGTCCTCTGATGTCTCATGCCAAATGATGCCCTGATGTGTGGAGATTCTCTTTCTGGTCACTCTCTTCAAAGTCCCTATCCTTGGATTATATTTAATGTTAGTTAAGGGTCCCTCTTGGGCCACCCAATTTGGTTTCTCCCTGTGAGCAATCATGGCTTGTTTAACCCACTCTTGCTAGGGCTCATGAGGAGTGGTACTTATAGGGGCAGTATGAACTTGTTTTGCTTGTGTTGGCCCTGTTGAAGCATCTAGATGTGTGGGATTCTCCTCATCATCTGAAGAGGTTAGGTCATATGAAACCGAAGTAGGTCCTCTAGTTGGTAGAGTCATAACCTATTGTACCTCTTTTTCTACTTCTACCTCTAAAAATCTAGGAGTTGTGGGAATTTGAGATTGCCCTGAAGGCTTTGAATAACCAGTTTCCTTCCTCTTTGTGAATTCCCTTTTAAATGCCCTACTTAGGGGAGGAACAACCAGTGTCACCTTCATGTTTTGTTGAATTGAGATTCCATCTTCTTGGGTAATCCATACTCAGTCATTGACATCGGCCTCATGTGTATAACATATACTTATTTTCCCTCTAAGTGACTCCAAATGCTTAACCACTCTTTTCCTCGAGTTATATTATCTTAGAGGGTGTTGGGGCATATGGAATGAATTTTAGTGGGTTGCTGCTGCCTTTAAATTAGGACATATTTTAAATTATCTACATCCTACAATGAATGAAAAAGGAGGACGGGTCTTGAGCTTCTTATCTTTACATTTACTTGCTATACCATTGTAAATTTGGTAGGTAACTTCATGTTCTATTAATTTCTCTGGTACTGGGAGTTACAAAAGGTAGTGCGAGAAATACCCCAATCATGATCACTGTGTATTCTGGGTAAAATAAGGCAACCCCCATCTTCTTGATTGAGGTAAGGACATCATTAGATAATTTAGGCATAGTTGTCTCACGTATCTCCTTGTAAATTGTGGGATAAAATGAAGTGTGAATGTTCTCTATGTGATCCCTATAGGTATGAATACAATTCATTCACTTTCAAAAGGCATGAGGGAGACCATTTTTCACAAAATTTTGGACATTGAAGAACACCACAAACTACATCTGGTAAATATGAGGCCATACTAAATGGTTTCTTATGGCCTACAAAGTTTTTTCTTTGGGAAACTAGGTTGGAGGTGACTACTTGCCCTAAAGAAGGAACCTTTTGATCATCTATAATCATGGCAAGTACGGGAATTTAGACAACATAAAAATTGGCAATGGAATGGTTTCTGTATAGTTTATTCATTAGGGCCCTTGCCTATACGGACCTCGGGTCTGAGCCTTTGAATTTGGATGTCGTTCAGATTAGGATCATCCATGTTATTAATTGGGTCCTTGGCCCAACTCTACAAATAAACTATAACGTGTCTGGTTGTCATCCACGACTCAATTGTGGTCGAATTATAAATAACATTGGCCTCAAATAGCTTATAATAAAAATTATGTGCATACCCAACAAAGATAACTACCCTGTTGGTCCCAAATTTGGAGAACTAAGCCCAATTTTGTGCTTTTGTATGAATTGGAAGAAAAGAGAGCAATTTTGGGCATGGAAATACCTCAATCTTAGCTACAATCAAGTGGAGGTCGACTCTCTTCAATGCCCTAATATCTCTAGCCCTTTTTGCGTGATTGATCAACGTCTTTGTTTTGTCTATAACATATGTGTCCAGTATTTTTCTTTGAATTATCGAGAAGATGGTTAAATAATGTTGAAATTCATGGTCCAGTGAAGCTAAATTAAACAAGGTGTCTCAAATCAATTTGGTGTCTGAATACGAGTACAAGAATACGTTAACCAACGTTGGAAGGCACTGATTCTCTTGTCATAGTTGAATATTAATTGCTTGCAAATGTTGTAATGGATCCTTCAAAGTAATTGTTAACACGAAATCACAGCACCCCCAAATGAGTTATGGATATGCTTTTCTAAGGCAGGGTCATTTGTGTGATTTGCATAACATTGGATCATTCCCCAAGCTGTGGGACTTGCAAATGGGAATGATCCTCCAGAGAAGGCTGGTTCCTCTTCCTAATCCTAGCGCTAAACTACTTCTAAGGAAGGAAATGCGGCTATCTACTCCTAATATAACAATTCCAAGGGACCAAGGGAGAGAGAGAGAGCATGAAAATAAAGAAATCCTACACTATAGAGGTGATAGCACCGTGAAAAGGGATCTGTTGATCACAAACCCAACTGCCTGAAATGGAGAGAGGTGAGCAATGGAGAGGATGGATAGATGCATCACAGACCAAGGATAAAGTTCACACAGAACACCATTTCAAACCACAAAAAAATGAGCAAAGGATGGACAAAACACATAATGAAACAAATTTTATTGCTCCAAGAGTTCACACAGTACACCATTAACGGGCAAGAGGCAAGAAAATGACATTACAAAGCCAAGGGAGGAGGCTTAAAATCCACATTCGACCCTGGAGAAGAAAGAGAGAGGGGGGTAGGGAAGAAGAATGAATAACTGATTAACCTCTCGAAATGATGCCTAGATGTTACAATATGTAGAAGAATGGGAGAGAGAAGAAGGAAAGAATCGAATCCTACTCCAACCACTCTGAGATATGCATTGAATCCCATTTCAAAAGCTCAACCATTGAAAATCAAATGCTTTCAATAAAATATGCCCCCAAATCCATCTTTATTGCATGGTTCCTTGATTCAGCGCCTTGAAAGAAGAGGGAACGGTGGAAATAGATTGAATCTGATCTGGTTGTTGAGACAAATGGATCCTGCATTGAAGGCCCAAAGACGTTTCCTCCATTTTCCCTTACCTAACCTCCTCAAAATTAAAGTCTCATACCTCTATGGCGTAGGTGAGGCCGAGATCTTTCCAATAGCATCAGATTTGTAATATTTTGAGCCCTGAGTCCAAAGATATGCCCCTTCGAAGTTTGTATTGGGTTTGTACGAATGGATGGGGAAAACAGTTTGAAAAATGGGTCCCCCTTTTGAGATGGGACACGTGGTAGCCAGATTAGAGCAAAAAATAGGTTTACGGGTTTAGAATTTATCTTTTCCCCCTTTTCCGCGAGAATCACAAAATCCAGCAAACTCCCGTGGCCTCGTTGCTCTGCTTGGACACGTGGCACCCTTTTGTTGGCTGGGGAGGTGCGCTACAATCTTTTCCTTTGTGCCATTTTGTCAAAAGGAAATTTTTCACCTTTTCCTCCGCCTCCTCGCTTTGGCTTTGACTCGAATTCAAACTTTGACTTTTTCCTTTGCCTCATTCTGGAATGTGAGCTCGTAGGTCCGAAACGTTTTCCCTTCATATTTTCTTTATGTGTAAGGCTTGTTCTGACCAAACTTTACGGGGGGAAATTTGGGATAACAATAATTTGCTTGAAACGAGTGCAAAGGGAATCGAACTCTCGGAGGAAATCCTAAAAATTGAAGGCTCGAATAAGTTTTCCTCAGTTAGCACAATATCCTTTATAACTCAGTAAATCTTTCCTCTAGAATGACATGCTCCATATTAATGGCACATAATACGTGACTTGATATTTTTTTCCTGCAGAGAATGTTGCATTTTGAATTGTTAAGCCTTTTGAATGCGAGCCTTACACCTGTGCGGCCTAGGATGAATCACAACCACCAATTTAATTAGCTTTCACCTTTTAAGACCTTGGGGGTCACGTGTACGCCACGTTGGAATGCCATGTTGTAATGCCATGTAGGAATGTCACGTGGGAATACTATGCGTAATGATAGGTAGGGCACCACACATAGGACCACAAATGACTCACTCTTTGAAATTGGTGACTTGTATTTGAATTTTATTGAGCTTTTACTTTCTTTGAATTTTCCTTGCACTTGGAAGTGTGATCCCATTTTCCATGAAGTGCGAGTTGCGAGGCTTTAGGTTTTGTTACTCGCACTTGGAAGTGCAATCTTTGAATACTCACCCTTGATTCCTCTCATTTGGAAGTGCGAGTTTTGAATATTTGGAACTGCGAGGTCTTGCCTTTTGAGTTCTCGCCTTTTAAATCCTCACACTTGGAAGTGTGAGTACTCAGTCTTTGACCTGCGAGGGAAGTCAAACTTTGAGTTAGTCAAATTTCAAAAATTTAAAGTGTGAGTGCGAGAGAATCATAAAGTGTGAGTCCTCACACATAGAAAGTGTGAGTGCCAAAATTCTCTAAAGTGTGAGTGCTTAAAAAAGTTAAGCAATGAATTAGTTTAATAAATTTAAGCATAAGCACTAGAATTAATAAAGTAAGGTAACTACACTTAAAACTTATCTCAATCCAAAGGACAATTAGTTCAAATTGTTAGCTAGTAAACCATAGAGTGTCCTTACCTAGAAAATGTAAGCATTTTCTAGGTGGGGGAAGTTATGCAATACCATATATACTTTCTCCTTCTTTCCCACGACCTTCAAGACTCTCCACATAATGAGAAAATTCTCCCATTGTTCACGTTCTTCCACATGCTACGGCGATGTTATGGACTCTGTGTGGGGTTGTAGGAATTTTGTACCACCCTCACTTCTCTTCTTGTCACTATTATTGCACACAAGGGTACTCATTGTTGAACTCTTTAAATTCACAGGAGCATGATAACATTGACCCCCATACACTCCATCCATTTTTTATGGATTTGCAAGGTGTTGCAAGCTCATTAGGATTTCAAGGAAGGAGAGTTGTTTCCAATGATGCGTAATGAATTCTAAAAAACATGAACTTGCGGCTCAAAGTCATGGAGCAAGGGAATAAGGTCAACAAATTAGTTTCACAATATCTAGTAGTTACCAAGATCGTATTGTTATAATTCTGGCTATGCCACTAAATGAGTGCCATAGTTTCAGTTAAGATGTTATGTTTCCCCTAATTTTATGGGGTCTATTTTACCTCTTTAAATGTACATATTTATGTTCTCTATTTTTGACGACTATCTCCAAATTTACAAATAAACATATATCACTCTAAAACCCCATGACAACCCAACTTTCCACATCTACAATTCCATATAGGGGAGAGGACCCTATAACCGTGCACCCCAACTTTAGGGGCATGTATATATATGTAGGGGTCTCATCACAAAAAAAATGTGATCAATGACTGAGCGCCCTATGTGTCACATTGTCATTGCCTCTTAAAAAGCTTCATTAAACAAAAAGTGAACAAATGTTGGTACTTTTTTCAACAACCTATGGTGAAAACAAATGTACATGTTTTAGTGCTTGCACAACTATAAGATCATTTCCCTTAACCTTACAAACTTTTTCAAAAATGATATGGAATAGTCCAACTCCTCCTAATAAACCTTAAAAAGAATTCCAAAGTACTTTCCACCCTCAGAATGCTAACTCTATTTAAACGCCAACTTCAATAATAATAACCACCTATGAATACCATTGAGTCGTTTTCTCTATAAAAAGTTAGTAGCACTAAACTTTTTGATTTTTTCCTCATTATTTTCTTCCTTTTTAAATTTTTTCCCCGGGATCTAAAGAAATTATAAAAACCAAATTTGATTTTTTATAATAATGGATTCTATGAAAACCAGCTTAAAAATGGTGTAAAATGAGAAATATTATTGAGAAACTGAAAGTCGGGGTCCATGGCCAACGTTAGTTGACCTTCATTAAGTGACATAAAAGTGGGGTGGTGGGCATGTAGAGGGCGTGGGAAGCTGCCAACCCACAAACACAAGAAAGCTTGTCTGTGCCTGTTCCGTCTGATAAACATCATAAAAAGCGTGTCTAACATTTCCTACTCCTTTGGTGTTTAATATCACTTCCTAATGGCAGCCAAATTAGCTGGATGCAAACTGGACGATTCAATTAATGGCGAATCAATGCAGCCGGTGAAACATCCCTAAGTGCCCCCACACTTCTCTTAGAACTTTCATGATCTTACGAAAAATACTGTGTTATGGTCAAAGGGGATTTGGTGATGCATTAAATACTTCCCGTAAGGGTGTAGTCTTGCAGATATGGACATTGAAGGGCACATGATAAATGTCCCACCTAAATCATTCGTAAGCACTGCATTTTATATGCCTTTGGGCATCTAAGAATTTTCATTCATGCACTGAGAAATCTCTGGAGTCTGCACTTCGAAAAAAGTCAAGGAGAGTTGGAGGGAAGAGGAAAGTTCAAATATGGCCAGAGAACAGGCCTTTCTGTCTACAGAGATTGTAAACCAGGGAGTGCAGGAAACAGGGCCAAATGCAGGCTCCATGACATTCTCTGTTAGAGTCAGGAGGAGGCTTCCTGACTTTCTTCAGTCTGTGAACTTGAAGTATGTGAAGCTGGGATACCATTATTTGATCAGCCATGCTGTTTATCTGTTTACAGTGCCTGTAATACTGCTGGCCTTCAGTGCAGAGATCGGTAGCTTGAGCCAGCAGGAGCTATGGAGGCTGTGGGAGCAGCCCCAGTTTGATATGACCACTGCCCTTACTTTCTCTGGGGCTACTGTTTTCATGTTTTGTCTCTACTTTATGTCTAGGCCTCGTTCTATTTATCTTGTGGACTTTGCCTGCTTCAAGCCTTCAGACGACCTTAAGGTACACACCCATTTTTTTTCTCTGACGTATGAAATAAGACCTCTACTATGGAAAATCATGAATCTCCTTTTGTGGGTATATCAGTTCTGTTTTTTTCATTTTGATTCTGATGGCCTTTACCTGATTGAATCATAATTTTCCCTTGAATCTTAGATTGTAGTAATACTAATTTTTTGAATCTCATTAGCGAGATATTATGAAAAATTGATACGTGATTGATTGTAGTAGTGATGTTAATAGGAACGGTGTTGTCATTAGCATTCAGATTCTTTGCAGAGTAGTAAAGAAAAGAAAACTATATATGCTTGATACAATTAGCCTTTTTCTGTATAATGGAAATCTGTCATTGAAAGAGTTATAAGGGAATAGAATCTTCTCTAAGGTGGTCTTGTTATAAGAAAATGATTTATGCTTGATAGAAATATAAGGCTTTAGGTTTACTCCAAAGTAGTAATATTACATTTATTCCATAATATATAGCATTATTAGATTATGAAAGTTTATGTTTGCTTAATATTGATAGTTGCAGTGCTTTTGTAAACTAGAAGATTCTATAGTAGAGAAGCAATATCATTAAAAAGTGTGTATGATACAACAAAGTCTATTTTAAAATTTGTTGTGTGCATGATGGAAGATGTTTAAGGTTTGGTAGTATAAAAACTTGCCTATATCCTGGTTGGGTCTAGTGCTAGCATAAGACTATTTATTTCCTCATAGAAGAAATATTGTGAACATTTATTGTTGGTCCGATTCATGGGCAATGTTGTTTACTGTGATGACAGGTCTCCAAAGAGGACTTCATCAACATGGCCAAAAAATCCGGCCATTTTGAAGATGCGAGCCTGGATTTCCAGAAGAGAATTCTTGATAGATCAGGTCTAGGAGAAGAGACCTATTTGCCTAAAGCAGTGATGGGTTCAGGCCCCTGTTCCACTATGAAAGAAGGCCGAGCAGAAGCAGAAATGATGATGTTCGGTGCACTGGATGAGCTATTTGACAAGTGTAAAGTGAGGCCTAAGGACATAGGCATACTGGTTGTCAACTGCAGTCTCTTCAATCCCACCCCATCCCTTTCTGCCATGATTGTAAACCACTACAAGATGAGAGGAAACATTTTGAGCTTCAATCTTGGAGGAATGGGGTGCAGTGCAGGGATTATATCTCTAGACCTCGCAAGAGACATGCTGCAAGCACATCCCAATAGTCATGCAGTTGTGGTGAGCACTGAGATGATAACTTTCAACTGGTATACTGGCACAGAAAGGTCTATGCTCATGCCCAATTGCTTCTTTCGCATGGGATGTGCTGCAATTTTATTGTCTAATAAGAGAAAAGACAGGAGAAGGGCTAAGTATGAACTCTCACATATAGTTCGCACTCACAAAGGAGCTGATGAGAGAAGTTTCAGGTGCGTCTTGGGTGTGTGTTTTGCTTTTTTATATTGTCATATTGCCCCCCTTTTAAACATGGATTGGACCAGAACTTGATGCAGTATAGACCTTGAGGTTGTCTTGTTTTGTTAAACCAATGAACATTGACATACTTCTAATGTCATTTAGTTAGCTAGGTTGTAAATCAATCTAGTAAACTAAATGATATTGATTGGATCCCCTACAACCTCCCACATGGGAGATGGGCACATTAACCAATTGAGACAAGTCTCTTGCCTAGGAGTAAAGCAGTTAAGACGTAAATGTTACCCAAGAAATTGATCTTGGACAGATCCCCTACAACTGACCGGCAAGAGAGAAACATGTCATGAATAAGTGACATCCCACATAAGCACCTTATTCAATTGAGAGATCTCATGTGCCTAGGAGTTTGCCAGTTAAGACCTGAATATAATTAGTAAAACCGTTTAATTTTTTTCCTGAACATGATAGTAATGATCACATGATTACATTTCTACGAGTTTTTGGGCAGCTCAGCTGCCATATAACTCAAAGGTATTACAAGCGATTTGTTTCCTATCACTGTAAAATTATTTTCTGTGTTTAAGTAAAAGTGTCTTCTTGTTTAGTCTTTCAAATTCTCCAAGCTATGTTCTTGCTCTTCATGTTTATTCGACCCCATGAGCTACAAGACATATGTTACCTATCTTCAAACCTTAAAGATATTATTTAATATGTATAGAATTCTACAAGCCATGTTCTTGTTCATCAAATCTTCATGCTTTATGTAATGATTTCTTCTGTACTCTTCATATGTATCCCATCAGGCCACTATGTACTACAAGCTATATTTTCCTATCAATTCAAATCTTCATGCTTTACCAAATGTTTTACATCTTGCTTGTATACATGGATAGGATTCTACAAGCTATGAACTTGCTTTTCAAATCTTCAAGCTTTATTAAATGTTTTTAGAATTTACTTTCTCGTTTATGTATGGGATAGTGCACGATCACATTCCAAAGTAAGCTTTTGAAGTCATTCTCTCTATATGTTTTTCTGTGCGCTTGTGTAACTGCCACCTGCTGAGAGCTTGGGCCATATTGACAATTTTTATGGCATCTAAGCACTTGAGAGTTTCTCTTGGAGCGAATGTTTTTCTATGTAGATGAGCGCTATATTGATCTCACATTGATAGAAATATCATTGCTGCTAGAGCTCCTCTATTGCTAGTCTGTACAAGTTCCCTGTGGCCAATGGTTCTATATGCAAATCTTTCTCTTCAATTCCCCAATTTCAAGCACTTAATATCTTCATAAAACCCACCCTTCTGTTCAGTAGCAAATAATACTTGGTTTAGTAACCTACCGTGCCCATTCTTCTCTTCAGAAATACTACTTGGTGTGATAATCCACTCGTACCTTCATGTCTTATTTTAATGATGGTAAAGTGCATTCTTTCTGTTACCGACTAATCAGAACCGAATTGAATCGGATGCAGTATAAGCTTAAATATTTACAAGAATTGGATAGGATGCATGCAGTATATAACTCAATATTACCCTTATTACATTGAAATGAACAGGGCTATATACCCGGAAAGTTTCCATTGATTTACCAGTTTGAGGTGATTTCAATTGATGTTGCAGGTGTGTCTTCCAACAAGAAGATGACAAGCGAAAGAAAGGTTTGTCTGTATCAAGAGACCTCCTTGAAATAGGAGGCCATGCCTTGAAAGCCAATATCACCACCTTAGGCCCTCTGGTTCTCCCAGTATCCGAGCAGCTTCTCTTCTTGGCCACCTTAATCTGTCGTAAGGTCCTGAGAATGAAGCATGTGAAGCCTTATATTCCAGATTTCAAGCTTGCCTTTGAGCATTTCTGCATCCATGCTGGGAGCAAGACCATCCTGGACGAGCTGCAGAACAATCTGCTTCTCACCGACAAGCACATGGAGGCATCCAGGATGACTCTTCACAGGTTTGGGAATACTTCCAGCAGTTCTCTCTGGTATGAACTTGCATACATGGAAGCCAAAAGAAAGATCAAGAACGGTGACAGAATATGGCAGATTGCATTTGGGTCTGGATTCAAGTGCAACAGTGCAGTGTGGAAAGCTTTGAGGACTGTGAAAAAGGTAGACAGGAATCCCTGGGTGGACTGCATTGAAAGGTACCCTGTGGAGATCCCTGATGTGCAAAAGGTTTGATGGGGAGAAGGCACATTCAGCAACTAGTTTGATTTCCACACTGCAATCAAATGTTGTTTTGTGGAAATTGCTAACGGCTTAGACAAACTACCGTATTGTTCTTAATGGGGAATTGTGGCTACAGAAAATCTGTTAGTGTGATTGAACAGTAACTTCATTTTTACTAGATTAGAGGGTAGCGTTTGCTTAAGCATAGCACAACACTGTGACTTATATATGGTTTATCTATGCAAGTACTCTGTTATTTTCATGAATTTGTATGATTTTACGACTATTGATTTGCTCATATGAGTGCGTTTCAAATTTCAGTTATAGCTAATATATGCCATTGTAGCATATAGATTTAACAATCGATCTTGACATTAAATTCATTATAACTGCATGGAAACCTGATTAACTTCCTTACGTGGAATTAAATTTGATCAGTGCCAGTGTCTTCAAGCTTCAACGGCCAGATAGGCCTCTTAAACGGACTCGAAAGCCCAAAAGAATGCCAGGCCCTGTTTCAGGGCCACAGCAGCCAGAAAACAGCTTACAAATAGGGATTATTTGACCGCGAATATTGGCGCATACATTGCCGGTAATAAAAGGAATGCTTTCGAAATTGAACGGAGATTTTAAGCCATCTGAAATTTATGTTGAAGTTTTGTTCTTATGGAATTTTAATAGTTAATGTTGAAGTTTTGTTCTATGGAATTTTAATAGTTAATATTTATTGATTCTCTTGGATTATTAAAAAAAATTTAAGAGTCGTAAGGAAAAAATATATATTTCATTATTACCTTGTCCTTAAATACTCCATACATTTTTGTAAATAATAGTTTTAGGAAAAATTTACCAATTCAAGGTAAATAAAATAGAAAATACCACATTTTGTTGGATAAATGATGGGAGTTGGCTCATTTAATTTTGACAGTTTTGTTTGATAATTTTTATTGGGGTTTCAATTTTTGATATATTTGTGGAAGTGGTGAGTGGCCTATGATACTCTTCTCCGTTTTTTTAAAGTTATTGGAAAAATAAATAAAAATTGAAGTGGATCATATACAAATACTAAAAATATTTGCATTTACAAATTTATATAAGTATATATTAAAGAAAATTATGTTCTAACAAACTCTTGGTATGCTCTTTCTCACCTTCATTTTCTTGTTTTTTAAATTTGTGTAAGGTGAGTATTTATGGAGTTGGTTTTTTGTTTGTTAAAGTGGGATGTTCTTTTTTATTTTTTATTTGGTAAAAGTTAGCTGGTAAATTTTTGAAGGCTCCAATTTTATACAAGAAATTTCATTTTGTTTGCATAACAAATTCAAATATTTTGTATACAATCTGTGATTACATACATGTAGGAGCAAAGCTCCTTCAAATTACCATGGCTTTAATGGTATGAAGTTTAAAAAAATATGAAGTCTTTATAATAGTTTTAGTTGTTAGGAAATAAGGGATAAAATATGCAGAATAATTCTTAACAGAATTGCAACAGTAGAAACTAACGTGTAGAAATTATTACAGTTTTCAAACAAAAGTGCAGAATAAAATTATACAACACAAAGAGACAATATTTAACGTGGTTCACCCAATTTGGACTACGTTCACCAAAAATCACTTGCGCATATTTTATTACAAATCACCACTATCTCAATACAATACCTGGATCTGTTTAGAGCTATGCTCAACAAATTTTACAGAATTCACACTCATACGTACAAACGTGTTTCGTCCTAGAGTGGAAAGCAAAGTTCATAGTTAAGTGTATAGCACTTTGACTATTACTATGCAATTTTCCTTTCTCTTGCTTATGCCCCAACTCTTCAAGCAATTGTTGTAACAAAATCATTTCTTTGTTTGCCTATGTGGCACCAACATACCTAGTCTCTGTGGTTGACAAAACCACCAACTTCTGTAGTCGTGAAATTCAGTTCACTGCTGTCCCACCTATAATGTAAACATAATTTGTCGTGCTCCTCCTATTGTCTACATCTTCAGCCATATCTAAATCTACATAACCACACAAAATGGTGTCTGATCCACTGTAGCACAAAATTGTCCTCATGGTTATTGCTTACCAGTGATCTCTACCTGGATCACTCATAAATTTACTCACCACTCCCATTGCATAGGCAATATTAGGGTTGGTGCACACCATGACATACATCAAACTACCAACCGTTGATGAATAAGGTACCTTGGACATCTGGTTTCTCTCCTGCTCTGTTTTGGGACACTGCTCCTTTGATAACTTGAAATGTCCTGCCAAAGGAGTTGTAACCAGTTTAGCATTCTGCATATTAAACCTCTCTAAGACCTTAATGTACTCTTTCTGAGATAAAGTTAGCTTCCGTTCCTTCGTATCCCGAGATATCCTCATACCAAGGATTTGTTTCATTGCCCCCAAATCCTTCATGGCAAATGATTAACTTAGCTGTTTCTTGGGTACTTTTATTTCCTGCATGTTTTTATCTACAACCAACATATCATCCACATACAAACACATGATAATATAACTTCCATCCTCAAATTTCTTTGTATACACACAATGGTCAGAACGACATCTAATATAACCTTGCTCCATTATGAAGTTATCAAATTTCTTATACCATTGATATGGAGCTTGTTTCAAGCCATACAAGCTCTTCTTCAGTTTGCACACCATCTCCTTTTTACCTTTGACCTCATAGCCCTATGGCTGTTGCATATATAGATCCTTCAAATCACCATGGAGAAATGCAGTCTTTACACCAAGTTGTTCTAAGTGCAAGTCTTCTGCCGCAACTATTCCAAGAACATGTCTAATAGAAATCAATTTTACTACAGGAGAAAAAATCTCATCAAAATGTATACCCTTTTTCTATGCAAACCCCTTGACTACCAACCCGGCCTTGTATATTTTTTTGTCTCCTTCCTTTTTGACTTTGAACACCCACTTGTTTTGTAATTCTCTTTTTCCTTCGGGTAGCTTCACCAAATCCCATGTCTGGTTCTCTATGAGAGCCTAATACTCCTCATCCATGGCTTGCTCCCACTTCTTCCTGGCATTGACCTGCATTACTTCATCAAATCTCTCTGGTTCTCCATTGTTAGTGAGTAAAAAATATTAAAGAGAAGGAGAAAAACGTTCAGGTTCTCTTCTTATCTTAGAAGACCTCCTCAATATAGGTGTTTGGGGGTTTCTGTTGAGGAGGTTCTTGAATTGTTTTCCTTATTTTCCTGCAATTGTTGCTAATACATGACTTTCTCATTAAAGACCACATCCCTAGATCGAATAATTTTCTTGTTCTTAATACTCCAACATTTATATCTAAAGTCATCACCACCATAACTAATGAAAACTTACATTTTTTTGATTTAGCCTCTAGTTTGATACTATCATCTTTGTCTATATGGACAAACACTTCATATCCAAAGACTCTAGAAATGAATAATCAACTTTCTTACCATATTAAGCCTCCTCAGGTATGCTTCCATCCAAGGAACTTGAGGGTCCTCTGTTTATCAAGTATACAACTGTGCTCACCGCTTCTGCCAAAAAAAAAAAGAGATACTCCTGCATGTAACCTCATGCTCCTAGCACGTTCCATTATTGTTCTGTTCATCCTTTCGGACACCCCATTCTGCTGCGGAGTTTTTGGAACCGTCTTTTGCCTACGGATTCCATTCTTAGAACAATAATCATCAAATTCATTGCTGCAATATTCCCCTCCATTATCTGACCTGAGACATTTTAGCTTAAGACATGTTTCATTCTATATCAAGGCTTTCCATTTAACAAAAGTGTCAAATACATCATATTTGTTTCTAATACAATAAACCCAAACTTTCTTTGTTGCATCATCAATAAAAATAACATAATAACTTGAACCTCCAAGAGATGATACCTGAGCCAGCCCCCATATATTAGAATGCACCAACTCTAACTTACTCTCTTTCTTTGTAGGTCCAACCTTGAGAAATTTTACTCGTTTTTGTTTCCCGTATATAAATTCCTCACAGGCCTCCAAACTTGTTTCTGTATATCCAGGAAAATCCTTCTTTATGATCTCCATGCCGTTATGGTTCATATGACCGAGTCTATAGTGCCACATTGTTATATCTACTTCTGAAGTCATAAGATTACAAACATTAGTACTATAAGTGGTTAAATACAAGGTTTCAACCTTCTTACCTCTTGCCACTACAAGAGCACCATTGGTAACCTTCCAAGAGTCCATTGTAAATATCACAGTACAACCATCACTTCCCAACTATCTCTGCTCGATATCAAATTTCTTCTTAATGTAGGCACATGCCTGACATCCTTCAATAGCCAAGTATTCTCATTCTACATCTTAACCTGAACAGAACATTTTCCAACTATGCTGCAAGGCTCATCATCACCAAGAAAAACATGCCTAAAATCTCCTCGAACATAATCAACAAAATAATGCCTATGTCGAGCAACATGGAAATAAGCCCCCGAATTTAAAACCCAAGATTCAGTAATATTGTGCAAAGAAAAAATCAAAGCATCCTGACATACATTACTCTGTTGCCACATTTCCCTCCTTATTTTCTTCCTATTGTTTCTTCTTATCCCTGAAGCTCCCAACAGTCCTTCTTTGCATGACCATACTTTCCACAATGCCAGCATATTATCTTACTTTTGGATTTTGACCTTGCCTAGATCCTTTGATTTTTCATGGCTTCCTCTATTCTTCTTGTCTCCCTCTAGTTTCCACTATCAAAACATTCCCTGAAGTAGAAGATTCTTCAACTTAGAATCAGCTAGAATTTTCTTCGCATTTCCTCACTTAGAATAACCCCTACAACATCCTCAAACTTCAACTTTGAGTTAGCTGGAACCGAGTTGCTTACCGCCATTACCAATGGTATTCCAACTCTCAGGTAAAGAGCACAGAATTAATAAAGCCCTAACTTCTTCATCAAATTCTATTGTAACCGAAGCTAACATATTTACAACCGTATTAAAATCATTTAAATGATATGCTGTTACTGAACCATTCTCAGACATCTTCATATTAAACAACTTTTTCATTAAAAATATCTTATTAGAGACAGAGGGTTTTTTCATATAACTTCCCTGATACATCTATAAATTCTTTTGTAGTATTTTTCTTTGAAACATTAAATAATACCAAAGATGCAAGACACAACCAGATTGTCCCAAGTGCCTTCCTATCCAGCAAATCTCATTCCACATCTATCATGCTCGAGGGTTTGTTTACCTTCTCAGATAGCAAAATATAAAGATCCTTTTGATAAAGGTAATCTTCCATCTGCATCTTCCAAAGATCTAATATTATGTCCATTGAATTTATCAACCCTTGATCTTCCATCATCTGCCATAGCTTCCACTCAAGATAAAACTTTCCCTACAATTCAACACTTCAACAAACCAAACCAGGCTCTGATACCAATTGTTAGAAAATAAGGGATAAAATATGCGGAATAATCCCTCACAGAATCGCAACATTAGAAACTAATATGTAGAAAATATTACAAATCTCAAATGAAAGTGCAAAGTAAAATAACACAACACAAAGAGACAATATTTAATGTGGTTCACCCAATTTGGGCTACATCCACCAAGAATCACTTTCTCATATTTTATTACAAGCCACCGTTCTCTTAATACAATACCCAGATCTCGTTTGGAGCTATGCTCAACAAACTCTACAGAATTCACACTCGAATTCAAAACACATCTGCAATGTTACATTATACCCTACCATATGCATAAAACCATGTAAGTAGACAACTGTTTGAGTAGTTTTACAAAACCGTGGGTATTAAAACCATGGGCCAAAACTCGTCCCATAAACCTATGGGTCAAAAATCCCGCCTATATGAGAAAAGCATGTTTCCCGATATATCGGACACGTTTTAAGGCCAAATTTGTGAACCCCGGCGAGCTACGCCCTATGAACTCCGGTGATACATTACCCTGTGGAAAGTGTACAGTCTTCAACACTTTCTCACATGAAAATAGGGTCCACAACCTGAACAATCCTTCATTGGGTACACAACTTGATTTCCTTGTATGTTGCTACTGACATACCACCATTGCAGTTATCACCTAATCTCGGATCATAGATCACCAGTGCTACATTTTCCTCTGATTCACATGCACATTAATGGCTTTTAAAAGTACCTGCATATAGTCAATAATATGTGGGAGTCTATTGAAGGCGGCCCTCAACTTGAAGTACATGTTAAAATTGGATGCTTCTACTAGCTATGCAACTGCCCAACCTATACATATCACTTTGACATAGTGCTTAGAGATTTCAATTATAGATAGAGAAGTTACACCATACCTGTCCCATCACTGCTTGAGCCCCTTATCAATACTTACACCATTCCTAGTTACATTATGAAATACAAGGTTGTGACCGTGTGATCTTAGTGTCTATCCTTGGAGAAATCAACACCCAGTGATGGTACTTATCTGATGCTTCACCTTTGTCAAGTTACAATTGTATTTCCATAACAAGCGCGTTGTCACCATACACCATTGCCTCGGTCCATTCTCATTGAGAGAATCTATTGTTAAGCACCATTGTCACAATAATGAAGACAATTTCTACTTTGGCTCAATTCTAGCTTCATCCCTACACCTACCTATCAGTATTAAAGTACATGGCCTACATGAGTGAGCCCTTGTCGTCCTCATTGGTCTAAATTAGTCCATGTTGTTCTCAAGAGCCTAAGTCACCCTACTCGAGTAAAGGCACCTTCTCATAGGTGTTCTCCACCTCCTTTACCAGGATTGGTACATACAAATTCACGTAGCACATAGTTACCCTCCTACACCGTTGATCTGTGGAGACCATGGTTCACAACTATACTTTGTCTCCTCATATGTCATGTGGGCGTCGTCCTCCTTTCAAAAATCTTCACTATGCAAAAATACTTAAATGGCCTTCTATTCCATCACAACCTTGGTGAATTAATTCGAAATTTTGATAACCCCCCCCCCTCTCCGAACACACTTGAGATCAGGTTGTCTCTAGTGTTTACTAATATACTTCAGTGCTTCATGCTTCATGTCATAAAGCATTCCCACATCTTTGGTACACACATTGTACTAATCATTTCCTGAGTGATGGACTCTATAGCTACAGGATAACACACTTGATTGTTGAAAGCACACTTGACTGTTACCTAATTCTATCGCTCAGTGCTTCATGATACATCTGAAACTCTCAAGCATATACAACACACTCATTACCCATATGACGCATTAGTTCCAGAAGATGGTCATACTTGACTGCTTGAGGGGATCTGAACACCTTATCAACTGACATTTCACATCACCTACTCTGTTATTATGATATAGGGTTTTCTTTGTGACGGTCACGGAACATTCTCTAGCGACTACTCAACCATCTCCTGTAGGTACACGGCGGTTGCGCAACTATCATTTCTCGATGATGTACATCTTGTTTTATGGTTCAGTTCTTGACAACACCAAAAGGAGCATTTCTAAATAGTTACCTCATCTCATGCACATCCTGACTAGATTTGAAACGCAACTCCTCCCATCTACACATTTTATATGGGTCACAGCAAACCATTACATGTACACCACATTTGATTCTTCATTCTAGCAAGTGATGTATTGTTGAGTAGCTTCTAGTGTGAGAAAACATTAGTTGGACATTCTTTCTTATTTTGTTCATTGCTAGCTGAGATCTTCAGTATGTTCATTATCTGTAAGAAAGAATATACACATTAGCATTGTTCACTTGGTATCTTTGAGGTGAATCTTTGGTAGGACCTTTCATATTCATACACGAATTGCATGAGTGAAAGGGAAGCAACTTGCTCTTTTATTGGAGTTTTGCCCACCTTGAGGTTTCTCTGGGGGCATAAATACCTTATATCTACTCTGTACTCTACCCATCAGTTGCAGTATAATTGTGATTGTTTTATGCACAATAAATTGGTTAAAATGAACTTAGTCATTACTCCATTCAATTTATCACTTTCAATAGGATCTATACATTGATTTGACATAGGTAGTTTATGGATCTATACATGCTATCAGGGCACTTCATTGTTAAAAAGAGATGATTGCATCTAAGGCCACTTGTAGGATGTACATACAACCATGAGTTATCTGTCACATTTTAATTGCTAGTTAGTTTACTATTGTTCAAGTTATTGTTTGCAAGAGCCTATGTCAGGTATGCCTATGGTCAGACTCAATTGATTGCTTTTGATCCACTTGCTCCTTGATTGTCTTGCTTCCAACATTGGGATTGTACATGCAATCTTTAAAAGATGCCCATGTATGTAAACCCATTTTCTGCAATTCATGTTGATCTAAACATAGGTATAATCTATGTTAGCATCATTTTCTATAGCATGCTAGTCCTATTGTTTTAGCACCTAAGAACTATGGTTCCTGGAGTCCATCTTGTGTTGCATGTGCCTTGAGCTTTCCACCATACGCATCCCCTACCCCCTACAGGTATCCACTCCTCAGCATATGCATGATCAGTTGGATCTAGTTACAACATGCTAAGTATTGGGCCTTCGTCTCCTGACTTTGAAATCCGGGCATGCACCCTGTTATGATGTGAAGCCTATTTTCATGATGTAGAAGTGTTGAAGACTATACACAAACTATTGTACAACTAGGGACAGATTTTCTCGTATCAGGGTTCGAGGCCAGGCTAGGCACCGAGCGGGGGGTCTGGACGTTCAACACTGAGGTAATGCAGGTTGTTTGGGGGCGCATTCCCCTAAGTCAATGTGTACTTAGCCTAAAAAAATGTGCATGATATATAGCAGAAATTTTGAAGATCTTATATGGGCGGGATTTTTGACCCATAGGTTTATGGGACACGTTCTTGGCCCATGGTTTTGGTACCCACTAGTATTGAATGAAAACAAGCTGTAAGCATTTTGCATCGATTAATCGCTTACTCTTTTGATAGGTGAGACATAGTGGTTGCAGATGTATGTGAGAGTTGATGAGTGATCCAGATTCAGACAGAGTCCATTCAGAATTGAGCACATCTCCAAACATAGTCTGGGTATCGTATTGACTAAGAGATTTGGTGGCCTGTAGTTCAAAATTTGAGCAAGTTCATTAAGAACTTCTCATCTAGAGCAGTAGTCGCCAAATTAGGTGAAACCAGGGGTTAAGATATTTGATCTGGGGTATATTGTGTTCTTTAAGTGCTTTTGCAGTCATTTAAATACAATTTTAGATCATGCTCCAATATCTTTCTTTACATATTAGTTTCTACTATTGTGATTCTATGTGGAAATTGTTCCGCAGTGACTATTTTATCCCTTATTTCCTAACACACCCAAAACAAGTAGGCCTGCCTGTTATCACTCTGATTTGTGTGATGATGCAATTCACCCTTACATCAACACATGATTTACAAATCGGATTGTATTAACTTGTGCAAGAATTTGAGTAACAGAACACATTGTCATAGAATGATGAAAAAACTGTCTTAGACTTGGGTCACAAACACTATTCACTATTTGTAGGCCCAGAATCAAACATTCAGTAGGATGGGCACTTGTGTCATGGGGGGTATTTTTTACAACAGTTTCTCAGTTCGCCACATTTTCCAGTAGTTCACAGCACAGGTTCATGACTAGTAGCAAGTCACTTGACTTCATGTTATATAGGCCTCATTTAGTTTCAACTATGGGCAGTTGTAACCAATTACTTGATACTATTTACATGACACATGATCATGACCAGGTCTACGAGCAGGCATCTAAATTTTGGAGAGATGTGTCATGGAAGGAGAGTCCAAACAAACCTCTCTACCCTGCAAGGAGACTCTTACTTCTTGGCATAGCGATTGCTCTAGAAGAATGAGAAACTTCGTATACCTTAGGCGTAAAGAGTTCAGTTGATGAGGGAAGCACACATTTCTAAGGTAGTTGAGTCACTTTCGTGTGACAAAGACTATATCACACTTACATCGGCAATCCATCACCATCGGCATCCAAATACAATAGCATCTCCAAAGCAAAATCATGCCAACTTTCTATCCTCATACTCTCTTATACATCAGGATGCACACTTTCCTTTTATCTTTTACACACTTGTACATCCCTAATACACACATTACTCTTGATTTTTCATATACAAAACTTTGACTACTTTCTCGCTCTTATCTTGCAGGCCTGTCCTTAATATGTAACAAGAAGCAGCTCACATCAACAAGCACAAGCTCTATCAACACGATATGCTCCACCCCTACAGGTCTACCTCCCCTAGGGTCCTAGTTCCATGCTTTGCTTTATGATCACTTCACACTTCACTTGTCCATTGGGACACACTATCGACTACTCTCTTCTCTACAAGATCACAAGGTACGCATCTTCTATCTAATTTATGCTATCGAGTATTCACTCAACAACATAAAGTGGGGGTAAAATGTAGATAGAAAATCTATGCACTGTTGGTGCATTTCTAGGTCCTAGACCATGTTAATATATACAAGATTCCTAAGCAAGAAAACTAATGATTGACAATGTCCTGTTGGGCCTCTTTTCTTTGCTCTTTTGCCTACTTGTATTGGACATTACACACCCCATAACCCTATCTGGTATTTGACGGATTTATCTTTTGTGGGCCTCGGAAACTAACGCCCATTTAGGACAAAAACGCCTAGGCACTCCTGTCCCTTCTTGGGCACTCCTGACCTTCTTTGCTATCCTTTTCTTACCTGTCTCGGGTCTCTTTTACTTTGTGGGTAATCATTGTACATACTTCAGGTCAACCTTATCCATTGTCAATTACGAAATTCAAACAAGGGAATCATAGATATACTTAGTTACTAGCTCTCAAATAAGTGGCCAAAAACTAAGGATTATCTACTATCGCCTAAGCTTGCATTCAAAGACACAAGAGAATTACAAATGCATCCATCTAGCACATCCATACAAGGGACAAGGGTTACATCGCTCTGCATACACAACATAGGAAGGGGAAGTTCATTTTTATTCCATAACACACATTCTCATACATTGTTAGCATTCTAGATCTAGTCTGCAATAACATACTGTACAATTTACACAATGGGAATCTTAGGGCATCATTGCACGCACATTCACACAGAACTACATGGAGTCTGAAATGTAGTGCAGCATGCTCGGTTCTAAGTTCACTCTTCGAGTAACTTTCGAGGTCATTCTGCCTCCACATTTTGCTATCTTTATTTATTAGATTTGATGTGGTTTGTAGGATATGTGTAGTTAGGAAATCTCTTTTTGTAGGTTACAGGTAGAATTAATCGACAATATATCAAAACCTGATCCAAAGTGACAAAAGGAAGCTCAACAATGAATCTCCTCTTACACAGAAAAGGATAGAACCTGAGAACTTGACTGGACACTAGCTCCCAAATTAGTCACTAGCGCTCGAGCACTCTTGTCCTCCCGTGGGCGTTTCTGTCCTAGCACATTTCTAAGTTCCAGAATCTTCAGCTGAGCCTTGAAGGACACTTGCTTACAGTCTATTTCAACATTTCCTCCTACCCAAATCACCTCCAGATTGTGTAGAATCAACTAAGTCACCCTCTCTCTCTCTCTCTCCATTGCTTAGGGTTTCATATTATTGTTTGCTTATTTGCTTGTCCATCTTATTGTCCATTTTATCATTTATATGTCATTCAGTTACAGAAGTTACTCTGAAATTAGATTTAATAAAATTTATATTAAATCACCAACAATGTGATAGAGTATGAGGCATTGGTCCGTGGTATTCTGATTGTGGAAAAGAAACAAATCAAAGATTTGCAAGTATTTGGGGATACTAAATTGGTTATTCACCAAGTCAGGGGAAAATGTGTATCTAAAAAAAATATTTTAAGAGTTTACATGCACCAATTTTGGGACATGTTAGAGAGCTTTGAAGCTATTAATCTTCAGGTAGTGCCACAAAAGAAAAACAAGTAGATCAAATGGCGAATATTGTTTCTCAGTTATCTCATGTGATTGATCTTATCCAAGGAAAATAACATGTCAAGATGATCGTAAGACCATCTATTCCTGATAATGATGTCAAATGGCAAGTTTTTAAGAATGATGAGTAAATTGTCTAGTTTATACAAAATGAGGTTGAGTTCTCTTCTAGCTTACACTATAATTTGTAAGATAGATACAATGATAAGATCTTCTGTAGACATCTAAAATGTTGACATGATTAATTACGATTAATTTATCCTGCAAATATCCCGAAATCATCAATATAATAATTAATCGCAAGATTAATTATTATTATTAATGCCTTTTATCACATTTCCCCTTTTATCATTCATCTAATATCCCATTTTATCATTAATCACTTTAATTCCTTATTATATCATATTATCTTATTTTAATCCTTCATTAACATTTTCTAGGAATTTAATATTCCTACACCCACGTACCCACCTACTCTACATCTACCCTAAACCTAGCCTTTCCATGCAATCACACCACTAATAATCTTTTATTAACCTAATCTAGTCTTAAAACTAATCACATGCTCCACCTCTAAATCTAAAGGCTTCTATTTCTACAAGACTCTCTAAAATTCTCCTTCTATTGAATTTTTAATTCAATGGAAGCTTCTTTCCTCAACGAATTTTGAATTCAAGTTCTAGAATCCTCTAATCCTCACATGCATTCTCCACCCTTGATCCAAATCCATCTTGGCTTCATCCTAGCCATTGAATCCTCCACCTCTCATCTATAAATTGAGCTCTCCTCCTCCATTAGAGATAACTTGGAAATCCATAGCAAACCTATACCATTTGATCTTCAATCACTCAATCAATCCATCATTCAATCCTTCATTCTTCATCAAGCAATCCAAGGCAATCAAGGGGAGGTGCTGCCCAAGTGACTCCATCTAAAATCTAAAGCAACCAAGTTTAATCCACCATCTTGAGAACATCCAAAGCATCAAGGGAGATCTTCATTGGTAAGTGAAGGTATTTGTAGTGCCCATTTAAAAAACCACTTGAAACCAAAGAAACAATATAGGGTCAGCTAGAAAATTATGGGATAATTTTTTTATTTTTTTTGGTTTGAAATGTCTACAACTAAATTGAAAGACATCAGTTCTCACTAATAGGTTCCAAAAAAAACCTATTTACCAAAACACAATTTTCCTTTATTAACTTATAACAAGTTTACAAGGTTCAAATTTTAGGGTTACATGTTTTGGTTAGATTCAGGGAGTAATTTTACCCCATGCCTTCTCTCTAACAGGCTCAAAACTTCAACTATATTTTTCTCATATTAAACACTTTCAAAATTTCCCTACACCATTTCCAATGGATAGGAAATTTTCTCACCTTTCCAGTGACATAAAGAAGTCCTCCTAACTCCTTACAGAACTCAAGTTATGAGTGGGCGGAGTTTGGGGATCAAATTTTCCCCAGAGGGACACATGGCAAGAGGAGGAGGAGGAGGAGGAGGAGTACACCTTGGGCGGGTTGGCGGGTTGTGGGGAAACATTGGGAAATTTTCCTAGTGCGGGAGAAAAGTTCAGTTTGCGCCTGTGCCTCTGCTATGCTTTCAGGCACACGTGGCGCTTCACCATTCGTCGCGGGAGAAGGAAGAGGGAGAAAAGGTGGGGCGGCGGGGCAAACTGGCCAACTTTGCCCAAAGGGAGAAAAAAGATAGATGGGCGCACGGGCCCGTGCATCCGTTGAAGCAATTTCTCCAAGTCGGGTGGGAGCGCGGGGCCATGGGGGAAAAGTAATTTTTTTTCCCATAGGCCAAAACCAAAGAAAAAGACAAAGGGTCCGCCCTCCCGCTGCCACCCCCCAAGGTGCCACGTGGCACATTTTCATTGGCCGCGGGTTGGCGGGGTCAACATGGAAAATTTTCCAATTTTTTTTTAAAAGCTAAGGGGTTTACAGAACCCGTGCCTCCGCCATAGCCACAAGGGGACACGTGGTGTCCTCTGATTGGCTGTGGGCCGGCGGAGGGAAAAGTAAAAATTTTCCAAAAAATTTCAAAAAGTCTAAGGGGTAAAATTTATCCACGCCTCCGCCTCAACCCCTGGAGGACACGTGGTAGCCTCTGATTGGTTGCAGGCCGGTGGAGGAAAAATTAAAAATTTTCCCGAGCCCAAAATTTTGAAAATTTTCTAAGGGCAATTTTGATGGGAAATTTTTGGGTTGTGGGCCCGCAGGGAAAATTTGGGAAAATTTTCCCGCAATGGCACAAAAAATTCAAAGTGTCATAACTTGAGCTAGAAAGCTCGGTTTTGGGAAAACGAGGACTTTTAGGAAATCTCTCGAAGCCCTCTTTGCACAAGGAACATCAAATTTTATTTTAGATGAATTTTTAAGGGTCAATTTTGTAAAAATGATATGCAGGCCTTTATTTGATAAATTGACAATTTCCAACTTATGATTTTGATAAAATGAGAACTCCTCCTTCGCTCAACATGTCAAACAAACATGGAGGATCAGTCTAGGGAGGGTTTAGAGTGTTTTAGGGAAGTCAATTTATCCAATTTGTTCAAGGTTACATTTTTTCAGCAATAGACGGAAAAATGACCGTGCAAGCTCCGAAATGAAATTTATTAAGTTTTGGAGTTTCATTCTTGATTATTATAGTGAATTTGAATTCCTTAGGTAGTACTAAGTCTAATTTTCAATGTTTTATCACTTATTATTTAGTACAAGAATGAACTGTTCATTTTTATTAAAATGTGAGTTGCCAGGATGAAGTATATTACAGTGATTTGTTTCTTTAAATTGGAATCTCCTTTTTGTCATTTAAATGTGCATGTGATTCCTAACTTAGTCAAATACATTGCTTATTAAATCATACATCTAATTCTAAATGAAACTACATTCCTGATTTTAGTTTTAATATACATTTTGCAAGGAAAATAACATTGACTTTCATTCCATATGCATTCTTCTTTCAACATTCCAAATAGAGGTTTCTCATTGCAAGTAAAACTCATACTTCCAATGGAGAAGATAGCATATGAACAAGGTAAAACACTTTTGATAAAGGGATACAATCCTTCATTGATCTTCAATACAATTTTGCTACTTTCCTTTCTATTTAATTTCAAACTACAGTATATACAATAACAACACTGTTACTTATTCCTTTTCAAAAAAGAGATATCATTCTTGGACAACAAAACAATTCCAGTATACAATCCAATTTTGAAACTACTTCAATCTTCTATTCACGATTCAATGACACTTTTACAACTGAACACTCTTCCAATTCAATTACAAAACACAAATTACAATGCTTATAATATCCTTTGCATTTCTTTTTCAAAAATAGAGAACAAGTAGAATTCTTCTCTACATTTCTCAATGCAACTACAACTTCCATTAACAATGCAATGCTTCACATTACAACATTTATACATTTAGCCACTCAAAGTGGGGGAAGTTACATTAAATTACTCAAAGGGAAATGACTGTCAAACTGTGAAATTCTTTCTCTAAACAACAACATGCTTGTTTCTTCTTCTTTGCAACTTTGATCACAACAAGGGAGGGGAAAAGGCAATGCTCTCCACCCAACCAAGACATCCAATGAGAAAGGAAACGCCATCCTTCCCCATTGGCCTCGAGCCCCGACCATATTGAAATGGAGCATGAATATCAACACATGGTAACAAAGACTTCTATAACAGACAAGCAACATTCACATTGCATACAATCAATAAAATGCACAGTTCAAAACAATACAATAGTTCCCAACTGCATTTGAAACAATTCATGCAACACATAGGCTTGATCAAACAAGCCAACAAGAGCAAGAACTATGGGGAACTCCTTATGCCTCCCAATTTTGAATTGGGTTATCCACCAAAGGGCATACCGCCAATAAACATATCAACCCCATAAACCTTATATCTCCCAACCCCTCCTTATGCACCCCCAAGTTCATCCCTTATGCCCCCCCAAGAGTAAGAAATGTAAGCAGATTCTTTTCCAAGGTGGATCCCAAACCAAAACTCCCTCCATAATAAAACAATGCCATTGGCAATCCCTTATGCCCCCCATATGAAATCACCATAGCCTTCTCCTACACCTTTCCTTAAGCATTCTACCTAACCAGCCAAGAATGCAAACACAAACACCATTAACAAATACACGCAAGAGAAGGAAAACATTTAAAATATAGCTCAAGATGCCTACCTCTCCATAATGGAGTTTGTTCCAAGCTCACAAGCTTTCCACAATGTCAAAATGCAGCCCAAAACCAGAAATTATAAGCAAGCAAAAAGACTCCAAGATCTTCCTCAAACAAGCTCCAAAAGAAACAACACCAAAAAATGCGCCCCAAAGAGGAAATGGACAAAGTTCCAACAACCATAAACAAGCAAAGAGTTTCACTTTTATAGGAGAGGGAAGAGAAGAGGATGATGTGGATCCATGTGGGATGCCACATCATTCTTCCTCAACCCCAAGAGGAAATTCAACCTCCTTCACCAAATCACAATAAATAAAAATGACAAAATCACTTACATACTCCAAAAATGCCCATACTCCAAAAGGACCAAATTTAAAACATGTAAGGGAAGTGCAATTAAAACTTACATATTGTCACTTCAAAATACATTATAGATTCCTACATTTAACCTCCAAACCATAGGAATGGTTGGTGGATCATTTTAAGAGGTGCGGGACAAGTTTAACTTGTCCCACAAGCCTCCAAATTTGGCCTCCAAGGTCAAATTCGAATTTCATAAAAGATGGAGTGCTAGACCTTCTAAAATCTGCCTTACATACTCTTACATGTTTCTTACACATCCTTACAACATTGACTTACACACTCTTCCAACATTAATATCTAAAGACAACAACCTTATTAATTACATTCCACATCCAAATTTAATTTGAATAAAATTTAACTATATGACTATCACATTAATCTACCACATTTAAATTAATTAAAAGAAGGAACACATTACAAATAAAATACATACAATAATAATTAAAAAGGAGCACATAAATAAAACACATATCCCATGGTCACATATAATGGAAATCCCCCCATGGGAAATCCTAACATAACACAACACACATAATCATAACACAGTTGCCATGGTGACCTTGTTGAATTCACCTAGAATTTCAATATGGTTAGTCTCCAGTCCCCCCGACATTGTTGTGATTTTTAACCTACAAAATGCAAATACCTCATTCGACCTCGTGGCCATATCAGAACATCCAAAATGATATAAACAATATCTCAAAATCATCCAAATACAGATCACAACAATATCAATAATTCAACATTATCATTTTTAATTAAATAAATCAACTATATCATCATCAAAATCTACCATACCAGATCTACTCAAAATATCCAATATCATAATTCCAAATCAACATCTATAATATATCCATGTCACAATAGTATATCATCAACCACATATAGAAAATGACTCTAGTAACCATCATGCGTAATAACTGAATCCAGATCAATAATAATCCATGATCTAACATCTAACCATCATACTAAACAAAACATGATAGTGTCCATAATATGATCAATAGTATCAAAATTAGTATCTAAAAGTGTCAAAGGGAAGTGGGCACTATAGTATTGCATTCTCTCTCCCTTCCATCTAGCTCAATTTGAAGTAGTGTATTAGAGTGTTAGATTAGGAATCAATTTGCTTTGGTCTTTTTTTGCATTTTTCTCTAACTAATATTTTACATCTACATTTTGGTGCCCATTGTGGGGCTTAACCCCCATTTTTCATTGTTTATAATCTTATTTTATCCCTAGAATAGGCTGTCAAATTTTCAATAAGTTTCGTTGTTGTTTACCTCTTCAAATTTGCAAATTTCAAACTCAAATTTTGTTTCCAGCACGAAAAAATGCCTTTTCCCTATGTATTGATGCCTATGCTACAAAAAATGTCAACTATTCCCTGTTTCAGCACCTATGCAAAAACTTTGGCACCTATGCTGATACTTCAACGCTTTTGTTCTAGCATTAAAACTCTATTTTTTGCTTATTTTTGACCATGTTTCAGTCTTTTGTCATACATTGGTGCATATGCTGTAAAAAATGGCTCCTATGCCCTAAAGTGGTGCCTTTTTTGTAATTTGGATCCTTTTCCATACTATGGTGCCTATGACCTGCCAATCAGTGCCTTTGCAGAATCACAGTTTTTTACTTACAACTAACAACTTAACTCTATTTTAAAGTGTTTTGGTGACTTTTTGTAGGATTATTACATAAACAAGGGGATATTCCATCCATTTTCTTATTTATATTGTTCCATATAACATTTTTTTGGTGATTTTAGGATTCAAAACTACTATTCCTTTTGTTTTGCAGCTCATTTAGTCTAAGATATTGTGTTCAAAAATCAAACTACTAACCCTTATTTTGTAGGGCCTCCTCTTGAATACACAATCATCAAACTACTAATATTTATCATTTCATTTTATCACATAACATTTAATTATCTTGTATTTATCATCATTTTTATGTGTTTTGCTTTTTTGTTTGTTCATCCCAAAGGCAAAACCATGTATTCTCTCCTTTCGTGTCCTAGGATGATTTTGATGATAGAAAATGACTAGCTTTCCCATTTTTATTTTGTAGAGGAAACATGATGTGGAAGCGATATCCATGAACTTGACATATTCCTAGAGGTCTTGTGACTATGGGCTTCATCTCCATGCATGTAGACATACCCCATGTTTCGGTGGGGTATACAAATTCTTAGAAAGATGTCATTATTGGCTAAGCGTTTAATTTTTTTAAGAGTAGCACAAAGTGAGGGGATTCCACGTCTAATACCCAGGGCTTATATAACATCATTGCAACATAGACTTAGGCCCCACGTACCGCAAGGTATATCGGGGACTCCCTTAGTGAGCTCGTACATCATAGACTGGACAACCTTTTTGCCACAATCAAGCTATAGTGCAAGGAGGCCACACTCCCTAAGACTACTCGCTAGCCAACCCCACATTAACACATAGGTAAAGAGCCAATTTGTGGCATCATCATCATTGTGTGGTATAGAAAGCACGATATAGTTTGATTGTAATCCCACTTGACTAGTTAGGGGGTGTGTTGCATATTGTTTGCTTACTTGTGAACACCCTTAACCATCCTATCACCTTAAAATTTTAATCAATCAAACATAATCATAATCTACCATCCTTAATAAAAAAATCCCAATCCAAATTCCATCACCATCCTTAATCAACTAACGCAATCCAAATCCAAATCTTATCAAACCATGGCCTTTGATCCTCAATACCCATCCTCTCCAAACCAACATCCAAACCCCTAACTCTTTTCTTAATCCATCAACCAAGCTATCTCATCATCCCCTACCCATCAAAGTCAACCATCTCTCTTTGATATGAAATCCCACACACTATCCAACACCTTAAAAAACAAATTCCAAATCTGACATCATACCTCAACGAATTCGCTCATCGCAATCCAAATCAATCATCCCATGTTGATCCTAACATCTTAAAAACCATCCAACAACTCAGTCAAAAAATATTTGATCTTAAATCATGTATCAACCAATCACCTCCTAAACCATCATTTCCCAACCAACCCCATACAAAATTTCCCCTTTCTTAGATCCCTACCCCTCATCCCATTGACTTCCTCTTTGAGGAACCCAAATCATCTCAATCCACATCCCCACCTAATCAACATAAACCACTATCCCCCCAATTACATCGACCTAGACTACCTCACTAAGTTTTACCTAGACCAAGAGGACCTCCTTTATGTCCTTTCTAATCTCGTCACCAATCCCAAGCCTACAAAACCATCTCAAATTCCAACCTCTAAATCCCCTATCAATCATCATGACCTACACCTTCCTCCCATCAAAACTCATGCGGATAATCCACCACCATCAAAAATCCCAACTCCTAAATCCAATCATCGTAAAACCTATAATCGAGTCCCATTCACATATCCACAACAATCCCAACAACTTAACCCAAAATTATTATCACCCAAAACTCATCTTAGTCCTCCATCCTTGACATCTTCTTAATCCCAATCCAATCCTATGGAATTTCTCCTAGATAGTCTCATATCCCCTAATCCATCATCAAACTCAACCTCTAAGCCTATTTCATCCCCTCTGTCACCTATGCCCAATCCTGTCAAAACTATCTTATCCACTGTGACTCCTAAATCTCCCTCATCACCTTCTACCCCTAATCCTAAACCATCTCATGTGGCTCCTATGCAACCCTCATCCTCTTCATCCACACATAATCCTATTTTAAGCCCTTTATCACCTAAACCTAACGCTATCCTATTCTCTAATCCTACTTCATCTCCACCATCCCCCACTCCTAAAACATCTCACATGACACCTACGGCACGGACTCCTGAACCTAAAAAATAAAATCCCAATCCTCTCCACGCCCCATATCCTACCTAATATAATGAGGCTCCTACGCCACCTTCATCTACTTCATCCCCTAAATCAAAAAAATCTAATGTGACCCTCACCCAAATCTCACACCCATCCCCTTCATCTAAATCTATCCCATCCCATTCATCTACATCTAATCCCAAACAATCTAATCTTAATCCAAAACCAAATACTCCAACCAATCCAAAATCAACCAAATCGACTTCGGATTCCTAGCCCAAACCATCCACTTTGGCCCTTAGGCCTAATCCATCCCCTTCATCCTCTAAGCCAAAAAAATATAATCCAACTCATAAATCCAAATCAACGAAAACATCTCATAATATACCCACTCTTGCAACTTTACTTATTACTCCCCCAAAACCATTTAACCCAAACCACTTCACTCCTTTAGGATAATCCTTGACCACCATCTTCCATCATCTAAAAACTTTCAACATGATCATCCATCTCCCAATTAAATCCCATGATAAAATCCTTCCCAAACCATCTTGGTATTGGGAACAACATTATTGTGATTTCCATCACACCCATTGAGATTTGACCAATCGTTGCATGTAATTTAGGTCTTATGTCCAAAACCTCATTAACCAAGTGCTTATTATCCTTGTACCTCTTTATCCACCACCTTTTCATTCCAATCCTCTCCCTAACCATCATCCACCATCTAAATCCCACTCATCATCCACACATCATTAACCATCTAAATCTCATCGTACATCCAAACATCCCCCACCGACCAAAAACCAAAACAAATCTCACCTCCCATCCTTTGTTAAGTACGACCTCTTAACGGATGAAAAAACTACAACTCCCCAGTCTCATGATGACCACATGGAATCATATTCCCCATCCACTCCATATACTATAGCCAAAAATATATTCTCTAATATGAAACATCAAGGAAATGGCTTGGGAATCCATGAATAATTCATTTGTGAACCCATCTCCCTTCATCAAAATCCAAGTCGTTTAGGCTTAAGGTATCAACCTAACACTAACAATGTCCCTCCCACTCCTCTATCACAATCCATTTCTACCATTCCTCTTGTTGATCCTACCATCCCAATCACTCAACCCAATCACAAATCCTTTAATTCCCCTACAAATACCAAACACCTAAAAATGGATTGAACACATAACGCATCTCCTGGGCACGGATGTTCTTTCCTTCCCACCTATCCTCCTTCCATCTAAAATCGACATCCCTTTGAATTTAAACATCCATTAATATCCTCTTCCAATCCATTCATTTGAACACTTGATCAGTTTTCTTGCATATGTTTTAAGATAATAGTACCTACTACAACCGTGTGACCTTGGTCCATCGTTACCTTCAACATTCAAGCACAATCGTCCTCTTAGAGATCTACACACTCTAACACACTTAATAAAATTATAGTGAATACCCTTAGGCGTGTCTATTGACACTCTAGCTAGTGTCATCTCCACACTCATTTTCATCCCCCCATCAAATCCACTAGTGATTTTTAACCCCTTGCGAGTTCTCAAGAGAGTGGAACCTCTTTATGCAAAAAATCCCAAATATCAAATATATATATATATATCATATTAAATCCACCTCAAGGCTCTCTCAATGGGTTTTCCCAACATCTCTACCAGGTATTTGGACACTTGGTTGGCAGTAGAGAAATTTTGTTACCAGAATCAGATGTATCTCAACCAGGGCTATGAACACCTGGATGAAAGAGGAACCATGCACAACTTAGCCTTCCGTTCACCCTCTATCCATCTATTTGACTTAATCATTCCTCGTACATTGATTATTTTGTCTTCATAAACTACCCATTAAGCCTTCAATGCAAGTGGTAATTAACCATCACAATCACACACACTTTGATCTTGCAAAGACATAGGGCTCACATGTTGCCAAGTATTGTTTAGACCTAAGTCACACTTTTGTTTTAGTTCAACTCTTGTCTTATAACATGTGTCATTAGGCTTATATTTTTTTCATCTCTAATGTTATTTTCCTTCCATCCATCACATCCACATCCTTTTTCCCTTTGATCGAGCATCCGTGCACAGATGATGATCCTTTTCTTTTCATCTATTCCTCCTCATGTCCCTTTTCAACTGTCATCATCATGACTAGAGGCATCCTTACTACCATCCGCTAGGGGCATCATCCATTTTATATACCCTCACTTACAATCCTACCCTACATCTTGGGGAAAATCGAACCCATCCATCCATCCACACGGGCCACCCTTCTTTACACTTGGGGCAGACCACATCCCTTAATCCATCCCCTTTATACTTGGGGGCATATCTTATCATCTTCCATATCCTCCATCTTATCCTATACCACATTCCTCATCCTATCTATCTCCCATCCCACATCCCATCTAATACTAACCTATCAACCAATCCCCATCCTATCCAATTTCCCTCAATACTTCCCTTTCATCCTACCCACACACGTTTTAGGACTTATAGGATAGAATCACATCCCACCTTACATCCCTTTCCATCCCCCCATGAGCTATCCCATCCTGAATCCTTCAATCTTACTTATCCTCAACCATCCCCCCCCCCATTCTAAATATAAAATATTTAAACATCCAAAAACCAAAATCTAAAAATCAAAACATTCAAAAAATCCTCAAAACGATCACAAATTTACAAAAATGCAATGTGTGTGTTTGTTTTCTTGATTGTATTTTCATTTTGGCTGATAATAGGAGGCCCATTTTGTTTCTTTTTATTTAGCATGGTCAAATGATATGAGGACCATATTTTTGAATTAATCTATCTAATGATACGAGGACACATGGCATTTGGCAATTCAATCATCACAATATTTATACCTTGATGCATCTTTCTTTATGCCACATTCATAACATTGTCAATGATGATAACATTGGGCACTTGATTGTAGCACACCCCCTTCTATCATCATATTTTTTCCTTATCATCATCCACACCTAATCCTCATCATCATCTAACTAACTATCTAACTTACACTCCTATTCAATCCATCATTTACCAATCAATCAATGCCCACATCCAAATCTTATCATCTCGCATCCAACATTACAAATCCTTACCCCTTGGCTGGGGCATCTTCTAACATCCTATTACCAATCAAAATTGAACATTCTTCATCAATCATCATCCCAATCCCCTCCTCATCAATGTCCTATCATCTAAATCGATCCCAAAACCAATCCTTATCCTCTCAAACAAATCCAACATCATATAAACCAATACCCTATCTTCCTATCCAACCAATCCTAAAATACGACATCTTATACTCCAAAATCCTCAAAACATAACCCCTTGACTGGGGAATCTTCTAATCCAAAATATAATATCTTCTAATCTTTTAGTCTCCTACTCCTTTTCTCTCCTATCTTTTACTCCTCTACTCCTGCATCCTCATCAATATCCTAATAACATCAACACTCCTTCTATCCTCTCATACTCAAATCCAATATCCTTATTCTCAACCCCTTGATTGGGGCATCCTCTAATCCAACCCCTTCACTCAATATTTTAATCCTATAATCCTCTCCCCTCTCTTATAATCCTCAATCTTCTCATCCTCTTATCCTATCTCATCTACTAACTTGGGTCTCTCCTGTTTTCGAGTGGTTACCTACTTCGTTCCTCCTCGCCTAACCCCTCAAGGGGGCATCATATCACCATCCTAACATCTTATCTTATGTTTATTTGAATGGTCATTGCTCCACAATAACCCTTCAAAAAGGGGGAAAATGTACACATCTAAAATATCGACATGATTAATTATGATTAATTTGTCCCACAAATAAAATCATCACTATTTAAATCTCTATAATAATTAATTGCAAGCTTAATTATTATTAATCCCCTTTATCACATTTAATCATTTATCTAATATCCCATTTTATCATTAATCCCTTCAATTCATCATTATATCCTATTATCATATCTTAATCTTTATTAACATTTTCTAGTAATTTAATATACCTACACCCACCCACCTACCTACTCTACATTCACCGTAATCACATCCGTAATTATATTATCTAATCTTAAAATTAATCACATTCTCCGCCTCTAAATCTAGAGGCTTTTATTTCTAGAAGCATCTCTAAACGTATCCTTCCATTGAATTTTAAATTCAATGGAAGATTATTCCCTCCATGGATTTTGAATTTAAATTCTAGAATTCTCCATTCTATAATCCTCCAATTCTCTGCTTAATTTCTAACAATTGATCCTCATCCTACTTGGATAGATCTTCACCCTCCATTTCCTCTCCCACAAACTATAAATTGATCTCTCGTCCTCCATAAGAGATAAGTTAGCCAAGCCACAACAAATCTTTGCCATTGTGTTTCATCAATCATCCACAATCAATAAATCCATCATTCATCTACAATCAATCTATCATCATCTTCATCAAGAAACATAAAGTGATCAAGGGGGGGTGTTGCTCAAGTGACTTCACAATTCTGAAGCAATCAAGCACATCCAATGAACCATCTTGAGCACATCCAAATTATCAAGGGAGCTCTTCATTTGGTAAGTGAAGGTATTGCATTCTCTCTCCCTTCCATATAGATCAATATGAAGTAGTGTATTAGAGTGTTAGATTAGGAATCAATTTTATTTGGTTCTTGTTTACATTTTGTTCTAACCAATATTTTTCATCTACACATTCAATCGTGGAAAAACAACATACCAAGGATTAGTCACCCTAGAAGACATATTAGTCTTAATGAAGAGGTTAAGGGTAAAACATAAGCATGACTGCGGATAAAGAAGATTACAAGCTGATTATAGTTGCATAAGGAAAATATATTTTTCTTGGAAATGTATGTAGTGCTAAAGAAGAACAATCTTTTATCTCTCTTTTTCATAAATTTCACAATGTATTCTCATGGAGCCATGTAGATCTAAAAGGTTTTGACCACAACATTTCTCAACATGCTATCAATTTTGATCTCGTGACTAGGACAATTAGAAAAAACAAAGATATGTCAATCCCAGGATTGAGCCCCTCATGAGGAATCAATTATCTAAAGTCATTTAATCAAGAATAATGTTTCTTATCAAATATTCATCTTAGGTGGTGAAATTGGTGATGGTCAGGAAGAAGTGCAGAAAAATAAGGCTCTGCGTGGACTTTAGGGACTTGAATAAAGCTTTGTTAATAAATTATCATCCTTTACCTTCCATGGAGAAAATACTTCAAATAATATATGGATCTGAGATATTCTCCATGTTTGATGGTTATTCAGGATTCAACTAGATAGAGATCAGAGAAGAACATCAATACAAATCCACATATACAACCAAATGGGTACCATATACATATCAAAAAATGCCTTTTGGTTTGTCAAATGTGGTTATCACCTTTCAGAGAGCAACACACATTGCTTTCCACAGACTCATCAACCAATTATTCCTTGTCTACTTGGATGATATCATAGTCTTCTCAAAGTAAGGCTAACGACACATAGAATTTTTGGAGAAAGTTTTTTTAGAGATGCAGAGAACTTGGAGTGTCATTGAACCCCAACAAATGCATTTTTCCAATTCTGAAAGGTAAGCTATTGGGTCACTTCGTTTCTAAACACCGAAATCACAATAGACCTAGTTTGTCTATACATTATTTTCTCTCTTTCATTAATGCTCATTTCACTAAATCTGGACTTATTCCATTCCAAACTACTAAAAATTATAGGAAATATTGGAATTCTAATATTACTAGTTTTGGACTTCCAAAATGTTAAATATTGGAATTATATATACTCCAAAATCACACATATTGGAATCTAAAATCGGATATATTGGATTCCAAAACCACATATATTGGAATCCAAAATCATATTTATTGGAATCCAAAATCACATATATTGGAGTTTACCGCACTCCAAAATCCCATATATTGGAATTTGAAAATCAAAATATTGGAATCCAATATATGGGCTAGCGGCCGTTAGGCATTATTTATGCTTTGGACTAAACAAAACATGTATCTATTTTATACGGGTTAGTAGCCGCACTAGGCATTATTTATGATTTGTTGTAAATAGAATATGTTTTTATTTTATACGGGCTAGTGGGTACTATTAATTTATTTATGCTTTGGGACTAAATAGAACATGTATCTATTTTATATGGGCTAGCAAATGCTAGGACATTATTTATGCTTTGTTTTAAATAGAACATGTTTATGTTTTATATGGGCTAGTGGCCATGCAAGGAATTATTTATGCTTTGGAATAAGGTTCTTATCAGTTTTTAAATGTCTTTAAGATTAAACTATGCATATTTGAATAATTAAAATGCCTTGTGGCCTAGTGGCACTAGGGTAATGAAATTCAAGAGATGTGAGACACTTCCAGGTTCATTTAGTATGATGTGATTGAACCTCAGTTGTAACTAGATAATTACTGAAGATATTATGAAGAATCTAGCAGAGGAGACTACAATTAACTGACTATTCAGATTATTGAGAATGTAATTAACTGTAAAACCATTCCATATATATTTTCATATTTAAATATGGATATGAAAATTAATTAAAATTAACTGTAAAATAATCCCAGATCTATTTTTCGTATTCAATTATAGATATGAAATAAATTTATATTGCTTTACTAAAGATAGAACTGTAGTAAAACATTTTAAGAAATGTTTGAATTTTATTGTAACACTATTCCCGAAGATGGGATCCCAATTTAACAATATAAATCATAGTAAATCGCCAAAAAATAAGCTCCCTCTAATTCAGTTTTTGATCTAATAACATCCTAAACATCTTCCATGTCCTTCAATGGTTGTCAACAAAGGCCACAACAAGTAGTTATCTTCTAAATTAAATTTGATGTTTTCACCTATTTAGAAGTCTTTTAACTTGATTTTAGCCATAAAATACTTAAGCAAATATTTGGTACAAATAACCACTCATATGTGACGTGCATATATTTTAGATATGAACTTTCAATCTTTATTTTCTACAAGATGTAAATATATCAAATCTTCTATATCTAAGCTACATATCAAAAAAATAATTAAGTATATATGTCCATATTTCTATAATTTTATATTTATTCTTTTTTATGAACATTTTGTAAGCTTGAATAACACTTATTTTACATTTTGGAAGGGTAATATTTGAAATATTATCAGTTTCATGTATGCATGTGTTCTTATCTACAAAGTTGAAGAAAAAAACAAAATCAAATGGTTGAAGGCGGTGAATTAATCCAAAAATAAAAGCACATCCCTTTTGTTATTGTTATATCAAAAAAATCAAATAGTTGTGGGTGGTGAATTAGGTAAAAAATCAAAGGGTGTTCCTCATTTCTTATTACTACTAGGAAATTTATTTTGCATAAATTTTTTGAATCGAATGTAATGTTTTAGGGTGACGAATCTTTACAAACCTTATTGTAGTTATTTCATTTCGTTTGACTGTGGTATACATTTTTATTTTGGAAGCAAAATATAGTATTGAAGCATGCTCAAAATTAATTTAGGAATACATATTTGATTAATAAAAACTACTCAATTTTTTGTTACAATAATTTTTTTCGTGATAATTCACGCACACAAGTTATACATTCATACTCTCAACTTATAACTAGTGAAAATATAAATACTCCCAACTTATATTTGTACAATCTCAACATATAATAAAGTTAAGCAAGTACCTTCATAATAACATATGAATGTATATATTCTTTACAATGTTAAGAAATACCATCATAATAAATTTTGAAATGATAAATAGTTATTTAGCATTTTCTTGCTCCAAATATTTGATGCCCTCTACCACATTCAATCCCTGAGACACTATTTGTGATATTTTTTTGTACAAATCGGCCATCAACCACTTATATTTTGTACAATCTTCTCATATGCTTTTCATCCCAACCATAAAATTTTTAGGAGGGTTTCCATTTTAACCTAATGTAATGCACAAAGTGTTTTTAGAACTGAAGGAAACATCGTTTCTACTCCAAACCTTTTCTAGATCTCTTATTGCAATTCCGTAGACTATATTACAATGTTCCTTTCCCCAAGTGAGTACTAGATTCAATACAACTGATACTTTTTTATTGAATCCATTTTGATATATTTTTAACATCAGCAGAAGTGATATTGTCAGACCATAATCCCACTTCACATTATGGTGATAATAATTTTATAAACTCTGACAGGCCACCTCGCAGGTTGATAGCATCCTTTCGCAGCTTGCTATGACATCTTCCTATTGTATGTTTTGTTTTTTCTCATATAGCAATCCCTGCATATATAAAATAAGTAAATAACTCTTTTCGTTAACTACAGGGAAGTAAATAAATTTTATTTTAATTGGCCACATATCAATTATAACTAATTGAAATAAACAACATTTTAGCTTATGACTACTAGTTACCGATTGAGATTGCGGCTTCGATTACACCACATTTACCCGTTGTTGGATCCCTTGATGCAAGATCTATTTCAAATAAACATTCATCAATTCATAATCTATTTCTTGCTATGGAAAATGAAATCATAATGAAAAAACATAGTGGTCTCCGTGGTAATTGGTAATTTCAATATCAACACTTTATGAGGATAATTTACCATTTGATGCATTTCATCGCCCTACATTAATCAATTCATTAATCAATCGATTTCATGCTATGGAAAATGAAAGATTAATTGAAAAAGCATAGTGGTTTATGTGGTAATATGGTAAGTTACAATATCAATTGTTCTTTGTCTTTGTGATTGAATTTTAGTGGACCAGCTAGTCTACGCTTATATTCGTTGAACTACCCTTTGGCAGAAAACAGTCCTCAGCTATTGATGAGGCTTTTGTGACCGCTAGGCTATGCCAACATTGGCTGAACTACACTATGTTAGACAACCTTTAATGAGGCTATCCAAGTGCTGATTTACATACCCATGAGCGAGGTCAAGCCTTATGTAGTTCTATTTATGATGATGTTGAAGCCAAAAAAATGTCAATTCAATGTAAGTAGTCATTATGTAGTATTGAATCAGCGAGACATTGTTAGAAAGTATGCAGTTTTGAATCAGTGAGACATTGATGAAAGTATGGTTTTTTAGTCTAACCATTACTGTATCAAATGTGGATGCACAGAGTTCACTAAGCTCTCTAGTTCTAAGCATAACTCTATACTTTGTCTTCTACTATATTCCAAGCATTTAAATTGAAATTAGCTATAAATTGTGGTAGTGCCACCATACAAATGGATTTCCTTTGAAAATTTCATCTTCTATTGTATAGTTTCCAAGTTGTGGACCATATAAACTAATGTATAACATTAGTTATCATTTCCTATAAATTTATACGAGTTTTTGGTTGTCTTCTTATAATGTCTTATAAATGGTTTTCGGTTTTTTTATAAATACACATGGCTAACATACTAGGTGTTCTGTGGTGAGGTTCATGTTTATTCATGTTGGATACCTCTGAAAGTTGCCCATATTTACCATGAAGGTTACATGTTCTAGTTGGTTGTTGGTTGTCTATAGTTTTATGGTAGTATGCATAAAAAATAAATGAATAAGTAGATTATATTGGTTCAAAGCCATTAAATAAAATAACTTGTTCAAGTTGTCTTCGGTGATGAACCTTTCTTCATATGAGAATAGTAATGTTTCAAAAACATTTCTTGACTATGTGTCTCAACAATAAAAACAACAGATAGATTGGAATCAAACTAATGCACGTAGTGTGACACTTGCCATTGTAAAGCACTATTATTAGAGAATTTTGGGAACAACATCAAGTGAACATCTCAGCCCAGAACTCATAAGATTGTTCGCAAGGAAAAGGATGGATGTTTCCTTGTAGGCCAATTTTGCTTGCAGTTACCAATTTTTGTGGCAGTTTCTCTATCCAATCCCTTGTGACCTTCTTCTCTATCATCATATTTATTTTCGCAGTTGTGCACACTAGTTATTGTCCTACATAAGACACAAACTTTTAAAATTTCTCATTGTTGTCGTAGAGTCTATAGACATCCATCCAGAATTGATTCTCCATTGTCTTTAAAATTTTCCATGTATTTTTTTATCGTGTCTCTTAACATTTTTGAATAATCAATTGGTATGAGAACAATAATAATACAATCCAAAACTTGTTAGTTCTGACAACTGTTAGCAACTCCATTATCACATCAAAAGAAATATCGCTAGACAAATTACAAAAATCAGTGATCACACATTCAACATTAAAAGGATTAGTCAAAGGAATAACTGATAAAGTTGAAAGGAATTTGGAATGGATATGCACATTGACAAGTAAAATATTATGTGTCTTCCATCCTTGCTGGTATTTTTCCATCCATTGACATCACATAGTTGTCTAATATTGTCTGAGCCTCAATGGGAAGAAATTCTTCCACCTTTGGGTATTTTTTACATGTTTTCATTTTTTTCCCCTATATGGGAATCATAATTTTATTTTTCCCTTTCTCTCTTCACCCAATAATTACAAACAAATGGGTGGAAGTGGTGATTCACGTTGATTAAATTTTTCAATTACATTGGATTCACTATAGGTTGTCGATGCAATATTATCCTGATGTTTATTTTTTAAATAATTTAGAAATTTTTCTCTCATATTTTTGTTCTCATTTTATTCTTCTAGCTGTAAGAATAAAATGTATATGTACTATTACACATACCTCAACAGAGCCACTTAACCAGACATCCCCTTGATTGTCACTTTATTCATCTAGTACTGATAGTTCTTCGGTTTTCATTCCTCTAGACATCCTTGAATGAATTGGCTGTGAATCTCGCCAGTGAATTTCGTTGAAATTTAAACCTAATAATCCTTAATAGGTGAACAAGAAAGGGCACCTGATCTAAACAACTATGATTTTTTTTTGTCCATTTAGTTCATATATCATCAGGAAACAATAGAAAAGTCCATTTTTCATATAGACTCTCTGGTTTTTTCACTTGGAAAATTGAAAGGGCACTGATTCTCAAAGTTATGCATTCAAAGGAATTTTTTTAAAAAAATATTTTATATGACAAAGGTAAATGTTAATAACCAATTCAATATAATTAAAATCGACACTACCTTCCACTCTCATGTCTTTATTTTTTCGATCCGGGACATTAAGGAAATCTTGGCGATTGGCCAAAATGATATAGATTTGTACAACAAATCAATATACTTGGTTTCTATCCAAGCTTTGTTTACTTCATTATTTTGTTTGCAAATACTAGAAAAGGCTTCAGTAGATGATTTTACAGATAGAATGCGAGCCTTTCAAAACCATAGCCTTAAATGTAAAGACTTGTATGCCTCTGTGCCCAAATTTGTTTTGCATACATATTGTATGTTGGCCATCAAGTATATAAAATTTCACATCATCACTTTCTAAGTCATTTAGATCATGGATCTCTACAAGGTTATTTGTAGACTGTAATAAGGGAAGAATAATTGTAGCCCTTTGTGTAGGAATAACATTTATCAACATGGAGTGGACAAGAAGGTCAACATTTTTATCATTGATAGGATGATACTAATATTTTGGAGGTTCTACATGGCACCTTGAAACGTCAATTGAAAATACTTCACCATTGAATAAAAACAAATGAAATTGCTAAATAGTTGAAGGTTTCATCATCTCGAATATAGTGGTTGCTTTCTTCAACAATGTAGCTTATTTAGTATTATTTTTCAACCCAGGAAACTTTGATTTAGATGGGTCAATCTCAAATTTAGATAAATATGTTTGCCTCAACATTTTAAATAGTTTCGCATGTTTTGGAGGTGACAACAAACCTTTTCTATTCAAGAAATGACAAACAAAAGAGGTTTTTCCGTGTCTATACAATTTTCTGAATACTGTTAAAACTCCATTATGAATTTATTCTACATTTGAAGAACTAGTATTGTCAGAATCGATAAGAATCCCCAAATTCCAACCATATTATGAACATGAATATGTTATGTTGTCTATCAAGGCTTGCATCTCCCTTTTCCTAAATAAAGAAACTTCCAAATACATTTACCGAATAAGACACTTATTTTTTTCAAAGTCAATGCATTTGAACTGAACATACACTATCCCTGAGTTAATAAATATTAGGGATAGAACTATATCCATGAATGGATTTTAGCGAACCATTCCTCATCTCTTTTCTTCCAAAAATTACCCCCTTCCATGAATGGAATTATCGAGAATGGAGCATGAACAATGGAAGACATTTTACCTGTAATTTAAGTAGAATAAATTAATAATAGGCTCGTTTATGAAGTATAACATGTTTTTTTCACATTGCCTGTCAAGGAATATAAGCGTAGACACCTAGATTTTGATCAAAGCAATATTATTACTAACATTTCACTGACTATCTTCATCTTCTTGCACTCTATTTCAAATAATGACATTTCGTTATCTAACTCTACTTCTAACTCACTCAATGTGCCATTTTACGAAAAGTTGATTGGCGATAATCCTCTTAATTAGCTAGTTTCACATTGATTGAGTATTACATCTCATATTTAATCAATTAACCTTATCATTGGCTATCTCCCTCTTCCAACACTTCCAAAATCTAATCCAAATTCCTCCAGAAACTTATAGAAAGATTCCTAAGCTTGTTTAGAGAATTAATCCTACGAGGTTTATTAGCTCCTAATCTAGTCAAAAAGGTACTTTGACTTCCAAAAAAATCTATTTTGGCTTGTTCATTTGTACCACATGAACTAGATTTCCAATCTTTACCAAACCAAAATCTATAAATAGATGGGTCACCCCTCCCTTTCAACCTTACACCTTACACCTTGTTTGCATACAAACACTTTGATTATCAAGCTTGAGAGCTCATTTGCACTATCCAAGCCATAAGCCATTGGATAATTGAGCCATCCACCATTGAAATAAATTCATCTTGCATCTTTCCTCCATTCTAGATTAGTAAGAGTTATTTACATTTCAAAGAGATCTATTCATATTTTGGAGCAAACAACAAAACCGCTTCAAGTTTTTAGAATCTAGAGAGGTTCAGACATAGTTTAACAATCATAAGAGTATAATAAAACTAGCATGTTGCTTATTTCATTCATAATGCATGTTTTTGAAGTTAATTTTCTTATCTCTTATCTCGATGGTTATTGAATGATTTGGTTAAGGCTTTAGACTACTAGGTGTTAGTCTAGTTTACTAGGTGTTAGTCTTGTTTACATAGTTTTTCAAGTTTTACATAGTCAGTGAAATAAAGTGCAAGAAGATGATGGACATACTGCTAGAGGTGACTGGATTAGCCCACGTAGCTAGGATGTCACTGATCACTCTAGATCATAGGCTAGTTAAAAATTTAGTAGAGAGATGGCATAGTGAGAGCTAGTGCTTTCAGATTCCCACAGGAGAGATTACAATTACCTTTGAGGATGTATGATGCATTCTGTGTGTACCTATCCAAGGACAACTGATCGAGTATACCAATGTTGATGCCAAGATTATAGATTTCATTATGGAGGTATTTGGGTGTGATAATATACCTCGCCGAGGTATGATAGTGTATTTACACTGATGCATCACAGATTCGAGCTTTCATCGCATGCTGATATATTTGATGGCTCTTGTCAGTGGATTTTTTCTCACTGACAAGACAGGTTCCTCATTTCCTCTTGACCTGATTGGTGTGATATGAGGTTTATTTTGAGGTGAGATATATTGTTGGGGATAGTGCCTACTGGCACATTTATACTGGGACCTACATATTATCAAATACCATGGTCAGAATACCGTGGGTCCTACCATGTTGCTGCAGATATGGGCGTGGGACCACATAGCGATTGGTCGCCCTACATGTGTTCTTAGAGTTCGGGATCCATAGGAGCCTTCAGTCATGGGATGGGTCTCCATTAGAGATGATATCCATGGGCACATGGGAAATACTTATCATTATCACAGGAAGTTTGATGACCTTGTGTAGCATATGATAGTATGGAGGCCCTACTGACATTATCAGTGGGCCGAGGATGGAGAAAAACTTAGCATAACCATGCTTGAGCATTTTTTGATTGGTATTCAGGGTTGTATTATAGATTTCTATAGAGTAGATCAATTTCAGAGATAGTTTGGCATAATACATGATGTATCGAGTCCTGACATGTGGTATACACACAAAGCTATTGAGAGATTTGACATGGGGCCACCTATTCAGCCAGATCGAGATCTATCCCGTTTTGATGGGAAGGTGCCACAGGTATGGGTCCCTTTGAGATAAATTAGAGACACAGGAGTTACACCTGAGTATGCCCCATGGTGTATGAAAGTTTTACCATGCTGCCTTACCATTCCATAGACTGCATGGGATGCCGGAGTTAGGCCACTATTGGGGTTAGCACATTGGTTGTACAGATATATTAATAAGATATAAGCATAAAACTAATCAATACAAAAATAAACAAGAAGAAACAATAAACAAGATTTAATGTGGTTCACCCAGTGTAGGCTACGCCACCAAGAAATAACCAATTTATTATCACAGAGGAAATATAATGAAGATTTACAATCTTCTACTCCATCTTGGATGTCATGCACTTTCTTCTCTACAAATTTATATTTTCTCTCAAAAGTAAACTTCTCTCAAGTCTCAAATTGAATTCACACTTCTAAACCCTAGTTTTATGCTTATATATGCATCTACAATTACAATTACAACAATTAGATTCACTTTACAACTAAAGATAGATCTAATTCCCGCAACTTAATTATAATACTCATGTACAGGAAACCGATGCCAGTTAGCCCCAACTGATGTTAGTTCCTCCTTGCCTAATTGATATCGGTCCATGGGTGACCAATGACGGTTCATCAAATGACACCGATTACTGTGTATTCCAACAAGTCTGTAAAAATGTGCCAGTGAAGAAATTAAGCTCCACAACTCAACAATCTCCCACTCAGAGATAAATTGTTGCACTGTATCGTACAAATCCTTCCTCTGATCCTTTCCTTGGCTTGTTTCTCCCTCCTCAAGTCTAAAAATTGAAGACCAACATAAGTGGAGTGTAGCTCCAACTTCTCTTTTGCCAATGACTTAATTAGCATATCCGTAAAGTTCTCCTTTGTATGAATTTTCTCCAAGTTCAGCTACCCACCCTTTAATATCTGCCGTATGAAGTGATATCTTAACTAAATGTGTTTTTTATAGAATGAAACACTAAGTTCTTTTCCAGATGAATCAAACTTTGAATATCACTGTAAAATTTGCAATCCTCTTTCTCATTTCCCAACTCTTCCATGAACCTGCTCATCCATGTCATCTCCTTGCTAGCTTCTATAGCTACAACATACTCAATCTTTGTAGTAGACAAGGCCATATTCTTCTACAATCTAGAAATCCAGCTAACTGCCATGCCACCTACTATGAAAACATATCCAGTGGTGATCCTACTGGAATCCAAATCACCATGCATGTCTAAATCCACACAACCATGTAAATAAGTATTTGACTCTCCATGGCATAAATACATGCTGGATGTCCCTCTCAAATATTTGAGAATCCATTAGACTGCTTTCTAATGCTCTTTACCTACATTAGCCATAAATTTTCTCACAACTCCCACTTCATGTGCAATATCTAGTTTGGTATAAACTATAACATACATCAAGCTCTCAACTGCTGAAGCATACAAAACTCATGCCATGTACTCAACCTCTTCGTGTGATATAGGACACTGATCTTTGCTCATTTTGAAGTGTTCAGCCATAGGTGTACATACATGTTTTGAATTTTACAAATTAAACCTTTCTAACACCTTATTGATATAATTCCCATAAGACAAATACAACTTCTATTCTTCTTGTCTCTGTGAATTTGCTTGCCAAGGATTATCTTTGCAGATCCCAAATTCTTCATTGCAAATGTGTGAGATATGTTTTCTTTAAGCTCACCAATGTCCTGCATACTAGATCCTGCATTGAGCATATCATCCACATACAATAAAAAATTAATATAGCTCTCATTTCCAAACATCTTGAAATAAACACAATCGTCAGATTCACATCTCAAACAACCATGCTCATGCATGAAACTATCAAACCTCATATACCATTTCCTTAGAGCTTGTTTGAGTCCATACAGGCTCTTTTTCAATCTGCACACAAGTTTCTCCTTACCCTTGACTTCATACCCAAGTGACTTATTCATATAAATATCTTCCTCTAAATCACCATGAAGAAATGTCCGATTGACATCAAGTTTATCTAAATGCGAATCCTCTACTACAACTAAACACAATACAGTACAAATAGAAGCCATCTTAACAACATGAGATAAAATTTCACCAAATTCAATACCTATTTTCTGTGTAAATCCCTTTATTACAAGCCTTGCATTGTATCTCTTCTGTCCACCCTCTTTTTCCTTGATCCTATAAACCCACTTGTTCTACAATGCTCTTTTACCAGTTGACAACTTAATCAAATTCCATGTCTGGTTCTTCTCTATGGAGTCGATCTCCTCATCCATGCCATGTTCCCACTGCTTGCAGGCTTTATCCTACATTGCTTCTTCAAAGTTTTCTGGTTCACCACTATCAGTCAATAATAAATAAGACAAGGAAGGTGAAAATTTTTCTGGAGGTCTACTTACCCTTTGTGACCTTCTCACTGAGATTTGGGGTGTCAGAGGTTCAATCTTCTCATCATGTAGATTTGTATCTACTTCTGACAGTGATTTATGCTAGCCATATTCTACTGATGCCGGTTTGGCTAACTGATGTCAGTTTGTCTCTTTTGTAACCGACGCTGGTTCAGGGGACTGATGCTGGTCAGGGGTAGACTGATACCAGTTACTGTGCAAACATGTAGGTGTTAATTTTAAATCTGAGAGTTCATTTTCATCCATAAAATTCTCCACCAGTTCACCTTTGGGTACTAACAATTGATCCCTATACATTATATTTTTATTCCAATAAATGTCACGACTCCTATATATCTTAGAAGCTTATAAATCCCAAAACTAGAATCCGAAATCAACAGAGCCATAACCAATGAAAGTACATATTTTGGATTTAATATCTAATTTATTTCTATTTTCCTTATCAATATGCAAAAAATATTCCGAGCCAAATACTCTAAGAAAAGAAAGATCTACCTTTTTTCCTGTCCAAGCTTCTTCTGGTATTCCACCATTCAGTTCACTTGAAGGTCCTCGGTTAATCAAATAAACCATTGTATTTACTGCTTCCGCTAAAAACTGTAAAGGAAATCAAACATGTATCCTCATGCTTCTAGCATGTTCCATGATTGTCCTGTTCATTCTATCTGCAACACCATTTTCCTGTGGTGTTCTAGGAACCATCCTTTCTCTGCGTATTCCATTTACTGAAAAATAATCATTAAAAGTCTTGCTGCAGTACTCACCACCATTATAAGATCTAAGGCACTTTAACTTTGAATTTGGTTCATTTTCCACAAGGGATTTCCATCTTTTAAAAGTTTCAAAAACATCATATTTATGATTTATACAATAAACCCATACCTTTCTTGTGGCATAATCAATGGAAGTAACATAGTATTGGGATCCTCCATGAAAAGGTACATGGGTTGTTACCCACACATCTGAGTGTACAAGCTTCAATTTACGCTTCTTCTTTGTTTCCCTAACTTAAGAAATCTCACTCCCATATGCTTTCCAAAAATACAATGCTCATAGAAATCAAGATCTACACATTTCAGATATGATAACTTACCCTTTTCCCTTTAAGATCTACATTACCTTTTCACTCATATGGCCTAGCCGATTGTGGCACATTCTTGTATCTGAATCTGAAGTAGATAGAACACAAAAGGAATCACTAATATAGGTAGAGAAATACAATGATCTTACCTTCTTGCCTATTGCTACAACAAGAGATCCCTTAGTAACTTTCTAAGATTCGACTGTGATTGTAACCATGTAGCCAATTTAACACAATTGTCCTATAAAAATTATATTTATTTTGAGACTTGCAACATGCCTCACATCTTTCAATATCCTTATATTTCCATTCTATAATTTAAGATGAACTCCACCTGTACCAGTAATATTGCATGGTTCATCATCTCCTAAAAAAACATGCCCAAAATTACCTTGGACATAATTTCTTAAATAACCCTTATTAGGGGTTGCATGGAAAGAAACTCCTGAATCTAAAACCCACGACTCAATTTTATTATCCAAGGAGAGAATTAGGGCATCTTGCATTACCTCTTTTACAGCAACATTTTCCTCTTTACCTTTCTCTCGTATATTCTCTTTGCTTTCCTTGAACCAACAATCCTTCTTTACATGACCTTTCTTTCCACAATTCCAGCAGATTATACCTCTACCTCTGGATTTGGATCTGTCATTCTTAGACTTTGATTTCCCATTATTATTTCTCTTGGATATCTCCTTCTGCCTTCCCCTAATTTCTACATTCAAAGCATTCCCAAATAATGATTCTCTTGTACTTTTCCTACTTATTTATTCATTCAGGATTATACTAACCACATCATCAAACTTTAAAACATTAGTAGCAGATGTTTTATTACTAACAACCATTACCAAGTTATCCCAACTATCTGGAAAAGAGAATAATAATAAAAGTGATTTCACTTCATCCTAAAACAGAATACTAACTGATTTTAATTGATTTACAATAGACCAGAAATCATTCAAATGACTTGATGCAGATCCTCCTTCTTGCATCTTTAAATTAAACAATTTTTTGATCAAATAAACTTTATTTGAAGCACTAGGTTTTTCATATAGATTTTCTAAAGATTTCATTAACTCTACCATAGATACTGCTTCGGTAATATTCGAAGCCACATATGTTGTTAGGCTCAATATTATATATCCCATAGCCTTTCTATTAATAATTTTCCATTCTTCATCAGTCATCTTTATAGGTCTTGCCTTCTCATCCAACAGTAAGTATAAATATTTCTGATACAAATAATCCTCCACCTGCATATTCCATAATAGATATTCAGGACCATTAAATTTATCTACTATGAATTTTCCTTCTTCCCCCATTGCTTTTCTCCCACTCAAGGAAAAAATCCCCCTGTGAGTAAATATATCAACACACACAACCCTCAAACAAAGATGATTTGATACCAGTTGTTGGGGTTAGCACACCGGTTGTATAGATATATTAATCCTATCTAAGCATAAAAGCAATCAATACAGAAATAAACAAGAATAAACAATATACAATATTTAACGTGGTTCACCCAGTGTGGGCTACGTCCATCAAGAAACAACCAATTTATCATCACAAAGGAAATACAATGAAGATTTGCAATCTTCCACACCTTCTTGGATGCCCTGTACTTTCTTCTCTATGAATTTATTTTTCCTCTCAAAAGGAAACTTATCTCAATTCTCAAATTGAACTCACACTTCTAAACCATAGCTTTATGCTTATATATACATCTACAATATTAGGGAACTTTAGCTATGTAATTACAATCATTAGATTCACTTTAAAACTAAAGATAGATCTAATTCCTGCAACTTAATTATAATAGTCACACATAGGAGGTCAATGCTGGTTATCCCCAATTGATGTCAGTTCCTCCTTTCCTAATCGATACTAGTCCATGGGTGACCAACGATGGTTCATCAATTGACGTTGGCTACTGTGTATTCTAGCAAGTTTGTAAAAACATGCCAGTGAAACAATTGAGCTCAACAACTCAACAACCACCTCCTGAGGAGTACATTGATGATGAGGGAAATGATGACAATGATGATTATGCATTTTATGGTCTAGCTCATGATGGCGGTAGTGGATAGGGTCCTCCACCTTTACAGAAACAGGCACAGGGCAAAGGATAGAGGTAAATTCCTATTTTCCACCAGATATAGATGCCCTGAGTGGGCATACTAGTTGGTGTACATGTTCCATTATAGCAGATGCCAACGCAAAGAGCATCACCACAAGGTCCTATTTCAGGAGGAGTACCATAGAAGGGACTGGTTCCTAGCCCACCACATAGTCCTTCGAGATGTGGAGGAGGTGGAGATGATGAAGGACAAATAGTTGCGTTACAACAATAGTTATAACAGGTTGTAGCTATTCAGTTCTAGGTGACGACCGAGAGAGATCAACCCAAGGCACAACTACATGTCGCCACCTTAGGAAGAGACTAGTCTAAAGCCCATGTGAGTCAGGGAGGTGGAGGAGATGGTACTACTTAGTTTCAGTAGATCCGATAGATGACACAAATTATGAGTCTATAACAGTAGTCACAGGCCAAGGTTTAGACTATTACTACAGAGAGGGACTGATTGGTGGTCAAGAGGATGGTAGAACATGCCGAGATTTCCCAACTTCCAATGGAGGTGGCCTCATTCATGTGTACTAATGGGGCCATAGTGACACCACACATGCACCTGGACTTGGTGAAAGCCAATGATAGGGCTTCTTATTATAGGTCTCTATACTATGGGGCTATCCCAGAGGGTCAGAGAGTGCCCAATTATAGTTAGGAATTGATGTCGGCTAGATCACAATGACCATCGATAATGGATAGGTTAGTTGAGATGTGACCAGGGAATCAGATAGGTAAACAGAGCTCATAGGGTATGGACCCTCCGAGAGATTGTAGGCTACCTAGTCCCCATGAGAGATCGAGTCAGATATGACTCTTCTTTGGATTGATATATAAATGTATGTATGTATGCCTCTTATGAAGGCTCAATTGTTTTTATAAATGTATATGATGTATCATTTTTAATCATTCTTCATGATGAAGGCTCTTTCTTTGTTTATTACCTTGATGGCATAGATTGTATCGATATTGTATATATTTTTGACATAGACATTATATACACTGTGATGGACATTTTATGCTATTTTTGCCATGTATTTATGTGAGCTATGCTGATTATGATGATGGGTGATGATAATATCATGATGTTGTATCATTTAGATTATTATGCATGTATCCTGAATGGATTTTTATGATGTATGAGATAACATTGTTGATGATGGTATCATATGCTTTGATAAGATGTTTCATTTCTTTACTTTATCATATTATCGTGTATGCAGGTAGCATTAGATGATAACACTCTTTTTTGATTAGATACTATGTGATTGGAAACTATGTTGTTATTATGGATATTGGTACATTGGGTGGATATATTATCTGATCATGTGCAACCCCTCTTGCCCCATTGATGATACAGTACATGATGATTATCTTAGTATACATGCTTGATGTAAAACTTAGCATGTTTTTTAATATATGATGTATAAACTGATGTTATTTGTGATGATATATGTTATGATAGTTAGGATGACAATACATTGTGTATGGAACAAATAAGCACAAGCAAAATTTAACACAACTAATCAAATCTACACATATAACACAATATAAACTATCTGCAAACAAGTATGAACTCAGGCATGCCTATGTATAATAGTTCAAAGTGACACTTTAATCCAAGTAAGTGAATGCATCCTAATCTAAGTGCACACACACCGATGATGCGATACATCACCAATTTCTACATGTATACATAATTGTAATTAGTAAACTCAGTATGCAAGATAAAAAATTTGAATGAAATAGTTAATTAATACTCAACTTGAGAAAATGAAGCCAATTTATAGATCATACAACCCATGGAGGATAATGCAATCAAAACTCTATAAACTGAACAACATAACAGTAAGAAAATCACTACTTTATTTTTGCAAGATAATTTCAATTTGTTTTCTACTATTTTTAGTTTCGTCTCAAGATAAATTTTTGAAGGCTAGTGTTCACATAGTTTTCGAGGTTTTCTTAAGACAATGTTATGATTATTTTGCGTAGCATCATCACTTTTTATGGGTTTTTTCAAATTTTTAGGAGTTTGTCCTACATTATTTAAAATGTTTTTGTGTTTTTGCGAAGTGATTTTCTTAAACTATGTACTGAGTAATGAAGCATGAATGCCCCCAATGGGGATATTGGGAATATATAAAGGAAGAATGCCACACTGTGTATGTTCTAAGAAGGTATACGATGCAAGCTATACTCCAACATTAGAGGGGAATATACAAAAAGAAACTCCTTTACACATGATAGACAGGAATCGCATCAATTGCCAGATCAAGGCCACAATGGCATAGGCTTTGAAAGGATACTTAAGACTTAAGTAAACATAGCCCTAAACTAAGGTCAAGTGTTACTCCTTTCAGACTGTGCAGAGGTGCTTGTAGGAATAACGAATCCTTCCTGAAGGTGCCAAAAACTCATTTTTCACCCAAGGACATGTCCCCAAATGTGCTACAATTCAGTGGTTTTCACACTTGGATGACTTGTTTTCTCTTTTTCTTTTTCTTTTTTTTTTTTATTTTTTTAATTTAATTATTTTATAAGGAACTCCATGCCTAAGCATAGAATTGCTTGATATGTATGGAATTCATTGGTTCCTTTATTTCCTCACCATCCAAATGAGTGATTTTTTAGGCTCCCAAACCATACTTAGCGACCACAATATAGGTTCCTAACCAGTTGGTCATCAAACTTTCCCTTCTATCTCTCTATCTTTAACAATGTTTCTCTAGTTCTCTTTGAAAATGAGATGACCTACATCAAATTACTGAGGTATGATCCATTTTTTGACCCTCTTGAAACACCATTCTGATAAAATTTTAAGTGATTGAGGGATCTCATAATTTTCTCATCCAGTTGCTCCAATTCTACCAGGCAAGTGACTCTGTAGTCTTCGTCCTTGTCTAGATAATCCCAGAGAGATATTCTTAAGGAGGGAAGCTCAATTTCTTAGGATAAAATGGCGTATGTACCATATACTAAGGAATAAGGGGTGACACTTGTAGGGGTGAAAATGGAAGTTCTATAGGCCCAGAGGGAAGAGATGGATTTGTAATTGCCAATAGCAACCTGTTTTACTTACCACTTTCTCCATAATGCGAACAAGGGTTTTATTAGTGGCTTTCTAATTTTCCATTACCTTAAGGGCAATAAGGGAGTAGACCACTTTAAATGGATGTGAATGTGTTGAAATAATAATTTGATCATCTTGTTCTTAAAGTACTTACCAAGGTATGTGCTACAATAGCGGAGGGAATACCGTAAACGGTAGATAAGGTGAATCATGATGAATTTGGATATCTGCACACTAGCGACATATGTGATAGGCACTACCTCTACCCATTTGGTAAAGTACTTGGTTCCAATAATGATGTGGGTATGACCATCTGAAGGATGTGGGAGTGAGCTTCCCTATGAGATCCAATCCCCACTTTGAAAATGCCCAAGGAGTTGTGATTGGATGCAAAGTCTATGTTAGTGCATGGATTAGATTTCCATACTTCTGGAATAGTTTTCCCACCTCTTAACATGATGAAAACAATCTATGCTTCCATTGAAGGCCAATAGTAATCCACTCTTAGTAGTGTTTTAGCAAGTACCATCTCTCTTGTATGTGCCCCACAGACTCCTTCATGTGCTTCCTTTATTGTTAGGACTGATTTAGTCATATCAAGACAACACAGTAAATTCCCATAGTAGCCTCTTCGATAGAGAGTTCCTCATAAAAGGGTTTAACGATCTATTTGGTGAATGAGGGCCTTTATATCAGTATGGAGTAATGTTAGGAGGGAAAGTGTTTATTTGTAGGTCGGTGTAGATTGTAATCATACCAGGGTGAAAGGGGACCAACTAATTCACATACGAGAAATGATTCTAACATGTCATTTGCAGGGTTCATGTAGATGTTCAATGAAGAATGTTATTTTCTTCATCTAGAGCTGAATTTTAAGTACATCCCCTATAGTAGCCATAACATCTAATAACTTGTTTTGTGCCCATGGCAGTTGTTCAAAGGTTACCCACACAATTTACTCCTTTAATGTCTGAACCTATTTTTATATGGGATGATCTTCTCATCCTTAACTTTGTACTCATCATTGAGTTTCTTGATGATAAGTACTTAATCACTCATGACCTTGAGCTATTTGATATTCCATCGAATGAAAATTTTCAAACCTGCAATGAGCTGCTTCATATTCAATTATGTTATTTGTACATGAGAAGCCTATTCGAAAGGCATGTGGAATAAAATACCCTATTGGGGTGATGAGAATTATGCCATCCTCTACACCATGATAATTGAATAACCCATCAAAGTGCATCTACCATATCAAAGATTGTTCAATGTATAGTATAGATGCTTCTGGAAGATCCAGACACAATGGTTCCATTCCTAGAAGTGGAGCTTCAGCCAATTGATCAACAAGTACTTGTCCTTTAAGACACTTTTTGTTAACAAACTCAATGTTAAATTTGGTTAGGAGGATGATTCAATTAACCATCCATCATGCAAGCGCAGGTTCTGATAAAAGGTATTTAAGAGGGTCAACCTTTGAAATCAATTTGAGTTTTGCCTTATTAAGGAGATAGGTGATTGGCATATTAGGTAATAACTCTTCTTTTTGGTTTGGAAATTGGGCAAGCATTGACCACTGCTAGGCATATGCCTTTTCTATTTGAGGGTTAGTTCAACTCTGGTATTAGGTGAAAGCAACATATTATATGGTAAAGGGAGACACTTTTAGGTAATACATTCTCTAACTCATTTAAACTTTAGTGGTTTAGGTCATATTGTGGCAGAAGCAGTGATGCACAAAATACGGGATCACATTGGGTAGCTAAGATATATAATGCCAAAGACACTTTTTAGAGGTTCAAACAAATCATGTAGGGTAGGTGAAAGCATGCGAACAATTTTTGGGGGTTCTGGTTAGTCAAAATATATTTCTTCCATGAGTCATTCATTTCAAAAATCTTTCTGGCATTCAAGACTTGCCAGAAAGTTGAAAGCAACATTGCGTTGATTTCTTCAAAATATGTGTAAATGAGGTTGACACTTATCCACAAGTCAAATGTGATATCGAAATTAGGTACGGTGGAGTCATGTTTAGGGATTTTTCCTTGTAAAGATACCTAATAGTTGTTTGAGATTATTTTGTGGTAAATTTATCTCTTGAAACCTGCTACTGATAGCTCCATTTCTTCATTTACGAAGAGATCTACAAGTGGGTGCAATTTTTCTTAACTTTCATGGAAATGATGAAGCACAAAAATGTTTTACAATTAGGATGGGGTAAACATAGTATATCCAAAGACACATTTTTTAGGGTTCAAACAAACCATAAATGTATTTTGTTCTCTTGAGAGGTGAAAGTTATACCATTGTAGCACTTCTGACTTGGGTGCTCTTCTATTGTTATGGATTTATCCAAAATATCATCCACTAAGAAATTAGTCTTTAGGCATCACATTTCATTCTGACAGTCATGTCATGGAAGATGAGAGTCATGAAGGAAGCTCTATGATTAAGTAAAAAATAGGGGCCCCTCAAAGTTTTCAGACTTTCTTTAGACCAAAGGGCATCACTGAAACCTTGGTAACAGAGTTTTTGGGGTCAACCCCCCTTTTGGGGTCAAGGGGATTGTGAATGTAGTCTTGACAGAGGAGGTTTAGAGGTCTTCAGTAGGGTCGAGGAGTGAATAGTTTTGTGTGGGGAGAAAATGAAGTCCGAAAACCTATGTCTAAAATTCAGACTTCATGCTTTTGGAGGTTCAGAGATTTAAAGGACCCAATCTGATGAAAATTCCCAAAACCTTAAAACTCGAAGTCTCAAAACCCCGAAACCCGAATTCTCAAACCCCCAAAATTGTCAAGGACTGAAACTTGAGATCCAAAATTTTGTACTTTAGGATTTCGATCATTTCGGAACTGTAAAGCCCCATAACACGAAAATAAAAACTTGACTTCTGAAACTTGAAGTCCAAATTTTGGACTTCAAGGTTTCAGAGTTTAGGAGGTTTCATGAACTCAAGAGAATGAACAATAACCCGACCGCCAAAATGGAAAATCCTTATGTTTCAAATCCTCAAAGTCTGAAACTTTGGATTTTGGAGGTTGCAATGCATCTTGGAGTCTGAAGAAAGAAAGCCAACCACTCACATTTATTGTTGTATTGCAATCTTCAAACAACCATAAATTTTGACTTGGATCTCAGATTTGCACAAAATAGGACTTTTTAAAAATATCTTAGGGTCTTGGACTTTTTGGATTTTAGTGAGACTAAGTACTTTAAAATGAAGAAATAAATTCCACCATTTTAGAGATTTTGTGGGGATTCCAAACCTCCCTATTGGACATTTTAATGCAAAATATGTTCCTTTGGCCCTAAATGTGATGTATTGTATCAACTTTGAAAGAAATAAAATCATATCTATGGATGTTTCAAACCCTCTTCTGTGTTATAGTGCATATTTATGATCTTTCATTACAATCAAGGATGTGTTGTAATGATATGTTTTCATTGTGATATTCTAGTTGTGTTGTGTTTATTATGTAGGTTGTTCAACGTCCTTCTTGGTGTATCACCTTCCCTTAGTGTAGGTTTTAATTTTCATGCATTTTATCTAACTATGTCGCCTTGGGAAAGCATTAGATTAGTGTTAGATATACAAATCTATGAAATTTGGTGTAATTAGCACTAGGATAGGATAGGAAGTCATCCTTCTACAGAGGGTTTTCCCAATTACAAAGTCCCACAATTTGGGATAACTCCATGTTTGACGAATCACACTGATTGCCTCAACCATTCACTTGCAAGCAATAACGGGTGTTGTGATTACATCATAACAAGTTTATTCAACTGACATTATTAGACTTATCTTCCATGCATGTAGGATCAAGAGAAAGCACTAGAATGGACTTCTATAGGTGGGTCAAGACAAAGTTTAATCTTGACATGGGTCGACTATCTTTTCCATTGGCTCTTCCTTTCATTTTTCCACAAGCACCTCAAAGAGGATTTCACTATGGTACTTGAGCTCTTTCTTCTCTGCAATGGACTTTCATGTGGTAATTTTTCCCTTTCTTGTCATTTTCTTGTTTAGGTGACCATATATTTCTACCTCTTCTCAAAAATATGCACATGCATCCAATTTTATGAAGAAACCTTTCTTCTGATAACTATTTGGAAAAAAAAATCTCTGATACCCATGAATTTTGAGATGGTCTTCTTCATTTTCAAATAAATCAATCAGTATCTAAAGTCATTGATCCCAATCAAAAAGGTTGGGATATACAAGGGCGATTTGAAAGTAAGTTTGGGAATTGGACCGAGATAGGGTAAAGATAACAAAATCTGGGAATATGTTAATAGAGGAAAGATATTCGTAGATACTACAATGGGATTTTTCATCACTAGTTTGAATGAAATGAATCCTCTTCAATATCCGAGGATGTATCATCGATTTCAGAGGGTGGAAGATTATGATTCTTCACACCAAGGCCATGCTTATTATATTTAATAGGGGGATTGGCAAAATTTTCAAGTCTACCTTGTGCATCTCTTCCACACCCAAATCCCTGATACCCCATGACATGCATCATTCTATGTGGTTTGGTGTATTGTGGAAGCTTTGTTACATGAATATTTCATTCCTTCTCAGTGTCTGATTTGGAGGGTCATCTATAATTTTCTCATCTGATAGAATGACCACAAGGAGATAAACCTCTTGGAAGGGGATAGAGTAGCTAGTCTGTGAGCATGTATATTAGAAGTCAGGTCTACCACATGTCTTAGGTGAGAGTGATAGGCTCAGACACTAAGAGGGTTCTAAATTGAATATTGAAATATGCTATCGTACCATACGATCCTATTTACATTTACCATGAAGAAAAGGGATTTAGTGATGAAGAATGGTATTTAACCTCATGTTGTAGCATGTTAGGATCAACTCTATCTTTTAGAGATTTTATTTGTAATGGGATAACAATGTCCACTGAGGGATAAGTCATATGATGATCTAGATAAGATATGTAGTGCTTATAACAATGTGCAAATGGTTCTGGGATCTCCACGAATAGTGATTGGATTCCCTATATTATAAAATTTAATGCATTGATGGTATTTGTAGAAGGCACTCCTTACATGACATGGATCCATGGGTCGAGTTATGAGCATGTTGTATGGAAGATATAAATCAAGAACAAAGAATTTTGTATCATGTTTTTTCACCCTACCTCCATAGGTATCATTATATTTCCATACTAACTCACATTCATCATTGTTCATATGTTGTAATGGTTATTAAATCGATAATCTAACTCTGATGTATTTGTACCCTCAACTATCTAACTGAGATTTAACATGCAAATATCCAATCTGGATCAATTATCCACAAGAAATATCTTAATCTTTGTACGAGTAATAACTACTTCAATGGATAGAGGTATGTTCTAGGTAGGATTATTACATGGGATTTCACACTAGTCAAAGAATATGAAGTCATCAAGATCAAGGTGTGAAACCATTGCTTGGAGGCATAAAGGATCAAAATTTGTAGATACTCCTTACCCTCGAAGGGTTCAATAAAGGATGTATTTCTGGGTATTTGATATCTTGAGTAAATATAAGATTGAAATCTTAGCAGAAATTTTCTCAAGTTCATCTATTAAATCATAATCGATTCTCCTAAGGTTGAGATAAAGGAACAGCAATTCAAAGGAGACTCTAGTATTTCTAGTTGTTTGCCCATGTCATGTTGTAATAGTGACACAATCATTTTTAATTATCCTAATGGTATTGACCTACTCATTGGATGAGTGAATACACCCTATTAATGAATCAAAAAGATTATAGGCCTCGAGTATATACATAGTTTGTAGCCCTATAATCAGCAGATGGTTGACCCAGGGATCTGGACTTCTTTCTCTTAATGTCTCTTTTAGTTAGGAAAGAGCTGTTTTGAATATTCCCATTTTGATATTTGGACCTTACTGTGATTCAGGAGGAATCTACTTTTATTTTTCCATCTTCAGATGAGGTCCTAGAATGAATTGTTTCATGTTTAAGCACTTTTCCACATTGTGTCCTTTTACATGATTGAAATCATAACAATTATGATCTCTATACCACCCTAGCTTGGGCACATCATCCGCATAAGGTACTGGTGGTTAGATATTGCACCATTTTTATTATCTTTAATTGTCTCAAAATGGTAGATTAATGAATCGGGTGATGAGCAGTAAACACTCGTCTTTTAATTGGATTTTGAATAGGTCCATTCGTTAGTCAATTTGAGGAGATGACCAATATGTACTACTTAGACTGTTTGAATTGTTTAGAATCATTTAGAGTCCATGATGCCATCGCCCACAAAATTTTTATTTATGTTAAAATAATTTTGGATTCTCCATCGGTTTTGAATCTTGTCGTTATTTGACAGAGTGGTTTAATTGTTCATTTTAGCTATTAAAGAATTTTTGATTTTGCTTCCTTTCTCAATAAATTCCTCGAGGTTAGAGACAGTAATGCATTTCCAAATGAAATGTAGATATCTGGGTTTAAATTTGTAATGGAGATACTTACTAACTAGTTGTTTAAGAATTTTATAGGGGAAGTCGGCTTGCTAGACCTCTCCATCATTGACAAGAAGCTAGTGAAGGTTTCATGTTTAGTCCTTTGTTTTACACTACAAGGATCTAGCATGGTGATGTCATTTTCCATGTTAAATGAGAAATGATAGATGACTAATGTTTCCACTAGTGTGGGCCATGTAATTATAGACCATATTTGGTAAACGTATGAACCACTCTAGCACTTGTCCTCCAAAGATTTTAGGAAACAGACATATGAGATAGTTGTTGCATTATAGACCACCTCTTCGCAGGCTATTTAAAATTCTTTGATATAATCATGAGGATCACCCTCACCTTTATGTTTTTCAAATTTAGGGTAGTCAATTTTATTTCAGAAATGGTATTAAAAATATTTCTCTGTTAAAATGGATAGGGACATAATTCTTCATATTGATATTTCTTGTTGTGGCCTATATTACTTTCCTGAAGTGTGGTAAGCATATTTTTCATGGACTTCAAATCTTGTCTTAAGGAGTTTGATCCTTTGTAGAAGAGGGTGGTCTACATATGAGACTTGGTTTTTAAATGTCTTTTTCCCAAGTTATAGAGTAAATTTCACTAGCCTTAGTTTTGGGTGTTTCATGTCATGTGTCCTTACTCGTGTTATTTCTTATCTGAAGAAGATAAGTTTTCTAGTTGTTTTCAAATGGCTTGAATTTGATTCTATATATTAATTTCATCGATTTTGATGGTCTTATTCCTTTTTATTTTGATGAGGAGGTAGTTCTTCATGTTTCACTTTCTACCCTAACTAGGACAACACATTTTCTGAGCTGGTGGTTGATAACCACTTCTTTGGATCTATATCTATATAATATATGGGGCACTCAATTGATTTCTAAATTGAGGGCCCCTATCTAGATGTTTCATTCTCCATGTTGGTACCACAGGTATAAGCATGACTTCCGTCAATCTCTCTCATTATTAAGGAGTGGGTATTTATGTTTCTTCGTCTTTCCTATTAGCATATTGGTTAGAGACTCCTTACGTTATTGTGGGACAATAGAACCTAACTCTAGAATGCACTTGCAGGAACACGATCTTTTTTTCTAAACAGGAAAGTAATCTAGTTGAGAGACATCAATGTTGTCAATGTCTTTGAAGGAATCACAATTGAATCCGCTATGATCTATTAAATCATCTTGTTTGTTTCACTTCAAAGAATAGGGGACCTAAGTTATGTCCCAAAAAAAGGTTTAATCTCATGCCTTTTGGAATCCATTTACGAAATATGAACCATTGTAAGTATTTTTTATACACTTGGCTTTCATTTAATTTACTTGAGAGTATAGACAAAACTATTTTTTTTTTATGTAATAATTTTTTCCTACAGTTTCAAAGTATGTGAATAAATGGATCAAAAGAACAAGGATTCAATCAAGATCGTATGAAAAAATCATGGAATTATTTTCCATAAAATCAATCAATCAAGTAATGATACTACATGCTACATGAATGATTTGTAAAGTTAGTTAGTTGTTTTTAGATGATTAACACAAGTTGATAATGCTTATGTCAAGTTAAAAAATGAACAATGCGTAAAAATTAGCAAAAGGTTAATGTTATCCCCAATCAAAGGATATTAAGGTGATCTTAGAGGAAATGCAAGACCAAAAACATTAAAGAAAAATAGAGCTTACCCATGCAAGCCATGTAACTATATTACAAGGGTACATTACGCAAGCTCCATGCGAGGAAGCAAGGTATTAATACCAAAAGTAATATTAATACAATGTCCTAACAAAGTACTCAACACCTTTTCAAGATATAAGTAAATTTTAAACACTCAAACTACATCAAATTATTCTTAAGGACTTGCAAATGATGTGGGCTAGCGTAACATCACAATATGGACACTTAGGTCATGATTGTAAGAAACAATGATGTAAGTATCAAAATTGTGTCGTGCGACGATGTGAAAAACACAACAATTTATAAGGAGAATCAACTATGATAGAATAATAACTATAATGATGATCTTGAAATCAAGATCAAGTAGCTTAACAAGATGAAAAAATCTACCCACACACTTTAAATGTTTAACAACCCATCCGTAAACATGGATGAGTGTAAACGGATATAAAAGTGGTGAACACAATCTATTAATAACAATCACAAACCATGATATTCCCTTATCTCAAAATGGGCAACAAGAATGAAAATGAGTAGACAAAGTGGTGGTGAAACAAGCTAGCATAAGTTCAACAAATTTTTACCTTTCCTTAGGAAAAGTGTAGAACTAAGCAAAAGTGATATGTTTGCAAGCTTCGTCATGAATATCAATAGACCCTAACTTCAATAGGTTCTCCCGTTGTTCGTCTAACAAGGTTTTGAATCCAAATAAATTATCATTTCGTGATGGCTCTTAGACTCGATAATTTATACTAGCAAAGTGGGCTCTAAGACAATATGGATTTTCTAGGTGGTTTGTTCAACTAGGTGTCACAAGTATATCTATTGTGAAACTCTATTTGGCAAGAAAGTTGCATAATGACTAGTCTTGTATTATCTACATCTTTACTTTACCCTCTCCAAATGCATAATGATCAATGAAAGTGCTCATGTGTATTCTCACTAGGGTTGCATGATATGGATAGCTTTGAGTCTAACCCACAAAATGTATCACTACTCAAGTGGGTAAGCAGAGTTACTTCCTTTTTCGTCCACGAGGTTATTCAGTGGTGGACTACTTTGGGGTTCATAAGTCCATATCTTTTGTTGTAACTTAAGGCTTATGAAAAATATAATATTTCCTAGTTTAAAGCGGACGGGGTGTACCCTTAAATCCGAACCTGAAAATCAAGTGTGTTGTATAATGGTGTTTATTTTTATCTTATAACTTAATGTGGTTGTTTTTTACATACACGTTTTGGAAACCTGCAAGAAATGAGTTATATTTTTTTTAGCCTCCAGATTCTTTGACACACAATTTTGGTCCTACACATCAAAGATTAGTTATTTTTCCAATAACATCATATAAAAAAGATAAGATGTTGCTGTTTGATTTCCTAGATTATCCTAAGTCACAAGTAAAGAGTATACACAAAAAAGTAACTCACTATAATATTTGCAAAAAAATGGAAAATACTCAAGTAAATTGTGAAAAACTTAGTTTTTTTTAGCCAACTTTGAAGATCAATATTTTTAGAAAACTTTAATTAAACTGTTTTAGAAAGCAAAAAAGAAGTTTTTTGAAACATTTTTGATTCCAAGATCACCTAGAAGGTGTGAGGGAAGAGCATACATGTTTCAGAAGACCTCTACAAATGAAAATGAAAAAACTTAACTAAGTTAACACAAAATATGATCAAAAGAACTTGCAAACCACTGTTAGTAACTTGGAATAATGTTAGAAAAACCCAAAATATCAATTATGCAACCTTCGACAAAAATTAAATTTTGACAGGGAGTTCCTGTGTGCCCTTCTTGGCGTGTGCGTGTGGGTTTTGGTATGTGTGCACCCTTTAGGGTAAGTGCGTGGGTTTGTGGAAAATGAAAGAGAGTATTTATGCCTGTGCATCCAACATGATGTATGTGTGGTATTTTTAGCATGTGCACTCCACAAAAGATGTGTGTGTGTACCAGGTAAAATTCCAAACAACACAGAGGGTGGATTTATAGGTGCACGCCTAGAATAATGTGTGTGTGGGATTTTTAATACATGCGTGTGGGTTTGGATAAGTGCGTGGCTTTGGTTCAGTTGACAGGGTCAAGAACACTATTTGCATGTAAACGGGTAAGTGTAATGTGTATTCACCCTTTTCAACGCGTGCATGGTAGTTCCAACAGGTGCGTGCCCTTTTGGGCATATACGTGCCCTTTATAGCGTGTGTGCACCTAGGACGCATGCACACCATTTTGAATTCCTACGCACCCATATTTTTGTGTGCGTGGACCTCCTAACTAACCTACCTGACTCACGCATGCACGCATTTCATGATGCATGCGTATACCATTTTTTGTGTCCACTCGCACGCACCCATTACTCAGCCTAAGGTGCGTACACACTGGTTTTTATGCTTGTGCACATGAGTATATATATTTTTACATATGTGCATGCACACACATATAATTTTGACATATGCACATGCATAAACAGATAATTTTGATGTATGAACGCCCGCATGGACACTCGCGCGGCCCTAAGGCACGCGCACATGATTGTGATGCCCTAAATACCCTAATAAATTCTATTAAATGTAAAAATTGACGAGGAAAGATCAGGTACTCACAAACGACCCATCGTCATCCTCTAGTACACACTCCCGAATGGTGTCAGCCCACCTTGTGCGCCTATGGACTCATGCCATCTCTCTGTAGCTCAGAAATCATTTGCGGTAAAAATCAACACAACTCTGGTAATAAATGAACTATTCGCAATGATTTACCCCCCTGGAGGGGTACATTTAGCCATTTTAACCCGCCGTGATGCCCTTGGGGCATGTTTTTACTATCATGGTCATTCTAAATTCCTCTGTTACCCGTCATGATGATTATTTTTATCAAATAATCTGTTTTGACCCATTTTCTTCTCGCAGGTAGATGTTTTTGCTACCCGACGCCTATTTCTTCATCTTGGGGATTTTTCTTGCTTTTAGGAAATCTTCCATTTTTAAAATTCTTCTGACCAATCAAAAAATTACAAAAATTAAAAATTTCAAAAAATTAGAAAATTATTCAAAAAGCAAAAAATCATAAAAATTCAAAAGGTAGACTAAAATTGGGTAAGAATCTCATATGTAGCTAAAATTTGTGTCACACACATGGTACTCCTTTAGTATCTTGCTTACATTTTTTGGTCTTTTGAAATAATGAATCACGGATCATCTGAATCTATAATCATTTACAAAATCTAGCTTGTTGGCTTTGTCTGTATTTTGGTTTTCCATGTGTATACAATTTTTTGAATACTGTAAAAATGCCATTATGAATTTCTTCTGCATTTAAAGAACCAATAGTTTTGGAATCTATAAGAATCCCCAAATTCCAACCATATTCTGAACATGAATATGTTATGTTGTTTATCGAGGCTTGCATCTCCCTTTTTCTAAATAAAGAAACTTCCAAATCCATTTACATAATAAGACACTTATTGTTTTCAAATTCAATGCGTTTAACCTGAACACATAGTGTCCCTGAGTCAATAAATTTTGGGGATATAACTATATCAACTTACTCATGAGTGTCATCTATAACCAAAAACAACCATTGGTTGAAGTGGTAGTTTTCAGGGGAATTGATTTAGAAGAACCATTCCTCGTCTCTTTTCTTCCAATAATTTCCCCCTTCCATGAATGTAATTATTGAGAATGGAGTACAAACAATGGAAGAAATTTTACCTATAATTTGAGTAGAATAGATTAATAATAAATTCATTTATGAAGTATAAAATGTTTTTTTCGCATGCTTTGTTAAGGAATGTAAGTGTAGACACCTAGATTTCGATCAAATAAATCTTATTACTAACATTACACTGAATATCTTCATCTTCTTGCACTCTATTTCAAATAACGACATTTCATTATCTAACTCTGCTTCTAACTGACTCAAGGTGCTATTTTATGACAATTTGATTAGTGATAATCCTCTTAATCAACTAGTTTCATGTTGATTGAGTCTTCTATCTCATATTTAAACAATTAACCTTATCATTGGCTATCTATCACTTCCAACACTTCCAAAATATAATCCAAATTCCTCTAAAACTTCTCAAAAAGCTTCCTAAGCTTGTTTAGAGTCCCTAATTGATCCTAAAAGGTTAATTATCTCATAATCTAGTCAAAAAGTTACTTTAACTTCCAAAAAGATCTATTTTGCCTTGTTTTGTGTTCATTTGTCCCACATGCACTAGATTTCCAATCTTTCCCAAACCAAAATCTATAAATTGAGGGGTCACCCTTTCCTTTCAACCTTACACCTTACACCTTGTTTGTATACAAACACTGTGATCATCAATCTTGAGAGCTCATTTGCACTATCCAAGCCAATAACCATTTGATAATTGAGCCATCCACCATTGAAATAACTTCATCTTGCATATTTACTCCATTCTCAATTAGTAAGAGTTATCCAAACATGGTCTTATAAATCATCTTAGAGATATCTCTTCATCTTTTGGAGAAAACAACAAAACCACTTTGATTGTTTAGAATGTAGATAGGTTCACACAAAGTTTAACAATCATAAGAGTAGAATAAACTTAACATGTTACATGTTTCATTCATAATGCATGATTTTGAAATTAATTTTCTTATCTCTTATCTTGATGGTTATTTAATGATTTGGTTAAGTATTTAGACTAATAGGTGTTAGTCTAGTTTACTAGGTGTTACTCTAGTTTACATAGTTTTCTAAGTTTTACATAGTCAGTGAGAAAACGTGCAAGAAGATGCTGGAGATTTTGCTAGAGGTGACTGGGTTAGCCCATGTAGCTAGGATGCCGTTGATCTCTCTGGATCATGGCCTAATTACAAAATTTGGTAGAGAGATGGCACAGTGGAGAGCCAATGCTTTTGGCCCACATGAGAGATGACAATTACCCTTGAGGATGTCTAGTGCATTATGTGTGTACCTATCCAAGGGCAGTTGATCGAGTATACCAGTGTTGATGCTGAGATTCTAGACTTCCTTATGGAGGTATTTGGGGTGTGATGATATACCTCACCGAGGTATGAAAATGTATTTACACTGATGCATAGCAGATCCGAGATTTCATCGCTTGTCAATATATTTGATGGCTATTGTCAATGGCATTTTTCTCATTGACAAGACAAATTCCTCATTTTATCTTGGACTGATTGGTGTGATACGAGGTTTATTCCGAGGTGATAGAAACTATTGGGGCCAATGCATACTATAACATTTATACTGGGACCTACATCTTATCACATACCACGGTCAGAAGACCATGGGTCTTGTCACGCTACTGTAGATATGTGTATGGGACCAGATAGTGATTGGTCTCCCTACAGGTGTTCTTTGAGTTCAAGATTCGAAGGATCCTTCAGTCATGGGATGGGTATCCATTGGAGATGATATCCATGGGCACATGGGTGATACTTATCATTATTGTAGGTAGTGTGATGACCTTGTGCAACATACGATTGTGTGGAGGCCCTACCGACATTATCAGTGGGCCAAGGATAGAGTTGAGATCAGCATAGCCATGGTTGAGGATTTTTTGATTGGTATTCAGGGCTATATTACAAATTTCTATAGGGTTGATCGATGCCAGAGATAGTTTGACATAGTACAGGATGTATTGGGTCTTGACTCGTGGTATATATGCACAACTGTTTAGATATTTGACATGGGGTCGTTTATTCAGCTAGCTCAAGATCGAGCCACTTTTGATGGGATGTTGCCATAGGTATGGGCCCCCTTATAGACAGATTAGAGACCTCGAAGTTATATATGAGTATGCCACATGGATTATGAAATTTTTACCACATCACCTTACCATTTGATAGGATTCCTAGGATGCCAAATTTAGGCCACCTCCTGAGAAGTACATTGATGATGAGGGCAATGAAAATGATGATGATGATGGGTTTGATAGTCTGGGTCATGATGGTGGTGATGGAAAGGGTCCTCCACCATTATAATAGTAGGCATAAGGCCAATGGACAGAGGAAAATCCTATTTTCCACCAAATACAGATGCCTCGAGTGGGGCATACCAGTTTCTTTACATGTTCCTTTATAGTAGGGGTCAGTTCCTATCCCACCACATAGTTTGGAGAGAGGTGGAGATGATGGAGGGAAGATAGCTGCGTTACAAAAAGTTGTAGCTATTTATCTACAAGTGACGTCTGAGAGAGATCAAGCTAGGGCACAACTACATGTCGTCACTTCAGGGTGAGACCAGGCTAGAGCCCATGTAAATCAGGGAGGTGGAAGAGATGGTGCTACTTTGTTTTTACAGATCCAATAGATGCTGATGCAAATGAAAAATATTACGAGCCTATGATAGCAATCGCATGCCCAAGTTCAAACTATTACTATAGAGAGGGAGTGATTGGCGGCCAAAAGGACAATAGGACATGTTGAGATTTCCTAGCTTTTAGCATAGTTGGCCTCTTTTAGGCGTACTGATGGGGTACCCTCGTAGTGATACCGGAAATGTACCCAGACTTGGTGATAACCAACGACATGGCTTCTTATTACAAGTCTCTATACTATGAAGTTGTCCTAGAGGGCTAGAGAGCGCCCAATTATAGTCAGGAATCGATGTCAGCCATATCACAATGACTATCAGAATTGGCTAGGTTAGTCAAGCAGCGGCCAGGGAATAATACAGGTCAACAGAGCTCACAAGGTATGGTCCCTCCTAGAGATCCTAGGCCACCTAGTCCCCACGAGGGATCAAGCCAGATATGACTCTTCTTTGGATTGATATACAAATGTATGGATGCATGCCTCTTATGAAGGATCATTTTTTTATGGATGTATATAATGTATCCTTTTGGATTATGCCTCTTGATGAAGGATCTTTTTTTATTTATGCCCTTGATGGAAAATTTTGTATCGATGATGTATATATTTTTGAGACAGAAATTATATACATGTGATGAAAATTTGATGTTATTTTTGCCATGTATTTTTATGACTTATGATGATGATTACGATGATGGATGATGATTATATCATGATGTTGTGCCATTAGGATCTATATTTTTATGTTGATCAGAAGCTTATGTTCCATTAGGATCTATATTTTTAAATGTTTCTATCATTCCATCTATGTAATGTTATAGATTGTTCGACTTAATGATAATCCTGTCAAAAGGTGCAAATGAATGCTTATTCTTTCAATTCATCAGAAATGGCTATAATATCTTTAGATAATTTATTTTATTATTGATTTGATCCACATAATATGAATTACTGTCTGTATTTTGAAGAGAGTCTTTGAAAAACAATTCAAATTAACAGAGCTAGCGCTCACAAAGAATTTTCTATTATAGAAGACAATGTAAAATAAGTGTATATCAGACGTATTGTAGTTGAGAGGATTAAGTGTAAGTAACAAATCCAAGTAAAATATTTAAAGCATAACATTCCTTAGGAAATTCCACAACAACCTATCAAATACAAATGGGAAGGATTACACATTTCTTAAATAAAAGTATGGCCCTAACAACTCTAGCCATTTTCATAGAAACATTGTAGTCTAGAAGGTCGTGATGGGTTATACTTATTTGTTAAAAGATTTGATTATTCACAATGTTTATTGAGTGCCTCTACACCAAGGGTTTATTGTATCTTACTTTGATGATAACTTAGATCTAAAATGTATAAACCAACAAGTAGAAACCAAAGTTTATATTTTCTTGAATATATTTATTCGTATACCTTGTGTTCTGAATATTAACTATTGGATCAATATCCAACAAGGTAGGAGGACCATATTTATGAAGACAACAAACTAGTCTTCTGTACTAGAATAAAGATAATTTTTAACAAGGTCCTTAGTAAATTCCATAACAAGCTATCAAATACAATTGGGAAGGATTACACATTTCTAAACAAAAGTATGGCCCTAACAACTCTAGCCATTTTAGTGGAAACATTATATTCTAGAAGGTCATGATAGTGATTAAGAAAATATTGAATAAATAGATGCCTAAATCTAAATATGTACCAGTAAAATGATAGAAACAATTAAGTACCGGTTTGATCCAAGCAAATGATCAATTTAAATTTAAAACCCTAATTGAAAATGAAGGGACTAAAATACTTTGCTAATTCACAATAATCCCGAAGGTATGCACTGAGCTGGAAAACTACTAGAGTAGGAACTCAGAGTGTTGCAATCAGACCCATAAAGTTGTAGGAGTTTCATAAATGTCAGGACTAGGGCACCTATGGAGCGTTAGGGGCTCCTGGGCGCTAGAGACCTATTCTTGGCACATGTGATTTCTTAGTATCTATGGAACCCAATTTCCCAGGGTCATGAGATGTTTTCTAGTTGTCACTTTTGATTGCCTTTACTTTACTGGACCTTGCTGTTGTTCACTTGAAACTTGTAATAATAAAGAAGATCCTACAAAACCCCAAATTATAATAAATCCTAAAAAAAGAAAGATGAGAAATATAAGGTCAGACTGTCCTCGACTATCAACAAAATTAACTTACGAGCGAGTGTTACACTACATTTAAAACCCAATGTAGTTCTATGTGTGTGTGTAGAATTTTTTCCCTAGGTGGCTCTTGTGTGAGTCACACTTGATAGCAAGCAATAACTAGATATATAAAATGTAGATATATGTATGCATGAAAGAATCAACTTCCCCTCCTATGAAGTGTATGAAGAAGAATGCAGTCCCTTGTCCCTTTTGTGAAGCTAGATGGATGGTTAAATTCTCTTAGAATGCTCTTTGAATGTAACCTTAGGTGGTGATGGATAATGCTTATTTCTTGGTCCATTATTATGGTCACATAGATTTGTATTTATATGATTCCCTTGTTTTAATTTCATAATTAACCACTAAAAGTCCAGCTAGTAAAAAGCAAGAAAATCAAATGGATAAAAAGGACCCAAAATATGTGAAAAAAGTACAAAGAGGTCAGGGGCACCCAAATGGGACGGGGGCACCTGACGATGGCATTGTGGATGGGCACTGGTGTCCAAAATGATAAATGTCGAAGCATGAAAAGACTGACTGGGAAAGGAGTGTAAGACCAAGAGAGAAGACATAAAGCAAGAAAAGATAACCAAATACAGTGGTCAATTAGAAATTTTCTCGCTTAGGAATCATATAAATAGTGGTATGTGATTAGGACTAGAAATATACCCAAAGTGTGTTATTTAGTGTCTACATTTCCCCCCACTTTATGTTGTTGAGAGAATGCTTAATAACATAAAGAACATAAGAGATGTGTACCTAATAACCATGTAGATCGATGGAGAAAAGTGTGCTGAGAGAGACAAGAAAAAACATGGAGTGATAAAAATGTGAAGTGTGGAAGCTAGAGAAGAGGAAGTGAAAAATGATGATGATGATCACCCTAGGGTGAAAGTGTATGTGTAGATGTTACATTGTACCTGTTTGTTGATGTCGATCAATGTTTGATGATGTGACTACCACTTCCCATAAGGACAAACCTGCAAAAGAGAAGAATAAACAAATAATCAAATATGTGTATATGTGATCAAAATGTGTAACAAGTGTGTAAAAGTTTGTAAAAAAATGAAAAAGGAACATGTGCACCTGATCCATGATGAGTGAAAAGAGATAGAAAGGATCTTACAGATATTGTACAAGAACACATTTTTTGGGTGATTTCACGCCAATGTGGAAGAAGTGTAGGGATAAAGGTCTAGTGTTATTCTCCAACCTTTGACTACTTCCTGAAGTGTAAACACCACTGCAGATGGTGTGTAAAAATCTGATCCAGTTCGATCCAATGCGAAAGTATAAAAGAAGATGTAATGCATGCATGCCGAGTGCTGGAGGACCATGTTTGTCCTATAAATCCGTTGTATAAACTACTAAAAACTATACTGAACTGAGAAAATTTGTGTAACTTCCTGATCCATAGGGATCCAAAATGACTCTACTTCATCAGATCAGCCAGCACCGAAGAATGAAAATGATGAAACAAAGGTTCTATCTCTATGTTAAAAGAACCTCCACTCTGTGCAGAGCAGCGGTTACAGAACTGATCCCCAACCCGGGGCGGCGGTCTTGACACTCTTGGGCAAAAAAATAAAGTTTAAAATGAACAATCCCAAAACTGGAAAGGTTTTTTGTGTCTCTTATTCTCCATGATCTTTCCCATCCTCCAGTGCACGAGAGGACATGAGAAAGGCTATAAATACAAGTAGGAAGGAGAGTTTTGATTATAAAAGCATGAAAACAAGTGAGCAAGTGATTATTAGTGTTGGATTTGTGTTTGTAGAAGAAAGGAGTGTTGAGGCAGAGTAAACAAGTAATTAGGAGGAAGTGTGATATATTATCTTGTTCTCCTTCCTACTTATTGTAAATTCTATACTTCTTATTTGAATTGACCACTAAAAAGTGGTAAGAAAGAGAATTTTTCCTTTCTGAGTGGTTTTCCTCATCAGGAGGTTTCTAGGATAAAACTTGTTGGTGTTCTTCCCTTTCCTGCAATTGTTGATTCTAAGCATAAGCAAATTCATTCACTAGCTTTCTCTTTCATTTTCTAATTGAAAGTAGAACACCAATGTTTTAATTGTGATTTTGTGAACAATTCCAAAGTAGAGAGTTTACAAATCATTTTTGTATTAGAGCTAATAAGTATCCAGAACTGTGGTATTCATTCTTGGATTTGTATGACCGTGAAGAGATCTAAAGGAGAAGAGGCTTTACCTTGCGATCCAGACATTTCTACAAGGAAGTGGAAACAAAGAATTCAGGTATAAATGGAGGAAGAGAACTTAGTCTATAGAATCGAGATGCTGGAGACCATTATGGATAAGATATTTAGAAGACAAGAAGAACTTGCAGATTTGCAGAAGATGGCTTATGTTAAACAAGAATCCATGGACTCATTGGTTCGAGGATTAGTCAAAAATTTTAGAATAGGGAGGAGCCACCATGAGGAAGAACATGAAGAAGAGACTTCAAATGCAAGAGAAAAGGTAAAATCTGATCATTTTCCTTTTAAAGTTGAGACAAAAATTGAAATTAAAAGTTTTGAAGGAAAATTTGATGCAGAGTTTCTTGATAAATGGTTAAAACAACTAGAAGTATACTTTATCATCCATAATGTCACTGAGGCACAAAGGATCACCTTTGCATGTCTCAAAATGAAGGGACATGCTCTGGTTTTGTGGGAAACCCATCTAGCCACTTGTGAAAAGAAGAAATGTTCTATTGTGAAATCTTGGCAAGAATTTCAAGAATTATTTAGAGCTAACTTCTATCCTATTGGCCACAAGACTGACCAAATTATTAAATGACAATATTTTAGACAAAGAAGTGGTTAAAGTGTGCATGACTATACGATGGAGTTTCAGAAGCAGGCCATGTTGTTGAACATGGAATTGGAGGATGAGGATATTCTGACTAAGTACTTAGGAGGAATTCACACTCACCTTCAAAGAAAAGTCATCTCCACGAAGCCCAAATATCTCAACGAGGTGTGTGTGTAGGAATACTACATAGATGATGAAAAGAAGCAAGGAGAAGTAGAGCCAAGGGCAAAGCAATCGACAAATCAGTAGAAGAAATAACATGGGTAAACAAGTAACAAGGGTAAGTGGAAAGGGAAAGGTAAAAAATTTGCCACTACTTTAAATACTTGTAAAGATCCCAAGAATTTTTGCAAGATATTTGATATCAATGGTCATACTGACACTACATGTTGGAAGCTGCATCCAAAGTTACATCCGAAGAACCGAACCAAGGACTAAAAGAAGCAACTGACAGCTGTAAAGATAGAAGGGGAGGCAGAAATAGAAGATGACTCTAATGTAGATGAGAGACTTGGATGCACAACCACCAACATGGAAAACCAAGAAGAGGATAAGAGTAGACTATTCCACATCAAAATCTAGATAAAGAGAACTAAGGTAAATACTTTGGTTGATACCAGTTCTCAATCTAATTTTATTTCTGAAGTAGTTGTAAAGAAGCTCGGTCTTGAGACTTACGAGCATCCACACCCTTATCCTTTGGGTTGGGTGAAGAAGGGTGTTGAAATTCAGGTAACATAAAGATGCAAGGTCAAGTTTGGGATGAATTCCCAATATATTGATTTATTGGAACCTGATGTTATTCCACTTGATGCTTTTGACATTTTTTTTGGGAGTCCTTACTTGTATATCAAGGATGCTATATTTATGAGAAGGGAAAACTGATACAGATGGGTCAAGGATGGGATCAGATACAACATTCGGGCACACCAGTGTAAGACAAAATTTATTATGGTGAGTGCTAACTAAGCAAAACGACTTATTCAAGAAAATGATAATTAGTTTTTTTTACTTTTGTTAAAGGATAAACAAGATGGGTTAGAAATTTATGATATTTATAACCATGGAAAGCATGATTTAGATAGTTTTATTCAGTCTTTTCAAGAAGTTTTTCAATCTCCCAGTGGGTTACCACCAAAGCGGGAAGTAGAGCATGCAATTCAGCTATTTCCAGAGTCCCCTCTACTGAACATCAGGTTGTATAGGAAACCCTTGCTAGAGAGTAATGAAGTAAAGAAAAAACTCCAAGAACTGTTATACCAAGGGGTGATATGTCTGAGTACCTCACCATGTTGTTCGCCTGTTGTGATGGTGCCAAAGAAGGATGGTTCTTGGAGAATGTGCATGGACTACCGCACTTTGAACAAGATCACCATAAAAAATAGATGTCCACTTCTCCACATAGATGATCTCTTGGACCAAATTCATCATGCCAAATTATTCACGAAGTTGGATCTCAAGTCAGGTTATCACCAAGTTAGAATGAAGGAGGAGGATATATGGAAGACTGTGTTCAAGAAAAAACAAGGTTTGTATGAGTGGTTAGTACTTATGTTTTGTTTCTGCAATACACCCGCTACATTTATGAGATTAATGAATGATGTATTGCAGGATTTCATATATTCATGTGTCATTGTTTATATAGAAGATATCTTGATTTTTAATGCCACATGGGAGGAACATCTAACTCATTTGCAACAAGTCTTGCAAGTTCTCAGGGAGAAACAACTGCTTTGTAATATGAAGAAATGTGAATTTGCAAAATAGTCACTTGTCTATCTTGGGCACTGGTTGGAGGAGGAGAGCTACAAGTGGATCAAAAAAAGAAGGAAGCCATCACCAGTTGGCCAGCAGTAAAAGGAGCCATAGAGACTAGAAGTTTTATGGGAGAAATATAGTATATGTGGAAATTCATTCCGAGCTTCTTCGTGATTGTAGGACCTCTAAACATAGTGGCTGCAAAGAGTAAGGGTTTTGATTGGAGTAAGGAGCAAGACAAATCCTTTGAGTTATTGAAATACAAGATTAGTCATGCTCCAGTACTTTCTCTTCCTAATTTTAAGCAGCCCTTTGAAGTAGAGATAGATGTCAGTGATTACGTTATGGGCGCAGTGTTGCTTCAGGGAGGTAAACCCGTATGCTATCATTTTGAGAATTTTAGTTCAGCAGTTAAAGGATATTTAGTACATGATAAGTAAATGTATGCACTAGTTCAGGAAATTAAAAAATGGAAGCATTATTTGTTGGGTAAAGACACTATTGTACACACTGACCTTAAACCTCTAAAGTATTTGCAAACAGTCTAAATTACAGCTGGAAAGGCACTACAAATGGATGGGGTTCCTTCTGCAGTTCCATATGGTGATCAAATACAATAAGGGTAGTAAAAACTTGGTGGAAAACATGTTGTCTAGGCCACCCACATAGTAGAAGTTATCTTGTTTGGCCACTATCTCTCATATCGAGCCCTTCACGAAGGAACCTTATGGAGAAGCATATGCCCAAGAGAGAGACTTTGGGGTGACATTTTAGCAGTTACAGTCCTAAGGGACTGAAAGGAAAAGGATTGAAGATTTCTATCTCAAGGACGGGTTACTCTACCGATGGGGGAAGCTTTCTGTGCCTAAAGAAGAAAGACTTATATTGATGAGGGTAACACACACCTCGAAAGTAGAGGGACATTTTGGTGCTGGTAATACCCTATCCCACTTGCAATGGTACGTGTATTGGCCCAATATGCAAGAAGAAGTATCAAAATTTATATGTGGATGTAAACTTTGTTGAACCAACAAGCCTAAGACTAGGAAGGAGGGTTTTTCTATGCCTCTACGAGTACCTACTTATTCGTGGGATGAAATTTCTATGGATTTTGTAGGAGGATTACCTATGTCTAAACATGGCCATGACTATCTCTTTGTTGTTGTTGATAGATTTAGTAAGATATGTATTCTTATGGCATGCAAAAAGACAGTAAAAGCACATGAGGTAACAGATCTTTTCTTTGCTAATGTATGGGTACATTTTAGTTTTCCAAAGTGTGTTATTTCTGACAGGGATTCTAGGTTCTTGGGGAAGTTTTGGACTACTTTATGGCACAAGATGGATACCAGGTTACAGAGGAGCATAAATTTCCATCCACAAATAGATGGATAGATAGAGGTGGTGAACAAGAATTTGGTACAATTGATAAGAAGGTATAATAACAAATAACCAAGGACCTGGGATGAGTCATTAGCCTACATTCAACATTCCTATAATTGGGCAATACACACATCCACTATGAAGTCACAATTTGAAGCATGCTTGGGATATCTACCTACAAATCCGTTGGACATAGTAGTCAGGCAACAAGATGAGGAGGAGACACGAGACATAGAGGTGACTAGAGAAAACAAATTCATTGAGAGGATATGAAAAAACCATCTCAATGTCAAAGAACAGTTAGAGAAATCTCAAGCCAAGTACAAGGCTAGGCATGATCAACGCAGGAGAGAACATAAGCTTCATGTTGGAGATAGAGTTTGGCTTTACTTGAGAAAGGAGAGACTACAAGGTTAAGCATGGAAGCTCAAGCCACTATGATATGGACCCTTCACCATATTGGAGTAGGTTGGAGAAAATGACTTTTGACTTGATTTGCCATCATTTATGAGGATGTGCTCATTAATAAACTGTGAGAACTTGTACCTCTACGAGCCATCCATGCTAGATGAAAATGAAGGAAAAAAATTGTTACCTTCCATTGAGGATTGTGTCTTAGATTCACAACGTGAATTGGAGGAGGATGTAGTGCTGCAGTAGAAGGTAGGAGAGGTCTGCACGAGTCTTGGTAGGTTGGACTGAAAGGAAAGACACCAAGGAATGCCTGGTGGTACTCAAAGGAGAAAGTGAGGGAATTATTTCCTCATCTACTCACCCACTAATATTTTTTGGGATCAAAATACTCCTAAGTAGGGGAGATATGATCCAAAATGACTCTACTTCATCAGAACAACTAACAACGAAGAAGGAAAATGAAGAAACAAAGGTTATGTATTTATGTTAAAAAAACCACCACTCTGTGAAGAGTGGCGGTTATAGAAACGCCACCCAACCTAGGTGTTGGTTCTGTAACTGCTGCCCAGCCAGGGTGGCGGTCCTATGACCGTCGGTCTACACTAGGTCGCGGTCCTTATACTCTCAGAGAGAAAAATAAAATTTGAAACGAACAGTCCCAAAATTGGAAAGGTTGACTATGTCTCTTATCCTCCATGACCTTTCCCATCCTCTAGTGTACGTGAGGACACGAGAAAGGATATAAATACATGTATGAAGGAGATTTTTTATTATCGAAGCATAAAGGCAAGTGAGTAAGGAATTCTTAGTGCTGGAACTGTGTTTGTAGAAAAATGAGTGTTGAGGCAAAGCAAAGCAAGTAATTGGGAGGAAGTGTGAGATATTATCTGCTTCTCTTTCATACTTATTGTAAATTTTGTACTTCTTATTTGAATTTCCCAATAAAAAGTGGTAAGAAAGAGCATTTTCCCTTCCCGATTGGTTTTCCTCCTCTCGAGGTTTCCAAGATAAAACTTGTTGGTGTTCATGAGTTTATATTCTTCCCTTTCCTACAATTGGTGATTCTAAGCATATTCAAATTCATTCACTAGCTATGTCTGTCATTTTCTAATTGAAAGTAGAACATCAACGTTTTGATTGTGATTCTGTGAACAATTCCAAAGTAGAGAGTTTACTAATCACCACCCCCTACTCATAGGCACCTAGGAAGGGTCAGGGGCGGCCATGAACTGTTGTTCGATCCTAGGAACTGACATCTATGTTGTGCTGAGGACCCAAGTTAGGATCTAGGTCATTACTGAAACTGAATGTTGTGCTTACTATGAATTGAGATGTGTTGTACTGTGACTGTAGGGCACTAGATGGGGTGATTGATTCACACAAATGATGCCCCCTCATTTGGGGTGCATGTAACATTGCTAGGATTATGCAGCTCAAATGAGGATAGACCGCTGAACTGTAATTGATGCCCTCTAGGGGGGAGGGAATGTGCTTGGTGGAAACTGAGACACACACAAACAAAGTGGTTGGAAACAAGTGTTAGTGCAAGAAATATAAACACGCATGTAGAAGACAAGATGTAAGCTAAGCACACAAGAAGATAATGTAAATACCTAATAACACAGACAAATTAGACCTCAAAAAGAGGGTTTCAAACATGGGATATCACTCACGATTTCCTAAGACAACCAAGGCCTACTTGGATAAAATCATACAAGAAATCAAATAACAAACATGACATAGGGAAAATCCTGTAAACAATGACATACAATGACAAGTAAATAGTAAGCAAATAGTACTAGACAACCATGGTAGAAAATATTTCCTGTAAGACAAGTGCTACACATGAAGCACCCATAAACATGTTATAAATATATAAACTATGTCAAATCATGTGTAATATGATATAGTAGTGTGTTATGAAAAATGAAACAATGACACCTGTAGTTAAAGTGGATACCCCCAGGATCCTTTGTGGGACTGGTATGAGGTATTGCGCCAAGAATCCATGCTGTGTGTAAAGATATGTGTAAATCTTGTGATCAAAACTAGAGGGAAAGTGAATGTGCATATATATATAGAAAGAGATAATGGAATACAAAATATTTGTCTAGTATGTGTAATAAAGTGTACATGTAATGAGTAAATGCAAGTAAGACTAAGTACGACCAAGATATGTAGTATGTTGTAGATGAGATGGAATGAAATGTAGAGTGAGTGTGATAAGAGTAGTATTCCCCCTAAGTTAATGGGAATGAGTATGAATGAGACGAGGTTCATTTATAAACGCCCCATCAACAGTTAAGAATGAACCATAGAATAAGAGTGCATAATCAGGAAATGGTTTGAATGTGTGTGCCAGAAAGATGTGATCGATAAAGCATAGAGCATAAACAGTTTGAGTGAGTCTGGTGAGGTTAATTTAAGAGTGAGACTCTCAAAATTTTAATATAAACCATGAAACTATAATGTGTCATAGGGTAATGAGCGCAACGTGTATAAGTAGATGTAAGAAAGATATGTCATGAATGCGTAGAGTGTGTAATGTGTATAATGTGTAACAGAGGTTGCGAGAAAGAAATGTGATGAATGTTTGATGTGTGAGGTTCATGTGTATAGTATGCCCTCAACAATCAAGTGTGAACCAAATCATGAGAGTGTGTCATAGGGTAATGACAATACGATTGTATCAAAATGTGTGAGATGCTTGTGAAAGACTAGGTGTGAAATGTAAGTGGAAATACAAGACATCGGAAAATGCTAGAAAAGGGGGGATGAATAAGCATGATGCCCCCAAGTGTGTAGTGATGAATATGTTATCTGATAAAATTTAAAGAAAAGGGTCCTCCATCCGATGCTTGTAGAGATATAAGCGTCTGACCATACTCTAAGACCAACGGTGTATGAGATAAATGATGTAGTAGTGAATATGACCTAGACGATGATGGATACCTATGTGAAGGATATCATGGAGGTGATGGACAGCTATGCAAAGGAGATCACGGAGGTGATGGACACCTATGTGGAGGAGACTGTGAAGTTGAAGGAAACCTATATGGAGGAGATTGCAGAGGTGATGGACACCGATGTGGAGTAAAACGAGGTGGTGATGTATATCTATATGAAAGAGGTGTTTGAATGATGAACTTGGACTAGTATACTTGTGAGAATGAGTTGGTCATGCACGATGAGGTGAGCTAGGATTAGAATGTGCTTTAGATTTGAGAGGTTGCTGGTACCTAGATTCTCTAGCGAGTGTAATGACAACCTCAAGAGGAGGTTATAGCCATGGTGTACATGGCAGAACACTATTGATAGTAATGAATTACCTATTGTGAATAAACTTTAGATAGAATTGATGCATGAAGATGATAACTTGAGTTTCATGGAGCATAGGAATACCTAAGAGCATATCACACCCTTTGACTGAAGGTGAGACAAGAAAAGGCACACGCATGGTAAGAGGGTTGACGGTAATAGGAAGTTTGACATAACCATATGATTTAGGAATTTCATATGAAATTTGTGAGAGCAGATAGCCGATAACGAAAAAATGTGCAATAGAACATGCACTTATGCAAAATGATGGATCAACCATAATGTTATTGATAGAAGTGCATCCAGTAGAATTAGTGATGTGCAAGTGATCATAAGAGAATGTAGCATGATAGTCATGATTAGAGAAATTAATGATTTGTAGAGATGCTTCAACATGAGCAACTAGAAAATTAAGAAATCCTGATACATGAGGATGCATTGCACGATATGTGTGACTGGTTGAAGAGTAAGCCGCTTGTTTTTCATGTTTTAGAAGAGGATTGTTGAATATTTTTAGATTGTGATTTTCGTTGACTGGTGCGGATGCCGTAGGATCAAGAACCTCAATAGCATTATTATCGATAAAATCTTGAATAATATTGTGAATTTTGAAGCATCGATATGTAGAATGTCCAGTGTATTGATGATAGTCACATATGAAATTTTCATTGTAATTATGACCTTTAGGAAAATATGGGTCCAAATTGAGTGGAAGAGGAAGCGTAATAAGGTTTATCTCAACAAGTTGTGGTAATAGAAGATGTGGAGCGATAATCAATTTTGTATATGTATGCTTCAGAGGTTTCCATTTCAGCTCTTTAGTGTTAGATACAACATTGACAATGAATTTAGCTTCAGTAGGTTTGGTAGATGGCTTAAAAGTTGATTTGCTTCGAAAGTGCATAGAAGATGAAGCATGCTCTTTATACTTAAGCTTTCCTATAGATAAGAGTTTATTTTCACGTAGCTTAAGAGTTTGACACAAATGATCGAATGATGGAGATGTCTTGAAGATAACACTCTCCTATAGAGGTGGACATAGTATTTGGACAAATAAATCTTGAAGTTCAGAGTCCGCAAGCACATTACACATCTTAGCTAAGTTGTTCTTATATTGCAAGACATAATTCACTTGATGTTTGTTAGATCCTTGTTTAAGTTGTGCGAGTTGAGAATAGGATATCTTAGAGTTTATCTTTATAGAGAAATGAGCGAGAAAAACATTGGATAAATACGTAAAATATGTTATTGAGTGGATAGGTAGATCATAGAACCAACACATTCCATATTCGTGAAGACTTATAGGAAAGAGATTAGCTAAGATATTATGATCATTCAAAAAATCTAAACATACCACATGAAATGCTTACAGATTCTATTGGAGGTCACCATGGCCATTGAAAATGGGTAGCTTAGGAGTAACGAAGTTAGGTAGAAGGGTATAAGTGGAAATGGTGGGTACAAAAGGAGTATGAAGCAGTAAGATGGAGTCGCATGAGAAGTAGCCTATTGCAATTGATAGATTTGAATTTGAAGGTGCACATAAAGAGAGGCTAAATCTTGAGTGCAAATGGAAGATAATTGTCACATATGAGAAAAAATAGGCGGTCTGAATTTATTGGTGGGATTAAGAATAGAAACAAGAATAGTAGAAGTTAGGGGAAGAGCGGAAGTAGGTGGTTGAGTAGTAATGGAAGCGGAGATGACAACATAAACATTAAGCTTCACAAGAGTGGTGGCCTCCTCGCGAGAATTGAATAAAAGCATGTCTAAATCTTGGATCCTCAGCAAGATGGTCATTAAGATCCTGGATATGGGATTCAATACATTCACCATAGGATTGAGCCATAATGAAAACGAGATAAAATCCCTAGAAGCAAGGTGTGTTCGAACGACGGGTTCACCAAATGATTAAGAATATATTGAATAAATAGATGCCTAAATCTAAATATGTACCAAAATAATGATATAAAAAATTAATTACAAATTCAATCTGAGAAAATAAGCAATTTAAATTTAAAAATCTAGTTGAAAATGAGGGGAATAAAATACTTAGCTGATTCATAATAATCCTAAAGGTATGTTGAACTAGAAAATTGCAGAAAAATGAACTCAGAGTGTCACAATCAGACCCAAATATTTGCAGGAGTGTTGAAAATGTTGGGACCCAGGGAGCCTATGGAGGAGTCAGAGGTGCATGGGGGCACCAGAGACCTATTCTAGGTGCACCTGTGACTACTCAGAAGCTACAAAACTCAATTTTGTAGGGCCACAAGGTGTTTGTTAGTTTTCACTGTTTAATCGCCTTTACTTTGCTGGACCTCGCTGTTGTTTTCTTGAAACTTGCAATAAAGAAATAAGCAGCTTGAAAAACCCCCAAACCACATCAAACCCTAAAAAAGAAAGATGTAAAATGAGGAGTTTGGAATGTCCTTGGACTGTCAAAAAAGTGGAATTATGATCGAGCCCTACACTACATCTCAGACCCAATGTAGTTTTATGTGTGTGTGTGTTGAAATCGATGCCCCAGGTGGTTGTTGTGTGAGTCACACTTGATAAAGAACAGTAGCTAGATGTAAAAATATGTAAATATATGTGTGAAGGAAATAATGAACTTCCCCTCTTATGGTGTGTATGAAGAAGAATGTAGTCCCTTGTCCCTTATATGGAACTAGATGGATGCTTGAATGCTCTTAGAATGCTTTTGGATGCAACCTTAGGTAGTGATAGCTAATGCTTAGTTCTTGGTCCATTATTATGGTCACATAAATTTGTATTTATATGATTCCATTGTTTGAATTTTTTAATTAACCACTAAAAGGCCAACTAGTAAAAAAACAAAATACCCAAATGGCTAGAAAGGACGCAAAAGATGTGAGAAAAGTACAAAGAGGTTAGGGGTGGCCAGAGGGGACTGGGGCACCTAGCACTGGTGTTCTGACTGGGCGGTGGTGTCTAGAATGAGAAATTCTGAATTATGAAAAGACATATTGGGAAAGGAGTGTAGGGCAAAAAGAGAAAATATAAAGCAAGCAAAGATAGCCAAAGACAGTGGTCAATTAGTACTTTTCCCGCTTAGGAATCATATGAATAGCGGTATGTGATTAGGACTAGAAATATACCCAAAATGCATGATTTAGTGTCTAAATATAGGTTATACTTATTTTTAAAAAGATTTTATCATTAAAAATGTTTATTGAGTGCCTCTACGCCAAGGGTCTATTGTTTCTTACTTTGATTATAAGTTAGATTTGTAATACTAGATGAAGAAATTTATTCCAAATTTTTAAAAATCATGTTGATGCATTTAGAGCATCAATCTTCTTAGGCTGCAAACATTTATTTTCCCTTACGTTGTATTAAAGCAAAGTTAAAAACACCAAGGGTTTAAAAATAGTGATAAAATAATAAATTATGGTCTAGCTAGCGGCTGTTAGGCTTCTACAATTACTTCTTGTCATTATAAACACTATCTATACAACTATGGAGTGCTAGTAAGTTTCATTGATTTTAATTGTATCATATTGGCTGGACTATCCCTGACGGAGCCATGTGCTTCACTACATACCTTCGAGAGAGATCAAGCCATATGTAGTTCTCATAAGATATATTGTTTGTAACATATCATTCACAACAGCTCATATGGGAGAAAATGCTTAGTGACCAATAAGATTCATTACATTCAAACTTTTGTTAACACATTTAGAGCATCAAAATTCTTAGGTTGCAAACATTTACCATCCATTACGTTGTATTAAAGCAGAGTAAAAAACACCAAGATTTCAAAAATAGCAATAAAATAATAAATCATAGTCTATCTTAGTGGCAGCTAATCTCCTACAATTACTTATTGTCATTGTAAACACTATATGTACAAATATGGAGCGAGAATAGGTTTCATTCATTGTAATTCTATCATATTGGTTAGACTATCCCTGATAGAGCCATGTGCTTCACTACATACCTTTGAGAGGGATCAAGCCATATGTAGTTATCATAATATATATTATTTGTGACATATAATTCACAATGGTTCGTATGTGAGAAAATTCTTAGTGACCGTTAAGCTTTATTACTTATTGAAAGGAACATCATAAGGGAAGCTAGGCTCAATAGTTTCTTATTTTGAAAATAGTGATGAAATAATAAATCATAGTCTAGCATAGTGGTTGTTAGGCTCCTACCATTACCTCTTGTCATTGTGAACACTGTCTATACAGATTTTGGTCGCTAGTATTTTTCATTGATTTCATTTATTAGTATTGTATCGTATTCATTGGTATATCCGTGGAGGAACCATGTGCTGCATTGCATGTCTTCGAGAGGGATCAAGTCTTATATAGTTCTCATAAGATATATTATTTGTAACATATAATTCATAATTATTTGTATAGTAGAAAATGCTTAGTGACCGCTAGGCTTCATTACTTATTGAAAGGAGAGGCATAGGGGACACTAGGCTCAAAATTTTCTTATTTTTAAAATAGTGATGAAATAATAAATCATTGTCAAGCTTAGTGACCACTAGGCTCCTACCATTACCTCTTGTTATTTTGAAAACTATTTGTACAGATTTTGGTCTCTAGTATTTTTCATTGATTTGAATTATATCATATTGGCTGGACTATCCCTAGTGTATCCAAGTGTTGCACTACATACCCTCGAGAGGGATCAAGACATTTGTAGTTACCATAAGATATATTGTTTGTAACATATAGTTCACATCGGTTCGTATGGGAGAAGATCGCTAAGCTTCATTACTTATTGAAAGGAATGACATAGGGGACATCAAGTTTAACAGTTTATTATTTTGAAAATAGAAATAAAAAAATAAATCATGCTCTAGCTTTGCAGCTGCTAGGCTCCTACCATTGCCTCTTGTATTTGTAAACAATTTCTATACAACTATGGAGTGATAATAAGTTTCATTGATTATGATTGTATCATATTGGTGGGACTATCCTTGGTAGAGCCATGTGCTGCACTACATGTACTTGAGATGAATCAAACATTATATAGTTCTCATAAGATATATTTTTTGTAGCATATAATTCACATCAGTTCATATGGGAGAAAATGCTTTGCGGCCACTTAGGTTCATTACTTATTGAAAGGAATGACATAGGGGACGTTAGGCTCAACAATTGTTTATTTTGAAATTAGAGATAAAATAATAAATCATGGTCTAGCTTAGCGGCTTCTAGGCTCCTAGCATTACCTCTTATCATTGTGAACACTGTCTGTTCATCTATGGAGTGTTAGTAGGTTTCATTGATTATAATTGTATCATATTGGATGGACTATCTCTGGTGGAGCTATGTGCTGCACTATATACCCTCGAGATGGACCAAGCCTCATGTAGTTTTCATAAGATATATTGTTTATAACATATTTAATTCACATCGGTTCGTAAAGGAGAAAATACTTATCGAATGCTAAGATTCATTAGTTATTAAAATGAATGGCATAGTTGACATTAGGCTCAAAAACTCAGTCAGACAACTTGTAATGTATCATACATTGCTAGAATAGAATCCTAGATAATATAGAGGCTAGCGGCCACTAGGATTCTCCTCGAAAAATAAATGACCAACCTAAAACATGCATAGTTATTCGTTAACACCTAATGAAAGGAATATCTTAGTGGCCGCTAAGACTTAATGCTATAATATTTTTAATCCTGTGTTAGAATAACAAATCATTGCAATGGGGTTCAATGATCGCTAAGTGTTTTCCTATACATAAGCCAACAAGAAATATGTGTCAATTATAATGTTTCCCAACTATCTGGTTCAAACTCACCACATGGCACAATTTAATAGGAGAATTATATTAAATTAGTGCGCATTATATTTAACAATGTCGATATCAATTTTGATAATAGAATAGAAATAAAGGTGCATATATTATTTTATTAAACTTTAAAACTACGTTTAGGATTTATTTCATTTGTTTTCTTATATTATATTTGTTATGATGTTTATTTTCCTATATATAAGTTGACAAGAAATATGTGTCAAATATAATGTTGCCCAACTATCTGGTTCAAACTCGCCACATGACACAATTTAATAGGAGAATTATATTAAATTAGTGCGCATTATATTTAACAACGTCGATATCGATTTTGATAATAGAATAGAAATAAAGGTGCATATATTATTTTATTAAACTTTAAAACTACGTTTAGGATTTATTTCATTTGTTTTCTTATATTATATTTGTTATGATGTTTATATTATTATATGCTATAGACGATAAAAAATTGCATTATTTTAAATTTATGTTATTTTTGTATTTCGTAATGAGGTAAAAATTTAAATTTCGAATTGCGAATTCCCTCGCTTTTACGAATATTTGAAATTTCAATATCCCACACTTTTTATTTATGAGGGGGAAAAGTCAATTTTTCAAAAATTGAAATCTCACACTTTTTCTATTTTCAAAATTTATATTGTGGAATGTGCCAAACAAATTAATAAATACCTTGGAGAAATATTGATTGAGGTTTCTTGTTTTTTTTGCCTCGGAGAAAAGCAACTCTCAAAATTGAAGAGCAATACGCGCAGGTCATAGATTGCATGGCCGAGTCTACGAATTCCTACAGTTTCTTTGTAAGGGAATATAATTTTGTTTACAGAGTAGGAACACAAAGGTCACACAAAAAGGAGGAAAGCAAAAGAGCTTGCGAATAAAATCACTCAAATAGTTTGTTTGAGGTAGTAAATGGAGGTTTCACAGACATCATTAAACATGAAATAATATTAGATATTACTAAATCAAGTATTATAAGAATCTATTATAGATAAAGTGTACCTTTTTTGATTGGGGGATCTATTAGTCACTCTGTAATCGATTAGTTCCTATGTTTTGGACGACATTTCAGGACTGCTTTACTCTAACAAATCCTAATCCGCACCAACCCTATTTTTCCCTACTAAATCGCACTCAACAGTCCAACCTTTCTTTCTAGTTCGTTTTGAACGCCCTATCAAACCACCTTGTTCTTCATGAAAACACAATTTTTGTTGTGCCCTAATGAAAGAAAATGAAATCCCTTTTCAGGTCTTGTATTCTCTATGTTGAACGCTTTCCCATTTTTTTCCTTCTCTGTCTTTCTCTGGGCATTTTCTTTTTGAAATTTTCATTCTCGTTCTTTCGGTTGTTTTTTCCAATAAGATGGCCTGTCACATAGTCATATTTTTTTAAATTTTGATGGTCTACAATCTAACCACAATATTTTAATGTTGTTTATTAAGATGATACAAATAAATGTGGAAAATTATTTCACTGTATATTTTTTACATGGTTTCCGCTTAAACATTTTAGGAAAATATACGAGGTTAACAAATTACTTTAAAAATATAGAACCATATTAAGTATTCAATTGTATGATAAATATTTTCAGTTATATACGTTTTCAAATGTATAAATAATCAAATGTAAGGTAAACATATTATATATACTCTTAAATATTATCAAATATAAATTTATTAATTACTATATATATTTAATTTTGCACCCGCTAAGCTAAGCAAAAAATTCAAATAGCTTTGTGGTCGCCACATTATAATTCTTTATTTCGAAAACCAAATTACTAAACCTGAAATTTATTTCGAATTTAATGTGAAAGTAAAAATAATAGATTTCATTTATTTTTTTAATATGTTACGCATTATTGGAGACAGATAGAGTTTTGTTGTACACATTAATACATATTTATGTATGTATATTTATGTATCTATTATGTAAACTACAAAGTTATTTGTTACCGTGTGTAGCTTTTCAATATGATTTCTCATATAGGAATACACTCAACCATGAAAAAAGTTGTCTAGCCTAATGCCCGCTAGGAGCTATAATTCTTCTTTGTAGAAAACATTTGTTTAACATTGCGGCCACGCGGATCTATTGTTTATAATATAGGCAATAATTTATTTTTTGGGCCTATCCATCGGTAGTTTCTTTATCTCATGTTTTATACGAAAAGATTAAAAATTTAGATTTACAACACCATTCTATTATAAACATGATATATTTACCATTAAGAATAGCTTAGTGGCCACTAGGTTATAATGAATAAATCACATTGTATCTAAAAAGTGGTTGAATAGCTTCTCGGCCGCTAGTCCAAGTTTCTTAAATTGTCATAAAAGTAAGAATAGTTTGTGTAAATCTCATAAGATATAGATTAATCTATACATAATTGTATAACACATAAAATTTTAATGTTTAGAACTTTTTCGGTCGTTGGGTAAAGCCTCTAGTAAAATTTATTGTTCGGATTTAAGAATTTAAAGTAAGATATGTTGAGATTAGCAACCACTAGTTTATGCACTTTCTCCTCTCTTGTTTCCACACTTCACATTTTTATCACTCCACGGCTTTTTCCTTATCTCTCAACATGATTTCACCATCAATATACATGGTTATCAGGTACACATCTCTGTATTTAACTTTATTTTATCATAGAATCTTTCTCAACTAACATAAAGTGGGGGAAAATGTAGACACAAAATCATGCACTTTTTATTTATATAGTCTTGATTACATACTACTATTCATATGATTCCTAAGTACAGAAAAGTAATTAATTAACCTATGTATTTGGCCACCATTTTATTTCAATCTTTTGCCATTCTTTTCAGTCTTGCACACATTCTTGCTCAGTATAACCTCTGACCCTTCACCTTTTAGCATGAGTCCTTCTAAACACTAGCGCCCAGCCAGGACACCAATGCAAGGCGCCCCCATCCCCTCTTGGTGCCCCTAACCTCTTTGTACTTTGGTCACACTTATTTGGGTCCTTTCTATCCATTTGAGCATATTATATTTTTGGTAGTCATCCCTTTTTGGGGTTAATTACATGAAATTCAAGAAAGGGAATCATATAAATATAAATTTATGTGATCATAATAAGGGACTAAACACTAAGCACTAACTTATCACCACCTAAGGTTGCATCCAAAGGCTATTAAGAGCTCAAACACTCACATAGCATCCATAATCAAGGGAAAGGGAATGCATTCTTCTACATACACTTCATAGGAGGGGAGTCTCATTCTATTCCATGCACACATCTATTTACATCTTCTACATCTAGCTATTTTTCGCTACTTCAAGTGTGACATGCACAAGAGCTAACCTAGGGCATGATTTTCCACACACACACACACCTAAAGCTACATTGGGTTTGATATGTAGTATAACACTCAGTATTAAGTTCACTCATTTGGCAGCTGAGGACAATCTGACCCCTCATTTTACATTTTATTTTTAGGATTTGATGCACTCTTTGAGGGTTTTACAGGTTCATTCATTCATTGTCAGGTTATCAATGACCTCGACGATCATTGTGTGACATACTAACAAACAAAAGCAAAGGAAAAGTGTGAACATCTTATGACACATTCAAAGGAGGTTTCCTGAGCATTTTGTAAAGTCATGGCATCCATAAACAGGTCTAGGGTGCACCCAGGTGCCCCTTCCCTTTCTAAGTGCCCCAGTCTAGGCAGATCACCAGATCGCACATTTTTCTGAGGCTCTCCATGTGTGACACATCTCCCTCTCTGTTCACTGGGTCAACACTTCGACACAAGTCTAGGATTAATTGTGAAATCAACTAAGTCTTCTATCTCCTCTTTGCAATTAGGGTTTCATATTTATAGCTTAGTTTTCTTGGGTCAAATTTATTTTAGTATTACACATTCATTTATTTACTGCTACTATAACAATTAGTATTAGGCATCTTTCATTCATTTTATCTTAATCAATTTTGGTGAACCCCATATATTGATTAGTCATTCGGATCCTTATTTAGACACATCATCTTTTCTATCATAGACTCATAATGATTTTCACAAATTGGTAGGTAATTTAACTTCAAATGCATCATAGAATCCTCCATAGGTCAATATTCTGAGATGAAAATAGCCGATTAGACACTATGTATCTTTTTAACATATAGATGCCCAAGTAAATTCAAGGTTTGAGTAGATATCTTCGATCATTATATGTATCTATCTCTAGAAGTACAAGCAATATAATCAACCAATGGGTGTTGGAAAATTCAACTCTTTAAATTCTTTATTTCACCAAAAATTTGAGGCTATACAATCCATGATAATAATCTCTTATGGATCTGAAATCCAACAGCTTAAAGATGCTTCTCAGGCTCAAAATATTTAGATCCTTCTAGATCTCATCTACATGATATTCTTCTACATGTGACTCATATTAGTGAGCCTAATTTACAGATCCATTAAAGCTATATTTCTCAATAATTATTCATAATGATACAGCAACATGACACACACACACACATTTAGATCACACAATCATCAATTAATCACACTTTCCACACTACTCACACACACACACACTCCTTAAAGTACTTGGTGAAGAAAGTAAAGGTCTTCCATATTATTATCAAGGATCAATGGACATATTGACACAATGGTTGTTACAGGTTTACACAACAACAACACACACATACTTGACACATCAATGGTTTCTTTCATTCACTGAAAAAATTCTGTTAGCATTATCTACAAATATTTACATCTAAATGTTGCTCCTAAATAGATTCAAATCCTTCTATGTTTAAATGAGCATCATGTGATCACTTCTAATGTTACATTCTACATGAACAGTCAAGCACATACTTCCTATACAATTGGTACTCACATCCTCCTCTTAAGGATGAGAACACTCCTCCACTGAAGTTTTACACATTTACCAAGTCAAATAACCTTTGAAATCATCTACAATATTACAATCCATATCCTCCTATTAATTCATCTATAGATAAACAAGTCAATCTAATGACCTCCTTAAAATCACTTCAAATGGCCTCCACTCAAGTCTAATCCACAATGTAATGAAAAAGTTCTAGTATCCATGTGAAGTGATCCCAATCTGAATGGGAAGAGTACATATCCAGATCAGGTTTTGTCAAGGAAAATATCCTATACATTGATCCACTGAAACTAATGAATTGTATGTAAACATCACTTACGTTGACTACTTGAGGGGTAATTCACAATATATCTGTGTCCCCCCTTCCTAGCATCGACACGCACATCTTATATCCTCATCAATTCACAATAAGTTAGTTCTCTCATTGTAAAGTCCATTCCAGAGTTGATAACTCTATATTTTCATCTACAACCTATATCACAACTTACATATCATTTTACATTCACACCAAAATGTTAGGCATCTAAGAGTGCACATGAACATCTCACGACAATCTGCAACGACTCTAGACATCACTAAGGAGAAGATGAACATGTTTGTAATACATTCTCTTAAACAATAATTCAACATGAAACTTCCTATCGATCACTTACTATCTACGATTTTAGTCACGCAGTACATCAAACAAAATGCAACAGGGACATGAACACTTGGAACTCTTTCACAAGGCCCATGACACACTTCTCATAGGAAAGGTAGATCATACAAGTACAAAAAATTAGGGTCATAACACTAATTGGCGATGGACCTTATCTTAATTTGGTATAACAAAGATGTTTGAACATTACACGCATGACTGGTATAACATACACATAGGGGGTTCATTAGCTAGGCAATATCCTAACACGTGGGTTCATATTGAGGTAATTAAAATTAATAAAATTAAATTCAATATACCGATAGACATGAGGGGGTGAAAGGGTTTAATTTATGAATGTTTTGAATCAGGTATTGGGGGTAGGTTAGAGAGGTGGGCCAAAGGAAAGAGAGGTTTAATTTTAATATAAAACTAAAACAATTGAACCCTAGTTTTTAAAAGTAAATACCTTAAAATTGCAAAATGAGTGTGGTCATAAATTAAATTATAATCTCTTTTTTAATAAAGAAATCTAGATTCTTAACCAAGAAATAATAAGATGGTAGAAAACTAGGATTGAGTATGCTTTTCAACACAAGTGCTATTATTTCACCATCTTAATTATTTGAACTATTGATAAATGATTAAAGCTTAACATATATAAGGTGATTTGTAATAGGTCTTCAATGGCTTCAAACTATTTTTCGAGAGGAAATGCATATTAAAAAAAATTGAGTGAAAAATATAATATATTTTTTTGTCTAATATATTAGGGTAGAAATAAAAAGGGGTAAATAAAATTGTAATTGAAAAATGGGTAAGTATGGTACATGGAAAAAATAGGGGGTATTTTCATTCTAATAATATAACAGGAGGGGGTATTATCAATTGAATAATTAGAGGTAGAAACTAGAATTAAGGGTATTCTTTAATACCCTTCGAACACATGTGTTATACCACTACTTCTACTAAATGAATCCCCCGTGTCCATATCACACTAATCAATTGACATAATTTTCACACATATTCATCACTATACAATCAACATGATGGTGCCACATTCTTTCTAGTGCACATGCAACGAGATATATTACACACTTAACATATTCACAATCACACTCTTTTGTTAACATTCAAAAAAATGCACTATGTTATCAAAATATTCACAACATACAACACAATCGACAAGCATTCGCACACATGCTACACAAGCAACACATTAATGACATCCTTGTGTCTCTCATGCGCAAACAACACATCCAACATATCCCTCACATAATAAAAATGACACATTACCCTATGACGCACTCTAGTTCCACGGTCCATAGTTGACTGTTGAGGGTTTACATCTCAAATGGACCTCACTACACTCACATGTTAACTTACTCACTCACTCACATACCCTCTCTATGCCATATGCTTGATCAATCACATCTTTCTAGGGCACACAATTGAAACCATTTCCCGATGACACAGTCTTATTCTATGGTTCATTATTTAGTGTTGAGGGGGCATGTATAAATGAACCTCTTTTCATACATACACATTTACTTAGGAAAAATGCTGCTCCTATCATTGACTTTGCATTTCATTAGAAATATCACTCCATAAGTGTACTGTACATCTTGGTTACATTTAGTCTTACTTACATTTACTTGTTACATGTACACTTTATTACACATGCTAGATAGATATATTGTCCACGTGACATTATCTGTCCATATACACATGCATGTTCACTTGCTTTCTAGTTGTGATCATAGATTCTACAGATCGATACACGCATCACGGATGCTTGGTGCAGTACCTATTACTAGTCCCATAGAAGCTCCTAGGGGAATCCAATTTCGTACACTACATATGTTATTGTTTCATTTTTCATAGCACATTATTATAGGATTATATACATTTTGACATAATTTTTTATCTTTCTAACTTGCTAATAGGCGCTTCATGTGCAAAATTTTCCTTGCAAGTCTATTTGCTTCCATGGTTATCTATTACATTGATTGTCATTGTTTTCCATTGTATGATGGCTTTTCCCTTTGTCTTGTGTGCAAACTTGTATGCTTTTGGCCTAGTTAACCTTGATTTTCTTGCGATATCGTGAGTGATGTCCCATGTTTGAAACTCACTTTTCATGGTCTACATTGACTTCTTGCATATTGTCTTCTTGCGTCTTAGCTTAAACATTGTCTTATTATCTGCTAGCTTACATTTTACATGCATGTTTTTCTTGCTTGTAATAACACTTGTTTATTAACCACTTTGTTTACATGTGCCTTGGTTTATACCAAGCACACTCCCTCCCCCTACAAGGTATCAGTTTCAGCACAACATTCGGTCCTTGTTTTGGCCGTATACTCCTTAGTGACATCGCATGCACCCCAAATGAGGGGGGTAATCATTTGGGTGAATCAATCGCCCCATACAATAGACTACAATCATCACACAAAATAGTTCAGTACCGGTACAACACAGTCATCAGTCTCAGACATGGATAAGAATATGACTTGGGTCCTTAATAAAACATAGAAATCAATACCCAGACCAAGACAGTAGCGCCTGGGCTCCCCTGACCCTTCTTGGCCATCTCTAATCAGGAGTCAGTTACACAACATATTTTAGTTTAGCACAATCTAAAAAACTTCACACAATAAGTTTTCATAGGATAGACAGTCCTTTAGCTCTCTGCATGCATGCATCACACACTTTTTTTTCTACTCTTACATTGGGTCAGAATTGGTCTAACCAGATCAAATTTTTACACATCATCTAAAATGGTGTTCACATTTTAGGAAGTAGTTAAAAGGTTGGAGGATGGCACAAGAATTTTCTCCCTACACTTCTTCCAGTTCTTGGCGTGAAATTGCCCTAAAAATATTGCATCCAACAAAACTAGCGTGATATCGGCCAAAAAACTTAGTCTTCTACATCATCATTAGGATCCTTTTCTACACTCTTTGTCTCACCACGGATCAGGTGGACATTTTCCTTTTTCCTTTTTTCCATTTTTACATGCTTTCCTTACATACTTCTTACACACTTTTGATCATATACATGTGTATTTGACTACATGATCGTTCTTCACTTTTGTAGGTCTATCCTTATGGGAAGAGGTAGGCAACATCATCCAACATCAATAACATGTATAACGACGATATATACAGATGCGTTTCCACCCTAGGGTCATCATCATCATAAATTTTTGCACTTTCTCCTCTCTAGTTTCCTTGCTTCACATTTTTATCACTCCACATTTTTTCCTTGTCTCTCAACATGATTTCGACATCATTCTACATGGTTATCATGTACATATCTCTTATCTACTTTATGTTATCAATAATTCACTCAACAACATAAAGTGGGGGAAAATGTAGACACAAAATCACGCACTTTGGGTAATTATCTAGTCTTGATTACATGTTGTACTATTCATATAATTCCTAAGTAATAAAAGTATTAATTAACCCATGTCTTTAGCCATATTTTCTTTCTTTCTATTTCCACTTTTTGTCTTGCACACCTTCTTGCTCAGTTTGACCTCTGAACCTTCAGTTTCTTTGAGTATGGAAACCAATGCATAACCAGGATGATCAGCATGCCAAGTGCCCCCGTCCCCTTTGGGTGACCCTAACCTCTTTATACTTTGTTCAAATCTTTTGGGTCCTTTCTAACCACAAGATCATCTTATATTTTTGGTAGTATAAATTTTCAAGGTTAATTACGAAATTCAGGAAAGGGAATCATATAAATATAAACTTATGTGATCATATATAAAGGACCAAGAAATAAGCATTAGCTATCACCACCCAAGGTTGCATTCAAAGGCTATTCAAGAGCATTCAAAAATCCATCCAAGGGAAAGGGATTGTATTCTTCTGCATAGACTTTATAGGAAGGGAAGTTTATTATATTCCATGCACACATCTATTTACATTTTCTACATCTAGCTATTTGCTTGCTATCAAGTGCAACACGCACAAGAGCCACCTAGGGCATGATTCCACACAAAAAAACCTAGAACTAAATTGGGTATAAAATGTAGTGCAACACTCAGTCATAAGCTCACTTTTTCTACAAATGAGTACAGTCTGACCCCTCATTTGCATTATTTTATTTTTGGGATTTGATGCACTCTTGAGGGTTTTGCAGGTCATTCTTTCATTGCAGGTTATCAATGACATTGGAGATCATTTTGTGATATAATAGTAACCAAATGAGAAGGAAAATGAACATCTCGCGACCTTCCGAAGGAGGTTTCTTTAGGGTTTGAGCAGTCATAGGCACCCAGAGAAGGTCTAGGGCCCCAGTAGGTGCACCTGCCCCTTTCTGGGAACCCCATTCCAGGAATATCATTATCTCACACATTTTAATGATCTATGTGTGACATTTATCCCTCTCTATTCATTAGGTCAACACTTTGATAATAGTCCAAGATTAATTGTGAAAAAAATAAGTTTTCTCATCCCTTATTTGTAACTAGGGTTTCATACTTTATAGCTTAGTTTTCTTCGGTCAGATTTATAATTATTGCACATTCATTTTACTGATACATTGCAATTAGTATAATACATCTATTCATTTAATATTTGGTTAATCAACCTTGACATAATATAGCAAACTACATTGTAATCTTACATGTTGCTAGGTTTTAACAAATTATAGTAAGATATTTTGAGCTTAGTGGTCACTAAGTTAAGCTAGTACTTTTGAAATATAATTTTTTGAGCTTAGGGTCGCTAGCATTTAACAAGTCAAAGAATAATATTTTTTATCTTAGAGTCCTCTAGGTTATGCCACAAGATAGTTATTTGATATTAACGATCACTAGGAATTAACAAAATAAAGTAAGGTTATGCCACAACCACATATTTGGATGTAAAACTACCATGTGCATGTTCAACTAAGTATAACATTTGGAATATATACACAAACATTCAATAAATCATAAATATTACTCTATTTACATGATATACATATTTTATTACTTGCCCACTATGCTCAATTACAATGACTCACAATTCATTGTGGACTCTTTTTTATTTATGGATTGGTGTTACTTGCGGGTTTGCATATGTAAAGTTACTTGTCTGTTTTTTTTTCTCTTGTGTGGGGTTTGTTGTATCACGTTGCTTCTATGCCACAAGAAAGGATTACTTTTTTAATATTGTAATCTGTATCTATCTTTCTTATTTCCATAATAGGCTTTCTAAATAGAACACTATCCTTTTCAAACAAAACCTGCTGAGTAACATTTTGATTTTATTGTGAATTCCATTTAAAGTCTTTATTTTCTGTATTTTTTCCTTGGTTTTGGAGACAATCTCAATGACCTGCGAATTTTCTCCTTTGTTTGACCTCTATTATTGTACTTTGAAAATTAACCAAGAATTTCTTAAGCAATATAATAAACTCTTCACCAGAAACCAACTCGTGGTTTTCATTAAATACTTCCATAACTGAGGATTCTCTGAAAAATCTGAATTCCTCTTTAAAATATGTCATCAAAATGGAGGGATATTTTTCTTACCTGATCTTTCCATTCCCTTAGTCTTTCCTTAGTATAATTAACATATGTCTATGGCATATACTAATATCTTCCATGGTTATAATTGAAGGGTCTTTCCAAATACCTTCCTCAATAACCTGTCCCATATACATTAATGTTTTATGCATGGATCCCATTGTTTTAATGATATTTCTAGTATCTTCTTTAGGTAGGATCTTGTTGCTTCATATTTTCCTTGATGCATTCATTTATAGCATTATACAAGCCATGGAATTCATCTTCTATATCATAGAAATTTATCTATAGGAACTATGACCTTTAATTGAGTTTCAACCTCTTTGTTTCTAGCACGTACGCCTCTCACTAATTTTATGGCTACTTCATTTGTAGTCCCTTATCAAGGAATCTATATTTTCCATCATATTTCACCACTTGGGATTGACTTTGGCTTTCCATTTCTTTGTATGAGAGAAGAGGTATTCTGAAGTTTCATGTCCAGATAATGGCTTTTTGTGTTGTCTATCTTCTTTTTGGTTATCCTTTTCAAGGTTCTCATTATTGGATTGAATTCAATGTTTACTAGGGGCTCTTCTTATGCCTCCCAATCTATGGTTGTTCTTTGTGAGAAATTATGGATTACACAAACCAATCTTTTCTCACTTCGTGTGGGGTGGAGGGACAAGATTGAGATGGTTTCACTAGGGTTACGTTGGTTGAGATTTCATTTTGTGATGTCTCTTCTTCTTCATGTGAAGAAGTTAAGGCATATGCTACCAATTTTGGAGCTACATTTGTTGTATGGGCTTGATGTCTTGAACCTCATACAGAGTTGCAATTGACGTAGGAAACATTGGAGGTGTATACACCTGGAAAATTAGCACTGCTAAGAAATCGTGTCAAAAGTCTGTTATCTCCCCTTCATTATCACATCCTCATCATATTATACACTAAATCCATGTATCACATCACTATCATATTATACATTAAATCCTCTATCCTAAGTTTTAGTTCCCCCCTTTATCATTTACTCCCCATAAATATTATTCTACATCTATAATAATCCTATTTTATTCCTCTTAAACCCACCCAAAACCAGTCATTGACATCATCCTCAAAAACAAATAGGAAAAACAAAATCATCTACTTCTCAAGCCATTCAAAAAAATTCCTAACCCGCATAACCTCTTTCCATGTGGTCATCCTTCGATACAAAAAAAATGTTGGGAGAATATGTTACATGCCTTTTTTCCCCATAAAACCTAGAATCGCCAGCGATTCTCCCTGGTTATTAGAAACTCTATATAACATTCTCTAGGCCTCCCATTTGAGGTTCACTGAGTAGCTGGAAATGTTCCTAAGGACTTCTATATTACATTTGCACTTTGTATCAATAGCCCTATACAAAATTATGGTATGCAACTCAACAACATTAAAGGAACAAAGGATCTCTTCTTCAACCTATCAATGTCATTCATATGTCCAGGGATCAACTCAATAACCTTATTGCATCTACAGGATCTCCCTCTCTCATGGTAACATCACCTTCTACTCTTCATTAATCAGATTATACAAGAATACAGTAGTTTCCCATTGATTCATTACATTATTGTGCATCGTCATCAGATAGCCTAAATGTAACCTGTTTTATGCATCCCTTTCGTAGAGCCCAACTTAATCCATTATCAACCTATACAATTTCACAGCAATCGCTCGCGATTCACCATAAGATCTACCAACTGATGGGCACCAGAAGTATCAATGATGAGTTCTTGTCTAAAATGTATTTAAAGGGCCCTAAGGCTTTCATTTTTAGACATCTAGATTCTGACATAATTGAGACTACCACAAGTAGCCCTTCGAGTGTGTTTCTAGTCATGATCAAGATCCTTTGAGTCATATTTAGTACTTTATCAATTATCCCAACATCAAATCTATCATCCTATCCACCTTGATCGCAAGATGCATTATCTATCTACATCCTTTCTCTTTTGAGCCGTTTTATGATCCCTAAACTCCCTTCAGATCAGGTATCACCATCATAACATCATATAGCCTAGGACTCCTGTCAGTCCCTAATTCCTTTATCATTGTATGGTAAATATCGTCTATTTTATCAATATATCCCTTTTATCATTATCAGATTGATTTAGCTATGATACGTAGATTGACATCCTTGACAAGGAAGTACATTAAATTCTGGGGATTTTCCTTTTCCATGGATTCTACCATATATCTATCCAATTTCATCTTCTTCTTAGTGAATCTAATGATTCCTACAGGTCTACCTACCCATCGGCGAAAGAAGGATCTTTCATCCATAAACTTTAACATTCATATTTACGGGTATCGGTAAACCCCATGTCTTCTGAGGTCAGTTTTTGTTTTATTGTTTCACTTAAACTAATTCAAAGTCCTGAAAGTAAAAACATCTCTGAATAGGAGGCTCTAGAGAATGGGGAGCGCGAGACTTCTTTTGAAGGATCCAAATAAAATGTTCTAACTTTCTCCTTGAATTAAAGCCTCTTAATTTAACGAAAGCAACTTCCTCTCCATAGAGGGAATTGCCCTTTTCATATTCATATTTTTCTTAACAAGTCTATCTACTCTATTTGGGTAATCCATACCTTGTCATTGACATCATCCTCGCATGTAAAGGATATACTTACTTTTCACTCTAATTGATTCAAGGTTTTTGGAAATCCTTTTCATGTCTGTCATATTAGCCTTATAGGGTCCTCCAGGGAAGATGGAACTATAATTTCTATGGGACGATGCAACTTTCATAATAGGCCACGCTAGTTATCAATTTCTTGCATCCCATAATGATTTATAGGGTGATGTGTTATTCAATCATATCCAATCTTTGCACTTTCTAGAAAATCATCGTTGTAAATTTGATATGTCACCTCTTGCATCCATACCAATTTATCAGGAACATAATATGACAACTGAGAAGGAGGTGTAAGGAGCCCCTTGATCATCCACCAATGGTATATTCTGAATAGCAAGAATACAAATCCCATTTTCCTTATAGAAGTGAGGATGTCAGTACACATCAATCTGAAGTGTCACTTTTTCGTACAATTTGTTGGTAAGGGAACAGGATATAAATAAGCACATATATCCTTGAATATGAGATCTTAACCGATTGGCATACAAGTATAAATATAGTTTTCATTTAGAAGATTATATTAGGGAATGCAAGTTTGTTTGTTTTTTCACATTTTGACAACTAATATTTGAATAGTTGCAGAATACCACAAACTGTATCCAAAAGATAGGATCCCATGTAAAATTATTTCCCATTATCCATGAAATTTTTTCTTTGGATCACCAAATTGAAACATAGAACTTTCCCTAAGGAAGGAATATTGCCTTCATCAATAATCATATAAATTAAAGGGATCCATGATAAATTTGACCTTAGAGATAGAAGGTTTCTCATACATCTTGTTCATGATGGACCATGCCAATATGGACTCCTGTTCTACACTTGTTGATAATAATTTCATCTCATGATCAGAATCATTCAATATTATCTATTAGGTCCACTACTTGACTCTGTAAAATATATTTCTACTTTGCCTTATGTCACCATATAGGATTCAACTATATCCTTATTGTATAGGGTATCTAGTCAATGGAAGTTTGTAATAACATTATATATACATGCCCAACATAAAAACCTATTATAGTTCTCCCACGATTTAGAAAATAAGTTCCACTCCTTGGAGTTGGAAAAAATTAGGTAAGAAGCGATCAATTCTTGAAATGGAATCACCTTTGGTTTAGCAGACAATTAAATGGATGCCAAAAAATGTTATTACCCTTATGTCTTAGGGACCTTAGTTCTTGATCTTCCAGGATACCCTTTTTTTCTACAGAAATCTACATCAAGAATTTCATTTTGTATTGTGGAAAAACTAGCTGAGCAATGCTGAAATTCATGATTTAAGGTGAGCTGGATTAAAAAATGGCACCTCTCATTATTTTGGCATCCACATAGGAATATAAATAAGCATCTACATGTTCGACACGTCATCAATTCTCCCTGTACCATGTTTAAGGATTCAAGGTCCACGATCACACCATATATCACCAATGGAAACAAACTGCTAATGAGCCAAAGTGACATAATTACATTTACATAAACACTCTTATGTCTCTTATTCTGAATATGTTTGTAATATTAAAAACTTAGTTGGAAAATAAATTTAATAAGTATTGATAGTCATCAATCACAAGAAAACATATCAATGAACTGAGAAAAGTGTGGAAATACATGCATATTGAGGGGTCATGACTTACTTATCTATGATCTTAGCAGTCGTCTAAGGTTAACCAAAACTAAATATTATCAGCTTAGTGATTACTAGCCATTATTTCGGGACACACTATGAATGTATTGAGAAATACACAAAAATAAATGCAACATTGAGGGGTCATTACATACCTAGTTTTGATCCTATTGGTTGCTAAGGTCACTCAGAATGATATATTTACAGCTTAGTGATCGTTAGGACATAAATCACAAGACAAATATGAATGTAATGAGATAAATTTTGGTAATACATGCACTCTTGAAGGGTCAAGACCTACATAGTTATGATCCTAGCGGTCTGTAAGGTCAACCACCATGAAAATATAGAGCTTAGCGGTCGCTAAGATTAGCCCCTAAAAAATATTTAGAGCTCAGTGTTTGGTAGGCATCATTCGATGGAAAACTATTTTTTGAACCGAGAAAAGTGTTGTAATACATATTTCTAACAAGGAAAAGCTTTATGTACATCTGATTAGTTTGTTATAGGGATGTTTAAGTATCTCTTTAATTATTTATAATTGTATAATATTGGTTGGACTATCCCCGACGGAGCCAAGTGTTGCACTACATACTTTCGAGAGGTATCAAGCCTTATGCAGTTCTCATTATATATATTACAAGTTATTGAAATTAAGGTCTTAGCGGCCGCTAAGATTCATTACTGTGATTTGTTAGTATCTATATCTTAGCAACATCATATCTATATCTTTAGATAAATGAAGTCTAAATGGCCACGAAGGTCTCTGCTTAGTCAGAAAAAAAACATTAAATATTTCCAAAGCTCCTAACGTACTTTTACAACATCAAGAAGCTGGACTCATGTTGCATATGAGTACGCAAGGAAGTTCATTAATCATAACATTATTTTTCCATCTCTATGAAATCAAAATATGCTCAGATTTTCCAATGGGTGAATGTAGTTATCCTCCTAGTGGTTGCTAAGGTCAGTCACAACGAAATATTTAGAGCTTAGCGACGACTAGGCATCATTACTAGGAAAACTATTAAAGCAATGAGAAAAGTGCAGAAATACGTGCACTATTGAAGATTCAAGGCATACATAGTTTTTGATCCTAGTGGTCGCTAAGGCCAGCCACAACGAAACAGTTAGACCTTAGCGGTCGCTAGCCATCCTTCACCAGACAACTATTATTGTAATGAGAAAAGTGTTGCAATATATGTTTCCTTAAGGATTCAAGACATACTTAACTTTGACTAATTTATTGTCGAGATGTTTGTACATCTCTTTAATTATTTATAATTGTATCATATTGGCTGGACTATCCCTGGAGGAGCCAACTACTGCACTACATACCCTCGAGAGGGATCAAGCCTTATGTAGTTCTCATAATATATATTATTAGTTATTGAAAGGAATGTCTTAGAGAATGCTTAGATTCATTAATATGATATGTTAGTCAATCTATGCTTTCAAATTAAGAAACAAAGAAAACTATTTGTGTTGCAGAAATTTCTAATTCCACATGATTATATTGCTTCGATGTATTATGTAAAAAACATAAACAATCTATTTAGAGCTTATATGCATAATTTGAATAAAGCGTTCGAATTACCAATCATAGTAGAGGAGATTTCCCATCTGCGTAAAGTTCTTCTTGGCATATTGTGAAGGGATTTATTTTCATATACATACGTCTCTTTCTTGGTAGTGAAGGTGATCTTGAATTGTAACTCCTATTTGACCATTACAATTTTTAACTAGAGAAACTGTCAAGCCAAGAAAGCCTCTTTGATCCTACTACTCTCTGTATCATTTTATCCACTTTAGTAATAAATTAATATATCTTAGTTCTCATTAGTATCTAAACGTTAGGATTTTTTGTTAACAACAAACTATTTTTAAGGCACTGCGGCCATGATCATGTAAGCATTAGGTCTTATCATTGGAAAAAAAACATTTGTAGTCAAATATTTTCAATCCATTATCATTACCTAAGATTACTTTAAACTGAATAAATTCCTCTTCACTAATACCGTGGCCATTTTCAAACCTTAATGATTTTTATTACATTAAATATTGTGATAGATTTAATTTGTATGCATACATCTCTCACTTGGTAGTGAAGGAGATATTGAATTATGAGTCCTATTTGACCATTATAATTTTTTAACTACATAAATTGTCAATAAGAGAAAACCTCTTTGTATCATTTTATCCATATAAAACATGGTATAACGACCTTAAATAAAACAACCATACTTTTTGTAGAGTTAGTATGAGTATATGAACATATATATGGATAACAAAACATATAATTTGTTAAATAATATCCTTGGTCATTACATATATGTATTTCCAAGATAGTAAATCTCACAATTTATTTACACTTTCACCTCCCATAAAAACAAGGAAGTAAAACTATTTCAACCCTAAAGCTATTATGCTCAAAATTTTCTTGTATGTACATAAATTTTTTTTCGTATAATGCAAGCCTACCATATAATTATGGTCTTGATACTGGGAAAAAGCAACGGTGAAAGGAGAGGAGCAGATCAAGTGGTATTGATCCTAATCAAAACAGGTAGTTTTGATCCTGGGAAAAGGCAACGGTGGATAAGACAAACCATTAAAACTATTTTAAAATGAGTTAAAAATAACAAGACTTTTTCATCGAAATATCCTACCAAAAATCTTTATTCATTCTTTTTTCTCCAAAATCTGTTTGGTTTTGCCACTCTTGGAGAACCATATTTTTTCAAAAAAAACCTCACTGTAATCTAAAACAAACACATTGACTAGAAACTCATTTGTAACATAAATATCCTCTAAAATATTGTCATCGACAATGCTAATGATGTGGTATCCATTGAATTTTACTGAGTATGTGCGGTGGAGGATTATTTGTGGATAGAAATAAGGCCAAAAAAATAATATCAACTTTATCAACTTCATCTACTCACGATTCCTACACACCACCATAACCATACATCGATTCCAATATTCACTTTTGTATTGTGCATATTGATCCACCATCCATACCACCAGGTTTATTTCAAAACACATCATAACAAGTTCTTGTAAGGTGTTACGAGTATGTAAAAAGAATGCAAATCTTCCTTTGATGTTATTACAGATTAATATGCGGTGTTTATCTGTCAAGATGAGCTCCATTACAATGCACTTTGAACCTAGAGTTTCTGAAGAAGTATTCCATAGACTCGATTCCCTTCTGTCCTCTTTCACTTCTCTTCATACTGTTAAATATCTTACTAAATCATTTATTTGATAAAAAATATACAATCTATACCACAATAACCCCTAAAATTTTACAATAATGCATTTGTGAATTAAAAAATCTTGAATCACAAACTTCAAAATACAATATTTATTTTAATAATCAAATTGTAACGATATTTTGAGAAAAATTTGTCGAGAACAGTCTTACAGTTCACTCCTGTTTAATTGTATACAAAACCCCTAAATGAATAAAATCCCTGATTGAATAAATGCTATTTTCAAGCAAACATTGTTGTCTATGACATGTATTTTAGGAAACACTTCTCATTCCTCTTGCGAAAAATTTCCCATAAGTTGTTTGTGAATTTCATGTAAGCACAATATACACATATTTCACAAATCATTAATGGAAACACATATTAAATGACAAAACAATGCCAAACCCTTTATATTGAAATTTGTTTGCTAAAATTCCTTAAAGAATACAGTATCATAGACAACACTGATTACTGGAAGTGTAAAAAATGGGTTTTGTTAAAAATTCTATGGAAAATTCTACATTTAAAGAATTTCATAATATTGGAAGGGATGATAGTGAGAACACATACCAATTTTTGGCACACATAGAAAATCAAAAAGTCTTTGCAAATTATGAATAAAATTTTTGACACTTACCCTGCTTAGAATTTATAATGGATGAATGGAGTGTCACGCTTACACTTAGACAAAGAAAATTGAAAGACAATTGTTCACAACATATACTAAATAATGTCTATTTATAGAGATATTCAACCAACACATCCAAACTGCCACTTTATTTGGCACATGATTTTGAAAAGGCACGCGTAATACATTACATTGCTTTAAATTAAATGGATAATTAATGGTTGAAAAAAGTTACATACTCCAAACGGAGCACATATTTTTAATGGCGCATGTACTTTCAAATGACAAATTTTACATGGTTCGTATTTAATGGCTAATTAATGTTGAGGCAATCGCAACATTAATTAGCATTTTACCTTTCAAAATGGTCATTGTTGATAGTGTAATTAATATTGTAAAGAAATCATGTAAGAATTTTATAATATTTTTTTATTGCATGATTTTTTGACAGTTAGACTTGACAATATGGGAAATAATTAAAGCGATGTGGCCGCTAGGCTAGATAACTTTTGAAAGCCATACAAAATTTGTTTTATGGATTAAAAAATACAAATAGTAGGATCTAAGAGTCCATTACAATGTGTTATAAGGTCAAATAAGAGCACTAATTAGGTACACAATATATAATGTAGAAGGAAAATTTATGATCAGGATAGAATTAGTTTTATGAGGAATCATTAATTAGTACATGAAAATATACAAGAGCTTTATTTCATATAAAAGTGGTGGTTTTATTCTGACATGAAGTAATAACCAAATACACACAAGACGATGAGGTAGAGGTTGAAGGTTTGAATGTTAGCGATATTAGATGTATTTAGCTATATATATATATATATTTTAAAGGAAGAATCTTGAAGTTTATTGTGCATATACTCTCCAAAGATGTGATAGTTGTGGATGGACTAGTTTATCCTTCCAAAACTACATTCAATTACAGAGAAATGGGGTCTAACTTCTTCACTGTCACAATAAGTATTGTATTCAATGGTAGAGTGAGACTGCCATACATAATTGATGGCTATGAAACAATGGAAGAAAGTGAAAATAAGGTATACTTTATCTAATGGAAAAGGAAGAAACTAATTGAGCATGTGATTCTAGAAGTTTTGTATGTGGGGGTTGATGGCATACAAAACATCATGAGTAGTGACTCAAAGGATACATTTGATGAATATGAGGATACTTAATGCATTCACTACAAATTCTATCAGTTATGATGTAGGTCAAACTTCTAAGCAATCTATAGATAAATCAAAGTTATGTGGAAAGGATGTGTGCCACCATGCATGGTACAATTGTCATGTAATCCCAAATAACACCTATTATGGATAAAAACAATCTTCAATGAATGACAAGAGGAGGGAAGTAAATGGAAAAATAGGAAAATAGAAACAACTGCAAAACAATGTCACAAATATTGCATTGATATCCAAAACGATGGAGATAAATTCTAACATATCACCACACATGTATCGTTAAATGGGACAGGATGATACTAAAGTAACAATGAAATTATTACCTGCATGTTATAGTTATTCTTACATCCTTAAAAAGTGTAATGAGGGCCTTATACCATTGAAAATTCCTCAAACGTCAAAGTCAAACCTTTGCAAAATATGGCAAGAACATTTCTCCCATGTTTCAATTAAAACTGGATAATGCTTCAAGTGACAACAAAAATTGCATGTTTTTTGTGTTTGCATCCATGTTAGATGGAAACTACACTTGCTAGATAGAAACCACAAGATCGTGGGTATAAAAAAATAAAGATGTTTAAATTCCATGTCATCGACAACATTCCTGTCATGGAGTAAAAAGCATCATTCATGGATGCCTTACAGTCCCAACCAGTGGAGATTTGGAAAACAGTGGATGGGAAACCTTTCTTGTCGGAAGAGACCCTTCAAAGAGCTAAAAGAGATGGAATACCTGTATAGAGACATTAATGCATACATCACACAATGGGAAAAGAGTTCAACATATGGTGGAGAAGCATTTTGGGTTCCGAAGATTACATATTGGAAATATATTATGTGTTCCCTAGAGAATCCCTTTGTCAATTGTAGCATGATGAGGAGGGATTATTTTTGGCAAAAACATAATTCATGATAGCGCAATGTATGACTAGATAGGGTGCACCATGTCTTGACATGAATAGCTACTATAGTAAAAATGTCCTTTCAAATAAGGAAATATGTGTTGGGCCTATTTGTGATTGACCTCGAGACAAATTCAACCCAGTATTAGATGTGAATGAGGGGCATATGATAATAGTAATAACAACTGATGATAACATACCTATATGGATGGGAAAGATAGAATGAATTTTAATACAGGATGTTCACACAAAGGTTCAAAAAATAAGTGTACGCTGGTGGGAACCCATAGGAAAATAAAATACATAAAAAGAAAGGTGCCTGGAATGCTTAAAGAAAAAACAATGATGGTGAAAATTAAGGGATGCATCAGATATTGATATAGACAACGTCATATGGGCATGGACACCAAGAAAAATATGGAGAGGATATTAAATTAAAGTACCGAATCAGGGACATTATGGTTTCAAGGTATACCTTGTACAAATTCAAGAACAATAATCAATGCATTGTAGTTAAAATTGGCTTGACTAGATACCCTTGAGAAGGATAAATCCTTATGTAATTTTGAATATAATTAACCCAATGGAAATTATTTCCTACGTAAATAAATTTTCAAATCCATGTTTCAAAATAACATGTTTAATGTAATTCTTAACTCTTTGTTGTTCTTTATGATTTACAGAATGGAAAAAACATAAAAGTAGTTCACATTATCTAGATTTTCTTCTATTTTGAAATTCCTAGCGACAAATAAATTCCATTACAACGATTTCCATTTTACAAATTGATCAAATAAATGTTAAAAAGATGTATCCTAGTGCCTGCTTGGCTTATGTGTCTAAGCGGCAGCAATGCTTATGTAACTTAGCGATGCCTTGGCTTATGTGTCTTAGCGGTTGCAAGGCTTATGTAACTTAGAAAATGCTAGGCTTATGTAACTTAGCGGCCATTAGGCTTATGTAATTTAGCGACCGCTAGGCTTATATAACTTAGCATCCGCTAGGCTTATATATATTGCGGCCGTTAGGCTGATGTAACTTTGTGGCGGCTAGTCTTATGTAACTTAGCAGTTTCTAACCTTATGTAGATTAGCGGTGGGTAGGCTTATGTGACTTGCTACCTCTAGGATGGTATAAATTTGCCTTCGGTAGGATTATTTCACGGAAGCTATTCTTATATAAGTTAGTCACTATTAGCCTTAATTTTATTAGCAACCACAAGGCTTATGTAAGTTAGTGGCCGTTAGGCTTATGTGGGGGAATATAACAATAAAAAATAGTAATCCTAAAGTAGTGAAATTGAAAGCCAAAAATCGAAATTTAGAAATTGGATTCTAATAATGGAGAAATTGGAATCCAATAATAGCAATATTGGAATCCAATATTAGCGAAATTGGAATCCAATTTTATAGTAAAATTGGAATCCAATTTTATAGTAAAATTGGAATCCAATTTAATACCGAAATTAGAATCCAATAATAGCAAAATTGGAACTCAAATAAGTCCAACAACGACAATATTGGAATCCAATATTGTTACTAATGGAATCCAATAAAAGTAATAATGGAATCCAGTATAGACGAAAATGGAATCCAATATACACAAAAACGGAGATAGACTTCTTCCAAAACTTGTAATAGTGGAGTCCAAATTCATTGGAATATGTTCAGATTCACTGAAATAAGCGTTCATTTCCAAATCACAAAAATGATCTTCAATTATTACTGGGCAAGATCAATTTCGTTAGGAAGTTTATTCCTAACTTTGCAGGATTAGTTAGACCCAACACCCTGATGTTGAGGAAGGACATAGTTTTCAAATAGATTGCAAAAGGAAAAAAAATCTTCAACAAAATCAAATCCATGATAGCTCAAACGTCGACACTCATTAATCTAGACTTTACAAAGGATTTCATCATTTATGCTTATGGTGTGGATCTTAGCATAGCCGCTCTCCTCACTCAAAAGAACAATGAAGGCTTGGAGCAACATGTAGCCTTCTTTAGCCAAACATTAAAAGACTTTGAACTCATATATAGCAATTTAGAAAAGTAGGTTTTATCCATTTTGCGGGCTCTTAAAAAATTCAAACCTAAGCTAGCCGCCAACGGCATAAAAGTTTTAGTCTCACATCGTAGTGTGAGAGATTTCATAATGGAAGTGAAAATTAGTGAGAAGAGAACCAGATGGGTAACTAAAATCATGGAGTTCAATGTGACCATCAAATCTGTAAATTAGGTTAGAGGTAGAGCATTGTGTGAACAACTTGATATAAATGCCCAGGATAATGAATAAGTCTCCTTCTTCATCTAGATGAACAACAAGGAACAACCACTAAAGATTCAAAATACATGGAGGGTTCTCAGCGAGAAAACTCGTGAGATGAAGAAACTCAAGCTAGCTACGACAATTGGATGAACGACTTAGCAACATTTCTAGCGACCAACAACTATCCTCCTGGTTTAAGAAAAAAAAAAAAAAAAGACACCTCAGGTTATAACCAATTCCTTATTTATTAATTGGTGGTCTTTTTAAAAAGAAATATGGATGGTGTTTTGCTATGATGTATTGATGGAGAACAATTAGATAAAGTCTTGGCATAGTTCCATGGCGGTTCCTCCAACGAACACTTCTCAGCTCGAACTACACCAATGAAGATCCTTAGAGAAGGATATTTTTGGCCCACACTATTTGCAGATGCACATCAATGGATGACCGTAACCATCACTCACAAACTTGGTGGGTCCCATGCTCTACACCAACCACAAAATCAAAATAAATAAATGTTTTTTAAATTAAATTGTTGATTGGTGCAGAGCATGGGACCCACCGGATTTGTGCATGCTGGATAAGGATCACCCACATCTATGGGTAAAAAAGTGTAAGGAATGTGCCTTCTTCACTGGTAAAAGAAAGATGGCGGCCCTTCCCCTTCATCCATTTTAACATTTCATTTTAAATTAATTATAAAATTTATTCTTTACTCACTCTTCTTTGTAACTATTGGTGTAATTGCAAAGTATAAAATTTATTCATTATTCATTCAAATTTGTAACTATTGGTGTGCTTGTGATTTTTCTAATAGTGCATTATAGTGAAGATTAGATTGGTTCTAGATGCATTATATCCTCAAAATATAACCGTGAAAATATAACCGTGAGGGGAATAATGTAACCAAATATAAACTGATATAAATTCCACACATTGGTATAAATTAACATTGCAACGTCTTTTATATAAATCTTCTAATATAAATGATTTGGATGGAATTTATATGAATTCTTAAAAAGAGCTGGAAATTTTCTGAAATACTTTTGTGGAATATACCTACCTAAGTAGTAGTCAGCCGCCGCTTCGTATAAAAACCATTGGTGAAGTCCATTGAATTTCACTTAGGGCAGGCCAGCCTCCACAGTAGGTGGCAAGTGGTTCTCGAGTAGCTGCCATTATAGTTTTGTCTGTCTAGACTTCGATAATCAATAAATACAGTTATCGACTGGTAGATGATACCTATTTCCTTTTGCAGTCTTTATAAAGAAAAAGTTATGCCCCGTACGTTACTTAACTGCCATTTAAGCAATAGATAAACACGTTTTTGTTTTACAATCTATTTTTATCACAGGTTTTCTTTTTCCTTGATCAGGTTTTCGTTTTCCTGTGTGTTAGCTAATAGCGAGTACCTACCTAAGTACTATGAAATTTTTCTTTGGATCGGATATTCAGATGAATCAGATCAATTTCAGAGTACTTACAAAGTTCATGTGAATGATCTTCTTTATTGGTATTGGTGACAGTTACTGTGTTTGGTAGCCATCAAAATCATTAACAGCTTACCCTTCTTTAGTTTGTGGGATACTCATCGACGTATCGTTTTCATTTGGGGGGAAAATAACGGTGACAAAGACTACACGAAATAACAAACTCAACTCATGACTGGCCGTGGCGTGTCACTCTCAACGCGTTTATAGCTTAGCAATTGTTAGTCCAGGGGTTAAATTTGACGGCCACCTACGCCTGTCAAACAATTATTTAGTGACCGTAAATTTTAAATTTTGCCCTTCAAAAATGTAAAATAGTGTTTTTTTATAATGTTAATAAAATATATATAATATTATTCTATATATATTTAACTATTTTAAGCATATATTTGTATAATTTATGTATAAATCTATATAAAAAATGACGGTCATCCTTAAAATTTGCAAGTTGCATGTGACGGTTTTTCAAATATTTGCAAGTTTTCTACGGCTAAAATCACGAAAAATGTCTAAACGGCCGTCAAATTTAACCCCTGATTGTTACAGAGTCCTCCATTATAGGAACAGATCATATCCAATCATTTATGAACTATAATATATATCTTTAATTTATCTATTTATAATACGTAGATAAATATCATTTATTTTAAATGGGATTTTTTATTTATATATTATTAATTAACAATTCTATTATAATACATGTTATGCTCCAATTTATTTTTTATACCATTATGTAACTAGCAATCGTTTGTGAAATGTACGATGTGAACACCAAAATATTGAAGGAGATATCTTGTATTGTGTACTGCCTTCTATTGCATATATGTTTGCCAGAAGAACATAAGGAGCAATATTTGTAGGATCCAACTCAAATAGTATTGTTGCCACTGGCATTTTGCTGACAAAATCTAGGGCTTCGTCTTTATGGCCAACATGGCCAAGAAGGTCTACCATGCATACATAATGCTCTATTGTAGGCATAATGCAATGCTTGTTGGATATGCAATGCATGAATATAGCCAGGATGCCCTCAAATTCTTTGAACTGATAAGGCACTTTGGAACCAACCCAGACAGTGTAAGTTTAGTTTGTATTTGATTTGTATGTAGTCATGTAAGTCTAGTGGATGAAGGTTGCAAATACTTCAAGTTCATGAGTGACTTTATCGAACAACTTGTGTGCCTTATGAATGCATCCACATTTTGCATACATATCAATCAAGGCATTTGAAACTACAACATTTGACAAAGATCCACTCTTGATTATTTTTTGATTGATCTCCATGCCCCGTTCCAAAGCTGCAATTTTGCCAAATGCTAGAAGGATGCTGGTGAAGTTTGTGGGGTTTGGCTTTTTACCTTCATGTTGCATTTGCTTAAACAACTCCAAGGCTTTTTCATCCAACCCATTTTGTACATACCTCACAATGATTACAGTCCATCACCATCTTAAATAGAGAAATTTTAATTGCAGCACACAACAACATGAGTTTCACTTTTAACAATGGTAAAAAATCCTACACAGAAAATCAAGATTAAAAAACCAAAAGCCAGCTCTAGAACATAAACCAACCTGAATGATCTTTCAACCAAAACACATGGATGAAGGCCCAAAATACCTTCCAAACAAAATATATGCACAAAAAATCATGATTGCACTCCCAAAAGACAACCCCAAAAGATAAACCCACCTGAAACACCTTCGAAACAAAAAAATGCAGACCAAAACATATTCTAAACATGATATTTGCAAATGGTGCAACTTATAGAGGATGAACAATTCCTTTTGACTTGCTAACACAACATAGTGGTACTATGCACAATTGCACAAAGTATTTGCAGTCAATATACATTATTTTAATTGGTTCACCATCTATATAATGGAATTGGACAAACTACACATTTAGAACTGCATAGATAATAGAAATTCATTATATATGACGTTGCAACCACACTTATACATGAAATTTTATTTGATCATGTGCCAATGATAAAGATTTCGATAATGTTAGTGTTTTAGGTCAGTCATGTAAAACAACAATGTTGTGTATGAGACCCTCATGCTTAGGGAACCTCAATAAGATTGATTGTTTACCTTGCAACAATTGTACAAACATACCCCTCTCCAAATTCAAGCATGTGTTTTCCTATGGAATAGGCACACATTCACCATCATGCTCTTTCTCAAGGTTGTGCATATATCTTTACTCATAAATCACAATGCATGAAATGGAAGTCACAATACATGATTTTGTTTGACTCGTCAACTATATAATGCTAATAGACTACATTTGCAATACATAATTCATAAAATCCCACTCGACTTGTCCAATCATATAATGGCATGAGGTACAACTACATAGATTTACAAGAACAATTGCTTGTCATCAAAACCAAAATAATCCAACAGAAGAAAACACTCATGGAGAACCTTTTGAACCAGTAATTTTTTTAAAAAAAATTTAATAGACGAATTTAACACAACTTCAAAAACCATCTCATCTCGCACACTTTTTGATATCACTAATTGTAATTCATGTCACATTTAATTCTTGTCATGAAAAGAATCATCTCTATTTTGTAAATGTGTCAACTACATCCCCCCAATACAGAAATGGAAAGCAGTTGCTTCTCTTACAATAAGGAGAGAAATGTACTATTCCTTATTCTCTTGAGAATAGGACCATGGGTTAACCCAAAACATCAGGGCATTGTGGTTTTCAATACATAGGTTGCTCCTAAGTCTCTTGCATCATTCCACTATTAAAATATCCCTTCCAAAGAATGCCATAATCAGACACAATAAATCAAGGCAAGAGCACCCGTTTATATAAATCAGATGAAGAGCCAACATATTTAGACAGCCAAATCCAAACTCACAACACCTATTAATAAAAAAAAGCATGATTTAATTGAAGTTTGGGACCAAAAACTTAAGGGAAGGAATAAACAAGAAAATACAATCATAGTTGTAATGATATGCCCCCAAAATCCTTGTAGTCTTTGTCATCATCATCACAATCGCATGTATCTTTTTAATACAGGGCTTTTCTTACCATTTTCCCACTTTCCATTGAACAATCTGTCCAATTTCAGGCATTTCATCTAACCTGAGGTAAGTTTAGGTTTTCGTAAAAAACATAAAAAAATGTCTAAACCCTCGTCAAATTTAACCCCTTGTTGTGAATGACCGGAGGCTCTTTCTCGTAGGGGCAACGCCTTTGGCGTAGTTACGATATTATGAATTTTTAATTTATTTCTTATGTTAAAAATAAAAACTTTTAAATCATGATTAAATGGACACAAAATGTAAGATTGCAATTACTATGTGATACTCAAATGGATATCGAAATTAATGAAAATATTAATTTTTTATCAAGAGACTTTACAATCACATCGCCACCTTCACATGCTATTATAGAATGCATATCAACTTAATTACATTTTCTATTTTTATTACAAATTGATTAAATGTAAATAAATATACTATTTAAGATTCTAAACAATATGAATTTATTACAAAATAGGCTATTAAGAATGTTAAAATTTATATCTATAAGGAGACATTCGTTTTACATTTATTTATTTCATTAAGAGTATATTTACAATATAACTAGTGTATATATCTTACATATATTTATCTAAAAAACATTGACATGTATTAATTTTGGAGTGTTTATCTTAGATTTTTCACAATGTTTTGTTCATTAAAGCATTTTGCATTGATTAACAATTCCATCACCTTAAATTGATTAGTGATGGATGGCCTTCATAAGCTCAATATATTGCAATTTTCTTTTATCGCCTTCTCTAAACAAGAAGGAAAAATTTAAATTGCCCTATAATAATCAAATGAATATTGATTTTAAGATCATAGGTTTTTATTGACATCTTACACTATTATATTCACTCCCCCACCCCCTTAACTGCCATAATAAATTACACTTATTAACGTAATTAAATATTTCATTTTTAACAAACTATAAACAAAAATATTGTATATAATCAGTTTTGTTTACTTTTGTTAAAGGATAAACAAGATGGGGTAGAAGTTTCAAAGATTTCTAACCAGGGAAAACATGATTTGGATAGTATTATTCAGTCTTTTCAGGAAGTATTTCATGCTCCCAGTGGGTTACCACCAAAACGGGAAGTAGAGCATGAGATTTAGCTATTACCAGAGTCCCCTCTACCAACCATCGGGTTGTATAGACAATCCTTGCTTGAGAGTACTGAAGTAAAGAAAAAACTCTAGGAACTACTAGAACAAGGGGTGATACATCCGAGCACCTCACCATGTGGTTCACCTATTGTGATGGTGCCAAAGAAGGATGGCTCTTGGAGAATGTGCATCAACTACCGCGATTTGAACAAGATCACCATAAAGAACAAATGTCCACTTCCCCGCATAGATGATCTCTTGGATCAACTTCAACATGCCGAATTCTTCACGAAGTTAGATCTCAAGTTAGGTTATCACCAAGTCAGAATGAAGGAGAAGGATATATGGAAGACTACCTTAAAGACAAAACAAGGTTTGTATGAATGGTTAGTACTTCCTTTTGGGTTATGAAATGCACCCGTTATATTTATGAGATTGATGAATGATGTATTGTGGGATTTCATAGATTCATGTGTCATTGTATATCTAGATGATATCTTGATTTTTAGTGCCACATGGGAAGAGCATCTAACTCATTTACAACAAGTCTTGCAAGTTCTTAGGGAGAAACAACTATTTTGTAATATGAAGAAATGTGAATTTGCCAAACAATCACTTGTCTATCTTGGGCATGTGGTTGGAGGAGGAGAGTTACGATTGGATCTAAAGAAGGTGGAAGCCATCACTAATTGGCCAACACCAACAAGAGCCACAGAGACTAGGAGTTTTGTGGGAGAAGTACAATACATGCAGAAGTTCATTCTAGGCTTCTCCGCAATTACAACACATCTACGTACAGTGGCCGCAAAGAGTAAGGGTTTTGATTGGGGTAAGGAACAAGACAAATCATGTGAGTTATTGAAATAAAAGATTAGTCATGCTCCAGTACTTGCTCTTCCTAATTTTTAGCAGCCTTTTGAAGTAGAGACAAATGTCAGTGATTACGTTATGGGTGCAGTGTTGCTTCAAGGAGGTAAACCCATATGTTATCATTATGAAACTTTCACTTTAGTAGTTAAAGGATATTCAATATATGATAAGGAAATGTATGAACTAGTTCAGGAAATTAAAAAATTGAAGCATTATTTGTTGGGTAAAGAAACTATTATACACACTGACCACAAACCTCTCTAATATTTGCAAGCATAGTCTAAATTGCAGCAAGCAAGGCACTAAAAATGGACAGGGCTCCTTTAGCAGCTCCATCTGGTGATCAAATACAAGAAGGGTAGTACAAAATTGGTGGCGGACATGTATTCTAGGCCGCCCACATAGGAGAAGTTCTCCTATTTGGCCACTATCTCTCAGATCGAGCCCTTCAAAAAGGAAGCTTACAGAGAGGCATATGTTCAGGACAGATACTTTGGGGTGACATTTCAGCAGTTGCAGTCCCAAGGGATTGAAAGGAAAGGGATTGAAGATTGTTATCCCAAGGATGGGCTGCTCTATCGATGGGGGTTGCTTTGCGTGCCTAAATAAGAAAGACTTTTATTGACGAGGGAAACACATACCTCGAAAGTAGCAGGACATTTTAGTGTTGGTAAGACCCTAGCCCACTTGTAAAGGTATGTGTCTTGGCCCAATATGCAAGAAGAAGTATCAAAATTTATATGTGGATGTAAACTTCTTTGTACCATCAAGCCTAAGACAAGGAAGGAGGGTTTGTATATTCCTTTTCTAATACATACTCGTCTGTCAGAGGACATTTCTATGGATTTTGTAGGAGGATTACCTATGTCTAAACATGGCCATGACTATCTCTATGTTGTTGTTAATAAATTCAGTAAGATGTGTATTCTTATGACATGTAAAAAGATAGTAAAAGCACATGAGATAGCATACATTTTATTTGCTAATGTATGGGTGCATTTTGGTTTGCCAAATTCTATTATTTCTAACAAGGATTCCAGGTTATTGGGGAAATTTTGGACTACTTTGTGGGACAAGATGGATACCAGGTTACAAAGGAGAACAACTTTCCATCCACAGATGGATGGACTGATAAAGGTAGTGAATAGGACTTTGGTATAGTTAATCAGAGGGTACAACAACAAATACCCAAGGACTTGGGATGAGTCCTTAGCCTACATTCAACATTCCTATAACCATTCAGTACACACATCCACTATGAAGTCACCATTTGAAGCATGCTTGGGATATTTGCCTAAAAATCTATTGGACATAGCAGTTGGGAAACGTGATGAAGATGAGACACAAGACACAGAGGTGACTAGAGAAAACACATTCATTGAGAGGATCCAAAAAATCCATCTCAAATTCAAAGAACAACAAGAGAAATCTCAAGCCAAGTACAAAGCTAGGCACAATCAACATAGGAGGGAACATAAGCTTCATGTTGGAGATAGAGTTTGGCTTTACCTGAGAAATGAGAGACTACAAGGTCAAGTACGAAAGCTCAAGCCACTATGATATGGGTCCTTCACCATATTGGAACAGGTTGGAGAAAATGCCTTTCAACTTGATTTACCATCATTTATGAGTATGTACTCTGTAGTAAACTATGAGAACTTACACCTATATGAGCCATCCATGCTAGATGAAGATGAAGGAATACAGTTGCTACCTTCTATTGAGAATCACATCTTGGGCTCACGAGGCGAATTGGAGGAGGATGTAGTGCTCCAGCAAAAGGTCAAAGAGACTATGAGAGGTTCGCAGGAGTCTTGGCAGATTGGACTGAAAGGAAAGACACCAAGTCAGGCCCAGTGGTACTCGAAGGAGCAAGTGAGGGAATCATTTCCTCATCTACTCCCCCACTAAGCTTTTGTGGGACCAAAAGCTTCCTAAACAGGGGAGGTGTGATCCATAGGGATCCAAGATGAATCTACTTCATAAAATCAGTCAGCACAAAGAATGAAAATAAATATATGAAGGTTATGTATTTATAGTAACAGGACCGCCGCTTTGTGTAGAGCGGCGGTTACAAAACTGCCACCCAGCTAGGGCGGCGGTCTTGAGACCACCGGTTTGCATTGGGCAGCAGTCCTAGCTCTTTTAGATAGAAAAAAAAAATGAAACGAACAACGACAAAATTTGAAAGGTTGTCCATGTCTCTTCTCCTCCATGACCATTCCCATTCTCCAGTATACGTGAGGACATGAGATAGGCTATAAATACATGTTTGTAGAAGGGAACAAGATCAAAGCATAAAAGCAAGTGTGCAAGAAGATTTAGTGCTAGAATTGTGTTTTGTAGAAGAAAGGAGTGTTGAGACAGAGCAAGTAAGTAATTGGGAGGAAGTGTGAGATATTATCTACTTCTCTTTCATACTTATTGTAATTTATGTACTTATTGTTTTGAATTGGCCAATAAAATTTAGAAGAAAGAGAAATTTCCCTTCCTGACTGGTTTTTCCTCCTCTGGAGGTTTCCAGGATAAAACTTGTTGGTGTTTACGAGTTTATATTCTTTCCTTTCCTGCAATTGTGGATTCTAACCATAAGCAAAATTCATTCACTAGCTATCGTTGTCATTTTATAATAAAGAGTAGAATAACAACGTTTAATTTGTGATTCTGTGGATGATTCCAAAGTTGAAGAGTTTACAGATCATGCCTCCCAATTTGGTTTTTCTTTGTGATAAATTATGGATTGCTCAACCCAATCTTGTCTCACTTCATGTGGAGTGGAGAGAGAAGATTAAGATGGTTGCATTAGCTGATATTTCAGTTTTCATTGTCTCTTCTTCTTGATCTGAAGAAGTTAAGGCATATGCCACCAATGTTAGAGCTTCAATTTACATGAGTCTGACATTTTGAATCTCATATATATTTTCAATTGACATAGGAAACATTGGAATATTTAGAGAATGGGGAGCGTAGAAATTTTCTAAAGGATCCGAATAAAATGCTTCATCTTTCTTTGTAGCTTCCTTTTTAAAAATTCCTCTTGGAGGGGGAACTGCCCATATTATATTCATATTCTTCTAAACAAGGATATCATCTGTTAGGGTAATCCATACCCAGTCATTGACACCACCCCCGTGTATAGGATATACTTATTTGTCCTCTAAGTGATTCAAGGTGTTTATCAATCCTTTTCATGCGGTCATATTGCCCTAGAGGGTGTTGGGGAATATGAAATGAATTTCTATGGGCTACTGCAACTTTAAAATTAGGCCACCTATTAAATTTCCTACACCCCACAGTGACTGAGAGGGGGATGTGTTTTAAGCTTCTTCTCTTTGTACTTTTTAGTAATACCATTTCAAATATGATATGCCACCTTTTGTTTTGCCAAATTTTCAAACACATAATATGGAAAATAAAAAGGAGGTGTAAGGAGACCCTTGATAATGATAACAATATATTATGGATAGAAGAATACAACTCCCATTTTCCTTATGGAAGTGAGGATGTCAGTAGATAAGCTGGGTGTCATTGTTTCATGTATTTGTTGGTAGTGAGTAGGATATAAATAAGTGCATATATCTTGAATATGAGATCTAAACAGATGGGCATAGAAGTATAAATATAGTTCATTTAGCTACAAAGGGCATGAAGGAAAACATTTTTGACATAATTTTGAATAGTTGAGAATACCACATGTAGACATCTAAAATGTCGACATGATTAATTACGATCAATTATTATTACTTAATCCTAATATCATCAAAAATCCCTTTATCCTTCATCTTAATTTCATCATTTATCTAAATATCCCATTTCATCATTTATTCCTTTAATCTTTTATTTTATCCATTTTCAGCTATATCATAATTAATCACAATATTAATCATTATTATCCTATTATAATCCATATTATAACATTTTCTAAGAATTTGATATTCCTATATCTACCTACCCACTTATCCTACACATCCTTACACCTAGCATTTCCATGTAACCTCACCCCTAATCATCATTTATTAACCTAATCTAATTCTAATCCTAATCACACGCTCCACCCCTAAATCGATAGGATTCTATTTCTAGAATCATTTCTAACTTTCTCCTTCTATTGAATTTTTAATTCAATGGAAGTAACTTCCCTCCATGAAATTTGATTTCAAATTCTAGAGTCTTCCACTCTAGAATCCTCCAATCCTCATATGCATTCTCCACCTTTGATCCAAATCCAAAATGGCTTCATCTTAGCCATTGAATCCTCCAACCACAAACTATAAATTGAGATCTTCTCCTCCATGAGAGCTAGCTAGTTATCAAGTTAGAAAATATTTCACATTTTCTTCAATTATCCAATCAATCCATCAATAATCATTCAGTCTTTCATCTTCATCCACAAAAATTATCAAGAAATCAAGGGGAGGTGTTTCCCGTGGGTCTCCACCAACATACGAAGCAACAATCAAACAATCAAGAGAAAATCCAACACATCAAAGAAGGATTTATAAAAATTATAGGTAAGTGCAGGTATTGAATCTATCCTTTCTTTCCATCCATTGATCTATCTAAGGTTTTGTTTGAGAAGATTATATTAGGGAAGAAAGTTTGTTTGTTTTATCACATTTTCACCACTAATATTTTCTTACATTACACCATAGACTACATCCAAAAGATAGGAAGCCATGTAAAATGATTTCCCATTCTCCATGAAATTTTTTCTTTGGCTCACCAAATTGAAACATAACACTTTCCCTAAGGAAGGAATCTTTCCTTCATCAATAATCACAGAAAGTAAAGGGATCCATGATACATCAAAATTAGAGATAGAAGGTTTCCTATATAACCTATTCATGAGGGCCATGCAAATACAGACTCCTATTCTAAACTTGTTGATAAGAATTTCACTCATATCAAAATCATCAGTATTATCTATTGGGTCCACTGCTTAACTCTGTAAAAGACATCTTATTTTCCTTTTCGCCATCCAGGACTCAACTGTATCCTTATTGTACAGGGATTTTGTCAGTGGAATTTTGTAATAAAGTCTGTATGCGTGCCCAACATAAAACCTATTTTTTTTTTCCATGATTTAGAAAATAACGTCCACTCCTTGGCCTTGGCAAAAATTACGGAGGAAGCGATCAGTTCCGGAAATGGAAGCACCTCTAGCTTAACAAAAATTAAATGAAGGCCAACTCTTTTTATTGCCCTTATGTCTTGGGACCTTAGTTCTTGATCTTCTAGGATACCCTTTTCGTCTATGAAATATACATCAAGACTTTCATTTTGTATTGTGGAAAAAATATCTGAGTAATGTTGAAATTCATGATTTAAGGCAGTTGGATAAAAAATGACATCTCTCATTATTATGGTGTCCTCATAGAAATATAAATAAGCATCTACGTTTGACACCACTAGTTCTCTCGCCATGTTGAAGGATTCGAGGTCCACGATTGCTGCATATATCACCAACAAAAAATGATAATGAGTGAAAGGACATACTTGCATTTACATCAACACTCTTGTGTCTCTTATTCTGAATATTTTGTTATATCAAAAACTAAGTTGGAAAATAAATTTAAAAAGTGTTGATAGTAATCAATAACAGGAAAAATATTAAAGAAATGAGAAAAGTGCGACAATACATGCCTATACTTATTTATGATCCTAGCAGTTTCTAAGGTCAGTCACAACTACATATTATCATCTTAGCGGTTGCTAGGCATAATTCTGGGACACCTATGAATGCATTGAGTAAGATGCGACAATAGATGCAACATTGAAGGGTCAATACATACCTAGTTCTAATCCTAACAGTCGCTAAGGTCACTCACAACGATATACTTATAGCTTAGCGATCACTAAACATCAATCACAGGAAAATTATGAATGTAATGAGCAAATTTTGGCAATACATGCACTCTTTAGGGGTCAAGACATACGTATTTCTGATCTTAGCGGTTTGTAAGGTAAACCGCCATGAAAATTTAGAGCTTAGCGGTTGCTAAGATCAGCCCCTAAAAATATTTAGAGCTCAATGTTTGCTAGGCATCATTCAATGGATAACTATTTTTTGAACCGAGAAAAGTGATGCAATACATATTTTCTAACAAGAAAAGCTTTCAGTACATCTGATTAATTTGTTACATGGTTGTTTATGTCTCTCTTTAATTATTTATAATTGTATAATATTGGTTGGACTATCCTTAACGGAGCCAAGTGTTGCACTACATACTTTCGAGAGGGATCAAGCCTTATGTAATTCTCATTATATATATTACAAGTTATTGAAATTAAGGTCTTAGAGACTGTTAAGATTCATTACTGTGATTTTTTAGTATCTATATCTTAGTAGCATCATATATATATATATTCTTTAGATAAATGAAGTCTCAATGGCCATGAAGGTCTCTACTTAGTCAGAAAAAAACATTAAATATTTCTAAAGCTCCTAGCGTACTCTTACAACATCAAGAATATGGACTCATATTGCATATGAGTACACAAGGAAGTTCGTCAATCATAACATTCTTTTTCCATCTCCATGAAATCAAACCGTTCTCATATTTTTTGAAATCAAACCATGGTCATATTTCCCAATGGGTTAATGTAGTTCTCCTCCTAGCGGTTGCTAAGGTTAGTCACAACAAAATATTTAGAGCTTAGTGGCGACTAGGCATCATTAACAAGAAAACTATTAAAGCAATGAGAAAAGTGCAGAAATACATGCACTATTGAGGGTTTAAGACATACATAGTTTTGATCCTAGTGGAGGCCAAGGCCAGCCAAAATGAAATAGTTAGAGCTTAGTGGTTGTTATCCATCCTTCACAAGACAACTATTATTGCAATGAGCAAAGTGCTGCAATAGATGTTTCCCTAAGGAGTCAAGACATACTTATCTCTGATTAATTTATTGTCGGGATGTTTGTACCTCTCTTTAATTATTTATAATTATATCATATTGGCTGGACTATCCCTGCTGGAGCCAACTGCTGCACTACATACCCTCAAGAGGGATCAAGCCTTATGTAGTTCTCATAATATATATTATTAGTTATTGAAAGGAATGTCTTAGAGAATGCTTAGATGTCATTAATATGATTTGTTAGTCAACCTCTACTTTCAAATTAAGAAACAAAAAGAACTATCTGTGTAGCAGAAATTTCTAATTCCACATGATTATATTGCTTAGATGTATTATCTAAAAAACATAAACAATCTATTTATAGATTATATGCATAATTTGAATATAGTGTTCGAATTACCAATCATAGTAGAGGAGATTTCCCCTCTTCGTAAAGTTCTTCTTGGCATATTGTGAAGGGATTTATTTTGTATACATACGTCTCTTTCTCAGTAGTGAAGGTGATCTTGAATTGTAACTCCTATTTGACCATTACAATTTTAAACTAGAGAAATTGTCCAAAGAAAACCTCTTTGATCCTGATACTCTCTGTATCATTTTATCCACTTCAGTAATACATTAATATATCTTAGTGCTCATTAGTATCCGAACATTATAATTTTTTGTTAACAACCAACTGTTTTTAAGGCACTATGGCCATGATCCTCTAAGCATTAGATCTTATCATTGGAAAAAAACATTTGTAGTCAAATATTTTCAATCCATTATCATTACCTAAGATTACTTTAATACTATATATATATTCCTCTTCACTAATACCATGGCCATTTCGGCCTTAATGTTTTTTTGCATTAGATATTGTGAAGGAATTTATTTTGTATGCATACATCTCTCACTTGGTAGTGAAGGAGATCTTGAATTTTGACTCCTATTTGACCATTATAATTTTATAACTAGAGAATTTGTCAAGAAGAGAAAACCCTCTTTGTATCATTTTATCCATATAAAACATGGTATAATGACCTTAAATAAAACAACCATACTCTTTGTAGAGTTAGTATGAGTATATGAACATATATATGGATAACACAACATATAATCCTTTAAATAATATCCTTGGTCATTGTACATATGTATTGCCAAGATAGTAAATCTCACAATTTCTTTACACTTTCACCTCCAAAAAAAACAAGGAAGTAAAATTGTTTCAACCCCAAAACTATTATGCTCAAAATTTTCTTGTATGTACATAATTTTTTTTAGTATAATGCAATCCTACCATTATAATTATGGTCTTGATCCTAGGAAAAAGCAACGGTGAAAGGAGAAGAGAAAATCAAGTGGTATTGATCTTGATCAGAGCATGTGGTTTTGATCCTGGGAAAAAGCAACAATGGATAAGACAAACCATTAAAACTAGTCAAAAATGTGTTCAAAATAACAATCTTAAAGTTGTCTTGTTCATCGAAATCTCCTACCACAAATATTTATTCATTCTTTTGTTCTCCAAAATCTGTTTGGTTCTCCCACTCTTGGAGAACCATATTTTTTCAAAAAAACCTCACTGTAATCCAACACCAACACATTGACTAGCAACTCATTCGTAACATAAATATCCTCTAAAATATTGTCATCGACAATGTCAATGATGTGGTAGCCATTTAATTTTACTGAGTATGTGCAGTGGAGGACTATTTGTGGATAGAAATAAGGCCAAAAAAATAATATCAACTTCATCTTGCTCATCGATTCCTACACACCACCATGACCATACATCAATTCCAATATTCACTTTTGTATTGTGCATATTGATCCACCATCCATACCACCAGCTTTATTTTTAAAAACACATCATAAAAATCTCTTGGAAGGTGTTACAGGTTTGTAAAGAGCATGCAAATATTCCTCTGATGTTATTACAGATTAATATGCGGTGTTTATCTATCAAGATGAGCTCCATTACAATGCACTTTGAACCTAGAGTGTCTGAAGAAGTATTCCAAATACTTGATTCCCTTCCGTCCTCTTTCACTTCTCTTCATACTGTTAAATCTCTTACTAAATCATTTATTTGATAAAAAAATCTACAATCTATACCACAATAACCCCTAAAATTTTACAATAATGCATTTGCAAAAAAAAATTCTTGAATAACAAACTTCAAAAATATAATATTTATTTCAATAATCAAATTGTAACGAAATGTCAAGAAAAACTTGCCGAGAATAGTCTTAGAGTTTGCTTTATGTTTAATTGTCTACAAAATCCCTAAATGAATAAAAGCCCTAATTGAACAAATGCTATTTTCTAGCAAACATTGTTTTCCATGACAGGTATTTTAGGAAACAGTTCTCATTCCTCTTGTGAAAAAATTGCCCATAATTTGTTTGTGCATTTCATGCAAGCACAATATACACATATTTCGTAAATCATTGACGGAAAAACATCTTGAATGATAAAACGATGCCAAACCATTTATATTGAGAACTGTTTGCTAAAATGCCTTAAAGAATACAGTATCATGGACAACATTGATTACTGGAAGTGCAAAAAATGGGTTTTGTTGAAAAATGCTATGGAAAATTATACATTTACAGAATTTCATAATTTTGGAAGGGATGATGGTGAGAACGTATACCAATTTTTGGCACACATAGAAAATAAAAAAGTCTCTGGAAACTATGAATAAAATTTTCGACACTTACCCTGCTCAGAATTTATAATGGATGAATGGAGTGTCACGCTTACACTTAGATGAAGAAAATAAAAAGACAATTGTTCACAACATATAATAAAATAATGTCTATTTATAGATATATGCACACCGACACATCAAACCACCACTTTATTTGGCGGGCAATTTTGAAAAGGCATGCATAAGACATTACATTGTTTTAAATTAAATGGCTAATGAATGGAACAAACGTTACATACTCAAAAGGAGCACATATTTCTAATGGCGTATGTAATTTCAAATGACGCATTTTACATTGTTTGGATTTAATGGCTAATTAATGTTGAGGCAACCGCAACATAATTAACATTTTAGCTTTCAAACTGGTCATCATTAATAGTGTAATTAGTATTGTAAGCAATTCATGTAAGAATTTTATAATATAATTTTTTATTGTATGATTTTTTGACAGTTAGACTCAACAATAGGGGAAATAATTAAAGCCTTGTTGCAGCTGCTAGGCTAGATAACTTTTGAAATCCATACACTACTGTGTTTTATGGATAAAAAGATACAAATAGTGGGATCTAAGAGTCTAATACAATGTGTTATAAGGTAAAATAGGAGCACTAATTAGGTACACAATATATAATGTAGGAGGAAAATTTATGATAAGAATAGAATTAGTTTTATGAGGAATCATTAATTAGTACATCAAAATCTACAGAGCTTTATTTCATATAAAATTTGTGGTTTTAGTCTGACATGAAGTAATAACCAAATACACCTGAGGCACGATGAGGTAGAGGTTGAAGGTTTGAATGTTAGAGATATTGAATGTATTTAGCTATATATATATATATATATAGTTGAAAAGGAATATCAATCATAAAGGAAGAATCTTGAAGTTTATTGTATGCGGCCACATGGCACAATCCATTGCTACTAGGCTATGGTTAAAATAAAGCCCTTATATAGGTTTAATCCTCTCTCTTCAACTGACTAAACACACTTCGAAATGTGAGTGATCGCAATTCAAATTGCGAGTGATCACACTTAGAAGTGTGAGTCAAGACTTGCAAGTTCGAAGTGAAGTGCAATCACTGGAAATTTGACATGCCATTCTAGTGAATATCTGCATGAGTGCATGTACGAGAAAATTTAAGTCCAAGCGGTCGCTAGGCTAGACAACTTTTGAAATCCATAGACTATGTGATTTATGGATAAAATGATACACACATTTGCGGGATCTAAGAGTCAAATACAATGGTTTATATGTAAAAAATGAGCGCTATTTACGTACACAATATATAATGTAGGAGGAAAATTTATGATCGGAATAAAACTGGTTTTTTAGGAATCATTAGTAACTTTATTCAGTATGAAAATAGTCATCTAATAACATAAATCCTTATATAGAGACTGAGGTAAAATTTCTAAGTGTTGTTGTCAAGGATGATAAGTTCAAAAATAGATGACATCTATCTTAGAGTATAATTTGGATAGGATTTTCAAGGTCAATATTTATTGATTTGAAAAAGGTAATATGCATGAATAGTCATATATATATATGATGATATAAAATTGATTTGGCATAAATGACAACAATCACTTATGTAATGTCTTGAATGCTAGCCAAATTCTACAGATGTTCAATATTTAGATTGAAGGATCCTGTAAGGGTTAAATTTGACGATCCGTTTAGATTTTTTCATGATTTTATCCATAAAATATTATGAATATTTAAAATAATTGTCACACACGACGTGTACATTTAAAATGTGACTGCATCATTTTTATATAGATTTTTATGTAAATTATAATAAAATATATAAATATCATATTAAAAATAATAAAATACATATAAAATAGTTAGTATAAATATCACAAATTTGTAGTTTTGAAAGGTAGTATTGAAATATTACCATCACCCAAAAAAATTGGACAAACATTTGACCAAAAAATTTAACCTTGGAAGGAGGTTTTAGAGATGTTCATATAAGATGTTTTTTTATTTTTTCATTGTCGATTTCAAGCATTTGTTTTAACCTTGGAATTGTTATTGATATTTCTCATTTTCAAATTCTCCATAGGTTTAAGATTTAAGTGTCCACGTTACTAATTTTCTCTTTTTTATGTGTGGATACAGTTGAAAATGAACTTTGTATTCGAAGAAGGAGCATATGTGGATTTACTCTCCAAAGATGTGATAGTTGTGGAGGGACTTGTTTATCCATCCAGAACTACACTCAATTGTAGAGAAATGGGGTCTAGCTTCTTCACTGTCACAATAAGTATTGTATTCAATGGCAAAGTGAGATTGCCATACACAATTGATGGTTGTGAAACAATGGAAGAAAGTGAAAACAAGGGATACTTTATCTAATGGAAAATGAAGCAACTGATTGAGCATGTGATTCCAAAAGTTTCGCATGTGGGGGTTGATGGCATAAAAACATCATGAGTAGTGACTCAGAGGATACATTTGATGATATGAGGATACTTAATGCATTCACTGCAAATGTTAGCAGTTATGATGTAAGGTCAAACTTTTGAGAAATCTATAGATAAATTGAAGTTATGTGGAAAGGATGTATGCCACTATGCATGGTACATTTGTCATGGAATCTAAAGAGCACCTATTATGGATAAAAACAATCTTCGATGAATGGTGAGAGGAGGGAAGTAAATGGAAAAATAGGAAAATGAAACAAATTCCAAACAGTGTCACAACTATTGCATTGTATCCAAAATGGTGGAGAGAAATTATGATATATCACCACACATGTCTCATTAAGTGGGACAAGATGATACTAAAGTAACAATGAAATTATTACCTGCATGTTATAATTATGCTTACATCCTTAAAAAGTGTAACGAGGGCCTTTCACTTTGAACCTTCCTCAAATGTCACAGTCAAACCTCTACAAAATATGGCAAGAACATTTCTCCCATGTTTCAATCACAACTAGATAATGCTTCAAGTGACATCAAAAATTCAGATGTTTTTTGCATTTGCATCCATGTTAGATGGAAACCACAAGATCAAGATCAGGTATCAAAAACAAAATATGTTTAAAGTCCATGTCATCGACAACATTCCTGTCATGGAGTAAAAACATCATTCATGGATGCCTTACGGTCCCAACCAATGGAGATCTGGAAAATAGTGGATGGGAAACCTTTCTTTCCTGAAGGGACCCTTCAAAGAACTAAAAGAGATGGAATACCTGCATAGAGGCATTTAGGCATACATCACACAATGGGAAAAGGGTTCAACATATGGTGGAGAAGCATTCTGGGTTCCGAAGATTACATATTGGAAAAATGTTTTGTGTTCCCTAGAGAATCCCTTTGTCAATTGTAGTATGCCGAGGAGAGATTATTTTTGGCCAAAAATAATTGAGGATAGCGGAATGTATGATCAAATAGGGTGCACCATGTCTTGACATGGATAACTACTATAGTAAAAATGTCCTTTCAAATAAGGAAATATATGTTGGGCCTATTTTTGATAGACCTCGAGACGAATTCAACCCAATATATGGATGTGAATGATGGGCATATGATACTAGTAAGACCAACTAATGATAATGTACCTATATGGATGGGAAAGGTAGAATGAATTCTAATAAATGATGTTCACACAAAGGCTCAAAAAATAAGTGTACATTGGTGGGAACCCATAGGAAAAGAAAATACAGAAAAAGAAAGGTGCTTGGAATGCTTAAAGAAAAATAATTATGGCAAAAATCAAGGGACACTTCAGATATTGATATAGACAAGTGTCAATTGGGCATGGATACCAAGAAAAATGTGGAAAGGATATCAAATTAAAATACCAAATCGGGGAAATTATGGTATCAATACATACCTTGTACAAATTCAAGAACAATAATTAATGCATTGTAGTTAAAATTGGTTGGACTAGATACCCTTGAGAGGGATTAATCCTTATGTAATTTTAAATATAATTATCCCGATGGAATTGATTTCCGATGGAAATAAATTGTCAAATCCATGTTTTAAAACAATGTGTTTAACGTAATTCTTAACTCTTTGTTGTTTTTATGATTTACAGAATGGAAAAGCATAAAAGTAGTTCACATTATCTGGATTTTCTTCTATTTTGAAATTCCTAGCGATGGCTAAATTCCATTACAATGATTTCCATTTTACAAATTGATCAAATAAATGTTAAAAAGATGTATCCTAGTGCGCAACTAGGCTTATGTGTCTTAGTGGTAGCGAGGCTTATGTAACTTAGCGAGTGCTTGGCTTATGTGTCTTAGCGACCGTGAGGCTTATGTAACTTAGTGAACACTAGGCTTATGTAACTTAGTGAACCATTAGTAACTTATGTGCATTAGGCTTATGTAACTTAGCACCGCTAGGCTTATGTAACTTAGCATCTGCTAGGTTTATATATCTTGCGGTCGTTAGGCTGATGTAACTTTGTGGCGGCTAGTCTTATGTAACTTAGTGCCACTAGCCTTATGTAGCTTAGTGGTGGGTAGGATTATGTAACTTGTTACCTCTAGGCTGGTGTAACTTTGCCATCTGGTAGGATTATTTCACCTAGCAGAAACTATTCTTATGTAAGTTAGTGGCCGCTAGCCTTAAGTAAGTTAGCAACCATAGGCTTATGTAAGTTAGTGCCGCTAGGCTTATGTGGGGAATCTAAAAATAACAAAATAGTAATCCTAAAATAGTGAAATTGAAATCCAAAAATCAGAAATTTAGAAATTGGATTCCAATAGTGGTGAAATTGGAATCCAATAATACGATATTGGCAATAGTATTGGAATCCAATGTTAACAGCGAAATTGGAATCCAATAATAGTGAAATTGGAACTCGAATAAGTCCAATAATGACAATATTGGAATCCAATATTGCTACTAATGGAATCCAATAATAGTAATAATGGAATCCAGTATAGATGAAAATGGAATCCAATATATGCAAAAATAGAGATAGATTTCTTCCAAAACTTGTAATACTGGAGTCCAGATTCACTGGAATATGTCCAGATTTATTGAAATAAGCATTCATTTCCAACTCACAAAAATGATCTTTAGTTATTACTGGGAAAGTTCAATTTCGTTAGGAAGTTTATTCCTAACTTTGCAAGATTAGTCAGACCCAACACCCTGATGCTGAAGAAGGACATAGTTTTCAAATAGATCACAAAAGGAAAAAAAGCTTCACTAAAATCAAATCCATGATAGCTCAAGCGTCGACACTCATCAATCTAGACTTTGCAAAGGATTTCATCATTTATGCTTATGGCGTGGACCTTAGCATAGCCGCTCTCCTCACTCAAAAGAACAATGAAGGCTTGGAGCAACGCAGTAGCATGTTGTTTAGAGATGGGGCTTCTTTAGCCAAACATTGAAAGACTTCGAACTCAGATATAGCCATTTAGAAAGGTAGGTTTTATCCAATTCGCGGGCTCTTAAAAAATTCAAACCTAAGCTAGCCGCTAACCACATAAAATTTTTAGTCTCACATCGTAGTGTGAGAGATTTCATCACGGGGGCAAAAATCAGTGAGAAGAGAACCAAATGGGTAACTAAAATCACGGAGTTCGATGTGACCATCAAAGCCATAAATTTGGTTAGAGGTAGAGCATTGTGTGAACAACTTTCTATAGATGCTAAGGATAATGAATAAGTCTCCTTCTTCATAGATGAACAACAAGGAATGACCTTGAAAGATTCAAAATACACGGAGGGTTCTCAACTAGAAAACTCGTGAGATGAAGAAACTCAACCTAGCCGCAACAATTGGATGAACAACTTAGCAACATTTCTAGCGACCAACGGCTATCCTCCCGATTTAAGAAAACTAAAAAAAGAAGACACCTCAGGTTACAACCAATTCCTTATTTATTAATTGTTGGGATTCTTTTCAAAAGAAATTTGGATGGTTTTTGGCTATGTTGTATTGAAGGAGAACAAATAGATAAAGTCTTGGCATGGTTCCATGACGGTTCCCTCGATGAACACTTCTCAGCTTGAACTTCACCTAATGAAGCTTTTTAGACCTTTGATCTTGATGGCATCCTCACTATTTACATATGCACATCAATGGATCACCGTATTCCTTTGACACAAAAACTCGGTTGGTCCCATGGATTTTACACCAACCATTCAAAGTTAATTCCCATAAATGGACTCCCTCCATTAAATTGCTATGATTTTTTCCGAATCATAGGACCCATAGGACATTTCCTTTGTGCTTGATTAAGGATCACCATATCTTTGGTTCCCTACCAATGTGATTCCAAGGAATCGCAGCCATATATTTACTGGTAAAAGAAAGATGGCGGTTTTTATCCCTTCATCCATTTTAACATTTCATTTTAAATTAATTATAAAATTTCATTCTTTACCTCACTCATTCTTCTTTGTAGCTATTGGTGTAATTGCAAAATATAAAATTTATTTGTTATTCATTCAAATCCCTAAATTTGAGTGGGATTGTACCTCATCTAATACCCTTCATCTCTAGTGAAAATTAGTTTTTTTCTCATGCATTATATCCTCAAATCACTATGAAAAAAAGGGGAATAATGTAGACACCAAATACACATGGTATCGCTACTCCCTCACCCCGGGTTCGCTCTCTTCTTGCATCCATGCACCCATTCGAATTTTCTTTTCCCTCCAAAATCCTATTTATCCTTCTAATGATTATTTCACACCTTTAATTTCATCTTAATCAAATCATTAATTCATCATCCTTAATCACCATTAATGAATCGTAATCCTCACATAATCCATTTATTCTCCCTAAACCTCCCCATTTACCATATATAGGCCCTCATTTAATAAATTCACCCCCTTGCCTTTATTTAATATTTTACACCTCCACCTACCCATTTATCCATCCTAAACAATACTAACTTGTCGTCACGTTTCAAAACCCTAATCCCACCTCATATGAGCTCATTGACTTAAACTCGTCACTATTTCCACAACCTAAATTGACAGATCCCTAGAATCAGCAATCAGCAGCGACCCATCCAGGTCGCCGTCAACCCTATAAAGCCACCCCTAACCCTCATTCTTTAAGGATGTAACTTTTAAGACTTCTAATGCTCTTGTGATATTGATTTTACCTCTTGTGTGCCTCTACAGCTACTACCACTACCTTGAAGCTATTCTTGGAGATCTTGTGCCCATATTTGGAGTTTTAAAATCCTCTTTCTATCTTGCATGCTTAGATCTATCATTTTCATCTTTTACAACCATCACCATCAAACTTTTGCATGTTCTATAGTCATCATAGAGCATCTTAAAATTCACGTTAATAGCTCATCCATCTTTAGCACCATATGGCATGTCATTCTTCCCAACCATTTGGTGACTAATTAAACCCTAGATCAGTCGTGGTCACCGTCAGAGACCATGTCTAGTCACCGAAATAGACATGCTCCACTCACTATTTACTTTTCTAACATCTCATCGGATGTTAGTTTTCTTAATCTCTGTGTTCCCAGACTTTCCTCCATGATAGGAGCAAATCCTGATCATTTATCATCTAATATATATATATATATATATATATATATATATCTGCCATATATCAGATATATATATATTGTCACTTTCGGTCACCACAAATATTAGTTTGGTTGCCATTTGGACCATTATCAGTAGTATGTTTCATTTATTAACAGTTTTCATAATTTTCTTGCATCCTTTTTGTAGTAGATCTACATCCACATCATATTATAATGTTCTATCTAATATGTCCTAGCATCAACTTCCATATCAACAGTCATATTATGACAGTGTAATGTATCTCTTAGCTAAAGCATAAAAAACTTCCAGATCTAGATCAACTTCAAATAGACACAAACTTTAGGAGCCTTTGCAATTGTTTTCTACATTTTTCTTCTCATGGATATCTCAGTCACTGTCGACCATCCTCTATAGTCTTAGGTTACCGTAGACTTTACTATCCCAGGTCACCACCTTTACTTGTAGAATGTTATTTATACTCAGATCATGTATTTCTAATGCTTATCTCTAGCAATTCTAGTTTCTGTTCTATTTTAGATATCCACCTTATATCAGATCCATCTTCCATTTACTTATCTTATCTATAGACAGGGTATTAAGAATCTTTCATTAATTTATATTCCTCTCTCTAGGATTCATTCATTTTATATTTATTTTATTAAAAGTATGTGTACAATATAACTAGTGTATATGTCTTAAATATATTTATCTAAAAAACTATTGATGTGTATCAATTTTGAAGTGTTTATTTTGGATTTGTTACATAGTTTTGTCCATTAAAGCATTTTACATTGATTAACAACTTCATCACCTTCTTTGCAAATTGATTAGTGATGGATGGTCTTCATAAACTCAATATATTGTGATTTTCTTTGATCACCTTCTCCAAACAAGAAAGCAAAATTTAAACTGTCCTATAATAATCAAATGAATGTCATATTTAAGATCATATATTTTTATTGACATCTCACAATGTTATACTCACCCCCCATCCCCTTTAACTACCATGGAAAATTACGCCTATTAACATAATTAAGTATTTCATTGTTAAATTTTATTTTAAGCAAACTATAAACAAAACTATTGTACATAATGAAAATCCTTATCAAACACATGTTAGAATTAAGAAGATTAAAATCACATGAGCATAAGTGGAGGTCAAGTAGGCAATGGGGATGGTCAATGTTAACTCAATCTATGTACCATATACCATCCATTGACATTGTCATCAATGTAACAAATTGGGAATTCCCACACCAACTAGAAAATAATCAATGTTTCGTGCTCAAAAATATATTTTTGGGATAGAAGACATGAGATCCAAACTCTATTGTATTCATAAGATATTATGACTTTTCGAATGATATCTCAAGAAAAACAACAACAAAATTTAAATGATGGTCAAATGGATGTAAAATTTAAGGCTGCAATTACTATTTGATGATTAAATGGTTGTCAAAATTAAAGAAAATATTATTTATTGTCCACATACTTTACTGTCCCCATCTCCACCTTCGGCTTCCATCATAAGATGCCTATCAACATAATTACAACTACTAATTTTACTACAAATTGATTATATACATAAATATATTATTTAAGATTCTAAATAATAAGAATTTCTTATAAAATAGGGTATTAAGAATATTTATCTTGATAAGAGTATATACAATTTATTTATTTCTTAGAGAATATGTTTGAAATATAACGAGTAGTACATATATCTTAAATATATCTATCTAAGAAACATTGATATGTATTGATTTTGAGGAATTTATCTTGGATGAGTCGTATAGTTTTGTCTATTTAAGTGTTTTACATTGATTAATGACTACATCACATTCTCTACAAATTCATCAATGATGGATTCTCTACAAATTCATCACCTTCTCCAAACACGAAAAAAATTAAAACTACCCTATAAAAATCAAATGAATGCCAGATTTGAAATTAAATATTTTTATTCACCCATGCTATTATACTCACTCTCCCACCCCTTAACTTTTATAAAATAAACCTATCAAAAAAACTAAATATTCATTTTTCCACACACTACAAATGAAACAATTGTTTGTAGTAAAAATCCTTATCAAACACGTATGTTAGAAAATAAGAAAATTAAAATTACTCGGACATAAGTGGAGGTCAAGCGGGAAAAGGGGGGTGGTCAACATTAGCTACCTTGTATTTGAGTGTCTTCAGGAGGTTCGACATCAAAAACATCATGAATGCCCAACAGAAGATCCAAGTGGAACGCATTCTAAAATATTTGCTGGAGAGGCTTAACCTTTACCATACGTTTTTTCTTGAAAGTGACATTTGTCCAAGTGCAGCCAAACTTTGTCCCCAACCTGAAAATGATGAGGAACATGATGCCATTCCATTTATTGTTTTTGTTTCTTTTGACGAATATGGGGAAAAAATTGAATCCAGTAACTAAAAGTGTTGGATAACCAAGAAAAGACAAGGATAACCGTAACTCATATGGAGCAAAATGATAGAAACCAAGCCATACCTCAAATAGATAATTTGATGTGGAAGATTAGACTTCTCAGTTTCATGATTCATGCGGGTTAGGTTCATATCCCAGTTAGTTGGTGAATTGCATATCATTAGAAATTGCACCAAATTTTAGTTAAATGTTTCATTCTGAACTTCAAATTGTGGATGAAAGGCGATGGAAAAGTTAAAAGTAAACCTCAAAATTTTCCAAAAGGATATGTAGAGAAGTCACACAAAAGTCAAGTCATGGTAAAAAATAATACTAATGGGTAGACCAAAATAATGCAAAAAAAAAAGAATGACTAGGTTATGTCACTTGTAGATTTGGTTTTATAGCATGGAATTACCTTGTTGAACTATTTGATAGCCACACAAACACATTTAGAGTATCAAACTATCATTTAAAAACCACTAACAAAGTCTATGGAAACTATTTCCCTAATACAATAAAGGATAAGAAGAGGGACACTTAGGCCAATCTTTTAGTTAGTGAGTTTGAAGCTATAATAAAGTACATGTTGTCTCAAAAATTAATTAAAATTTTACTACATATGAGAATGATAGAAGAACAAAATCAAATTACTAAGAGTTTTCTACTTCCCAAAGTGACCACCATAGATTATAAGTGTGCCTCCTTCAATAACAACTAATGATTATTTTAAGACACCCAAAAATTAAATCAAACTTATAAAACAACCCTTCCTTTATGTGAAATTTTTGCAAAGACACCAAATTTGAAGATGGATGGTGAATACTTGTGAAAATATTCACAAAATTTGGATCATGTTCATACTAGTAAGACCATATCTAATATCCTAGATGAGAAGTGGTGAAAGTAGTCAAAGTGGTAGCTATAATAACGAAACTCAAACAATAAAAAATAATAGTGTAGGTTTCCAATTTACTTTATCACCAAGTGAAATTATTGTAGATATGATGATGACTTCATATGCTTAGCTTATTGCATTTTTCTTTATGAAGAAAATGTATAGGGAAATGATTTATGTGAATCAATGTTTCTTTAAAATATTCCAATATTTTATGGATTATATTAAATCATATAGATCCTTATAATATTTAGATTACTTCATTTTGTTTATAGAGAATTTATTTGAATGATATGCCATGGGTGACCAATCTATATTAATATTGTGTTATGTGTCAATTGTGATGCATTTACCTTTATCTTGAATGGATTTCTAGATATTTATAAAAACCAAGACAAGTGATGTATGCTTTCATATTGTTGAAGTCACACACCTCTTTCTATGTTTAATGGAACATTACACTACGGTGATTTTTGTCAACTGATGTAATGGTAAGGCTAAATTTGAATATCCAAATATAAACTTGAGATAGAAACTTACAAGGCCCAAAAAACTCCTCAAATCTATGATAGTGGAAGGATTTAGACCAATTTGTGGTCATATACCTTGATGATATTTGGGTTTTACCCCATTGTTATGAAATATACCACCAACATTTGGAGCATGTTCTTAATAATTTATGAGAAAATCAATTAAATGCAAACCAAGCCAAATGTCCTTTCGGAAAAACAAAAATATTTCATCTAATTTTTGTAATTGATGTTGATGGAATTAGGGTGAATCATGTGAAAGTTGAAGTCCTTGAAGTCCTTTGGGAGGACTTCAACTTTCACATGATTCACCCTAATTCCATCAACATCAATTACAAAAATTAGATGAAATATTTTTGTTTTTCCGAAAGGACATTTGGCTTGGTTTGCATTTAATTGATTTTCTCATAAATTATTAAGAACATGCTCCAAATGTTGGTGGTATATTTCGTAACTATGGGGTAAAACCCAAATATCATCAAGGTATATGACCACAAATTGGTCTAAATAATCTCTAAATATGTCATTGATCAACCTCATGAAGGTTGAAGGGGTATTAGTGAGCTCAAATGACATAATTATTCATTCAAAAATATATACCTTGGTCTTGAAAGTTTTCTTCCATGTATCCTCTAATTATACTTGAATGTGATTATTCACTTTTGAGATCTATATTCAATAATACTTTGGTCCTTGAAGCTAAAATAGAAGGTCTTTGATACAAGAAAGTGGATATGTGTTCTTGATTGTTATGTTATTCAACGGTCTAAAATCAATATAAAGTCTAAAAGTACCATCCTCATTAAGAACAAGAAGAGTAAGAGAAGAAGAAGGGGAATCATTTGGATTTATAAACCCTTTGGAAAAAAAAATCATGTATTTGTTTCTTGATCTCGTCACTTTGCAACAAATATTGCCAATAAAAAGATCATTGGGAAGAGGTGATATAAGAAGAATGTCAATCAAATGACCGATTTATCTATCAGGAGAGAGAACTTTGGGTCTTCAAACACATTTGGTAGGCCTACATCATTTTTCAATACTTAAATTTGTTTGACAATATTTATCTTTTGTATTGAGATAATCTTATTTTGGTTGTATGAATATTATATCTAATTTCTTGATAACGTCTGTTCTTTCTTATCTACAACTTAGAGAAACAATTTTATTTACATTTATTGATTTTACATATCTTATTAGGTACATTATATCATATTATATCATATTTTAGTAGTGTTTATGTGTTGTTGAATGCATCCTATTGGTTTTTCCTTCCATATAAATATGTTTTCATAAGTAAAAAATCACAATAATCCATGAAAGTCATATCATAAGCAAGTTTATTAAAAAAATGGACAAAATGCAAAAGTATTATTGGAATGTGTGTGATATATGATGATGAACCACATTATTCCATCCTAAATAATAAGGGTGAGGACACGTGTCCACCATTAGGTACACTTTTTCAACTACTGAATTCACAATTATATATTTTTTATGATCCATTGTTGATTATATAATCGAAAGAGTAGTTACAATTTCAAGTGAGTTATTGTGATAAACTAATTTCCATGGTTCTCTTATGTTTGGTGATGATACAACAAGGTAATGTTTTTTAGTTTCTCTTTGTGATCATTATATGTTACTTCATCACTTACTAACAAAAAAAAATCCTCATGATAAAAAATATTTACATTTATACTTCTCCTCTTCAACCGAAAATATTCAGTCCTAAATTGACGTCTTCTCTTGTAAATTGTGTGATTCTTGTCATTCCAGTCGTGTAATTTTTGTCATTCTTCTTATGTTTTAAATCAAAATAAGGCATATGATAAGAATGTTTAGAAAATATAGGAGAAAAATACTTGATTCAACTGTGTGTTATTATAAAAAAGCTTTTGGTATGGATTCAAATGAAGCTACTAAAGGATAATGAGAAAAAATATGTTTCTAATGATGTCCATCTTAATGTTTTATGGGTAAGTGCACGAAGTGGGGGGGGGGGGGGGGGTGGTGGGGGGGGCAAAGTGGACAAAAACTCGAAAACAAACGAAACACATACACGTTTTGCTAAAACGTGCTCGTGTTTTAATTTTTTTGGTTTGGTAATTACCGAACCTATTACATGTATACATTTTAAAGAAGCCAAAATTCGTATGTGTTTTAGAGAAGGCAAAACGTATGTATGCATTTTAGAGAAGCCAAAACACGTACACGTTTTGTATAGTATGGACTATGTATGTGTATTTGGGTGTCTTATACTTACAAAAATAAATGTTTAAGTATAAGATTTCTTATACTTAAATTTATTTTAGTAAATATAAGAAATTAGGGTCACTCTGCACCTGATGGAAGTGGTCATGTAGCTCCAACAGTTATAATCTAGAAGATAGTTTTTTAAAATCTAATCTGGTCAGTACTTACTCATTTTTAGGATTTTAGCAAAGGACCTAAAAATTTCAGGGCATATATATTGTAGTCGGTCTTTGTTTTGGGAAAACATATAGTTGTTTTTTAGGTTTTTTCACCTTCTAAATTGGATTTTGGCCCTACCACTGCTTGAATTGGTACCAATTTTTAAATTTGGTCCATAATTCACTTTAGTGACCATGAATCAACTCTATGATGCTTGTCTACTTCTTACTAAAAAGAGATCCTCACTTTGTAGATAGAGGATTATTCCCTGAATGGGATTCCTGTCCTATTACCAAAATGAGGTGATTGTAATGTGCCTCCTCCTTAAGGTGTGATAACACTACTAGGTGTTGAATGAGTTTTTATGAATAGTACCAAGTGAATTGCATCAAGTGAACTCAGATGATTGCTCATTCTTAGAAACATGGTGCTCCATATAAAGATCATCCCCTCACCTTTCCTAGCTCTAAAATCATCCTTTCATGGAATCAAATTCATGATTCTCATACATGTTTTTGCTCATATGTCTCTTATGGAGACAAACGATGCCTTAATACTTCACACATGATGGTCCTTGATACCTCAGTGACATGACTAGCTCATTTTAGCTTGTTTCTGAAGGGTGTTCAATTAGCTACAGAATGGCCAAAAATGCCTTTTTAGGCCTTCAGAGGAAGTAGTCTCTCATCAAAACTAAATGAGTCGATCGATCACCTTAGACACTATTCCCTACACACTGAAACACGCTGAATGATCTTATTAGGAATTTCCTTTGGGTAAGGGTTTATGATTTAGGGTTTATGGTTCCAAGGCTTAGGGTTTAGGAATCAAGGTTTAGAGTTTAGGGTTTAAGGTTTAGTGTTTAAGGCTCATAGTTCAAATTTTAGGGTTTAGGGATTAGGGTTTAGGGTTCATGGTTTAGGGTTTATGGTTTAGGGTTTATGGTTTAGGGTTTATGGATTAGGGTTAAGGGTTGAGGGTTTAGGATTTAGGGTTTAGGGTTTATGGATCAAGGTTCAGGGTTTAGGGTTTAGGGATCATGGTTTAGGGTTTAAGGTTTATGGGTCAGGGTTTAGGGTTTAGGGTTTAGGGATCAGGGTTGAGGGTTTAGTGTTTAGGGTTTTGAGAGTTTAGAGGGTTTAGGGATTAGGGTTCCTAGTTTCTAGGGTTTAGGGTTGAGGTTTTATGTTTGAGGGTTCAAGGTTTAGGGTTTTGGCTTAGGGCTTAAGGCTTATGGCCTAGGGTTCATGGCTTAGGGTTTAGGGTTTATGGTTTAAGGCTTAGGGTTTAGGGATTATGGTTTAGGTTTTAGGGCTTATGGTTAGGGTTTAGGATTTAAGGCTTAGAATTTAGGGTTTAGGGCTTAAAGTTTATGGTATAGGGTTTAGGGTTTAACACTCATGGTTTAGGGTTTAGGGCTCAGGGTTTAAGGTTTAAGGTTTAGGGTTTAGGGTTTAGGGTTTAGGGTTTAAGGTTTAAATTAGGGTTTAAGGTTTACGATCAAAAGGGTTCATGGGTTTTAGGGTTTAAGGCTCTAGGGTTTAGGGTTTAGGGCTCAGGGTTTAAGGCTCATGAATTAGGCTCACCCATTCACTCATTGTAATGTTTTATGTCTTACCCATTCTTATAAGTATTAACAGAGAGTATTCAACTAAAAAGGGTTCATTTATTTCGTAGGTAAAAGATTCAAGGGAGTCATCACAATTTGATGCCTTTCATCTATTGATATTTTAAAGGAGGGAAATTATAGATATCCAAGAACAATTGGTATAAATAAATGTTACCCAATAAATCTATCTTCTTTTTCCCATTGCATGTGAACTATTTCACTCACTGTAATGTTATGTGTCTTACCCATTCTTATTAGTATTGATAGAGAGTATTCAACTGAAAAGGGTTCATTGAATTTTTAGGAACAAAATTCAAAGAGATTCATCAGTCAATTTTGATTTCTTTCATCTATTGATATTTTAAAGGAGGGAAATGCCCACCTCTCATAAACAAGGTAGTTGTAAAAACAGACTTAATGATGGTTCTAGGCATAAGACTAGGAAATATGGTCCTAAGATCAAAAAGATGAACTCACTCATGAGACCTACTGGAAATATATGAGGTTTAGAGGTTTAGAGACTTAGGGTTATGGATTTAATGTTTAGGGGTTTACGGCTCAAGGTTCAAGGTTTAGGGTTAAGGATTAAGGGTTTAGGGTTCAAGATTTAATGTTCAGGGTTTAAGGTTTATTATTTTTGGTTTAGGGTTTAAGGTTTAGGGTCTCAGGGTTAAGGGTTTAGGTCCTAGAGTTCAGCGTTTAGGGTTTAGGGTTTAGTGTTTAGGGATTAGGGTTTAGGGTTTGAGGTTTAGGGTTTAAGGTTTAGGGCTTAGGGTTTATGATTTAATTCTTAGGGTTTAAGGTTCAGAGTTTATGATTTAGTTTTTATGGGGTTTAGAGGTTTAGCATTTAGGTCTCATGGTTCATGGTTCAGGGTTTAGGGTTTGGAACCTTTAGGATTTAACATTTAGAGTCTTAAGGTTTAGGGCTCAGGGCTTAGGGTTTAGGGGTTATGGTGCATGGTCTAGGGTTTATGACTCAGGGTTCGGGGGTTTAGAGTTATGGGTTTAAGGTTTAGGGGTTAGAGCTCAGGGATCTATATTGGTTTAAGGATCAGGGCTCATGCATTTTAAGGTTTAGGGTTTAGGGCTCAAGGATTAGGGTGTAGGGTTCAAGGCTTAAGGTTTAGGGTTTATGGTTTAGGGATTAGGGTTTAGGGTTTAGGGTTCATGGTTCATGGTTTATGGCTTAAGGTTCGGGGTTCAAAGTTACTGGTTTAAGGTTTAGGGGTTAGAGCTTAGGGCTCTGGATTTAATGTTTAAGGTTTAGGGCTTAGGGCTAAGGGTTTAGGGTCTAGGGTCTAGGGTCTAGGGTCTAGGGTTAAGGGTTTAGGTTTTAGTTCATTTAGGGTTTAGGATTTATTATTTTGGTTTTAGGGTTTAGAGTTTATGGTTTAGGTCTCATGGTTAAGGGTTTAGGTCATAGAGTTCAGGGTTTAGGGTTTAGTGTTTAGGATTTAGGGCTTATGGTTTAGGGCTTAGGGACTTGTGATTTAGGGTTTAGGATCAAACAAGTGTTTAGGTTTTAGGGTCAATGGGTTTATGGTTTAGAGTTTAGGATTTTATGATTTAGGGTTTAGGGTTTATAGTTTAACATTTAAGGCTCATGGTTCATGGTTTAGGGTTTAGGGCTTAAGGCTTCAAGGTTTAGGGTTTAGGGTTTAGGGCTCATGGGTAAGGGTTGACTTTATTTAAGGATTTAGGGTTTATTAGGATTTAGGGTCTCAAGGTTTAGGGTTTAGGGTTTAGGGTTTATGATTTAGGTTTAGGGCCTCGGGTTTAGGGTTTATAGAGTTTTGATTGTAGAATTTAAATGCTAAAAGCTTTAGGCTGAATGCTGAAATCCTGAAAATTACCTATGTACTGACCAGATTATACTATAAAAAACTATCTCCTAAACTGTGACTAATGGAGTTGTGAGACTAGTTCCATAAGGTGCAGAGTGACCCTAATTTCTTATATTTACTAAAATAAATTTAAAGTATAAGAAATAATAAAATATAAATGAAAATAATGAAAAAATATAAATAATAATAATAATGAACATTTATTTTTGTAACTAGAAGCATGCCAAATGCATATACAATGTTTATACTGTATACACGTTATAACGCGTACACATTATAACACGTACATGTTTTGTGTTTTCACTTTTTCCAAGCCATTCCTAAGGCTTGGGATCCAGTTTGGATCCCCAAGCATGAGGCATGGACCTGCACAAACACAACAAACAACGTGTTTTTGCAGGAAAATGTAAAAATGCCACTTCCTCCATGATAAATCAATATAAAACAAATGATTCATTTTAAAAAAACATTATACCACGACATAGAGTAGAGTTTCTTCTTTCTAAAAATATAATTTTTCAAATTTTTAGACTATTATTATAAGGTTTCCACATTATTTATTTTCTAGCTACTATGCCTTTTTATAGCTATTTTTTGAAGTTTAAATATGTCTATCTTTCATCATGTATCTTTTTTTGGGTCATCAAAATTGAAAAAAAAATTATACTAGCACAAATTAGGCCTAATTCTATACATATTAAAAAAAATCTAATTTTCGATATTTTTTGAGGTAGTTGGGGGGGGGGCACGGTTAGAGCTCCATTATTTTTCAAAACACAAAATTTATGTACTAGAAAAATCATAAAAAAAATATTTGCTAAAAAAATCTAAAAAAAATTCTAGCACAAACTAGATGCTCCTAGCTATCTTTCTACCAAAGGGTTTTCAAAACTACTAAATGGTGCTAAAAAAATGGTGGGGGGCACGAAAGTCACTCTCTTATGTTTTTAAACAAAAATAGGAGCACTTGTTGGTATTTTAGTTATTTGACCCACTTAAACTTATCCATTTTCAATAAAATTTAGTATCTTAGAAACTAGACTCAAAATGCTACGATTCATGTTTACACAACATCTTCCAATTTTGAGTGTAACTATTTCAAAAAACTCGTACAAGTTGAAGTTTTTTATTTTTCAGAAAAATGTGTCGACTTAAGACCCCCTTTTGGCCCCCAACTTGGTGCACTTACTCTTATGCAAACTCTTCATCAGAGTGTATTGGAACTCCAACAATAATTATGTTAATAAAAAACTTTTTAAAATTAGTATCATGGTGTTAGCATAGCTATATTCTCTTTATACGATGCACAATCGAATGATTTGAAAAATGTATTATTGTGGGATGTATATGAACCCTACATAATAAAGCCATTTAGTAACATTGTCCTCATTATAAGTATAGGGTAGAAAGCACGTATCAAGAAATATAAATTGATCCCTAATGTTTATAGGATTTTGATATGTTCAACTTTATACAATCAAGATCTTGTCAAACCTTTACAATTTAGTTTTATATTTATAAAACTTTATCATGTGTGGTAAGTGCACTATGCTTAAACCATTATTCCATATCCAAATTCCAACTAGATAGGACCTCAAGGTCATGTAAGACATCATACATCCATACTTCACAGTTTATAGATTCTTAGGGACAATGAGGTCACCTTTGTCTCACAATGTTTTTTTTTTGAATTTATCATCCAATCTCTAGACCACATTAGTGACCTCTATCATATGTTCATCCACTATAGGGTTCAAATTTAATCTTGTGAATGTGAATAGTCTACTGATTTAAAACAAAATTTAAATATTTATCAGAGAATTGAGATCAATCAAAATATATCGAGAATATAAAATATATAACATGCAATAACAAGTAAGTGTAAGTGGTGAGAAGTTGAGAGTGACTTAGCTTGTAACTTGTTGTTAAGGATGATTCTAGACTATAAAAATGATGGAATAGGTTAAATCTTAGCTATATATGCTTTATCTAGAAGACAAGGATTTGTAAATCTTTTCGAAAGTAGAGCTTCTAGAAGGGAGATATGAATGCTTGGATGCTAGTGTCTATATTGGTCGCTATTGTCCTGGCAATGAGTCTCGATCTATCTTTTTAGGGTTTGAAAATCTCACTTTAACTTCACTATTTATCACTCTGGCTTCACTGTAGGGTTTCAGTGTCATGCATGAACATGCAAAACAAAACCTAACTAGCTGCAAAAATCTCAAGCACACATTAGATGGAATAAAATATGCTAATAAGAACCTTGCATATAATAAATCAATAAATTACAGAAGATAAAAAACACCAGATATATGGGGGGCCAAGATGCCTAAATAATCAATATATGTAGAATAATACCTTAAGGTATGGCAACACCAAACAGTGCTCCTTAAGGAAGGAGTAACTCCACAATCTCCCAAGATGGGAATCCACTTCGAGGGGGACACCTCCAATAAACCTCTACCAAGTAGAAGACTCAACTCATACATACATTACCTCCTCATAATGATACTCACATCCTTTAAATAAGATGGGTAACACCTAATCCCAATGTAGGCCGACCCATTACCCAATATAATTAATTCTTATGTGAGCCCATATAACTAACTAAGGGGATGTGTGCCACATGTCGGCATCTCCATCAACCCATATACATTATATTATCATATCCCATGTGAACCCATACATATAACTAAGGGGATGTGTGCCACATGTCGACATCTCCATCAACCCATATATATTATATTATCATATCCTAAGGTACATAGCATTGCCTCCCTCTTTGACATGTTTCGTCCCTGAAACATAAGAAGAAGCCATATAATGAGTGTGCTTTAAATTATTGCACACTTGTCGCCATGCTCGATCATCTAACCACCCATATGAAATCCTAGTGGGTGATGTTACTCCAAACATGATTCCATATTCCATTGTGCTCACTTGATTCCATCCTGGTCCATATGTGTTCCTCCTTGGCATCCATGCATATCCACAATTATTATTCATGTGATTCCATGACATATAATTATTGTCCCATTGATTCAATGTATAACCAAAATTATTACTCCTCCAATTCCTTGTATATCCATATAGATTGCTGTCACTGTGTGTGCTAGCATGTCTCCATGATTTTTTCCTCTCATGATGATGTGGGTGTCTATATGGTGTAACCTTAGTATGCTCAACCTTATCAATCTTTTCCTCCACTTTCTTTTCCTCTTCCAACTTGTTTGCTATTTCTTTTTTCTCTTGAGTAGAGAAACTCTTTTTTACTTTTTCAACATATTCTTCATCCTCTCCTTCTGATTCATCCTTATTTCCTTCTTCACCATCTTCAAATTCATCTTCATGATCCAATTTTACATTAATTTTTTCCTTGCTAAGTGTGATATCTTGCAATGTAATTTTCTTTCTCTTATACCATAATTTCATGAATTTCTTTAGCACATTAATATTAATTGTTCCCAATGTCTCTAACCAAGGATATCCAAAAACAATATCCATACCATCCATATCTAAAGCATAAAAATCTGAATGTAAAATATATTTATCCATAGAAAGCTTTAAATCTTCAAAAACTTGAATATGCTTACCATCCATTTGAGATTCCTTGATATGCTTTGTTTGTACATGTAGATTTTGAGCTACATCCATATTGATGAAGTTATATTTGTTGCTAGGGTTTATGGAAACAATTACCTTTTTTCTTTGAATACACCCTTCAAACTGAAATATTGAAGTTTCCTTCTTTGGAGATGCACTATCCTGTGTAGTAGCTTCATCATCAACATTTTCTTCTTTTGCACCATCAACATCTTCTTCTTCTTCTTCTTCTTCTTCTTTTGTTTTAACAAAATTGTGTTTCTTTTTTGTTTCCCATCTAGCTAAGAAAATATCCTCCATTTCCTCCCAATCCCAATCCATGAGATCTATATCTAAATAAGAATACCAATGTCGCGCTTTCCCACCAAGATGAAGATAAAAACTAACCCATACTAAACATTCTTCAAAATACATTTTTTAAAATTGTATCCACCATTTTTTTGCATCAATTTCCCCATTACCATAGAAAATTGGTATATCCATGATGCATAAAAATTAGGGTTTCACAAACTTAATCCTTTGAAAAATATTTTACCTGATGATTTCTTCAATCATTCAGCCTCAAATATGAAACCACAAAGAAGTAACCCCTGCTAAAATTTTGAGAGATTTCTGAAAATGTAAGAAATTCAGGAAAATTCCTCAAATTGCAGCCTGTGGAGTAAAATAGTGAAAAATAATAAAACTGAAATAACTCTGTCAAAATTGATCCACCAATTCTGAAATTTCAATGGTATCACCATTTAATATATTACCAACAACCCAAAAAAAATATTTTCTAATTCGTCATTATTCACAAGATATAGACGAAACCTTAGAATTAGGGTTTCAACCCTAAAATGGACACAAATTTTGCAAAACAACTCAAAAAAATCTGAAATTTGGAGGGAAGATCACTTGACCTATGTATCCACTCCCTACAAAAAATATCTGAAAAATTCCAAGTCTATCTCAATATATAGATGAATCACCAACATTAGGGTTTCATCCCACAAATTACTCGGATCACTGCTCTGATACCACTTGATAAGAACCTTGCATATAATAAATCAATAAATTGAAAAAGATAACAAAACACCAAATATATGGGGGGCCAAGATGCCCGAATGATCAATATATGCAGAATAATACCTTTAAGGTATGGCAACACCAAACAATGCTCCTTAAGGAAGGAGTAACTCCACAATCTCCCAAGATGGGAATCCACTTCAAGGGGGACACCTCCAATAAACCTCTAACAAGTAGAAGACTCAATTCATACATACATTACCTCCTCATAATGATACTTACATCCTTTAAATAGGATGGGTAACACCTAATCCCAATGTAGGCTGACCCATTACCCAATATAATTAACTCCTATGTGAGCCCATATAACTAACTAAGGGGATGTGTGCCACATGTCGGCATCTCCATCAACCCATATACATTATATTATCATATCCCATGTGAACCCATACATATAACTATGGGGATTTGTGCCACATGTTGACATCTCCATCAACCCATATATATTATATTATCATATCCCAAGGTACATAACATATGCATATATTTGAGTCATACTGACCTCAGGGGTAACCCCAATGCAATTTTCATCAAGCACTACACTAAATTTTAGAATTGTTGTAGTCCTGGTGTGTGCGATAGAATTGTGTCCCTTAAAGCTAGGTTACCCTTGTGCCAGTCGCACCAAGATATTGGGATACAAATATTTTTCCCCCAAGATGAATGTGTGAGATGGAATTCAGAATTTTCCCTTCCTATACAATGAATGATGCAGCTAAAATGCAGTCCTTGAATGTTTCTCTCTTTTCCAAGTAGTAGATATGAAGTAATAGCCACAAATTTTACCCAACCATGTAATATAGTGAGTAATACATGTATATATACAATTCCTTTACTTAAATTTCATCATTAAAAACTAAAAATCTGACCCATAATGATAAGTGAAAGTTATAAAAAAGATAACAATCAATGTGGCATTTTAAACATGAGAAAAGAGGGGAAATGGACATAATCACTCAAAGGGGACAATAGCACTTGGACGCTCCTATCTATACTAAGATATAGTGTCCGAGAGGTTCTACATATAAGAGATAACAATATACAAACTAGGACACATGTGTAATGTCCAAAAGTAAAGGTGTAGTTCCAAGAAAGTAAAGGATAAAAGTATATGAAGATAAAACAATGTAAACACAAAGAAAAATATGTGTTGTTGATGTCTATTTTTTTCTTAGGAATCATGCATATAATGACATACTTAGAGGCATGATGTAATAGTAAGTGTGTAATTTTTTGTCTACATTTTCCCCCAATTTGTGTTATTAAATGAATATTTGGTAGCATAAAGTAGATAGGAAGAGTGTACCTCGTGGAGAGATGAAAGAGGTTGTAACTGATAGCTTTCCGAATGAAAAATGTAATTTGATAGGGTGTTGAATGGATATTTTAGGATGTGTATCATGGAGTCTAAGAGGGGATGAAATACCTAGGGGTGACCTTGTGTGCGTAATGGAAACAATACCTACGTTGATACCTTGGATATTACATTTTCCTTAGCATTTTTTATTTGAGATTTTTCCTTGTTCTATTTGTGTTGCCTTTTGTTGGGATAAAGATGGACCTAAAAAAGAAGAGAAGTATATTTAATGATCATGGTATATGAAGTTAAACTTTAACATAGAGAAATCAACATAAAAGTATGTATGAAACACAAGTGATTCAAGGATAGACTACACTTGAATGTCATGAAAGAAGAGATAGAATTATTCATGTGTGTTTGTTTCCTTAGAGGTGGTCGGAAGAGTCAAGAGTTATCAATTCCTCGATTAGTTTGAATATACTAAGAATTTAGGCCTCCTATTGCCATACTAAGGATTTAAGTGTCCTAGGTCATTAAGAGAAAAGTGTTGGGAGAGCTGTAGAATTTTCCCTCAACCTTTTGATGCTCCCCTACAAATAAGTACCACTACAAATGATCCCAAACCCAATAGAAACTAACCATGGATGACACATTATTCCAAAAATATTGTTGTCATGTATATGCCCTATGTGTCACTCCTTATTTGATACCAATAGAAAAATATGTAAACCAAGAAAGAAGAGTAATATTTTCCCTTGGTTAAAGTATGAAACATGCCACTAATTTTGTTCATATTGGAATGGATAGTAACTATTGTCCAAAATAACCCCTGGGCTATTTTGGTAACTTACAAATCCAAATTTGAACTTAGACATTTAAAAAAAAAACCACATAAGACTATCTCAATGTTCTGTAGATTGAAGGAACTTAGTATTCTATGGGTTCTTCTAACCCACAAAAAAGGGGGAAACACTCAAGACTTAGTTATATTTTAAATATTTAAGTGATTCACAGCCAAGGGTGATAGAGTTAAGCGGACTTGGGAAATTTGTATAGTTTTACAAAGTTGGTTTGAAAATTCCACGTAACAAATGGTGAAGTCCACTTAGTAAAGGTTGTGATACATGCAGAACATGCTGCGAGTAGCCACCGAGAATGGAAATGAGTTCAAAATGTATTGAAGGTCAAAATTTTTGGAACACTATCTCAGTGTTCCATAGGGTTCTCAACGATAGTGTTCCATGTGGTTTGAAAGTCTATGAAACATAGGAATGCAGTCATAGATGGTAAAGGAGTTACTCACAATTCCAATGGAAAAAAGGCCACATCGAAAAGGAAAGAAATTTGGGATGTGGTTAAAGGAAGAATGTAGAATATTATGTTCTACGGGTTCTCCTAACCCATGGAACGAATAAACATAGTTCGCTAAGAAAATGCCATGCAACGAAAAGGAAGACCTTCGCGGCATAACGAGAGCGTTGAAAAGTAAAGTGCAGAATTTTTCAAAGCCATGTCGTAAGCCATGAAACATTCAAAGATGCACATCAAAGAAACTTTGTGGAGAATTTTTACAAGCCACGAGAGTCTTCTAATATTGCGATATGGAGATATTTTCTATGGACCAAAGTAAAATTCACAGGACACCGCAGAATGAAGTGGTAATGGATTTTTGGCCATAACTTTCGTTTGGAGCTTTAAATTGCATAACATTAGTGACACTGGAATCATTTTTGGTATTAAGCAATGTGATATTTGATTGAGTTTATAGGATCAAAAGTGTAAACACAGGTTTGGCGGGGAAAAGGCACAAGTTTTTCATCTCAGACATACAACCACTTCACCAACCCAAATTTATTTCTAAATAGTGCCATACCTCTTCCTGTAAATATGATGACATGGAAAGATGGATTTTTCAGGAGCCTATGTGGTACTACAAGTAGTTATGATGTTTGGTTGGTGTCCATGAATTTGATTTTGGCATGCCCTCTCTCTTTCTCACATCTTTCTCTCCCTTACTCTATATATTTGTAAATTCATTCATTGTAAATGGTTTGACTCTCCAAATTTTTAAAGGCATCATGCCAAAATGTTATTCTAATTTGACATGGGTTTGAAACCTTCATTTGGTCTCCAAAAAATAATTTTCTATGTTCTATCACTGTAAGAATGGTATCACATACTATTTTAGTAATAAAATCATGTTTTGTGGCTATTTATCTGCCCTAGTTGTGTTTTATTACATTCTTTTCTCACATTTTCTTGTTTGTATGTATTTCTCTTTTTTAGGGTTCAATTTTTGTTGTGTTTTGTGTGAGAATGAAGAGGTTTCATGTGGTTTTGGTATGTGTCCCACTTGTCTAACCTCTCCATCTGCATTTTCTCTTTATTTTCCCTCATGGAGAGAGTTCATCCCCTTTTCTTTGGTGTTATCATCTCAGTTTTATCTTATTTTTCTTATGCTTTCCCTTCTTCATTTCTCTCTCTCCCTGGTCCCTTGGATGTGTTAGTGTAGGCTTAGCTTATATGTATGAGTAGTTTTAACATTAAGATAGGTAGAGGAAACAACCTTCTTTGGTGATCTGTCTCAAGATGTAAGTCCCACACTTAAAGACAATCCCATATTGGTAAAAGTATTGATATTCCATGATCAAATCCAAGTTGTTAATTTTGAGATCCAACAATTTTGGCTTTCCTATTCGGGCAATATTAAAGAACTTTGCTTGGTGATATCCAATGTTTGAAGGCGTTTCTCAACACATTTGGTGACTTGAGTCTTCAATAAACCCATTTTTTGAGTCGAAAGACTATTCCCTTCACCTTTCAAATAATTTTCATATTTCCACTTCTCTCATGGCTCTCTAAATATCTCTCTCATTCTCTCATCTTAATTTGACCCCCCTTCATTTGTAGCAATAGAATGATATTCCCAAAAAATAACTAAAAAACATACCACTTATCCATAGAAATGGAGATCAATGCCCTATTGATCACATTCAAGACATAACAACCATTGTGCCATTCACAATATTAGAGAGGAAAACATTTGCCTCAACCTCTTTATTTCATCATTCAGAGGTAAAGAAAGGTATTGGTATAAAAGTTTTTTTCCACAATCCATTTCCACATGGGATTAGCTTGGAGAACATTTGGTTCAACAAGAATGCAAATTTCATTTCTCTCATGGAATACCTTAGTAAAATAAAATTATTTCAAATAGAATTCATCTCTGATTTCAACATCATATTCTCAAGGACATGGCATAAAATTCCTCAATAATTTAGACCCTCACAAGGTATGGAATTATTATATTATTTAAGATCCTTTGATTCTAATTTGGAAGTATTGATCCAAAATTTAGGTGGAAATACTCTACCTTAGGATTTTTCCATTGCATTACAAGCTAAGAAGATACTAAGGTTGGTCAAAGGAAACCCATCCCCATTCTTCCATTATTCTCTCACCATCTCAAATTATTCATAAATCTTGTGCAAATAATTTAAAATCCATTATCCCATTCCAAAAATAGGAAGATCCTTTGCTTCCTAGTTACCCTTTTGGTGCTCTATAAGTTTATAATGACCAAATCATCCCCTATGATCTGTAAAATTTCTACCCATCTCCGCCCAAGGTTTTATTCGACCCTTTATAATCTTGTAAAAATGTTTTCTGAAGTTGGGATGTTCCAAAATTTTCCCCAATGATTTACCGAGCCTACACTGAATCAAGTTTTCATACATAGTTGGTATATCATGATGTGTTCTACTTTCATGAAGAGGAGGAACAACCACATAGATTAGGATATATTTCTACAGGATCATTTGGCTTCTCTAAATGATCAAATTATAAGTTTTTAGCCCAAATCATCTTTACTTGCAAGTGTTATCAATGAGAAGCATCTTACCATTGCCTCATCTCTAACAAATTCCACTAAGGATAACAATTATGCATCTATTGAAGATGGGTGTGAATCTAACTATGAGGATGACAAGGATGGAAATCCTCAAGTTAAGGAGGTGGTTAGTGAAAAAATAGATCAAGAGACTTTGAAGGTGGAAATTCAGAGTGGGCCATGGGTTGAGGAAAAAGGGTTTTTCAACACTTGTGACATATGCAAGTTTGAGGAAGAATAGTTTCCAAGTGAGAAAGGTGAAACAAATGACTGCAACATGACATAGATGGTCATGCAGTGTAATGTGAGGGAGGCCACAAAAATTTTGACTACTTTGTGAATGGTGCAAAGGAATAATGTGTGCAACACAGGAAGGTGCACGCAAGAGGTTTTGCAGCCTAGGAAGTAGTGGTGGGACTGAAGGTTACGATTGCAGCGCGTGGAAGAGAAAGCACAAGAAAAATTAAAAAACAATTTAAAATTAAAAAATGGGAAAACTATAAATAATTCACAAGATAATTTCATTCTTACTTTACTTTTGATGAATGTTTGAGATTGAAGAGTGAAATTACGACAAAGTGCAAAGAGTGAAAAAAACCAAAAATCCAAGACGAACTAGAACAAAGTGCACATGGCCTTGAGTTTGAGAGCTCCTTCAATAGAAGTGGAATCTCGGAGAGAAGGTGTTAAAGAAAGAACAAACTGGATTGTGGTTCAAAGGGTTTAAATTTACAAAGCCAGGGAACAAAATTTTGGAAATTGAAGTTAGGACACGAAGTTGAAGAACACAAGAGCAAGGTTTTAAGCAAACGTGAAGGTTAAGAAGTATATAAGAACAACACCAAAATAATTACTGTAGTGCCCACTTCCCTTTGACACCTTTTGATGCTTATGCCGATACTATGGATTTCATTATAGACATTACTATATTTTGATTTAGTATACTGCTAGACATTGGATTATGGATTATTGTGGATTTTGATCTGATTATGATGCATGATGATTATTAGAGACACCTGACATGTGAATGATGATATATTGTTGGACATGGATATTTATGGATGTTGTCAAATATGTGATTGTTGGATATTGTGATTTGATCTGGAAAATGAATATTTATGATGCAGATATATTTGTTGATTGAAAATGTAAATGATGTAATAGTGAATTCGATGTTGTTGTGATTTATTGTGTAGTTGATTTTTGTGATTTTTGTATCATATTAGATATTTTGATATGGCCACGAGGCCAAAGAAGGTATTTGCATTTTGTAGGTTAAAAATATCACAACAAAATATCGGGGGATCAGAGACCAACCAAAATGGAATTCTAGGTGAATTCAACACAGTCACCATGGCAACTCGTTTTTATTATGTTGTGTGTTGTTTTGTTAGAGATTCCCATGGGGGGAATCATCTTTATATGTGACCATGGGTTGTGTATTTTATTTTTATGATTAATATTTATTTATTGTTGTATGTATTTTATTTGTAATGTGTTCTCTTCTTTTAATTAATTAATTGTGGAATATTAATATGAGAGATCATATAGTTAAACTTTAATTAAATTAAATTGGGATTTGGAAAGTGATTATTAGAATTGTTGGCTGTTTATACTTAATGTGTAAGAGGTGTAAGAGTTTGTGTAAGTGAGATTTTAGAGTAAGAAATACTCTACCTCCATGGAAATTCGAATTTGACCTTGGGGGCTATTTTTGGAAGTTTGTGGGACAAGTAAAACTTGTCCCATGCCTCTAAATTTATGTTACCAACCATAGTTATGGTTGAGGATGTGATTTGTGACCTTTATAATGCATTTTTTATTCTTTTGTGCATGTTTTTAATTGCACTTTCTTACATTTTTAATTAATGGTTGTCCCTTGAGGTGTGGGTTGTTTTTGAGTGTGCAAGTAACTTGTCATATTTTCACCCACCTCTTTATTGTGCTTGGGAGAACAGAACTTTGTCGTTTGTGTTTGATTTGAGGGTGTGTGATGTGGCATTGTACATGGATCCACATCATCCTCTTCTTTCCCTCTTCTATATATTTGCAACTCTCTTCTTGTTTTGGGTTGTTGAATCATTTTGCATTCTTCCTTGGGGGCCATTTTCTTGGGAGAGCTCTTGCTTTTGAAGGAAGTTTTGGAGATGTGTTATGGTCTTGGAAAGCTTGATGTTTGGAACTGTGTTTTTGTCTTGGACAACTTGTTGTTGGGAAGAAAATTCACCATGGAAAGGTAGGAATTTACCTCTTTTATTTTTGTTATTTTCTTGTGGTGTTGTGTGGAAAATGCATGCTTTTTTTAATTTGTTGCTTGGTTGGGTAGATTGCCTTAAGGAAGTTGTAGGAGAAGGCTATGGGGAATTCTTAGGGGGGTGGGGTGGGCATAAAATAATGCCATTGGCATCAGAATTTTGTGGAGGGAGTTTGGGTTTGGGATCCACCATGGAAAAGAAATAGCTTGCATTTCTTACTTGTGGGGGGCATAAGGAAATTTGTGGGGGGCATAAGGAGAGAATCTATGGGGGGCATAAGGAGGGATTCTGTGAGGGGAATAAGGATATGTGTGTGATGAACTACTTGGCGGTTTATATTTGGTGGATGCCCTATTCCCAATTGGGAGGCATAAGTAGCTTCCCCCATAGACCTTGCTCCTTTGGCTTATAAGATCAAGCTTGAGTTCTGTTTTGATATGTTTTAAATGCAGTTGTGAACTGTTTTCTTTTGGTGTTACATTGTGTTTTAAAAAAAGAAATGTGTATGTGAAAGAATGTTGTTCATGGAAGCCAGTTGTTGCCATGGTTGAATTGCACCTTCTATTGTATTTTGGTTGGGGCTCGGGGGCTAATGATGAAGGAAGGCTTCTCCTTTCATTGGATGTATTTGTTGGGTGGAGAGCGTTGCCTTTCCCCCTCTTTGTTGTGATCATTTGGTTAAGAAGAAAATGTGCATGTTGATGTCCTGGAGCAAAGAAAAAGATACAATTTGACAGTCTCTTGTGGACACACATTCATTGTAATCCCTTTCCCACTTGTTGTGGATGAGATTGTATCATGTATTTGTGAAAGAAAGATGTATATAATTTGACTATGGAGTTAGGTATTCGAATTGTAAAAGACAGTAATTTCTGTTCTGTTCATTGGAAAGAAATGGAATTCTATTATTGCTTTCAAGAAATGGAGGAAGGTGAAGATGTAAAAGTTTATAAATGAAGTCAATAAAGATTTGCAAGTTCATCTCTTATATTACATTGTTGTGATGAAATGAGAATATCAAATTGTGATTTGAAGTTCTGTTATTTGCAAAGGAAAGAAAATGCGTATGAAGGAAGAATGTTGCTTATTTATTTTAGAGGAAAAAAAAAGAAATTGAAATCATAATTGCCTCGAGTTTAGAATAGTTGATTTAAGTTATTTAATTGCTTTTGATTTGTCTAGAAACTATAAACCAAACTTAAATGATAAAATTGATAAATGGATCCTTTAAAATTTGATCACTGGCATTGTGACTTTTAAAACTAGTAAATTCAAATAAAATGCATAATTCGGACCTACACATTTAAATCAACTTGGAAACCTTAAAATTCAACATGATATAGTAGCAATAAACTCAATGGACAAAGAGTATTTAATAGAATAACTTGAACCATTGCAAAATTGAGCTCAATCTCTTAATCAACCGTTTGCTGTCATTTGTTGGACAAATTCAATTCAAAATAAATTGAAAAAATTCACCCTCCTAAAACACTTTAAACCCTTCCCAAATCAATTCTCCATGTATTTTTGGCTTTTTGAGTGAAAGAGGAGATCCAATTCAATCAAATTTGGAAGTTAGAAATTACCAGTTTGCTAATTAAAAGCCTGTAGATCCTTTTTGAAAAATTGACCGCATAAAATTTACCAAAAAGTAGAATTTGTATTACTTGTGCAAAGAGGGCATCTAGAGCTTTATGAAAAGTCCTCGTTTGCCCAAAAACTAAGCTTTCTAGCTCAAGTTATGGCACTTTGAATTTTTGTGCCTTGGCGGGAAAATTTTCCCTGGCGGGCCCGCAACCCAAAAATTTCCCGTCGAATTACCCTTAGAATTTTTTTAAAAATTTGACTCAGAAAACTTTTTCCATTTCACTCCGCTGGCCCTCAGCCAATCAAAGGCTGCCACGTGTCCTCACAAGGTAGTAGCGAAGGCATGGAAAATTTTTTCCCTTTGAGTTTTTTTGAAAATTTTGGAAAATTTTTCCATTTCTCCCCGCCGACCTGCAACCAATCAGAGGGTGCCACGTGGGACCTTGGGTGTGGCAGCGGAGGTTCAGGAGAAATTTTTCTTTCATGCCTCATGGGGAAAAATTTCAAAATCCGTCCCACGACCCGCCAACCCACCAAGGGAGTTTTCCCCTCCTCTTGACACGTGTCCCCCTTGGGGAAAATTTAATCCCAAAACTCCGCCGGACCATATCTTGAGTTTCTGAAGGAGTTAGAAGGACTTCTCTATATCACCGAAAAGGTGAGAAAATTTCCTATCCAATGGAAATGGTTTAGGAATTTTTTTGAAATGTTAATTGTGAGAAAAATCCAGTTGAAACTCTGATCCTGTTAGAGAGTGGGTATGGGGGTAGATTTCTCCCTGAAGCTAACTAGAACATCTAACCCTAAAATTTGAACCTTGTGAACTTGATATTAGTTAATAAAGGAAACTTGTGTTTTGGTAAATGGGTTTTGTTCCAGAACCTACCAGTGGCAAACTGTTGTCTGGCAACTCAGTTGTGTTCTCTCATAAACAAAAAAATATTATTCCATAATTTTTCTAGCTAACCCTAGGTTGTTTCTTGGGTCTCAAGTGGTTGTTGAAATGGGCATCAAAATTACACAATTTGAACAACTAATTAAGTTTCAACACCTAGGACACATGTTTATAAATAATTGAGTAAAAAATGACACCAAAGGGATCCCCTTTGGTCAAGAATTCACCCAAGAACAAGAACAAGAATAATGTTGATGATGTCACGAGGACTGGCTCTCTAAATTGCAGTACCCATCGAAAGTGGTGGTAGGGAAGCCATGGGTGTCTCATTTGACAAAATTCAATATAAGTGACTCATCGCACAAAGCCCCATAAAGGATAAATAAGGAAATATGTAATGAAGGTACTAACCTAGAGGACAATGAAAGGGCACTTGGTTAATGATGAAATGTCAAGGACCTCGAGAGTACATGAATTCTGCAGTTGTATGAGCTGCCATATTTTAGGAATCCCGAGAACCTCTACCAATAGCTTATGTAGAGGGTATACGACAAATTCTTCTAAATTGTAGGAAGGAGAATGTCATTATCCCCATAATTTATTTGAAAAGTGACTAGCTTTCGTGACAACGGGGCATAAATTGGGATGGATAGGAAGATGATGCAGCAGTGGAAGCCACAACAACATAGTTCAATTATCAAATATGGATGTACACATTTAGAATCACAAGTATAATTGATCCAGACACAAGGGTAGAATCGCTTCTCGTAAGTTATAGGTTGGGAACATATGAATGTTGGACAAAAGTCAATAAGAAGTGTTTGCATGTCATGCACAAGGTGGCACAAAATACCCTCTACAACATTTCCCTATATGTTGTTGAAGGTATTGTCAAGGATGCTAAGGTACAAGTGAGAAAAGATAAAAAGATAACTTGGGGTGCAATTTTTTTATTGATTGTATTTTGGAAGATTCGAGTACTATATGGCCAAGAGAGTAAGATGTGGGTTTATCTGTTGGATAACAAGTCTCCCATGTAAAAGTTTGCAAAATTTACTTGTGATGGGGAAATAACAAGCCCTTACCAAACACATGTGGATGAATGGCACAGGAGATTGCACGACGCATTTGAGAATGAATGGCACATACCAACAGAGCTACCTATACTGCTTCATAAAAGGAAGAGTTTGTAGTGCATCAAAAAAATTTCCTTGGTCAGTTCTTACTTAGCAATGAAGAGATGTGCCCATGGTGTAAGTTACCATTTTCCTTCACGGTAAATTACTTTCACGCTGTAGTGGACCACATCAAGGATGTGCGCAAGATGGATTTCAATGTAGATAGTGTATATTCTGACTACCATATGCTATGCCAGACTTATGTGTACCCATCGAGGTAAACATATGTAGAAATGGTGGAGTATGACAACATGGACTTGATCCTTGGGTAAGTTCACCAAGTTGGTGGACAATTAAGTGGACATAAAAACCTAAAATTTAGGTGCCACGAGCATAGTTTATAAACCGCGCTTGCGTAATTGTTTTATAGGATTAGTGATTTCCAAACCTAAAACCACGATCACGGTTTGAAACTGCCGAGCGCGGTTTCTAAACCACACTCACGGTCCTCTGAGATGAAAAAACAAACCTGTGACTCCTCATTTTCCCTCATTTGAAACCACAGGCGCAGTTTATAAACCACACTCGCTGTCCTCTGAGATGAAAAAATAGACCCACGACTCCTCATTTTCCCTCATTTTTCCTTTCCAACCGTGATTTCTCCTAGACCTTTGGCATTCACCGCTTTGAATACCCCCTAAAAATTACTCTTCGAACTTCTGGATCACGATAGTTTCAACCATGCCACCAAGACAAAAAGGTAAGCCCTCAATTTTAATCAATTTGTTTGCATTTTAGGTTATTTTTCTGATTTTCATGGGGGTTTTCAATTTTTTGTTTATGTATACATTTTTTTTGTTTTTTCATTTGCTCAACGATCTCGTAATCCTGCAAACTATATCAAAATATTCCTCAAAACCCTCCAAACATTCCACAAAACCCTCCTCCAAACATAGATCCACCTCTTGTGGCTCCTTTTGTCCCCACGAAACCAATAAGAACACAAACTGATATTGTTGGAAGAATCCGAAAAACTAAAATTGTCATTGAGAACCTTATTCAGAATATAAGACAAAATCATGCCACAAATCCATCTCGCATGACTTTAGCCAACACATTGTAAACATTGATTAGTGAAGTTGACTCCGTAACCAACCAAATAGACAGATGGAATACCTTTAGAGGTGATTGTAGGAAGTGATATGCAAATAAATAGTCCCATGCGGTCGTAAAAGACAAAAAAATTAGAAAAGACCACATTTGTGCATTATTTACTGACCCAAGAACCAATGCCCCCCTGCAGTTACTTGCAAATGGTTCCCAATCCATTGGTGCCACAATGACTGAATTAAGAATGTTTTTTGGGATCGATGGTGGATGGTTTTTGATTATCCACCATGCAACAACAATGAGGTTCCCCTCTATTTTTTGAAGAAATTATATTGGCGAGTTCATGCTTAATGAGGTTCCAAATTATTTTGACTTTTCTAATTTTTATGGGTGAGGTGGTGGCTCTGTATAGAGTAGACCTGGTGCATGTGTAGGTTAACCAAGGATCCACCCCCATGCCCTAAAACCCCCACTGCCTTCAGTTATTCCTCCTATAGGGAAGGAGGTTATGGAGATTAATAGACTACATGCATTGAGGGAGCTCACTGACACTCTGACCTAGCATAGTGAGCAGATTACATCTAGTGATGTTGGTGGAGGCACCAGTTCCAGCGCACCACACCATTGTGGATCATGTGGTGCTATATGCAGTGCATGCGAGACATCATTTGATAGATCACATCATTTCTTTTCTCTAGACGAGATGATGGCGGATGTTTTTGGAACTGGTGCAAAGGATCTTGGTCTTTCACAAATAAATGTCAAATAAATATTATATATATATTACACAATAATTTAATTCATGTTTGAGATTTTAATATATATGTATTTCATTGTACGTTATATACATACATGTAAAAACTAATTTTTTATTTTATTTTAAATAGCAAGAGCCGGTGAAGGAAACATCCGACATCGACATACTAGCTACTGCAGCTGGGGCATGTTACAAACATAAGTTTTAAGTTGTATTTAAATTTCAAATTTCATTTGATTGTGCACTTTTATGATTATAATGTTTCACCTGTACATGTACATATTAATATATGTTTGTATTTTATACGCAGGAGCTTGGCGAGTCATCATATTTTCTGGGAACTGAGGCTACTGGCACACCTCATGTGACTTTTGCGCAGGTTAGTTTCTCTTTACATTTGTTTCTAATTGTGGAAGTTCACGTGGATTATGCTTTGGCTCTATTATGTGGCAATCATGTAGATTAATATTGATTTGTGCATGTTTTTGTATAGCTTATGACTGCTAGAGAGACTTCTCCATATATGTAGACTGTGGAGGCTACTGTAGAAACTGCCATAACATCTGCAGATCCACTAAGGTACAATTTTTCAAATTTGTTAAATTTATTTAGGAATTATTTCTTATTACTTAAATCTACAATATCAAATTTTGTACATGAAATATTTAATTTAAAATTTAATTATTTGTATGTAGCTTACCTCTCATGAGTCTATTGTTGTCCCTGTCATGCGTCAATGACAAATTGATATGGATCATGACATTGTGGTAAGATGTCACATGCATTTTAACAAAATTCTAAGTTTCTAAATTTGAATGTATTTTAAAAATTTGGGTGTTAAAAACTTGTTGTTTATGAATGTGCAGGTTAGGTTGCAAACCTTCTTAGAGACGCCTAGGACCACACAGATGAAATCCGTAGTGACATCTCCCTCCACTACATCCCCAGGTCATGGACATGCTACTTCTAGCAGGGCGAAGAGAGGGAAGATGTTTCATGATTAGATTCATAGGACGTGGATGTACATAGATATAGATATATATATATATATATATATATATATATATATATATATATATATGGGCCAGCTGGTCCTAGTACATGATTCTTCATAGGACATTGTATATATAGCCTTATGCGACCACATGTGGTCCTATATGTATAACACACTTGGTTCGAGATGTACACATGTTATGAACTTATATTTTCAAAGATGTGCTTTCAACACACATACTTTGATACATTATATATCCATGTGTTGGTTTTCATAATGATATTACTTTCATGTTTGATTCGAATTCATTGCACATGATATCCTTCTATGTATATTAATTCTATATGTATGTTTGATTTAAAATTGAAAAACTAAGATGAAACATATATGAATATAACGTTACTATGGTGCAACATTGCATGGTAAAATTGTTAAGAAATTAAGGGAAGCATGTGTATTCCTCCATCAACATGGGAAACTTATCATTTTCCTCTTAAGTCATGAAAAATATTTCATACCTTGAATCTTGAAATAAGATTTCTTCCCTTGGGTCATTTGGTTTTTGAACTGTGTATTTAATTTTATTTATTAGAAGGATATTATTCATTTTACCATTGATGAGTATGGCGGTGTATGACCAATCCATCTTCATATCCCCACCAATATTGTGATAGAAACTTTGGCTCAACAATATACCATACGTAGCTAGCATGTCTTCCACAAGTATTTCCATCTTGATTTTCTTGTCAAGGAAGTCTGTAAATTCTACTTGAGAATCTTTCACCTAGCCAAAAAGAGGTAATTATTTTGTTTTCATGTAGTAATAATGACCAATAGCAGGGCTGAGAGTAATACCAATAGAGTTAGCAAATTTTATAAGCATGACATTGTCAGAGGTGACGAAGTCAATAATGCAATTATTCAATTTATAGGTCAATTGACCAACAAGGAAAGAAAGGTTATTATTTACTAGAAGAGGAGGATTTTAAGGAAAGAAGATTCTAGGAATGAGTGGTTCAAGGAGTGGGAAGTGATTCTTTATTGTTGGTAGGATTCTTAGAACATGTATTTTTACTACTTCCTTTGATAAAATAGACGAGTTTATCAAAATGCTTGGGGTGCTTTTTTATGTACTCATATTCAGATATTTGAATTTTATCTTTCTTAAAATGGTCACTGATGTAAAAATATGAGGAAGTGGTAGGAACATTAGGAACTGTGGAATCCTTGATATGAGTAGGATTTTTATTATTAGGAATAATTGAAATAGAAATTGATTTGACAAGAGGAGGTGCAAGAGACTTACTCAAAGAGGTAGATGGAGTCTTGGCTAAAGTAGTATTAGGATTCTTCTTGGATGACCCCATAGAAGTAGGAAATGATGTTCCTCTTTTTTTTTTGTTTTTTTCTATCAATTCACCATTTGAGGATTAAAGTGTTTTGCTTGGGAAGTAGAAGAAGAGGCTTATTTAATGTTTTATGAGTGGTGTGAACACTAAACAAGAGTAACTATTCATATCATCTATCCAGATTATTCAGGATCTTTGTTCGGTGAGTATTCACAATAACCAATAATTGCATAACCATATTCTTCTTCTCTTTCAATTTCTGATTCAACAATTTCTTGAAAAAGTTGTAATTGTTGAAAAAGTTGTAATTATTGAAAAAGTTGTAATTGTTGAAAAAGTTGTTGAAAGCAGAATGAGTTTGTTGAAGAGGAACCTGTTGCAAAGGAGAAGAATATACAACTTTCTTCTTTTTTCTATTTCTGAGAAGAATCTGTGACTTTTTCAACAATTACAACTTTTCAACAATTACAACTTTTTCCACAATTATGACTCCATGGCACATAAGGACGTCTCATTCGATCCTACACCTCGGCATAGGGACCCTCTACAATATTATATCTCAATTTTTTCCTTCTCCAATCGGTGCTCTCGCTGCCTTATTGTTTGCAAATGCACCAAATAGTGTAGTTTAAAACAGTTGTAAGGATGTCAAAGGACATATTTTACAAACGGTGGGTCGTGGCACCAAACTGACTGCACTGAAACATCCAGGTGGCTAGGTGAACACTAGAGGAGGTGTCATTTTGGTGAGTGATAACGTCATTGCTTCTGGGCTACCTCGTTCAGGCAGAGTCCCTTAAGAGCCCTAAGACCAAAAACTCATTTAAATTCGACGGGTGACTACGTAGACTCCATGGAACCTAAGGATGTCTCGTCTAATCCTACACCTCAGTGTAGGGACACTCTACAATATCCTGTCTCAGTTTTTTCCTTCTCCAATCGGTGCTCATGCTGCCCTATTGTTTGCAAACACGCCGAATAGTGTAGTTTGAGACAGTGTAAAGATGTCAAATGGTATATTTTGCAAACGGTGGGTCATGGCAACAAAACGACTATGCTGAAATGTCTGGGTGGCCAGGTGAACACTAAAGGAGGCATCATTTTGGTGTGTAACAACATCATTGCTTCCAGGCTACCTCGTTCGAGTGCAATCCTTTAAGAGCCTTGAGACCAAAAAATCCTTCAACTTCGACGGGTGACTGCGCAGACTTCGTGGCACTTAAGGATGTCTCATTTGATCCTACACCTCAGTGTAAGGACCCTCTATAATAGCCTGTCTTGGTTTCTTCCTTCTCCAATCGGTGCTCTCGCTGCCCTATTGTTTGTAAACACGCAGAAAAGTGTAGTTTGAGATAGTGTAAGGATGTCAAACAATATATTTTGCAAACAGTGGGTCATGGCACTCAACCAACTATGCTCAAACATCCAGGTGGCTAGGTGAGTGTTGGAGGAGGCATCATTTTGTGCGCGACAATGTCGTTGCTTGCGGGCTACCTCGTTCGGGCAGAGTCCCTTAAGAGCCCTGAGACCAAAAAATCAGTCAACTTTGACAGGTGACTACGCAAACTCTGTGGCACCTAAGGATGTCTCATTTGATCCTAAACTTTGGCACAGGGACCCTCTACAATAGCTTGTCTCTGTTTTTTCCTTCTCCAATCAGTGCTCTCACTACCCTATTGTTTGCAAACGTGCCGAATAGTGTAGTTTGAGCCAATGTAAGGATGTAAAATGGTATATTTTACAAATGGTGGGTCGTGGCATCGAACCGACTGTGCTGACATGTCTGGGTGGCTAGGTGAATGCTATAGGAGGAATTGTTTCGGTGCACAACAACGTCGTTGCTTTCGGGCTACCTCGTTCAGGCGGAGCCCCTTAAGAGCCCTGAGACCAAGAAATCGTTCAACTTCGACGGGTGACTACACAGACTCCATGGCACCTAAGGATGTCTCATCTAATTCTACACCTTATTATAGGGACACTCTACAATATCTTGTCTCAGTTTTTTCCTTCTCCAATCGGTGCTCTCGCTGCCCTATTGTTTGTAAACACACCGAATAGTGTATTTTGAGATAGTGTAAGGATGTCAAACGGTATATTTTGCAAAACGGTTGGGTCCATGGCACCAAACTGAATGGGCTGAAATGTTAGGTGGCAGGTGTGGTGTGAACACTAGAGGAGGTGTCATTTACCCGCGCAGGCAAAAAACGTCGTTGCTTCCGGGCTACCGCGTTTGGCGGCAGTCCTAAGGCCTGAGACTAAAAAAAATCCTTCAACTCAACGGGTGATGCCCAGATTCATGGCCCACCTAAGGATGTCTCATTTGATTCCTCACTTAGCGTGGGACCATGACACTAGCCTTTCTTTGTTTTTTCCTTCTCCAATCGGTGCTTTCGTTTCCCCTAATGTTTGCAACACGAGAATAGTTGATTTGCGGACAGTGTAAGGGATGTCAAACGGTATATTTTGCCAACAGTGGTTCGTTGGCACCAACACTATTACCCTGCACCTGTCCTGTGGGCTAGGTGAATTCTAGAGGAGGTGTTGTTGTGGTGTTTAAAACGTCGTTGCTTCCAGGCTACTCATTCGGGAGGTAGTCCCTTAAGAGCACTAAACAAAAAATCATTTTCAACTTCGATGGGTGATTATGCACACTCCATGGCACCTACAGATGTCTCATGGCGCCTACACCTTAGTTAGGGACCCTATCAATCTCC